>CM060919.1:17047500-18297500 GCA_030737875.1 Allium sativum
ATCTTAATGTTTGGTTATTTTTCAATTTTAAATCATTAATGGATTGAAGAAACGAAAAGATAAACTAAACAAATATAAGCTCAAAACATAAAACTAAATGTTGGACTCCGCCTTCTTAGATATTTCTTCCAACAAAAAGCTTGATTTGACTGATTGTGATATAACATCGATATTTAGTTTTTTTTCATTCATATACTCAATTTGAGTAACACCAATCCTAAAATGACGATCTAGGTATATTAAAAATTCAGAGGGCAGGATCAGGTATAACGCTCTGGTCTCAGACGTCTGATATAGGTAACACACACACACACACACACACTCTTTACTGTATAAATGTTATTATCTAAATTGTGTGACGTGGGCTCTAACACTTCATACATGATACAGTAAATAATTTATATCTCTCTAAAATATAAAATTCAAGGAGCATAAAAGTGATACATGTACGTAACATGTAACATGAAACGCCAACAACTTGAATGCAAAAGTTTATTCAAGTTTATTTCTGTAACGTATGCTCATCAAACATGCAATATAGGAAACTTACATTACGTTTGAAGAAATTATACTACCAATCAGGACCGGCTCAAGCAGCCAGGTTGCCCTAGGCGACATGTGGAGCAAACAAAATAAAATGCAAAAAAGTGGAAAAAAATGTTGCCCTGCTAAGCAAAAAAACGCAGCCTTAAGCAAAAAAATGCACATGTCATCCCGCTGTACAAAAATGCATACAATAAAATGCATACAAAAAATGCTCCTGTCATCCCTAGGTTTGAATCTTCAATATCACACAAGAAACAATACACAAATAAAAGTACCGACAGATTAAATAATGCTTCGATGCCTCAAAGAAAAAGAAATCTATGCTTTGCATATAAATTTTTGCTAGACTGCATGAATCCAATATAGTTTAGAATAGTAGTTTGGTAAGCATATAACATCACCTAAATGATTGCTTGAACCAGAACAATAACTGCAGCAAGAAGGCATACAAAGAGATTGGAGCAACACAGTGAAATCATCCCTTCTTCTCATTGTAATAGACCAAGGATCTATCATACAAAAATGAAAGCACAGTAAGAACCTCAATGAGTAAAATGAAGTTGTGTTAATCATATAGGGAATTATCTATGTTACAACACGTCAATGACCAAAATAATCTAATCAAGTTAACCTTGGCTGGCAAGAGTATGTAAATATTTAAAGATGACACATAACATTAAATATTTTCCATTAACTTCACATAATAACAAAATTCATACAAAATACACATTCAACAATTCCCAAAATATTTTTTCATTTACTTCCTATATATATTTTAATATTTTAGCATATCAATACAATTCAACGAAAACAACTTCTTGAATTTTTGGAAGCAAACTCTTCAATTATATCATCATACTTTAAACTATCCAAATATCCTTTTTTGATTGAAATCATTGCTAACCCACTTAGCCTTTCTTGCGACATGGTAGTTCGAAGATAAGTTTTTATCAACTTTAACTTGGAGAAGCTTCTTTCCGCCGAAGCAACCGTAACTGGTATAGTTAATAAAATTCGATATGCAACCCATGCATTTAGAAATCCACTCACATCACGATATGATTTTAAAAATTCAAGAATGCCAATTGACTTTGTTGTTTCCGGTGGCAATATTCTTTTCAATTGTCTAAGTTCAAGAAATAATCCATTCCCACATATATCGCTCTTTTGATTATGTTCCAAAAAACTTTCTAATTTCAAACATTGCTCTTTCAATTGTTTTTCTTCAATAGTTTTGAACTTCGCATTCAACAAAAATCCAAAAATCCCTTCATAAAGTTCAAATCGGTCCTTAAGTGAGGAAAGAGCTTGGTCTATTATATGAAGAAAGTAGGTGGTTCTAAGATTATCTTCCAAAGATTGACTTTCATGTGCATCAACATTCATATCCTCATCAAAATGCTTTTTTCTACGAACAATTCTTCTTCTAGCAAATTTATGCTTAATGCCGACTTCATCGGCTAGTTCTTTTGCTTCATTTATCATGCTCTCAAATCTGTCTTCTCTAAATTTCTCAAAAAATGCACTAAGCTCCTTTATTTTTGCAATTGCATCTTCAATATCCATTTCTTCACTCTGAAGTATTTTGCTAACTCGATTAATACTATCCAATATGGTTACCAAATACATAGACTAATCAAGAACTCGAAATCTTCTAACGCATTTTGACATATGCATTTAGCTTCCACCCTCACGATATTATCATCTTTATACTTATTTGCAATTTCAACTAGAGCATCTCTTAACTCTGCCGGTTGAGTTCTTATCGCTCTCACACTTTCTATACGACTTTCCCATCGAGTTGCCGATAATGGTTTTGGCGTTAATCCTTTTACATGTTGTCTAAGTATTTCCCACCGTTGGATTGAACCGGAAAACAAAGTGTAGATCTTTTGAACATATGCAAAAAAGTCTCTAGCTTTCACACATGAGTTTGCCATATCACATCGAGCAAGATTTAAACTATGGCATCCACACGAAATATAAAATGCTCTTGGATTCTGATTAAGAAGCCTCTTTTGTACTCCTTGATGTTTACCTAATATCAAATTTAAGTTATTCATTACATGGTAAATAACATGATTTATAAATGTTATATTTGTTACATACCTTTCATATTTGATCCATTATCGTAGCCTTGGCCCCTCACATCATCAATGTTAAGTTTAAGATCAATTAGAATATTTTTAAGCTTTTTAAAAAGACCAAGTCCCGATGTATCATCAACCTCTACAAAACCAAGAAAAAATTCCTCCACCTTGATAGCATCATCAACGGCAACACATCTTATAATAATTGACATTTGTTCTTTGTGACTCAAATCCGGAGTACAATCAAGAATGATTGAGTAATATTTTGCCTTTAATATTTTTGAAAGCATTGTCTCTTTAATCTTTTTTACCAACAAAAGTATTAATTCATTTTGAATGTTGTGGCTAAGGTAATGATTGTTTATTTCATCATTCGCCACTCTTCTAAGATGTTCTTCCATAACAAGGTCAAATTCTGCAACAAATTCGACAAGTTGGCAAAAAAGTCCATTATTCTTCTCATAAATTCTTTCATTAGTCCAACGAAATGGCAAATTATTTCGAGAAAGAGTCTTCACAATACCAATTATACATACCAATACCTTTTTCCAACGTTGTCTCTCTTGATCAATTAATAGTTCCATTTTTTCATCAATTGTTGCATTTCCTTGAAGTCTCTTATACAAATCAACCCATTTTATGAGACTTGCGGTATGCTCCGGATAACTTTCATGCTCTCTTAGGTTGGTTGTAATATTATGCCAATCATTCATTCCATCATCTCCTAATTTAAAACTTTTTTGTGGGCTTTTAAATAGCTTGCAACAAAAACAAAAGACTCTATTTACTTCATTTGAGTAAATTAGCCATTTTCTTTCATGTTCTTCTCCTCGCGGATAACAACTAAAGTAGTGTTTGGAAGAAAAATGCCTACCATCAATTTCGTTTTTAGGAAAATCTTCATTTTGTTTCACAATTTTGATAGGCCCTCGTTTAACTAGCATTATCCTTTTACTATCGGTTATTCCTCCCCATAAGCCCGGATTGTAATTGATATCAACATCCTTTTCAAGGTCAAGCACGATCAAATCACCAACGTCTTCACTCAAATCATTCACTTCACCAATTATTTCTTCTTCAATTACATTTCCTTCTTCGGTTTCAATAGGCTCTTCATTAACATCTCCATCCATTTCATGAATCACAATGTGCTCGTTTTCATTGCCCTCTTCAATTCTACTGGAAGTTGAAGATTGAGATTTTTGTACTTGTGCTTGGAATAAATTAGCGATCGAACCAACGCGAGATTTTGCAAGTTCATTTTTCTTTTGCTTAACTTTCCTATTGTAATACCCAGAATTTTATTTACGAAATCTAATTTGATTTTTATCGTCTTCATTCTTTGACATGTTCCCTAAACATTTCCAATTATAAGAAACAAGTTTAGTTATAATCTCATATGTAAATAAAATTATAGAACTATATTTCATTTTGATGCACACATAATAAAAACATTAACCATTGAATTTTACCCCAAAAAATTCAATGTTTAACATTTTTTTCTTCAATTCTTATCAAAAATCTATTTTTTTTCTTTAATTCTTATCAAAAATCTATTTTTTCTTCTTATAGTAAAAGAGAATTCAATGTTTAACTTTTTCCCCTGCACTTAACTGTCTAATAAATAAAAATTCAATGTCCTTAATATTTATTAGTTACCAATTACAATCAAATGATCAATCTATGCCTACTTTCTAAATTCTGATACGCAGCAGCCATAAGGCAATAGTCGACAAGGTTACAACTTACAAGAATCAATCAAAATTGCCCCAAAAAAGAAGAATCACAAACTGAAATGCCAACAAAAGATAGCAATTACCTTTCACACACACCAATAACGAGCAATTAACGAAGCTGCGAAGGAAGGTTGAAACTGAAAGTTGCAATCGCTGATTCTTGTCTTCGATTTGAATTGAAGCCTGAAGGCGGGGGTTGCTGCGGCTTCCGAAGAGGGTTTACTGCAATCGATGAGGGTTGCTGACTTGCTGTTAAACTCGAAGGAGGAGCTTGTCTGAGAGGAGGCGTCGAGGCGATGCCAAATCGTTTCATGCGGTTTGAGGAATCGAGAGATTAGGAATACGGATTAGGGATAGAAAGTTTTTTTTTCTCTCCGCGTTGCCCTTTGAGAACGGGTTGCCCTATTCGGTGGCCTAGGTAGCCTAGCCCAATAACCGGGCCTGCTACCAATGCATGTTCTATTGTTCGCAACATAGGAAATTATACATCAAAGATTCATAGCCATTCAACCTTCTATTCGCAATTCATAGCACAACAATCAATATATAAACATTAAAGCTCAAAAGTAGAGATCAGCACAATGGTAATTAACGTCACAGTCCACACACATATTGGTGAGCTACATGGATTGTGACTTCATCCCTAAGAATCTAGTGGGAACAAATTCGATGCCTCCCACAACACTCATCATTTTGGTCAGCCACAGCATCATTTACACAGAAATCATTGGATAGGTTTTCCACTAACATTATTAGAACCAGATTAACAAATGTTAGCTTCATATGGCTTGAGCAGTGAATTGCATTTCCTCTCCAATTCATATTCGCGCCTCCACTCGGCTGCTTCTGCTTGAGCTGCAGCTTTTCCTTCTACAACTCGTCTCAATGCCTTTTCCACGGTTCTCATGGCTTCCGCAAACTCAACAAGATGGTCATCTGCTGTCTGGACATGCGATCATTGAAGAAATTCGTGTGTTGCATTAGTGTCCAAATCCAAAAACCCATTAGTCCCATTATCAGAGGTGGATATCTTATGGTTTAACTTGTCAATATAAACCTGTTGCTCCAATTTGAACTCTGGAAGGGACATGATGATAATGATGAGGATTCCAACAGTTAATTTCGAAACTGAAATCTAATTCCAAACCGAATAACATTAATCACACGGACTGGAGTTAACCCCCTATAGGGGAATCGAACCCTGTTGGCCCAGATCTGACCGATGGCGTGTTTCGCCACGTGTCGCTTTCTGATTCGCTGTGTGACGTGGTATTCTGCTCTAGACGATTCTGATGACTTCTAAATTGATCTGAAGGCTCTAAATCTCCCTATACACCTATAAAAAGACCCTTAAACCTATTCTTCTCTCCACACGAATTCAAAGGCGTTTATATGCTGCTAAAACCTAAAGTGACCTAGCCTCCACCTTAATCAATCAAATTAGAGTTTTCAAGTTAACAACCAAAGTCTACATCAAAGGAATAGCTTTTCAGTTTCAGAAAACAAATCACAGAAAACAAGATTTGTCCTTTATTTTGTAAGTTCAAGTTACTTTCAGATGAGAATTCTTAAGCGAAATTCTTGGCATGTAATAATTTGAATCCAAGCTATACCTGATTATGAGATAATCCTTTCAGATTTATCCTATCTATTTTATCAGATCTGTGCCTGTAATGTTATTTAAATCTATTTTATCAGATTTGTACCTGCGATGTTATTCAAATCTAATCTATCAGATTTATGCCTGTGACGTAATTTTATTCAGATCTATACTCCTTTTATGTTCCTGATATTGCTATTATCAAGTCTAGCGTCGTATGGCTGTTTTATGCCTAATCTTTTATGTTTCCTCTTCTTCCCCTTTTATTATGGATCTAGGTTGTCTCGAACCTAGACGAAAGCTTGTTATACATAAATATACGATTGGAATACAGGGGAATTGGGCCTAATCTATTTTTTTGTACAATTAGGCGTAACTTGTAATTGAGATTTAGGCATAACTTGTAACTGAGATTTGGGTATAACTTGTAATTGATATTGATCATTATTATCATTATAACTGCAAGATGGGTTAATTTGCATATAAATCAAGTTTTGCGCATGATTGCTATTGTTCCGAATTTGGGGTAACTTGAAACATTAAACCTAGATTGGGGGAAAAATGTAAATTGGAATATTAAATCTTGATCAGGCCTAACTATTGGCTGGGACGCCAAGTATAATGAATATTGTAATTTTGGGGCATGACTATTATTGCAAAATTGGGAAGATTGGGTGTAACCTATTTTGAGTAATAACTTGAATTTGAATTTGTGGGGCATAACTTGGAATTAGTTTTGTTGGGGTATAACTTGAGAATTGGAACATGACTAGTTTTGTGAATTTGGGATGATTAGCATAAAAAATCTAGATTTGAACATGTATGGTAAATATGCTAGAAGATAAACTTGCCTAACCCGAGGTTAGATTGAGTTGCGGTGTAAAGCTGCCCGGAACCGCCCGACACATCCAGTAACCGTAACAACACAGATCTAATGTGATAGGTTAGCGCACTTAGCCCAAAAACCCGAGGTTAGAATGAGTTTGCGGTAGAATTCTTCCCGGAACCGCCCGGCACATCCAACAACCGCAAACAACAGTCCTAATGTGAGAGGTTAAGGCGTTAATGAATGAATTAATGCTAATAAACAAGACAGGGTAATATAACATGGCGAATGGGAAAAGTTAAGTTAACACAAGAGGACAACACTTAACCGATATAACATGATGAATGAGTAGGGTTAAGTTAACACAAGAAGGCAACACTTAACCAATATAACATTATGTGTGGAAGGGTTAAGTTAAAACAAGAGAGCAACACTTAACCAATATAACATGATGAATGGGAAGGGTTAAGTTAACATGAGAGGAAAACACTTAACCAATATAACATGATGTGTGGTAGGGTTAAGTTAACACAAGAAGGCAACACTTAACCAGCGTAACATGACAAGTGGGTGGGTTAAGTTAACTTGAATTTGATTGATGACACTTAACCAATGCTACATGATGAACCCGTAGGGTTAAGTTAATAAGAGATACTTAACCAATATAACTTAATGAACGAATAGGGTTAAGTTAATGGGAAATACTTAACCAATATAGCATGATGAAAGAACAGGGTTAGGAAACACTTAACCAATCCAACATGATGAGTGAGAAGGGTTAAATTAATAAGAAACACTTAACCAACATGACATGATGAGTGGGTGGGTTAAGTTAACATGAATGGACAACACTTAACCAATATGGCATAATGTGTGGGAGTGTTAAGTACATGTCGGGTTGGTGGGTAATATTAGTATATACAGGCCCACAAACTTAACCGTTAAATAAACATGTTTGAATCGGTGGGAGGGTTAAGTACATCTCGTGTAGGCGGGTAATATTTGTATATATAGGCCCATAAATTTAACCAGTAAGAAACCCTAGTAACGGGGACCCATTTTAGTAGTAACCCACATAGATGTATCAAGATACCCTGAAATTAGGCAGGGTGGGGCACGATTACTGGGCTGATTATAAGCGGTCAAAATAGCGGTAGGGGGTATGTCAGTGTAGGTTCCGACGGATTATGGGCGTTCACATACTCCGGAGTGGGAAAAAGAAGGCACTGGGTACCAGTAGTTATACACTGTGCATCTTGAATCGTGTCGGGTTGCTATCATAATGATTGATACACCTTATGGTGGGAATAACACAGGGTATCTACACGCAAGAGAGGGTCGATTGACATAAACGCATGGAACATTAATACAAGTAGGGAGCCGATCGATAGGGTAGTAAGGGTACATCTAACATCTTCATGGCAATTAGGCTGATTGAGGTAAGGTCCTCATACTAGATGTACACCTGAAGGCTACCACAATTGCGGGGATTGGGATCACATTATCATATGACCAGTTTATACAGATTTCTAGTTGGGACACTAGTTAGGTGGTGCAGAGATATAGAAATCAGAATAACAGGGTAGTAGCGAAGGAGAGAAAGAGTAGGAGTGCATTCAGTTTATCTTGCCTTATCATATCTATGCTAATCGTATGTTATCTTGTTATCCTTGTTATCACGGTATTGTCTTATATTCAGTCTATTCATGTCATGATGCTTTTTCCTATTTACATGCTGAAAGTCACTGGACTTACCAGACTTATGTATGACCTAGTTTGTTTCGCCTCTTTTCTTCCGTTCCCCCGCACCTCAGGTTCACTGGGAGGAAATGTTACCACTTAGCTCAGTTTTCTTTCCAATCTCAAAGATAGTCGATGTATTGTTTTGGACTCTCTCTTCCACTGATATGGTTGGTTCATGCTTTATTGGGGAATATCATTGTTCTTTTTATGCTTCTTTTATACTTCGAAGTTTTTGAATCAAGACAGAAATTCTATGTATTGTTTTTAAGTATGATTGAGACAATTGTTGTAGAAGCTTGACTGAACCACATTATTTATATAATGACTTTATTTTCCGCTGCTTTATTTGTCTATCTTGTAATTTATCTTCATCTTTTACCTAAACTCTTCACCGAAGTTAGGGCATTACCTTTGTGAGTGACCTTAACGGAGGTGGGGTGTTACACATTCGGAAACACTTCTCCGAATGAATCCCTTCCTTAGAAGGTCACGAACTTGCACCTCCAACTCTCAATGTTCCTTAGGCGCCATCCTCCTAAGAGGAATAACGATTGTTCTAGCACCCTTGACCAAATCGATTATAAACTCGATCTCACGATGCAGTGGCAAACCTTTGACCTCGTCAAAGACAACCCCATACTCATTTGCGATCAGCACAGATGACAAGTCTTCTTGTGGAATCACAAGCGAATATAGGTAGCTAATGAAGACACCCTCTTCCTTTTTACACTTTATCAACACCTTTCGCCCTTCCACATCCCCGACTCTCACCTCTAGCTTCTCGCAATTTACCCTTGTTGTATACCTCTTGAGCCAATCCATGCCTAAGATGATCCCAAACCCAGCGAAGTAAGAACAAAGCAATCACACACAAAAGAGCAACCATGACTCGACAATACTAGACCACGGCACAACATGCACAAACTGGACGAAACCCCAACTGGATTAGTTACGATCAATGGTCTATCACAAATCTCGGGTTCCAAAACCAAGCGACACATAAGCTTAGGAAATAGGCCACAACACATAGGCCATCCAACACAGCGTTTAGAAGCGCTGTTGAAAACTCCTCCAACTTGATCGATCGGCCTGAATACTCGACCGACCCACTTCGACTCGACCGACCCAAAAATCCCAGGATGACCGACCCAATGATGCTTCTCACCAAAGCCTCACAACTGACCGACCCACCTCTACCACTTGAGACCGACCCGCTTGCTCTTCTAGAATCGGTTGACCCGAAACAAACACCTCAACAAAGCCAACCTTGATATGACCGACCCGATCCAACTCTTGAGATCGACCCGGTTAGCTTCACTTAATTCATTTTCTACTCAGTTGGCCGATCCGACCCACTCCTCTTTGGACCGACCCAGTACTAGACCGATCCGCTCCTCATCCTTCAGACCGACCAGACTACCAACTGACCATATCTTTGAAAATCCAAACACAAGTATCCATCCACCTTTGGACTTCTTCAACTGGCTTAGTGCCTTTTAACTATTTTCCTCCTAATGAAGAAAAGTCTTTGCATAGCTTTGGAAATTCTACAGCTCTAATCACTTGGACTCCAACATCAACCGTAGTTGCCACTAGAGCGGGGTTCCTTCAAAGGCATGCTTCAGTCATAGCTTCAAACATGGCCGGGTAGTACTATGCCCAGCCATTACCCCCTCCAGTATTAGCTTCCCTAGCAGCGTGTCTTAATGATTGTCTACTCATTCTAAATCTACAATTTAGAATAATTAGCCACTTCCAAGAAAAACTGCTAAAGAATACAACCGCTACTACTAAATATGCTAATATATATAATAAGCATCCAACTGAAACTACAAGTACGTCTCTCATACGTGATTACGTCTTAGAACTTTGTCTAAAATCGTTAACTAGAGCTCTGATACCAAATGTGACGACCACCCATAGCCCCCGCACTATACAAGAGGAATAATACGCTGAAAGGTGTGCTAGAAGCTATGGTAGATCATCAAGGTATGGTAGATAAACGAAACCTATCGTAAACTCACAACGCCAGGATAAAATATAATAGAACATATACAATAGGTAGTGATAGTAAAGAAGAAAACACTAAACTTTCATGACAACTAGAAAGTATTTCCCATACACGTGGATAACAACAATAGTGTTTGTACAATTTGCCTCACTACAACACTCAGAGAAATAGCAAACAACGGAAATAAATGCTAGATAGTAATAAAACTGGTACGTGAGCCTCCTGCTCACCACCGATCAGCATCGCCGTCCTCACTAAAGCAATATCTACCACCAGTTACTCAGTCTGCCCATCCATAGCCGGATGAACAACCCAAGGTAATAAGAGGAAACATAAAACCTTGAGTTAGACAACAGTCTTAGTGAGCGATAAAACAGCTAACAAACTTCATCAATAAGGTATATGAGAATGGGTAAATAATCAACTAATCTACCCAGCTTCAGAGAAGAACTCTCAATTTCGTTCCCTATACATGACAGTGATAGCCTTTAAAATCTAGATAACCAAAGGAATAACAATTTAGTCACGGCAATTAAAGCATCCATTCACATATGGTAAAGCAACTCAATCATGATCATAACATGCATTCAAATGTCCACGACTGACTCTGGCTATCACTGCCAACCTTGCTTTGGAAACTTCATTATCGTATGACTGGCTAATAATTTGCCGTCGATTGTCAAGGACCACACACAACGCCCCGGTTCTAGCAAAACTCCACATGCTATACTCAACACATGCTACACGCTATACTTAACAAGTGTCTAAGCCATACACGACGCCTAAGGCACTCGACCTACAATAGGTCTTCAATTGTACATCTGCTTTGAGTCCGCTAGAACCTACGACAACAATAATTCCTCGGCATTCTCCTCTCTAGTCGTTATCAATTACGACCATTAATTAGCTCAGAACACCTTAGAACTGTCACTTCACACGAACTCAATACATCCTTGAGTTGTCTCCCCATTTGCTGCATACAATGAACAACAAACACTTTTGAACACTTCCAAACTTCCCAATTGAATTCACTTTGAAGTCACATCATCAACGGAAGTGTACGACCAGAAATGGAAAAAATGGCTGACCAGAAATGGTTGACCAGAAATGGTTGACCAGAATAGGCCGACCCATTTTGGTCCGACCCAACTTATGTCCGACCCAAATTTGGTCCGATCGTACTTTAGTCTGACCCAACTTTAGTTCGATCCAACTTAAGTACGACCCAAATTTGGTCCGACCCAACTTCAGTCCGACCCAACTTCAGTTCGACCCAACTTTGGTTCGGACCAACTTCATTCCGACCCAACTTCAGTCCGACCCAACTTATGTCCGACCCAACTTCGATCCGATCCAACTTTGGTCCGATCCAAAACCTACGTGTTGTAATTCAACTACGATTTCGACCAAAACTTCACCAAACGATAAATCCGATGAAACCAACTTATCCAATTCATCCAAAAGGATTACTAACATGTTGTGAAATCAACAATATGATAATTCTATCCATGATAATGCCAAATTCACCAAAATCACCACAAATATGCATATGAACAAAAACCATGGATCTAACTTGCACATTCTTATGAAATATCATAGAAATTACCTATCTAAACTTGCTAAATTAGATCCTAGGGTGATCTATATGAAAATGAACTTATTAATGCATGGATCTAAGGAAAAACACTTGAATTTGATGAAAAACATGATCTACTACCCATACACTTTATTGAATCCATGTGAGAGATGTAACCCACTCACCAATTCTCCAATACAAGCTAAAATGATATAATTATGAATCCGGACAGCGAGTAATTCGAACCAAACTCCTCAATTCGATGAATTCACCTTTGAAATGATGTAGATCTAGCCTCCAATGGTGTAGATATATGAATTCCCTCCTTAGATTTGGATTTTTAATGGTGGAAAGGTGTTAGAGGAAGAAGGAGATCAATGCCTCCGAATGAGAGAATGGGAAAGTAAACCTTTTCCCTCGACTCTCATCCCCTGTTTTTAGGATTCCACCAGCCCACTAATAGGCCTCCCCAATTCAGCCTATTAGGCTCTCCATACCTGAGTAGCCAACTGAAAAAATTTAAACAACGATTTCTCCCAAAATGTTGAGCTAAATCTTTAATGTAACCACTCTGCGGAAAGGCAATCATCAATTCCTTTCCAATGGCACAGGTCTCACCCTCTAATTCGACCTGAGTCAAAATTATTCTCGGCACAAGACTGACAAGGGCAAAATGGTCACGAATAAAATCAGTAAAAATTATGGACATGTCTCACATCCCCATAAGCAACATATTAAAAGATGAGAATGATCCAACCCACGAGGAATAAAATAAAAATATTTTATGATCTTTCGATAAGTAAAAATGCGGGTTCTTACAAATGGTGCTCTATAAGAATAGGTATCTAGAGGCAACTGAAGGGAAGGTATTTGCTATGGAATTGACTTCATCTAAACCCACAACTACTGAAAAAAGAAAAGATATATTAAAAGAAATGGTTTTGATTTGTAGCATACCTATTAGAGTATTGTTTGATACTGGTGCATCGCATTCATTTGTCTCTAAAGGTTTGGAAGATACATTATAATTAGAACCATCGTGCCTTGTTACTTCATTTAGGATAGCTAACCCTTTAGGAGGTTACACAACTCTGAGCAAAAGATGCGATAACCCTTGAGTTTCAGTTACTAGTTACTTGTTTTCCTGCAGTTTATATGTGTTAGATTTTATGGGATTTGGCATTATATGGGTATGGATTAGTTAAATCATTATGGTGCTAAGATATTTTTCCAAGATATGAAAATGCAAATGAGACATCCTAGTAGTAGCAACTGAATTGTATACTCTATGGAGAGTGCGAGTTCATAGTTTTGTGCTCTATTGGGTGCATCAGAACTAAAATATGAAGCAAGTCGAGTTCCTATGGTTAAGGAGTTTACAGATTTCTATGATTCAGTGATGGGGTTATCGCCAATGAGAGCAATAAATTTCAGAATAGATTTTCTACATGGAGCTGAACTAGTTAATAGACCACCAAACAAGACGACACCTATCAAGATGAAGGAACTGAAAGTGCAACTAGTGAAACTAGAAGGAAAGAGTTTTATCCGATCATGAAGTCGCCATGGGGAGCAATTGTAATGTTTGTATGAAAGCCAAATGGATCATTGAGAATATATGTTGATTACCAAAATCTTAATGAAAAAATGTTGAAGAATAAATATCCTTTGTTGATAATAAATGATCGTCTCAATCAGATAAGTGGACCCATAGTTTTTTATCAGTTGGATTTGGTTATTGTATTTCATCAACTATGGGTAGTATGAGAAAGCATTCCACTAACGGTGTTACGAATGTGTTAACACAAAAAATAAACAAGACAAATCAGAAATTAAAATCAAGGTGAAGGAATAAAAAAGTCGGTGACAACACAAAGGAAGCGGTTAAAGACCTTTGGAATGCAAAAGGAAAAAAAGAAGAATATCTTTCAAATCGATAAGCTCCTTTCGGTCTTAACCGAGAGGGAACTGGTTCTGGATTATTTGATCTAATAAAAAAATGTGGGAGCAAGCCAAAGGCAAAGTGCCAGAAGGAACTGAGAAAGAAGCTAAGAGCCATAAACCGACAGGGTTGCAAAAGGTGAAAGCCCTTAAACAAATTCCGTAACGCTTAACTTTCTTAAATAGAAGACACTGGTGAAACAAACTAATCACTTAAGAACGAGAGAGGATGACACATCCTAAAGTAGAATCAAGAGGGAAAAGTAAAAAAATCTGGAAGCAAAATCATCCGAGTAAGTGAATCCTAGGGAAAGGCCCAGCCTTGTCGGAGAGAATAGTTGTCATCATAAGCTAGGAGTACGCATATGCCTATGACTCTCGCAATTATTCGAGTAAAAGCTGAAAGGGATTACCTCGAAGGAATGGGCAGAGGAGTGTAGCTAATACAGAAGGCCTTTCGTATAGCCTATAGAAGGATTCCAGAAGCAGTAGTCAAATGAAACTTGAAGATTGTCCAAATGAAAGGAGGCAACAAAAGAAAGATGAAGAGGATCTTCAAAAGCAGCTAAAGAAGAGAATGGAAAGGAAAAGCACCCTAGAACCTGCCTACAACATCATAAGGCACACATGCTTTCATAACCTTGTTTTCCAAAGCGAAACCCAATATAGTTTCTGGTAGGGTCCTTCAAAAGAAGTATAGCAAGGCTTCTGTCACACGCCTTTGAAGTACGGGAAAGATAAATCACACAACACACAAAGGGTGAGTAACCCTGATTTGGAACCCTAAAGTACCAAGGACGAAGCATTGGACGAAAGCATAAAAAGGGCCGAGAGCTCCTACGCTACCATCCCTCTTGTGTTCAGTTAAATGCTCCTTTTGCCAAGCCCTTCAACAGCAACTATCGGTACTTTTCCTTGATGAAAACCCACCGAAACACTTGTAAAGCCTTCATAATCAACTCCTTTCGGGTGATTGATATGAAGCCCATATGCCAAAGGAAGTGCAGCTCATACCTATAAATAGGGCTCCACAACTCAGAGCGTAGGACTCCTTTTTCTTCTTTCGATTTCATTTTCTCCACATTTGTAATCTCTTAATACATAAAAAAACCTTGGTTTCTAGTTCAATCAAGAAAAAGGATTGTAACATTGAATATACTCAATAAAATGGAGATATTCGACAATCAAGGTAATTCTGTGTAATCTTGTCAATAATATGTGTTATTTTTATCTTTTGCTAACATTACAAGTGCAATGTGCAGATCATCTACATAATCGAGATCTACTTAGAACCTTAACCTGTGGGACGTGACTGACCATAAGAAATATTGATTTAACGATAAAAACCTTCGTTAGCTTAATAATCATGATAGTGATTTAGGGTTATGTTAAGACTGGACCTATAATTAAGTTAAGATGTCCAAGTTCAGCGACTTATTAGCCTTAGGCGATTGGGATTAAGGAAGTGTTCATGATATCCCGCTAAATCAATAAGCGTTCAAGGAAAACTTACATGAACCGAACCTTCATGGCCCAATTTGGATAGAGAAATTTCCCAAGGCCCAGATCTGTAACTGTGGAGTACCTAGAGAAGTCGTTTTAATGCCTTAAGGAAATATCAGGAAACCATCTCACGGGTAGAGAAGCCTCCGATTCGAGAAATCAGAAATAAGTGTCACGATATGTTTTGTTCCTAACAAAGAGTTTACTTATAGAATTCTACAAAAACATCCTAAATTTATGTCATGGAAATATTTGTAGATCTAAAGTTTGAGCCCTTCTTCACCACAAATCGGAAGTTCTATAGTCAGATCTAACTTTAGGGGTGTTAACCATAAATTTAGCTAATATTTTTAGCGCTAGAAGGAGGGCTTAAACCTCCGAACTTGTTCCTTTATTCGTGTGTTGTTGATAGTTCATCCTTAGGAGATCGATAAGAAATAAATATGAGAGGAATCTCAATAGATTACACAGGATGGTGAAAACCTCGAGCTGAGCTTCGTGCGAACCAATAGACAAAGGTTATGGCTAAAATAATGATTTTGGCGAAGATACCACCACGGTCTATTAATGGAAAAGAGGTTGTGACTCCTTTTTATTGTCAGTATAAGGATAACCGGAGAAATTACAAGAAAAACTAAACATTCCTTCAAAGGAGGAAAAGGTGACAAGCCTGGAAAAACAGTCTCCTGGTACGGATGTTCAGATAACCAAATCTGAACAAGGATCTTCGAAGTCATTTCATGCAGAAATATCTTATGTGGATTTAATATTCCACAAGGAGAAAGTATTGTGAATGTAGGCCTTGAATATGCTCAAGCAAAAGAGAAAAATGATTGTGAGTCTAGTAAAGTTGGGTTGAACCCATCCCAAGAGGAATTAACCTCATATGTTAGTAATCATAGTAACACATCGCTCCACTAGATAAAGATGGCTATGAACGCCCTTGTACGAGGGTCAAGCTTCAAGTAAGAAATAATGAATGATTATGAAGCCTTTCCCCAAAAATGGCAAGACTCCATGGTTAGAACTTAGATAAATCTACACCTATATTACCTAGAAAAATATAAAAGTGTTAATAGAAAGACTCTTCACAATTTCCCTCCGTACTAAAATCAATAGGGAAAATATTCTTCGAAGTAAGGAATTGCATCTAGGCGAATGGGATCATGAGTGTAAACCCACAAGAAAAAAGAAAACGACTCAGTTCAGTCATGGAATATGAATTAACGACTTCAAAAGAAAATGTAATCTTCCTAACTAAAGAGGAACACAATTACTAGGCAAAAATAAAGAAAGGAATAATGTGTGAATGGGATAAAGGAGGAAGTTAATGCCACTACCACCTAATTAATGGTCATGAAACTAATCAACGTAGAACACTTGAAAGGGAATAGACCTCTTTTGTAGGCAAGGAAAGTTATCAAGGTATCTTGTGAACTGAAAATTGAAATTTAATATGCGAGAAAGAACCCACATTAGGAACTAAGTATTACTTCAAATCAATGTGAAAAAAATAAAAATTTCTACATGATTGAGGGAGAAGTTCCCTCCTTTAAAATGATTACATCAGAAATTACTGGATATATCTCGGGTCCTTCCCCCAAAAAAGGAAAGGGGGTAAGTCTAGGAAATCGCACTCTTGGCTCCATGCCTAAGGTATATCCTTGGCGCCACCTAGAGGGAGGAGGGTAAGACATCATATGCGCCTAACTTCTAATGTGATGCACCGAAGCCCTTTACCGCATCCAAGGACCAGGTTAAGGTGCCCTCTAGAGGAAGGACGGGTAGGCCTGGGGACATGTGCCCGACTCCGGTTGAGAGCGCGCTCTGCCTATGATTGTTACATGATCAAGCCCTGTCTCTGCTTCTGACATAAGTATGCACTCCTTCTTCTTATGTCATATCCTGGTGAAGGGGTTAAAAGCTCAAAAGGAGCACTAAAGTACGCTAAGGCCTCTATTTTCTAAAGTGCCTATAATGGCTAAAAAAAACTTAAAACCGAAAGTGTTTCTTAACGAAACCGGCAGAGGACATTCCGAATTCTCTTTAATATGCAAAGAACGACACCATCAAAACGGAAAGAGGACATTTCAAGTATTATTAAGCCGTAAGAGGCTTTACTCTCACTTAGTTATTCTAATCTGGCTCAGTTAAGTCGCAACAGCCTTTGCTCTCCCTTAATTAACCGAATATGGGTCAATTAACCCGCAAGAGACTTTGCTATTCCTTAATTACCCGAATTTGAGTTTCTTAAGCTAAGTGAGGCTTCGTATTTCAAATATTCGAATCGGATTTTCTTAAGCCAAGTAAGGCTTCGTATTTCTAATACCCGAATCTGAGTTTCTTAAGGAAACTAAGGCTTTGTACTTCTAATACCCGTATCTGGATTTCTAAAGTCGAGTAAGTCCAAGTTCTATCCTTATGACCCGAATCTAGGTCTATTAAAGCCGAGAGAGGTTTTACTCTTCCTAAATTACCAGAATCTGGATTACTTAGATTTGAAAAAGAGACTTCGTTCGTCCCAAAAGTAAGACTCTGGATCATTTTTACTTTGACCTCGAAGAATGATACTTTGATCTTCTTCAAGAGAATCCCTCAATCTGTATGCATGAATATTCAAGCTATGATACAAAGCCAACCATTGAATGATTAAAGAAAATAACTATATGACCGCAATAATACCAACTTCGTAACCACAAGAAAAAATTATTTTAAAAAATCAATGATAGTTTTTTGAATTCCTTTATTTGAGCCGAGAAAAGTTGCATTGAATCCTCTTGTCTTGAGAGGGAAGCTTTTGTTATAACCAACTCTTGGAGGGCCTCATCTTTTGCAGAAGATAGGACTCTTCCCTCTCAATAGAGTGTCATTCAAAGAAAATCCATTGAAAGGAAAAACCATTGTATTATTATCTAAAAAAAAGAGGAGAATGATAAGAAGGTGCAATGAGAATCCAACGAAAGGGAGATTTAGGAAAAAGAAGTTACCGAAAGATGATGAGCCATGACCATCTTCAATTTTGGTAGAGAATTAGGAGAAGGTAAAGAAACCACAAATGAAGGAGAGTCCACCACTGCTTTCACTAGGTTCGGAAATGAAATTTCGGAGGTGGAATTAGACGAAGGACCTTCGGCCGAAGTTACCAAGATGGGTGTTAGTGGAAGGTCTTAGTGACCTTGAGGAGCTCATCCTAATAAAGGTAAAAGGGAAACAATAGAGGAATCTATAGGGGTAAACTCAGTGGACTGAAGAATATAAACATAACCTTCAAAATATTGACAAGATGGGACTTGTGACAGGACAGGAGTTGTAGGAGTTTCATCTGTGCCTCTTAAAGTTGTTATCTGATTCGAATCGGTAACTTTAATCCTTCTTTGATTCTCTGTTTGAGTTTCGGAAGGCATCTGTGATGTCATGCCTTGAATGTCATAAAGATCTATTGCGTAATAATGTTTTCGAGAAAGCGGTGGGACAATTGTAACCGAAGGTGAGGCATCCTTAACTCTTGCAGGTAGTAGCATAAATGAGACAAATAAAAAAAGAATGGACTTACTTTACCAGCCAGATTGCAAGAGATAGGCAATTGAAGGGATTTTTTTGGAAATCTCCCTTTTTGAGGCAGTAAACCCCAGGTCGCTTCTGATGCACTATTGGAGGACGTTCGAGAATTTTATGGATCTCCGGAAGGATGGAGTGTTTAGCAAGAAAACTTGATGTTAGCAGAGAGGACCTTTCCCTAGAGAGGAAGAAGCCTCCATCATCTCCTTAAAATCAAGTCAACTTTAATAGAAGGAGCCTTCGATGATCCACCTAAGGACCAGAAATCTTAATCATAAAAAAACAAGTTACAATAATATTATGTTATTACAGTCGTAAGTGAAAAAAGAAAGATTACTTGGTTGAGAAAAAACCCCGGAAATACCAGAAGGGCATATAACAAAAAAGAACTGATGTTCCCACTCTTTATACTTATTATTACTACCCTCAATCGAGTTTTGCAAAGGATTGGACCTAGAATTTGGAAGTTAATCAGAATAATCTTTGCTAGAGGAACCAATTGTTCAAAAGCAACAACATTGAGGGAGCACCCTTTGGATTCCTGAGAAAGGATTTCTAATCCAAGAATGTATGAATAAACATTTGGAGACAGCTGGATTGGGGCGACTCCCAAATGATAGAGAAAATCATGAAGGAAGGAAGTAAAAGGAAGGAAGCCCTCATGCCAAATATGGATGAGTGAGAAGGCAGAGTACCCAACTGGTGGGGTTATCTGTAGTGTCTTTATACATGAGGGGAATGGCCGCAACTCCTTGAATTCTAAAATCCTCTATGATCGAGTTAACCACTTCTTGGGAAGAGACAAAAGAATGCATTTCAATCATAGCTGTTTTTAGAAGGACATCCTCTGTGACTGGTTGAGAAGATTCGCCTTACTTTTGAGAGAACCCTTTAAAGAAAATCGCTTGGACGATTCCCTCATATCCGCCATGATGACTGCCACGGGATAGTGTTCTGACACACTACATAAGTAATGACAAATAAAGAGTAATGATGAAATAATAAAAGACCTTTCCATTCTAAATAAAAATCCTCGGAATTTGTGTAACCAAAAAATGGGGAATTTTTAGAGAAGAAAAGAAGGGTCCAGTCCTGGGGATCGATTAAACAATTTACCCCTTTACCCTAAAAAAAATTGGCTAGTTCAGTAGAAAAGAACAAACTAATCAACCCCTAAATAAAATAAAATTGAATCATATATAATTTTTTAAAATCAAGCCTCTTACCTCGATTTTTCTTCCTTTTTTGGATAAGTAAGCTTAAGCAATTAAAAGTATCCTGGAAACCTTTAATGCTGGGGAGTTTGTTTTATAGGAAAATGAAGGGAAAGAAGAAAAGAGGCTTACTGATAAGAACACCCTCCTCATTTTGTGACCATCAGATCAAATTCGAAGGAATAAATGGCAGCGCCAAGGGAGCAGGAAAATTAAATACATTTCAACTGCAAAATTCCAGTTGGAATGGATGACTTGAAAAGTCAAGAATACCCCTTCACCAAGGGGGGCAAATGTAAACAAAAAACTAACAAGGATTAATCAGAAATTAAAATCAAGGTGAAGGAGTATGAAAGATAGTTACACCACGAAGCAAGCAGTTGTAAGCATTTGGAATGCGAAAGGAATAGAAAAAGGAAGAATCTCCTTCAAACCGAAAAGCCCCTTACGGTCCTAACCAAGAGAGCACTAGTTCTAGATTAATTGATCTAGTAAAAAAAGCAAGGGGAGCCATAAGCCGACAGGGTTGCAAAAGATGAAATCCCTCTAACAACTTCCGGAAGACTCAAGCGTTGTGAATAAAAGGAACTAGTGAAACAAACTAATCACTCAAGAACGAGAGAAGAGGAATCATTTTGAAATAGAATCAAAAAGGAAAAGTAAAAAAAAAACAGAAGCAAACTCATCAGAGGAAGTGAATCCCAAAGAAAGGCCCAGCCATATCGAGGAGAATAGTTGCCATCATAAGTCAGGAGTACGCAGATGCTTATGCCTCTCGCAATTATTCGTGCCAAAGCTGAAAGGGACTACCCTAAAGGAACTGGTGGAAGAGTGTAGCCGATACCAGAAGGGCTTTCGTATAACCTACAAAAGGATTCTGGAAGCAGTAGTCAAATGAAACTTGAAGGTTTTCCAAATGAAAGGAGGCAAGGAAAGAAAGAGGATCTTTGAAAGAAGCTAAAGAAGAGAAAGGAAAGGAAAAGCACCCCGGAACCTGCCGACAACATCATAAGGCACACATGCATCCACAAACCCGTTTTTTGAAGCGAAACCTGACACAGTTGCCAGAAGGGTCCTTCTAAAGCAGTAAAACGAGGCTTTTGTCACATGCCTCTAGAGTCTAGAAAAGATAAATCACATTCAGAAACAAACAAAAGGTGAGAAACCCCGTTTTGGAACCCTAAAGCACTAAGTACGAAGCGTGGGACGAAAGCATAAAAGGGCTGAGAGCTTCTACGCTACCATCCTGATTATGTTCAGTTAAAAGCTTCTTTCGTCAAACCATTCGAAAGCAACTATTGGTACTTTGCCTTGATGAAAATCCATCGAAGCACTTGTATAACCTAATCACATCTTTTGGTTGATCAATACGATGCCCTTATGCCGAAGGAAGTGTCAGCTCATACTTATAAATAGGGCCCTACACCTTACAGCGCAGGACTTCTTTGTCATCTTCTGAATTCATTTTCTTCACATTTGTAATCTCTTAATATAGAGAAAAAACCCTAGTTTCCAGATCAATCAAGAAAACAGATAGTAAATATTGAAATACTCAATAAAAATAGATATTTAGCAATCATGGTAATTATGTGAAATCTTGTTCAATAATATGTGTTGTTATTATCGTTTTCTAACATTACAGGTGCAATGTGTCGATCATTTACATAATTGAGATCTACTTATTACTTTAACCCATTATTAACTCTAAGAACCCTTGATTTAAGGATAAAAATCTTTATTTGCTTAATAATCATGACAGTGATTTAGGGTTATGCTAAGACTGGACCAAGAATTAAGTTAAGATGTCCCAGTTCAACGACTTATTAGGCTTAGGCGATTGAGATTAGGGAAGTGTTCATGATATCCCGCTAATTCTTTAAGAATTCAAGGAAAACTTGCATAAACCTAACCTTCAATGCTCGATTTGGAAAGAGTAAATTTCCAAGGCTTAGATCTGTAATCGTAGAATACCCGGAGAAGTCGTTTTAATACCCTCGGGCAATATTGGGAAAGCATCTCATGGGTAGAGAAACCTCCCATTCGAGAAATCAAAAATAAGAGCCACGATTGGTATTGTTTCTAACAGAGAGTTTACTTACAGAATTCTGCAGAAGCATCCTAAGATTATATCATGGAAATATTTGTAGATATCATGTTTGAACCTTTCCTCACAACAAATCAGAAGTTTTATGGTCATATCTAACTTTTGGGGTGTTCACCATAAGTTTGGCTAACAAGATGATATATGAATTGTACGAATGTACAGTCATATTGTTTAGATTGATGAATGTGTCTACTTTCTTTGTGGGTTTGATGAACCAGATTTTGCGAGAGCACTTAGATTAGTCCGTGTTAGTTTTCATTAATGACATAATGTTGTATTCCAAAGATGAGAAGGATCATGAGATTTATTTTGTGATTATGCTCAGGCAACATCAGTTAAAGGCCAAGTTTTCTAAGTGTTGCTTTTGGAAGAAGGTAGTGAAGTTCCTTGGTTATGTAGTTTCAGGTGAAGGATTGTCCCTGGATGAAGTTAAGATTGAGGCTATCAATAGTTAGAAGAGGCCCGAAAGTCTTACCAAGATCAGAGTGTTCTTCGATGGCTGTCTATTTCCAGAAATTCATTAAGTATTTCTTGTAGATAGCAGCGCCACTTACCAAATTGATGTTAAGTTCGTTTGATCTTGTAAGTGCCACGAACCATTTCAGTACTTGAAGCGTCTGTTGACCACTGCTCCTATTTTGATAGTATCGGATGGCAGTCATTACTTGAAAGTTTACAATGACTCGTGTGGGACTACATTATATTAGACTATGAAAGATTTTATTTATGGACGATATTCTGGTTTTCTCTAAGGACTATAAGGATCACGAGGATCAACTAAGAGAAGTCATAGGAACTTTAAGGAAGAATCTAATTAAACCAAAAAAAAATCAAATGCCATTTCTGGAAAGAAGAGGTTAGATTGCTTGGATATGTAGTTTTAGGCAAAGGATTAGTAGTAGTTCCCGCAAAATTAGAAGTTGTTCAAGAGTAGATAGTTCCTTAAAATGCGATAGAGGTGAGAATTTTATTAGGGTTAGTGAGATAATACGGAAAACTCATAGAAGACGTTGCAAGAATTGAAGCCTCTCTAACTTGACTAATCAAGAAGAGTCAAGAATTTACATGGAGTGATAGTTGTATTAAGGCTTTTGATAAACCAAGGGAATCTATAATGAGTGCACCGATACTCACTATTCCAAATGGATTAGGTGTCATATTAATGTAAAAGAGAGTATCTTCCTACACATGTAGATAACTCAAATTTCATGAGAAGAGATATCCAATACATAACTTGGAGTTATTAGCTATAGATCTCGCACTCAAGATGTAGAGACATTGTCTCTTAGCGGAAAGATTTGGGTTATATACAAATTATGAATCACTTAATTATCTGTCTTTCCAAAGAGATCTTAAACTTAGGTAGTAGAGGTGGATGGAGTATATGGCATCTTTCGACTTTGGTATTCAGTATACTCCCAGAAAAGGTAACATCATCGTGGATGTTCTGAGTCGAAGACATTCTACTTTAAGTGTGATAGCTGAGTGTAAAAAATTGGAGTTTCTCTCTACTTTTAACCTTCATCTACCATCAGAGCCTTCTCAAGGATTTCTTGCAACCTTGGAAGTGAGACCAACCCTTATGGATGAGATTAAGTTTTGAACAAGAAAATGACAGGGAGCTGAGAGAAATAATAAGAATGATGTAGCTTGGAGAACACCTTCCTCATGTCCCTTGGTAATTGGTAGATGATAATGGAAGCTTAAGGAGAGATGGATGTCTTTGTGTCCCCAGATTTTTGAATGTTGAGGAATGAAGTACTTAGAGAATGCCATCACTCTAAAATGACCATACACAACAAAGGAGATAAGATCTATAAGGACTTAAAGAGAACCTTTTTCGGACGGGGATGTAAAAGGATGTGGTAGAATGCATAGCCAAGTGCATAACATGTCAAAATATCAAAGTGGTGCAAGGTAAGCCAGGAGGGTTGTTATTGCCTCTATAAATTCCCACTTGGAAATATGATCACATTTCAATGGATTTCGTGAAAGGTCTAGCTAGAACTCAAAAAGGAAATAAAGAAAATTTGTTTGTATATAACTGACTAATGAAGAGTATACACTTTATTTCGATCAAGAAGAGAACTGTAGCTTCATCAGCCATATGTACAACAAGGAAATTATTCGACTTCATGGAATTATGATTGATATAGTGAGTGACTAAGACCCTCTATTTACAAGTGAATTTTGGAGAAGTCATCAGATAGTGTTGACCCTTCTTTTTGCTAAACATCACACTTCAAACCCATCATCAGTGGATCGCTCAAGACTCAGGCATGCACTCACCAAACTTAAGCGCCCAACTAGCATAACTCGAATTGTCCTGGTGCAAAATCTTAGCACGACATTTCTTTAGCCTGGCCAAAACATGCGCTTCCCTGGATCCATGCACATTTTCCTCTTCGGGTCGACACTCATGACTTGGCCTGAGGTCGGCCAAGTCACCCTCCTTATCTCAGATTGGCATACCAATCCGATCCTTATGGGTTGTTATGTTGACCTATCCCACTCAACTTTCCCCTTCGCCCACTACTTCCACTCTTATTCATGCCCATTGTTTGATGTCGAACCCGACCGAACCTACACCTATAAATATAAACCTAATGCAAAATTTCAAGGGATCTCCCAGACTCCCGGACAATGATACTATGCTAAAATCAATGCTACACTCTTTTCTTTTTAAAACTCTTACTGTAAGCACAACAGTGATCTGTAATTGAGCAGTATAAACATATGATTGCTAGTAGTGGATGTAGGCACATTATCAAACAACTATAATTTTTTACGTTCTTTTACTTTTTTGCACTTTTACAACTATGGATTGTGAAGTATTCTGTAATTTCTACTCATTTATGTGTTGGACTTGAGAGAAACAAATTTCAGGTCAACATTTTGGCATTCTAGAAAGGGGCTGCAAACTCATATAACTCAGAAAAGGTTAAGAAATCAGGAGTGTCGGGACTAAGAAAATGAAGGACGCTTCCCCTGCCAGAAGGGAATAAGAAGGCCTCTTCGGTTGGAAATCCCTCCGTCTATTTGATGGGAGAGAAGATGGAAGAGACTATGCAAAGATGGCGGTCTCGCTTCGACCATCAGGAAACCATAATGCAAGAAATTCTAGCGCATTTACGAGGAGTATAAACAATAGGTAGGATATTGGGGTTAGACCCAGTACAACACCGGCATAGAACCGGGGGATAGAGGCAAAACCCCACGAACCACCTCATTTTGGCATTGAAACGGAAATTTGGTTCGGCATTGACCTAGATCGGGTCGGGGTCACCCTTCGAGCACCTATAGAGTGCCACCCATCGTTGGACTCCACACTGAAGCACAATCAAATCTGGAAGCGAGGAGCATAACTTGTGCTGATGGTACTCGTGCTCGAATGCAAACATGGATAGGTAGGGGAAACAACCGCTCCTAGAAATCTATTTGACATCAACCCGAACTTGGTAGGGTGGTGGAAATGTTGGTTTGGAAAGTCTCAACTCCCTAGTTACAAGCATTGATCACTAGAGAATGTTGCTCAAATGTTGAAACAGAATTGCTGGAAATGAAGTAAGATAACAAATACTGACTAAGGAGACTACCGTCAGGTATATCACCACATCGGTATCGAGCATGAGAGAACGAGAATCGAAAAACACACCTGAACACTCGCTAAGACCTATCTTCCCCGAGATAAACTTGAGAGTTGCTATGAGTGGGGTCAGAACAACAAGTCCTGGTCAGTAGAAAATGTATAACACTATCTAATACACAAACGAAATCTGTTTGGTCAAAACAAAGAATATATCTAAAAGGGCTAGCAATTCTAACCTAACCCATTTAGAATTTAGGCACAAGGACTAACCACAAATCCCAATGTAATATCCCACACCTAGAGATATGATAATATTGAGATAGAACGTTTACGCATAAGTATGAAGCCTTTAAACCACCAATAACTAATTAAGATGCGGGAACTAACTTCAAACTATCATACTAAGGGCAGATACTCACAATCACTTAATACCCATGGAGGACTTTTTCGGTCACTTAATACCTTATACAGTGGTTTATTCTACCGTAATATAAATTAGAGGACACTAGCTACGAAGTCCAACTAATCCAAGGCTTCAATCATTCACGCCTATAATCATGACCCGCATATGACAAGAGATATTAACTAGTCACTTATTACCTACAGGATAAGTAGACGACATCTTGCCATTTATAACCTTCCCTTAGCGGACCCCTTTGTTACTGTCTCGCCAACCTTATTGGGTAATTCCCTTAGTCACTCAATACTTCCCACAGGATAGGCAAACCTTATAATACCCATTCCCAAGGCGGACCCGCAACCCAATCACTTACTACCTCGAGGAAGAAGATTAATGTGGGAGTTACCAAGTTCGTACTCAATAGACATTTAATGGGAGGTGAGCTACGCGATCACTTAATACCCTTTGAAAGGTGGATCTAACTACTTTAAGACCTTTACCCCGAAACAGGCTATGCTGTGAATTATTTCCTTTCCAAGGTTTCCCCTTTTGGGACGAGAGGCGGGAACCTTACTATTGAGATAAACCTTGTTTTGGGATATAACCCTCGGTATGCAATCAACTATCATTACATAATTAACTATCGTCAAGGCACCTATGGTTAACGATATCTTACATCAGTTGAACATATATTTGACTAATGGAAAGTGCAGACTTAAGGCAACTGACTGCGCATCATTAACCAACTAAATCTAATTCATATTTCGAATTATAATAATTCTAGATTAACTAGAAATAAATAAGAAAAACTTATAACTTCCTATCCTATGATGCTTATTTATTAATTTCCGTATTGGACATAACAATTACTATGCCGATCAATCCCCATTAATTTCCCTTTAACTGTTATTGATTTGGGTTCCTGCCATTAATGGCTCTAACGGTCACATTTTCCTAAGGCACTAGTTAACCCATTAAATGCCATTTATTACCATTAATTAGAATTAATGTCGTTTTACGAACCTAATGGTTATATTTCCTAGGGCATTAAATGTTCTTTTTATATCAGTGCCATTTAAAATTCTAGTCTATATATTGTAACTCCATTTATTACTACATTTTCAATTCCCGTTATTTATTATTCATGTATTCATACATATATATTTATTATTTACTAGATTCCCCTAATTGGAGTTACAACTCCTAACGTAATTCAAAGTGTAACCATTTAGCATGTTTATCCTATTTAATTCATTTCCCCAATCAATGATGGTTACAACTTTCCTTATTTTGTTTATGGCTTTATTTATAGCAAATCAATTACATTTATTTCTATAATGGTCATAATACTTGTTTCTGTTTATTGTGGATTACATTTCCATTTACATTTCCATAAAAACAGAAACTTATACAAACATACAATAATAAATAAAAATTTATCACCATAATATATTTGTGTTATTTATGTAGATTCGAAAGGATTTGAACATGTATGTTTATTGAAGTGTATCTAACCTAGTTACTTAATTTTATTTTTTTATTATTAACCATTTATGTTTTGGTCTAAACTAGCAACCAAAACAAACTTTTTTATGTTTAATATTGTTTAAGATTAAAAATCTTATTAAAAGATTAATAACTATAGTTATTGTAAAATTGCCCAAAATAATTAAAAAGAGAATATAAACAAATTTCAAATCACAAGAAATAAGAGATATATGTTTTTGGAACGGTTGTTCTAAACTACGTACAAATATACGTAAATATACACATCCCTTCCCAATATCTTTGTACATATTATTTGCTGGTTTGAAACAATATCTTTTTTATCAAAAAAGGGCATTTCTACAATAATTAAAGTAAAACCCCAACATCAATCAAACATAAACAAGCATAATCTTTTAATCTAAATTTACATAAACTCAAATCAACACCAAAACTAAGGATCTGGAATAAAACTACAATCCTGACAATGGATTTGGGACATATTTCAAGATTTATAGTGCAAACGGTAACCACAACAATTCTATGAACAGTTGTAGGTAACATAATTTAATTAACAAAAAAGTCCTACAAACTCAATATTCAAACCACAACCTATTATTTTAGATTTGACTAAAATAGTAAACAAATTTGACAAACTTTTAGGCATACATCTCATATCTATTACAAACGAACTAAGTAAGTTATTATAAATGATGTATATAATTTTCCCACTCACCTGAAAGCTATCCAAATCTGAACAATCCTTTAGGCCTACAATTCCCAAAATTTTACAGATTTACAATTATTCCAAAAAGGGAATCTTTTAGATTTGTATATCTGCAAGAAAATAGGAAAGAGGGAGGAAATATGAATGGACGAAAGCCTATTCGCAGTACCATCTCTTTTGTACATAAATCTGATTACATTCTTCTTTAATCTATGTTTGTTTAGTTTTGTATATGTTTAAATTTATTTAGAAGAGATTTGGAAGAAGAGGGAAATAACAGAGCCTTCAGAATTGTGTGCAAAAGTATGGGATTTCAACCCTTTATTTATAGGTGTTAGAAAGACCCTAGACCGTTAGATTTAATATTATAAAGATTCGTCCGTTTATATCAACATTTATATTAAAATAAACCTACCAACCGCTAGGGTCGACCACCCTGGTCGTCTTCACTTAGTAAAGGTGGGTTATAAAAGGTATATATATTTATTGTATCATTCTTTTGATTTATTTTTTGTCCATTTTCCTATTTCCTCCGTAACTGTAACAACCCGTATTTTCAATAACCTATTATAACATAAATCAAGGCAGAATTTAATTCAAAAATCTGAATCAAGGGAAACGGGCTATGCCATTGCGTTCGTCTCGGAAAAATACGCGAAATAGAGTCCGAGTTTTCGAAAATCGGAGTTAGTATGACCCGATTAAGGCCCAACGAAGTTTTCAGAAAATTCCAAAGCAAAAACAGATTTCAAATTCAAGTTTGAAATTGGAGATTAGGGTAAGATTGGGCCAGGCGGGAAAATTCCCGCCAGAGCACCCAAGTCGATAGCCCTGTCGACTTGGGAGTCGACTTGGTTGGACCCAAGTCGACAGCCCTGTCGACTTGGCTGTCGACTTGGTCCAGCCGGGCAGTTTTGCCTGGTGCACCATTTTGGGTTTGTGTTGAGTTTGGGGGCCAGATTCGGTTTTAAGGGCTGAGATTGGAACTAGGGTTTAATCCTAAGGTTGAAACTAGTCCTAATCTCTATAAATAAGACCCTAACCTAACCCTAAATCATCATTATTCATTCATACAACTAAACTATGGCAAAATCAATCCTCTCATGGCCTCCACTCTCTTCATAAAATTCCTAAAAAAATTTCTATGAGATTTTCCATGCATACAAGTGTTTTCAAGCTTGTATGAGCATCATTAGCTTGCATTCAAGTCAAGTTTCTATATTTGCATCATAAAGCAAGGGTTTTGATCATTTTGGCTTAAGGGTTTTTCTATTGAAGCTTGCATTTTGGGTTTAATTGGTTGCATAAGGGCTTTGTCATATTTTTGTGTCTTCATAAGCATTGTAAGCCCTTTTCTACTTTCATACTTAAACTCTAAAGTTAATGAATGATGCAAGTTGTGTTTGATCATTATGATATGATATGCAAGTTTATCATGTTATGCAAGTTTACTATGATGTAATATGCAAGTTTATCATGTTATGCAAGTTTGCTATGTTATGATATGCAAGTTGCCATGTTATGTATGCAAGTTTGGGTTGATCATCTCACTCATGTTATCATGTTATGCAAGCTTATCTTGGGTTTATGAGCCTAAAGCTTCAAGCTTTATGCTAAAGGTTGCATTTTGGCAACATGTAGGTTATCATATCTCTTATGATAACTTGCATGTGAGGCTAAATGCGAACTTATGGCCATTTCTACATGTCATTTATCACCGTGTATCACCAATATGCTAAGTTTGGTTTTATGCATGCTTTTGAGGCCTAAAATGTAATATGCAAGTATATGAACATATGTACATTTCATATGCCACCATGTTAAACTTGTGGCTTCAACACCTTTATGTCATGATTATGCCAAGTTCCCTCTTTCTATCCTTTATGCACTATTGCGATATGTAAGCGATGGGATTGCGTTTGGGGTTGGGTAAACTTAAAAGACATAAAAACATAAGCTTGGGAATTACCTATTAAGTTAGGTCAACCCTTTGGGAATTTACCTATTAAGTTAGGTCTACCCAAATGCTTGAAAACTTGTAACATGTTTTGGAAACATGATGGACATGACACTTAGAAAAGATAAGTGTGACCAACTCGAGGTTGGGTTGAGTTTGTAGCGTAAACCTACCCGGAACCGACCGGCTTAACTAGTTGCTACAAACAATAGGACCCAATGTGAGAAGTTGGTCATGTTGTACCTTGAACCCGAGGTTAGACCAAGTTGTGGTGTAAAACTACCCGGAACCGACCGGCTTAACTAGTAACCGCAACAAAGTCTAATGTGAGAGGTTAAGGCGCATTAAATTAATTAATGCCTCATGATTAGGGTTAAGTCATGGTCCACTTAATACTTAACCAATTTGGGCTTGGTAGATTAATCGGGGTTAAGTCGTGAACTCATCGTTACACTTAACCAAGTTAATCCATGACTCGCAAGAGGGTTAAACCGTACTTAACCCACTAGAAAAATCCTAGCAATGGGGGTCCACTCCAGCAGTAATCCCAAGTTTGTATCATTAAGGCCCTAGGGTCTAGGCTAGGGAGGGAGCACGATTACTGGACTGGAGGTAAGTGACCAAAAACGACGGCAGAGTGGTACGCCGGTGTAGTTCCGGGCGGACCATGGTCGTGCACATAGTCCGAAGCCGGGGAAAGCATGCACGGGTACCAGTAGATCGAGACTGTGCACTTATGTTTATGGTGTCCAGGGGTTGCCACCTTAGGGCTTGATACACCCGACGGGAGACCCTGCACAGTCTGACTACAATTATGTTTGGGCGCATTGACACCAACACGTGACGAGTTAGGCTTGTAGGGAGCAGATCGACTAGACCGTTTGGTTGGACCGCGTATTAGGGTCACTTCATGTTATTGGGCCAAAGCTTGGGCCAAGGGATCAATACTGGTTTATTCAAGTCATGTTAGTTTGCTAGTACACCTGTGGTGCAAAACCTTAATCCTGATTATGCGATGGCACCTTTATCTACCTTGTTAGTTAATCATCATGCCAGTATGTAGTTATCCATATGTTCATCTCAGCTTTCATCATGCCAGTTAACTTTATTAGTTTACATTGATTGTAGTAGGGCTTACTCAGTCTTTTTGACAGACCTGTTTTCTTTCGCCTCTTTTCTTCCGTTCCCCCCCCAGGTTCTCAGGGTGGGAATATTGGAGCTTAGCTTGGATTTCTGATCGCTTGCTTGTGGGATTTTAGCTCATGTACGGTCTTGACATGAGGATAGCTATGGTTATCACTTATTTTGGGGATAGTACTTATGTATTTCAGTTTTTCAGCAATGTTGTTTTTATCTAGACTTGTGTATTTGGAAAGTTGACATTATGTTGTACCAGACTTGTTTTGAAATGGTTTGAAATCTTCCGTTGTTTTATCAATGTTATTTACTCTGTTTACATATATACATATGTTCTTGTTCTGCCTTGATATACCATTATGCATGTTTACCCGATTCAAACGCCCCTCCAAAGTCAGAGTGCTTGCAAGAGACACCCTGGCGGAGGTGGGGTGTTACATTTGGTATCAGAGCATATGGTTTACGAGAAGGAACAAAAAGGTTTTTAGAAAACTTTTGGAAAACTATTTTCAAAACCAAGTATAAAGTATTTTCCAAAGAAAAGTCTAGCTTATTTTAAAGGCTATTCCCCAAAAAGCCATTAGCAAAATTCCTTCGTTTTTCTCCATTCTGAATCTGTTTTTTTTTTCGTTTTCAGTATGGCCGATCACTTTGCTATTCCGGAGGGAGTACACGTACCTGTTTAGTATAGGAGACTTTTGGAGGCTAGGGCGACCGAAGCCGGCCCCGCAGATGTTCCTCCTCCTCCTCCTCCAGTAGTTAATGTTCCTCCTCCTCCTGTCGCTGAGGTTCCTCTTCCTCCTCCCCCTCAGCATCCTCAAGCTGACTTCGCAAAGACTTGCAAAGATTTCAAAGCAATGGGTGGCAAGAACTTTCAAGGCACCGAGACTTTTGTAGAGGCCAGAAATTGGTTGAAAGAGACCGAGGGTTTGTTTGCTATCTTTGGGTTAGACGATCAGAGGAAGATCTTGTTGGCGGTTTGGCTTATGAAGGATGAAGCCGCTTATTGGTGGGAAGTCACCAATGGTACTAGGCCTGTTGAGACTTGGGCCGATTTCAGGGCAAGGTTCGTGCTTAAGTTTCTATCTTCTGCTGAGGAGAATCTGCAAATGGAGAGGTTCATAACTTTGAAACAAGGAGATATGTCTGTCAAAGAATATGTGAACAAGTTCAATCAGTTAGCTCGTTTTGGCTTGGATATGGTTAATACTCCTCAGAAGAAGGCTCTTCGTTTTGCTAGAGGATTGAATGAGCCGTTGCAGGGATTGGCTATGTCACATATTCCCCATGGGGCCACGTTTGAGATCTTGGTTGATATGGCGTTACTTCAGGGAGATGTCAAGAAAGAGATCAAGATGAATGATACTCAAGCCAAGAAGACTGATTCCCAGGGGAAAGGAAATCAGGGTAATCCAAGTGGTCAGAGCAGTCAAGGCAATCAGAACAAGAACAAGAACAAGAGTCAAGGCAACAAGGGGAACAACAACAAGGGCAAGAACAACAAGGGGAAGTGCCATTATTGCGGTTCAGTTGGGCATCTTATTAAGGATTGTAAGAATTGGAAAAGGAATAATGGTGAATGCTTTTTCTGCGGTGAGACTGGACATTTCAGTAAGGATTGCCCGAAGAAGCAAGGGCAAGGCCAGGGTCAGACTCAGCGTGCTGGACCTTCAGGAGAGCAAGTTCATGCTCTCAATACCGCTCCAGTTCCCGATCGAGGTAGTATTTCTGTTGAGAGCCTTGTATATATTTCTGATTTTCCAGTTCGTACCTTGTTTGAATCTGGTGCATCGCATAGCTTTATCTCATCTGATCTTGTTGATAGTTTGCACCTTAGTACTAGCTTGGTAGATGATCCCGTCTGTGTCTCAAATCCTATTGAGGGTTCCGCCCATTTGTCTATGATATGTGGGGATTTGAGGATTTCTATACTGAGTGTAGAGTTCTTGTGTAGTGCTTATGTTCTTGGTTTTAGGGGATACAGATTGATATTGGGCATGGATTGGTTGTCCAGATATGGAGCCATTCTTGATTGTGAGCATAGGGTTGTGAGGCTCGTGACACGCCTCGGAAACACCCTAGAAATTTCTTGTAATCCGAGAGGTCCCGTCATGTTGTGCTATCTTGAATCACTCGACTCGTCAATGGAAACTCTTCAGTTTGTAAGAGTGGTTCGAGAGTATCCGGATGTTTTCGATGAAGTTAGGGGGTTGCCCCCTAAGCGAGAGATTGATTTCCGCATTTATCTGGTGGATAATGCAAAGCCGGTTTCTTTGCCCGTTCGGCACATGGCTCCGCGTGAAAGGCGGGAGCTAAGTAAGCAAGTGAAGGAGTTGCTTGAGGAAAACTTCATTATACGAAGTATATCTGAATGGGGAGCGCCTGTGGTGTTTGCTACCAAGGCAGATGGTTCTCTCCGACTTTATGTTGACTATCGAGAGTTGAATAAGCTGACTAAGAAGAACAGACACCCGTTACCGAGGATTGATGATCTCTTTGATCAGCTTGTCGATGCTTCTGTTTTCTCTCAGCTTGATCTTGCTACTGGATTCCATCAGCTCAGGGTAGCTGAAGATAGTATAGACAAGACTGCGTTCAGAACGCCAGATGGATTCTTCGAATGGCTTGTCATGCCGTTCGGCTTGACTAATGCACCCGCATATTTCGTGGACTTGATGAGTAGGGTGTTCAGGGAGTTCTTGAACAAGTTTGTTCTGGTCTTCGTAGATGATATTCTGATCTTCTCTATGTATGAGGAAGAGCACGCAAGGCATCTCGTGGAGGTGATGGATACGCTTAGAGTGCATCAGTTGAAGGCCAAGTTCTCCAAGTGTCACTTTTGGAGAAGGGAAGTTAGATTCCTTGGGCATATAGTATCTAAGCAAGGCTTAGCGGTGGATCCCGCTAAGGTAGTTGCAGTTCAGGATTGGAAGACTCCAAGGAATGCAACCGAAGTGAGAAGTTTTCTAGGTCTTGCAGGCTTTTACCGGAAGTTTATCAAGGACTTCGCAAAGATTTCCGCTCCTCTCACTAAATTGACGAAGAAGAATTTAGTTTTTGCTTGGAGCATAGAATGAGAGCTTGCTTTTCAGAAGCTCAAGAGAGCTCTTACATCAGCACCTGTTCTAGCTTTTCCCGATGGAGGGAAGTTATTTACAGTATACACCGATGCATGTGGCACGGGGTTAGGAGCTGTTTTGATGCAAGAAGGAAGAGTGATATGCTTTGGCGGTAGACAACTCAAAGTGCATGAGAAGAATTATCCCACTCATGACTTAGAGTTGGCAGCAATAGTATATGCACTCAAGGCTTGGCGCCATTATCTTCTGGGAGAAAGATTTGAGCTTTATACCGATCACAAGTCATTGAAGTATCTCTTTTCTCAGAAGGATCTGAATCTAAGGCAACAAAGATGGATGGAATTCTTGGCGTCCTACGATTTTGAGATAGCTTATACCCCTGGCAAGGGGAATGTGGTAGCAGATGCATTGAGTAGAAAAAGGTTGACTCTGAGTCCTCTATTCGTTGAGATGAAGAATTTAGAGTATGTGGCGACCTTTGATTTCTCTTTGGCGATTGAGTCGATGACCGGTTCTTTAGCATCTCTGGAACTCAGACCTACCCTTCTTGATCAAGTTGGGGCTTCGCAGAGAGAAGACCCTCAGATAGTTGAGATTATGGATAAGCTGATTCGAGGAGAGGCGTCTAGTCATCTCGCTCGATATTCTATTGATGACAAGGGTTGGCTGAGGAGAGACGGAAGGTTATGTGTTCCAATGGTAGAAGATTTAGTAAGAAAAGTTCTTGAGGAATCGCATCGCTCTAAGTTGACTATACATCCGGGCGGAGATAAGATGTATAAAGATATGAAGCGCATTTTCTTTTGGCCTGGGATGAAGAAGGACGTGGCAGAGTTTGTCTCTAGATGTATCATTTGCCAGCAAGTTAAGGCCGAGTCGAAGAAGCCCGGTGGGCTATTGCATCCTCTAGACGTTCCACTTTGGAAGTGGGAGAGTATTTCCATGGATTTTATCGATGGGCTACCAAGGTCAAGGAAAGGGAATACGAGCATTTGGGTTATTGTGGATAGACTTACGAAGAGTGCTCATTTCATTCCGGTGAAGAGCAAGAGAACCGCATCTTGGCTAGCGTCTGTATATCTTCGTGAGATTGTGAGACTTCATGGAGTCCCTTCTAGTATTGTCAGTGACCGTGACCCAATCTTTACAAGTCAATTCTGGAATAGCTTGCAAGAAGCTATGGGCACGAAGTTGAATCTAAGTACGGCTTATCACCCACAGACGGACGGTCAAACCAAAAGGGTGAATAGGGTACTCGAGGATCTGTTGAGGCTTTGTATTCTAGATTTTGGTGGTACTTGGGAAGACCATCTTCCTCTTGTTGAGTTTGCATATAATAACAGTTATCAGGCAAGCATAGGGATGGCACCATTTGAAGCTTTTTATTGGAGGCCGTGCAAGTCGCCTACATGTTGGTGGGAGACTACAGATAAGCTTATACTTGGGCCTGATATGATCAGAGATACATCCGAGAAGGTCGAGTTGATTCGGAGACGGATGAAAGCGGCCCAAGACCGACAGAAATCCTATGCTGATAAGCGAAGAACTGATTTGGAGTTTGATGTTGGGGATATGGTTTTCGTGAAGGTTTCTCCTTTGCGGAATGTGGTCCAATTTGGAGCCGTTGGGAAGTTGGCACCGAGGTTTGTTGGACCATTCCTTATTATAGAGAGGATCGGGCAGATGGCTTATAGAGTGGAGTTGCCCGAGAAGCTTGCCGGAGTACACGATGTTTTTCATGTCTCGCATCTCCGGAAGTGTTTACATAAATCAGCAGAGGTTGTTGAGCCAAGTGTTCTGAAAGATGTAGAAGTGGAGAAAGAGGCTACCTTGAGGAGAGCTCCGATTCGTATCTTGGGGACGGAGACCAAGAAGCTAAGGAATCGAGAGGTCAAGTTGGTGAAGGTTCAATGGGGTGAAGCCGAAGAAGACGCAACTTGGGAAACCGAGGAGAAGATGCGTGGGCTTTATCCATTCCTTTTTGAGGGTACACTCTCAATCTCTTTTCTTTGTTAGCATATCTTTCTCTTTGCTATCCATGTTTATCTAGTTTATCGTGTTAATCTTGTCATGAGAACCTTAGGTAGAAACCCTTTGGATGAAACATGTGTTTGAAACATGTTATGCTTGATGGTTGCAAGTGGTTGCAAGTGTTTGCAAGTGGTTACTCGTGGATGCATTATACACGTTAGGCACTAGATCGGCTCACACACTCCTCATATTGCATATGCATGAGTGTTTATGCTTATCCATGGATGAAAATTTTTGTGTTATCACATGGATGTTGCATATGGATGTATGTTATGTGCACACATATAGATGTTATACATTATGTTAGGAATTGCATACATATGGATTCATTTCACTAACATAATTTGCATTGATGATATTTGCATTAGATAAGTACATATACACACACCTTTGCATATGTTCATACACCATTTAGAATCTTGTAAGGACAATGATTGCTCGTGGATGATGTTTTGAGTAGATGGATGATTGGATGGTAGGATACGTTCTTCCCAACTTGAAGATTTCGGGGACGAAATCCTTTAAGGAGGGGAGAATGTAACAACCCGTATTTTCAATAACCTGTTATAACATAAATCGAGGCAGAATTTAATTCAAAAATCTGAATCAAGGGAAACGGGCTATGCCATTGCGTTCGTCTCGGAAAAATACGCGAAATAGAGTCCGAGTTTTCGAAAATCGGAGTCCGTATGACCCGATTAAGGCCCAACGAAGTTTTCAGAAAATTCCAAAGCAAAAACAGATTTCAAATTCAAGTTTGAAATTGGAGATTAGGGTAAGATTGGGCCAGGCGGGAAAATTCCCGCCAGAGCACCCAAGTCGACAGCCCTGTCGACTTGGGAGTCGACTTGGTTGGACCCAAGTCGACAGCCCTGTCGACTTGGCTGTCGACTTGGTCCAGCCGGGCAGTTTTGCCTGGTGCATCATTTTGGGTTTGTGTTGAGTTTGGGGGCCATATTCGGTTTTAAGGGCTGAGATTGGAACTAGGGTTTAATCCTAAGGTTGAAACTAGTCCTAATCTCTATAAATAAGACCCTAACCTAACCCTAAATCATCATTATTCATTCATACAACTAAACTATGGCAAAATCAATCCTCTCATGGCCTCCACTCTCTTCATAAAATTCCTAAATAAATTTCTATGAGATTTTCCATGCATACAAGTGTTTTCAAGCTTGTATGAGCATCATTAGCTTGCATTCAAGTCAAGTTTCTATATTTGCATCATAAAGCAAGGGTTTTGATCATTTTGGCTTAAGGGTTTTTCTATTGAAGCTTGCATTTTGGGTTTAATTGGTTGCATAAGGGCTTTGTCATATTTTTGTGTCTTCATAAGCATTGTAAGCCCTTTTCTACTTTCATACTTAAACTCTAAAGTTAATGAATGATGCAAGTTGTGTTTGATCATTATGATATGATATGCAAGTTTATCATGTTATGCAAGTTTACTATGATGTAATATGCAAGTTTATCATGTTATGCAAGTTTGCTATGTTATGATATGCAAGTTGCCATGTTATGTATGCAAGTTTGGGTTGATCATCTCACTCATGTTATCATGTTATGCAAGCTTATCTTGGGTTTATGAGCCTAAAGCTTCAAGCTTTATGCTAAAGGTTGCATTTTGGCAACATGTAGGTTATCATATCTCTTATGATAACTTGCATGTGAGGCTAAATGCGAACTTATGGCCATTTCTACATGTCATTTATCACCATGTATCACCAATATGCTAAGTTTGGTTTTATGCATGCTTTTGAGGCCTAATATGAACATATGTACATTTCATATGCCACCATGTTAAACTTGTGGCTTCAACACCTTTATGTCATGATTATGCCAAGTTCCCTCTTTCTATCCTTTATGCGCTATTGCGACATGTAAGCGATGGGATTGCGTTTGGGGTAGGGTAAACTTAAAAGACATAAAAACATAAGCTTGGGAATTTACCTATTAAGTTAGGTCTACCCTTTGGGAATTTACCTATTAAGTTAGGTCTACCCAAATGCTTGAAAACTTGTAACATGTTTTGGAAACATGATGGACATGACACTTAGAAAAGATAAGTGTGACCAACTCGAGGTTGGGTTGAGTTTGTAGCGTAAACCTACCCGGAACCGACCGGCTTAACTAGTTGCTACAAACAATAGGACCCAATGTGAGAAGTTGGTCATGTTGTACCTTGAACCCGAGGTTAGACCAAGTTGTGGTGTAAAGCTACCCGGAACCGACCGGCTTAACTAGTAACCGCAACAAAGTCTAATGTGAGAGGTTAAGGCGCATTAAATTAATTAATGCCTCATGATTAGGGTTAACTCATGGTCCACTTAATACTTAACCAATTTGGGTTTGGTAGATTAATCGGGGTTAAGTCGTGAACTCATCGTTACACTTAACCAAGTTAATCCATGATTAGCAAGAGGGTTAAACCATACTTAACCCACTAGAAAAATCCTAGCAATGGGGGTCCACTCCAGCAGTAATCCCAAGTTTGTATCATTAAGGCCCTAGGGTGTAGGCTAGGGAGGGAGCACGATTACTGGACTGGAGGTAAGTGACCAAAAACGACGGCAGAGTGGTACGCCGGTGTAGTTCCGGGCGGACCATGATCGTGCACATAGTCCGAAGCCGGGGAAAGCATGCACGGGTACCAGTAGATCGAGACTGTGCACTTATGTTTATGGTGTCCAGGGGTTGCCACCCTAGGGCTTGATACACCCGACGGGAGACCCTGCACAGTCTGACTACAATTATGTTTGGGCCGCATTGACACCAACATGTGACGAGTTAGGCTTGTAGGGAGCCGATCGACTAGACCGTTTGGTTGGACCGCGTATTAGGGTCACTTCATGTTATTGGGCCAAAGCTTGGGCCAAGGGATCAATACTGGTTTATTCAAGTCATGTTAGTTTGCTAGTACACCTGTGGTGCAAAACCTTAATCCTGATTATGCGATGACACCTTTATCTACCTTGTTAGTTAATCATCATGCTAGTATGTAGTTATCCATATGTTCATCTCAGCTTTCATCATGCCAGTTAACTTTATTAGTTTACATTGATTGTAGTAGGGCTTACTCAGTCTTTTTGACTGACCTGTTTTCTTTCGCCTCTTTTCTTCCGTTCCCCCCCCCCCCCAGTTTCTCAGGGTGGGAATATTGGAGCTTAGCTTGGATTTCTGATCGCTTGCTTGTGGGATTTTAGCTCATGTACGGTCTTGACATGAAGCTAGCTATGGTTATCACTTATTTTGGGGATAGTACTTATGTATTTCAGTTTTTCAGCAATGTTGTTTTTATCTAGACTTGTGTATTTGGAAAGTTGACATTATGTTGTACCAGACTTGTTTTGAAATGGTTTGAAATCTTCCGCTGTTTTATCTATGTTATTTACTCTGTTTACATATATACATATGTTCTTGTTCTGCCTTGATATATCATTATGCATGTTTACCTGATTCAAACGCCCCTCCAAAGTCAGAGTGCTTGCAAGAGACACCCTGGCGGAGGTGGGGTGTTACAGTAACTTTTTCATATGAATTTCGTTCGTGAAGTTCCAAACACAGAAGTTAACTAGAATTTCTTCATGTACGCCACGACGCAAGTTTCATGGTCAAGTTCCAACATTTGCAAAAATTCTATTTTCGAAGCCTATTTAAATACTTAGATAATTATTGCCAAAATTTTGAGTTGTTGCATTCTCCCCCCTTAAAAAGAAATTTCATCCCAAAATTTTACCAATGACTAAGTCATGGTCAAGGCCCCTAATTATCATAGACTAAACAACCAATTAGTGTTCATCAAAATTTTCAACCGAGTGCGCATGCGCACGGTGTACATAATGTATCGCAACCCTAAAAAATGTATGCGTACTAACTCTACATCAGATCCTCCTATATGTATGCATTTTATTTTTAAAAACACTTTTGAAAACATGGTGCAAAACATCCTAAATATATCGATAGTTCTATATGAATGCAAATTTTGAAAACATTTTCATCCATAACCTTTACACAACTACGAATATAAGTGTGATGCAACCGATTTTTCAACCAAATCCTACCATCCAATTCATTAACGTATCTAAGTCGCTCATTTATCCTTTGCCGAAAAAAGGAAATCAAAGAGAATAAATTCATTGTCCTTTCCACTTATAAATATTTTAATCCCCGTCCTACAGTGGAGTTTTTCCTCAATAGTCCTGAAATACTTCAAAAAATTTCATCTGTAGACTACAAAGGAGGCTTGAAACGAGTTCTAAAACGTAAAATGAGGTAATTTATAACTCAATGTATCGTCGACAAGGTATGGAAACAATATTTTCTTGACTAAACCAACATTTTCCTTGTTACCGCTAACGCATCGTCGTTCATAATGCACCGCTAAAACGCTCAAACAAACCATCCAAAATCTTCCTCACGCTTTACATGTGATTATAAAAATAAAATTTAAGTAATGTTCATTTTACTATATTTAAACCAACTATTTTCATACAAAACATATGTATAAACATTCATAAGCCATCGTACCCAAATCTATGTTTATACATAAATCAAATTTTATGGGAAAGTAAGAACAGACAAAAACATGAAATTTTTTAAAGGAAAAGCATTTTTCCGTTTTTTTCAACCAACATTTGCAAAAAGTTAAAAATATATTTTGTGGAAACTTAAACGATCCAAATCACATGTTGGCATTAAAGGAAGTCGGTCGCGCAAAAATGCAAAAACTGGATTCACACAGAAAATTCAAAAATTATTTTTAGCTTAAAAAGGAACAAGCGACAGACGTTAAATATACCTGTGATGAACTAACGCAAAAATCTACCCTTCACTAAAACTTATCTACTACAGAATTCTATACTTTCCACCTTTAAGACAACTGTTAGTTAGATAAGAAAATTAGATTCCATTCAAACAGATAAGCGTGAATGACACAAAATATTTTAAACATTGAATCCCATTAAACGTCGTGCAGTTTCAAAGACAATACTAACAATTACAACACACACTACAACAACAAAGATAAAATGCTGGAAAGGGAAACACACGATACACGATACACAAGGTACTGGCGTACACCGCCTAAGCACTATGAGATTGTCGGGCACCGTGGTTGGAACTTGATCCATTACCACACCCATGCCAGGAAGGTCATACGAAATAAACACAATCAATCTCGTGCGCTTGCCGACGATGTTCCCTATAGACCTCACAAAGCTCGAAGTGGATATTGCGAAGGACGGAGAGCTCTGGGATCTCCTGGCCAGGTTGTTGCTGCTGTGTTGGAATAGAGAGGGAGAGGCAGGAACTAGGGATGCGGGCAGCTGAATGCCGATTTTGCATAGAGTAGTGCGGTCGATGGCAGACTAACACCAAAGTTCCGAAAGAAATGGGCGAGAAGATGACTATAAGGAAAATGGCACCTCGGCTTCCCAGCAAAAGGCTCAAAAAGAGGATTCGTAAGTACGTGTGCCCAATTGACAGCTATGCCGTTAATGATAGCATAAGCGGTGCAACACACAGAAGGGTAGATTTTCTCCAGACTTCCCGTTTAGGGAATAATATTATAATGGATGATATGCACAATCAGATGGGCGTTGGGTCGCAGGTTACCGGTGTCCCAAACACAAACATTTCCAACAAAGATGCGAGAAAGAATATGTGGATTGTCCATCTCAATGGCATCCAACTGTGCTCAAGCAGCTGAAATACCAAAAATCTCTGGCCAATCTAGGTCGCTAAGCTCAATAAAAGTGCCCTTCACCTCAGACTGGATGATGCAAGTATCCGCATCAAAGTTAACTTCCATCTAAGCATCAAAGAGGTGATTGCACCGCGGGAATACTCACGCTCAAAATTATCAAAGCGCTGGATCTGTGCAAGTCCCGTGGCAACGAGAAGCTCCTCCAGCTGAATCTGAGAGAAATCAGCGAACTTCACCGGTCGCCTTGATGAAACTCGTATCGGTCATTTTTATCGCTTCCATCTAACAATGCAACTTCCTACGCTATCAAAGCAGGGTGTTGCGCATGAATATTAGAGGTTTAAGGAGGGGCCACTGGAGGACTGGGCGTAATTAACAAATGAAATTATAGATCTGGAGTATATGAAGGCTTAGATATGTGTTGCAATAATATTAGGGAAAATTAAGAGCGAAACAGAGCTAAAAATCTTTGGTTTGAAGGTCGGGAAATGGTTGATTTTCGGTTCGGTGGTTTTAATAGAGGAAATGGGGGAGGAGGACGATGGAACGATAATTTATATCGTTCCAGCAATTCGGGTCGAGCATAGGCCTTTCTCGGCTATGGGTAGCGGTTGGTCCGACTACTAGCCCATTTTTGGGTGCGGTCTAAACCTCGGCCTAATGACCTGATTCAATTTTCTGAAAAGCTAAAATAAAATTATTATGAGATCGTATTGATTTCCCGACTTTAAAAAAAATCTCGTGCTGACGTTCACCATCAGTCGAGTCGAAAATTAATTCCCAACACCACTTGCTTACCTTTAAATTGTTGTGACCGATCAAAGAACGAACAAAATTTCAAGTAGAAAAATAGCTAGAAATTCGTAAATAAATTAAAATGGATTTTCCCCTTATTTAGTTGTCAAGCGAATCAAGCGATTCATGAAATCAAATACCCCAAAGCTAAAATGTAATTTTTCCTTACTCTTTTCTCGAGAGATAATTTTAAAACTTTCAAAATAAATTTCTATACTCATAAACTAGGGGTTTCATAATATTGATCTATTTATATTATCGTTTTTATTTCTAATTAGAAAAACCCTTTCATGTTTTGAATCTTCAAGACTTTAATTCTTGAAAAAGGTTATTCAAGTTAATTTTAATAAACCATCCGAGAAGAGGAATATTAAAAATCACAAGGAATATATAATGATAGCTTTGAATCCTGAGATGTATTCCTTATCACTTCCAACTTTCTTCTTGCCATCAAAACAGATTGCTTATTAAAATTTACACATAACCAATAATCCAAAACATGGTTAGATTTATAGTTCTGAAGATTGTTTATTAAAAAAATTCTCGAAAACCATAGTTTAAATTTTCTAAAACCCCTTTTATCTCAAAATTAGTTTAAAATTAAAGTTTCTTCGAATTTTAAGACCAAGGATTCAAAAGAATTATTCTATCAAAGGATTATCAAGATTCTTTTTATGAAATATCTAATATGCTTATCTCGTAATTGTAATTCTGGACTATGACGACATGTTTGCATGAATCTTCCACTTAAAACCAAGAAAAGGTTATTGACAGGAACTCCCAAACAAATGAACACAAGAAATCATGACTATCTTAGTTGTAGCTTGCTTTTTGTCTAGTCACCATGTTCAAATCCATAGAATCCACCACATGCCATCTTCATGCTCTTCAAAATAAATCGCCTAGCGCATCGCGGAGTAAATCGAGGTTGGCTGAATACTTGAACTTGAAATATTTCTAACTCTTAGTCATTTTTAAAACCTATAATTAGGCCCACGATGAACTCATTACCAAAATAATTTAAAGCCGAGTTAAGAAAGATGAAAAAATAAAATTGAATATGTTCTCTCATTAATCCTAATTTATTTATTCCTCTAATCGTCTAAACCTAAGCTCTGATACCAGATGTAACACTCCACACTTTTTCGAGCTCAAATTTTGATTAAAATCGAAACTCAAACCCATCCAAGCATGGAGAGTATAAATCTGGTACCTGCAATTAATGAGCAAGAGTATAATCAGAGTAAAATAAAACTAACTCATAGTGAAAACAAAATAAGATAACAAATACTGACTAAAGCGATTACCGTAAGGCATATCACCACATCGATATCGAATATAAGAGAACGAGAACTAAAAACCTAACGTGAACACTTGCTAAGACGTGTCTTCCCCAAGATAAAACTGAGAGTTGTTATGAGGAGAGGGTCAAAACAGCAAGTCCTGGTTAGTAGAAAATGTATAACGCTGTCTACAATACACAAATGTACTCTGCTTGGTCAAAACCAAAACATATGTCTAAAAGTGCTAGTAATTCTAACCTAACCCATTTAGACTTTATGCACGATGACTAACCACAATTCCCAAAGTAGTTTCCTGCACCTAGTGATATCATAATACTGAGATAGAAAGTTTACGCATAAGTATGGAGCCTTTTAACCGCCAATAACTAATTAAGAGGCGTGCAACAAATTATACCTATCACATAAGGAGGGTACTTATTTTATATATAGACATTTAAGACCTTGCTACTTATGTAAGGTAAGGTAGGATACTTACAAACACTTAGTACCCAAGGCGGACCTTTTTGGTCAATTAATACCTTATACAGTGGTTTATTCTACCATAATATAAATTGGAGGACACTAGCTACAAAGTCAAACTAATCCAAGGCTTCCATCTTTCACGTATATATATAAACATGCCCTGCATAAGACAAAAGATAGTAAGCAGTCACTTATTACCTACAAGATAGGTAGACGACATCTTGCCATTTATGATCTTGCCCAGACGGACACCCTCGTTATGATCCATCTAGCCTTATTGGATAATTCCCTTAGTCACTCAATAGTTTCCATGGGATAAACAGACCTTTGGTACCTCCGTAGTGGTCATTTAATACATGTTCCCAAGGCGGACCCATAACCCAATTGCTTACTTCCTCGAGGAAGCGAACTAACGTGATAACTACCATGTTCGTACCCAAAGCCATTTAATTAGAGGTGAGCTACACAATCGCTTAATACCCTTTAAAGGGTGGATCTAACTACTTTAAGACCTTTACACCGAAACATGCCAAGCTTTGAATTATTTCCTTTCCAAGATTTCCCCTTTTGGGATAGGAGGCGAGAACCTCACTCTTGAGATAAACCTTGTTTTGGGAAATAACACTTGTTATGCAATCAAATATCCTTACGCAATTGATTATCGTCACGAGTTCCTAAAGTTAATGATTTCTCACATCAGTTGGACATATATCCGACTACTATAAAGTGCAGGCTTCCGTCGAATAACAAAAATGACCTCTCATCATTAGTCCAATTTCTATTTCAAATTATAATAATTCTAGATTAACTAGAAATATATAAGGAAAACCTATAACTTCCTACCCTAGGACGTTTATTAATTTTCTTATTGGACATAGGATTTAATATGCTGATCAATCCCCATTAATTTCCATTCTACTATTATCATTTAGGATTCCTACCATTAATGACTCTAACGGTCATATTTTCCTAAGGCACTAATTAACACATTAAATGTCATTTATTACCAATAATTAAAATTAATTCTGTTTTATGAACCTAACGGTCATATTTTCTAAAACATTAAATGTCCTTTTTATATCAGTCCCATTTTAACTTCTAGTATATATACTATAACTCCATTTATTACTACATTTTCAACTCCCATTATTCATTATTCATGTATTCATACATATATATTTATTATTTATTAGATTCCCCTAATTGCAGTTACAATTCCAAACACAATTCAAAGAATAATCATTTAGTATGCTTATTCTATTTAATTCATTTCCCCAATCAAAGATGGTTACAACTTTCCTTATTTTATTTATGACCTTATTCATAGAAAATCAATTACATTTATTGCTATAATGGTCATAATACTTGTTTTCGTTTATTGCGGATTATATTTCCATTTACATTTCTACAAAAACATAAACTTATTCAAATATACAAAAATAACAACATTTATGGCAATAATACGTTTACGTTATTTACGAAGATTCTGACGGATATGAACATATTTTTATTTAAGCGTATTTAACGTAGTCAATAAATTTTATTTTATTATTATTAACCATTTATGTTTTGATTTAAACTAACAACCAAAACAAACCTTTTTATGTTTAGTATTGTTTAAGATTTCAGAATTTTATAAAAATGTTAATAACTGTAGTTATCGTAAATTTACCAAAAATAGTTATAAAGAAAATATGAACATATTTAAAATCACAAGAAATAAGATTTATATGTTTTTGGAACAATTGTTGCAAAATATGTACAAATATACATAAATTTACACATCCCTTCCTAATTGTTTTGTATATATTTCTTGCTGATTTGAACCAATGTCCTTTTTATTAAAAAAAACAAAAAGGGGATTTCTATAATAACCAAGTAAAACCCTAATAATATTAAACATAAAAAGGCATAATCTTTTAATCTAAATTTACATAAACTCGAATCAACACCAAAACTAAGGATCTAGAATAGCTATAATTTTGACAATGATTTTGGGACTGATTTCCAGATCTATGGTGTAAATAGTAACCATAACAATTCTATGTACAATTGTAGGCAATATAATTTAATTAAAAAAAGGCGTACAGACTCAATATTTAAACCACAACCTATTATTTCAGATTTGACAAAAGAAGTAGACAATTCTAATAAACTTTTAGGCATACATCTCAGATCTTTTACAAACGAACTAAATAAGTTATTATAAACAATGTATATAATTTTTCCACTCTCCTGAAAGTTATCCAAATCTGAATCTAAATAAACTTTTAGGCCTACAATTCCCAAAATTTTACAGATCTACAATTATTCCAAAAAACATATTCCTATAGATTTGTAGATCTTTAAGAAAATAGGAAAGAGGGAGGAAATCGAATGGAAGAAAGCCTATTCGCAGAATCATCTCTTTTGCACATGAATCTAGTTATAATATTCTTCAATCTATATTTGTTTAGTTCTGTATATGGTTAGATTTGATTTGGAACAGATTTGGAAGAAGAGCGAAACAACAGAGCTTCGCTGCTGCTTTTAGAATTGTGTGCAAAAGTGTAACGACCTGCATTTTACGTGTTCGAGGATTATAGAATATTTTTATTTAAATACCTGATAGTCGGATCATTCTCATATTTTGATATGTTGGTTATTGGGATGTGAGACATGTCCATAATTTTATTTGTGACCATTTTTCCCCTATTATTTTTGTATAGGGAATAACTTTTGACTGGGATCGAATCAGGTGCTGAGCTCGATTTCATTGGAAAGGAAATGGTATTGTCAATTCAGTAGAGTGTCATATCAAAGATTTGGTTCAGCGGTTTGGGAGGATTTGCTGTTTTAGTGTTACACAATTTCTTGACAGACAAATTAGTCATTTGTGGGTTGATTAGTGAGGCCCAATAGTGGGCTGATGGTTTGGCTATAAATAGGAGGGTAGAGGCAAGGAAAGAGGGTTACTTTCTTCATTTCTCATTTGGTTGGGGTTTGATATTCTCCCTACTCCAATCAAATACATCTCTCCTCCATTAAAATCTTAGATCTACATCCCAAAGGCTAGATCAACATCAAGAGAGAGTAGATTGCATCAAATTGGGTAATTTGAAGATTGTTTTTCGCTCTCTGTATTTGTAGATCATTGTTTTCAAGCTAATTCGAAGATTTGGTTAGTGATAAGCATCTCTCGCATGGATTCAATCGAGTATATGGGTCGTTTGATCTTATTTTCATCATTTCAAGTTGTTTTCACCTAGATCTACATTGTGGTAAATATATTTTCATTCGAATCAGCATAGGATCTAATCTAGCAACTTAAATCGGTAAATTTCTATATTAATTCATGTGTTATCACAAGTTAGACCTATTTTTTAATTCGTTTATTATTTATCATGAATTTGGTGAATTTCTTATGTTTGGATGATGAATCATCATTGTGTTAATGCTTGTGGATGGTTTGGTCTAATTGGTTTGTGAAATTGAATGTTTTTCACGAGTTTTGGACCGAATTGGAGTTGGATGAGGTGAGTTTTTTGTAATGGATCAGATCGGGGATACCTAGCATGGATCAGCTGGCTTGTTGCCCAAGAAATGGAGTTGATTGGGCGTAAAAATGTAGATGGATCGTTAGTTTTTCGATGGATTGGGAAAAGTTCTGGAGCATGGATCGAGAAAAGTTCTGGAGCATGGATGGGGCAAAGTTCTAACATGGGTCAGGCAAATTTTGGCATGAATCGGGCGAGTTTTAGCATGGATCAAGCATAAATTCTCATGTGGATCGGGCACAAATTCTCCACCGGATCGGGCAGGTTTTCGAAGTATGGACCGGACATGTTTTTTTTTTCTAGATGGACCGGACATGTTTTCTGGACGGACCAGACATGTTTTTTCTGGATGGACCAGACATGCTTTTCATGATCGACCGAACATGTTTTCTGGATGGAACGGGCATGACCTGGTCATTGGATCGAGAAAGTATATTTGGTGGATTGAATATCGGCCAAACGATGCATGTTGTTGGATCGACGATGGTCATTGCTTCGATGTGAATTCAAGGAGGAATGTTCGAAGTGTTTTTAAGTGTTCATTGATCGTCGTAATGCAACGAATGTGAAGACGACTCAAGGGTGTTGAGTTCGTAGATATTGGTCGCTCGAGAAGGCGCTTGAGCTATGGATAGTCGCTGGTGATGACGACTTGAGTTATGGAAGCTGATGAATTATCATTATCGTAGGTTCTAGTGGACTCAAAGCAGGGAAATAATAGGGATGCCTAAAAGACCGATCAAATGGTCGAGTACCCTAGCAAGTCATGATGGGTCTAGAGATACAAGTCACGATGGCGTATGGAGCTTTTGCTAGAACTGGGGTTACCATTAGCCCTGGACAAATGGCGTGTCATATCCAGTCATGCGATTAACGATGGTTTGAAAACAGGATTGTCATGATAGCCAGAGTAATGGATGTTTGTTGCTTTGCTTGTATCATCTTATGTAGATTGTCCGACATTGAAGGAGACATCTCTTGGGTTCTAGTCTGATGTTGGTTTAGGCCTTCGAGGATTGTACTTGAGGGATGTTGATCTCGATTAGGAAGGTCTACGCTGGATAACTGGTTGTTATGTCTGCTATGTTTTCTCTTTGGTTGTATATAAAGGCTATTACTTCTAGATGTGAGGGAGACGCGTTTGAGTTCTTCTCTGTTGATGTTAGTAGATTAGATGGCTGATATACCTATTTCTCATATACTTTATTGTTAATGTTACATGGTTGTTTTATCGCTCATTAAAACTGTTGTCTGACTCAAGGTTTTATGTTTCCTCTGATTACCTTGGGCTATTCATCGTGTTTTGGGATGGGCAGACTGAGTAGTAGGTAACAAGTAGCAAGGCTTAGTGAGGACGATGCTGTAGAGTAATGACGAGCAGGAGGCTTGTGTATTTTTTCCTATTATACATACTTGTTGCTTCCGCTTATGTTTGATGTATGCTAATCTGAGTGACCATGTAGTGAGGCATTTTGTACAGATACTTATGATGTACTCCAGTGGTTATATGGATCTTTTTAGTTGATATGAAAGTTTAAGTTTCTGCTCAAGTGTGCTTCACTATTAATGCCTGTTATATATGTTCTATTATATGTTATCTCTGCTCTATGAGTTATACGACAGGTTCTGCGTGTGTTATCCTACCTTGATGATTGTCCATAGTCGCCTGGCACATTTTTCAGTGCATTATTTCCCTTGTTAAGTGCACGAGTTATGGGCAGTCGTCACATATAGTATCAAAGCTCTGTTTAATCGATTTTAGCCAAAGTTCAAGGACATAATGACATATGAGAGACATATTTGTAGATTTCTAATGGATATATACCATATATTAGCGTATAGTATAATAGCTCTTGAATTCCATTGCAGTTTTTCCCGAATGTGGACTAATCATTCTATTTTTTAGACTTAGAACGAGTCATCGATCGTCAAGACACACTGCTAGGGAGGAGACTTTTCCTAGATGGGGTAATGGTTGTATACCAGATTACCCAGCTATGTTCGAGGCATGATGGTAGCATTCATGAGGAGGGTACGCGCTCCAGGAGCAGCCGCGGTAGATGTTGGGGTTCAGGTGTAGGTACCGAGGGTTGTGGACTTCACGAAGATGTACAAGGACTTCACTGCTCTTGGTGGAAAGTCATTCAAAGGAAAAATGACTGTAGAGATTCAAGGGTGGCTATATACTTGCATTCAGATTTTTGGAGATTTGGGTATTGAGGATGCGACTAAGATGAAGCTTATATCAAGGCAGATACAGGGCATAGCTATGGATTGGTGTAACTTTGTCACTCTCGGAACTCCTCAAGATGAGATCACACGGGATCGGTTCCGGGTCAAGTTCGAGACAAAGTTCATTTCAACCACTCAAAAGTCAGTTCTGTTCAAGAGGTTTGTGGAGTTGAAGCAGAATGGTCGACCAGTGTTGGACTATGTTTCAGACTTTGAAGTCTTGTGCAAGTTTTCTCGTTAGTATATTGACTCTCCTTATCATAAGAACGAGAAGTTCATGATGGGCTACGGTAAGTATCTTGGAAATCAGTTGGTTGATCATCTGGATGATACTTATTAGAAGATTGTGGAAAAAGCTTTGAGGCACGAGAGTTTGTTTCCCAAGAAAGTGACTGTTGTTGCAATCAAAATGGGCCCAAAACCACAACATGGTGGTAATAATAAGAAGAGTAAGCAACAACAGCAGAAAGAAAAAGATGGCGAGAAGAAACCAAAAAGCGAAGTGATTTGCTTTAACTGCCAGCAGAAGGGTCATTTCTCCAAGGATTGCAAGAATCTGAAAGATGAAAGGAAGTGTTTCAATTGTGGTTAGCCTGGGCATGACAAGAAGGATTATCCAAAATCAACTAAGGGGAAGCAGATTGTGAAGGCGTATGCTTTGGAAGTTGTGCCACCTTCTTCGAGGGATCCTACGGCGGAGGAGAAAGGGAAGAGTGGCATTATTTAAGGTATTCTTTCCGTTAGAGATGTTTCAGTTCGAGTGTTGTTTTATACTGATGCATCACATTCCTTCATTTGAAATGGGCTTGAGAGTCGCTTAGGTTTAGAATCCGATATTTGTGATAAACCATCGGTTGTAACTAATCTAGTTAGGGGTTCGTCTAGCCTTTGTATGCTTTGTCATGGTCTTATGTTATCGAGTCATGGTTGCTCTTTTGTGTATGATTGCTTTGTTTTGAACTTCGCTGGGTTTGGGATCATTTTGGGTATGAATTTGCTCAAGAGGTATGCGGCAAAAGTGGATTGCGAAAAGCTCGAAGTGACAATCGGGAATGTGGAAGGGCGAGTGGTTGTGATTCGATGTAATCTCGAAGATGGTGTCTTCGTAAGATTTTTGTATTTGCTTATGATTCCACGAGAAGACTTGTCATCTGTGCCGATCGCAAGTGAGTTTGATGATGTCTTTGGAGAGGTCAAAGTGTTTCCACTGCATCGCGAGATTGAGTTCATACTCGATTTGGTCGTAGGTGCTAGACCAATCATTTTCCATCTTAAGCGGATGGCGCCTAAGGAACAATGAGAATTAAAGGTGCAAGTTCGTGACCTTTTGGGAAAAGGATTCATTCGGAGAAGTGTATCCGAATGGGGTGTGCTAGTTGTGTTTGCAACCAAGGTTGATGAATCTTTGAGATTGTGAGTGGATTATCGTAAGCTAAATATGGTGACCAAGTAGAACAAGTATCCATTGCCAAGGATAGGTGAATTGTTTGATCAGCCTTACAAAGCCAATGTGTTCTCTCAAATGGATTTGGTAACAGGATTTCCCCGATTGAGAGTGGCAAAGCATAATGTGCCGAAGACAGCTTTTAAGACACTATCCGGTTTCTTTGAGTGGCTGGTAATACCATTTGGTTTGACCGACGCACCAATGTATTTTTTGGATCTTATGAATAGGGTTTCTATAGATCAGTTGAACAAGTTCGTGCTTGTGTTCGTAGATGATACCCTGGTTTACTCCAGGAATGAAGACGAGCATAAGACGCACTTGCGAGTTGTTTTGGAAATCTTGCGAAAGCAACGGCTGAGAGCTAAATTTTCAAAGTATCATTTTTGGAAGAGCAAAGTGAGAATCTTAGGCCATGTTGTTTTTGGAAATGGAATAGCGGTGGATCTGGCTAAGGTGGTAGCAATCTAGGATTCGGATAGACCTAAGAATGCGACTTACATTAGGAGTTTCCATGGATTGGCGAGAGCCAAAAACGTGATGGAAAGCTTGTTGAGATCATTCAAAAGTTGGAACCAAAGGATAAGGAATTCGAAAGTTGATCGAGAGAGTTGGCTTCGTAAGAAAGGACGATTGATTGTTCCTGACATTAATGGATTGAGAGATGAGGTTCTAAGGGAATGTCATCATTCGAAGTATTGATTCATCCTGGTGGTAACAAGATGTATCAGGACATGAAGCGAGCTTACTACTTAGAAGGGATGAAGAGGGATGTTGGAAAGTTCATTTCCAAATGAATGAACAATCAGTTGGTGAAAGCTGAACAGAAGAACCCGAGTGGGTTGCTTCAGCCATTGAAAGTTCCTACGTGGAAGTGGGAGCAGATATCGATGGATTTTATCAATGGATTATCTAGAACCAGAAAACGCGAGGTTTATTCTAGTCAGATCGACTAGACAACATCGAAGTTGGCTAAGCTTTATATTAAATGGATAGTTCGATTGCATGGTATCCTGAAGAGAACAGTGAGTGATCGAGATTCATTGTTCACAAGTGGATTCTGGAAGAGTTTGCAAGAGACTTTGGGAAACGAGTTATGTTTGAGTATGGCTTATCATCCCCAGACTAATGGTCAAACCAAAAGGGTTAACCAAGTTTTGGACGATCTCCGAAGAGCTTGTGTATTGGACTTCAGAGGATCGTGGGAAGACAGTCTACGTCTAATTGAGTTTGCATACAATAACTGCTACCAATCGAGCATTGGAACGACACCGTACGAGGCGTTGTATGGAAGACCATGTAATTCTCTGGCATGTTGGTTAGAAACAAGAGACAAGTTGATGCTTGGGCCAGAGATGATCAGAGAGACATTAGATTATATCAAGATCGTTCGACAACGAATGAAAGCAGCACAAAATCATTAGAAAAGTTATGCCGATAAGTGTCGAAAAGATTTGGAGTTCGACGTTGGTGACATGGTTTTTGTGAAGATTTCGCCGTTGAAGAATGTTGTCCGGTTCGAATGGAAAGTTAGCTCCAAGGTTCGTCGAACTGTTTCCAATAGTTGAGCATATTGGAAAGCTCACATATAGATTGGATTTACCGGAGAAGATGTCGAGCGTGCACAATGTTTTCCATGTATCATTTCAACGGAAGTGTGTGCATGGTTCGAATGTGGTGGTATCTCCGGTACAACTACTCGTGCATACCACCTAACCTGTCTCTAGTCTGCCCGTTTAAGAGCACCCAGAGTAATAAGAAGAGACATAAAACTCTGGGTCACACAAAAGTCTGGTATGAGTGATAAGCAGCAAAACAGAACAATAACAGGTATAAATAAATCATACCTGAACCTGGACCTGCAACCAAAGAGTTAGCACAACAAGATGTACAGTACTCTAAGGTAACACTAACATAAAGTGTAAAGCTAATATGGGAGTGTGCATGACATAGTGATAGCAAACATCAAATATAGCAATAATCCTCACATCTCTCGCTCAGTGCGTAAAGCATACGATATCCACCACTTTGGTCACCCAATCCTTTGCTGCAACCCTTGGGCGTCACAATAACCCCATTGCACTGATCCACAACCACCAATCCTTTGCTATGTCCACTTTGCCCCTTTGGAGTCATGACGACTCACTGCGCTGGCTCATGCCATGCTACAATCACTTGCCTTTAGAAGTCATAATGATCGTCCCATTGCGCTGATCCATAGCCGCTAATCCATCTCTTCGTGGTGAACCAAAGCTATAGACATCGACAACCCCTTTGCACACGTCCTACAACAAAGTCCGATCATGAAGTTAACTCGTTGGTTCCCATTAGGATCCTGAGTCCTAACTTCTCATCTGGACTTCCTTTGCATCTCGGGTTTTGATCGAATCGGAATCGATCTTCAGAAGAACCCATGGTCGTCATTACTCGTTCATACTCCATAGAGACCACTCACTCTTCCTTCCCTAGCTCGGTCGCTCATTCTTCCTTCTCTAGTTCGTTCGCTCGTTCCTTCTTCCACGGGCTCGCTTGCATATGCATGGATCAGATGTCATTATAGTCGCTCCCCTAGGAATCGCTCGCTTCCTCACATTCGCACTCCGAGGAACCGCTCGCTCCGCACAGTCGCTCTCCTAGGAATCGCTCGCTTACTAACAGTCGCACTCCGAGGAACCGCTCGCTCCCCACAGTCGCTCTCCGAGGAATCGCTCGTTTACTCACAGCCACACTCCGAGGAACCGCTCGCTCCCCACAGTCGCTCTCCGAGGAACCGCTCGCTTACTTACAGTTGCACTTTGAGGAATCACTCGCTCCCCACGGTCTCTCTCCAACGAATCTCTCGCTTCCCCACGGTCGTTCTCCTAGGAATTGCTCAATTCCCCACATGCGCACTCCGAGGAACCGCTCCATGCGACCCAAAACCTACACCACTTTGCAGCAACCAATTTTCACCTCTCGATGGCGTTTTCGACCATTCTAACTTTCCTATGCAACCACAAAATATTCCAAACCATAATAGCAACATGTATATTCAACCATAAACACCAAAACAACAACTTGACATGATAATATGGATCAAACATACCCAAAACCCATGTTTTCTCCTTAATCTCCATAATCATGATTTAGCCATATGATTTGCAAAACATGTCCAAATTAACCCAAATTTCTAATAGGGCATAAAATAATATTAAAGAATTTCTACATATTTTTCCAGATTTTTATAATGCATAATTTCGTTAATTATCACCAATCACCACTAATTAGCCTAATTATTGAAAAACAATGCAAATCACTCACCTTAGCCAAAATTAAATCTCAGATCTGAAACTTTAACTGATATGGGTCTAATCTATATGTGTTCCAATATCTCTACCTCGATCTCTTTCCTAATTTGCTTTAATTCGATGTTGATTAGGCTAATACGTGATTAGAAAGTGAATAAGGATGAATTTAGAAGGTGGAGGCCATTGCTAGGTTTGAAGAAGTGTAAGTGGCGGTTGTAAAAATGACAAAGAATGGTTTCTCTAACCCCTTCCAACCCTTATATAACCCTAATCCCGAAATCCCTAATGGGCCTAACTGCTAATTACCCTATTAAACCCGATTAAACTGTTTTTCACCTTCAAAACCTTATTTCAACCATATCTCCCAAACGGTAAGTCCGTTTGATTAATGTGACCACTCTAGGAAAGGTAAACCATCACCCGAATCCAATGGAAATGGTTTCAAGTCAAAACTCCTTACCAATCAAAAGTTATAGGCGAAACAAGATTCGCTAGGGGCAAAACGATCATTTAAAAATCGGCAAAAATCATGAACATGGGAATTGACCCCCATAGTCATTTTCCAAAGTTACACAACCATACAACTTCTTATGAAAAATAAATAAATATTCTATGATCCTCCGAAGCGTAGAATGCGGGTCGTTACATTATGAAGATGATCCATCCAGAACTCATCGTTGGTATGACCCATTAATGTCGTGTCACCTTACACCATTGCAGCTTGTATTATTATTCATTAGAATTTTGCATGCTAGGTTAAGGCTATGGATGCGTAGCTTGATGGATGCTAGTTTGGATGATATATAGGCCGCTCATGGATGATAGGCATGCGTAATGGTCTTGGTTGCTTGTGTTTGCTTGGAATTTCAGTGGTAAAATTCCAAAGAGGGGAGAGTGAAAGGACCCACATTTTACATATCGAAGGATTGTAAAATATTTTTATTTAATTCCCCGAGGGTCGGACCATTCTCATATTTTGATATGTTGGTTATGTGGATGTGAGACATGTCCATAATTTTTATAAATTTTATTTATGACCATTTTGCCTCTGTTAGTTTTGTACAAAGAATAACTTTGGGCTAGGATTGAATCAGGAGCTGAGATGGATTACATTGGAAAAGAAATGGTGTCACCACTTCCGTAGAGTGATCACATTAAAGATTTGGTTCAGCTATTTGGGAGTAATCACTATTTTAGTGCTACACAATTTCTAGTCAGACTAATTAGTCATTAGTGGGCTGATGGTGTGGCTACAAATAGGAGGGTAGAGGCAAGGAGAGAGGGTTACTTTCTTCATTTCTCATTTAGTTGGGGTTTAAGATTATCCCTACTCCAATCAAATACATCCCTCCTCCATTAAAATCTTAGATCTACATTAGAAGATTAAAGATCTACATTAAGAGAAGCTAGATCAACTTCAAGAGATATTTGATCGCATCAAATTGGGTAATTTGAAGATCGTTCTTCGCTATCCAGATTTGTATATCATTGTTTTCAAGCTAATTTGAAGATTTGGTGAGTGATAAGCATCTCTCGCACGGATTCAATCGAGTATATGGGTCGTTTGATTTTAATTTCATCACTTCAAGTTGTTTTCATTTAGGTCTATATTATGGTAAGTATATTTTCATTCGAATCACCATAACATCTAATACAGCAAATTTAATCAGTAAATTTCTATGTTAATTCATGTGTTATCACAAGTTAGATCCACTTGTTTAATTCGTTTATTGTTTATCATGAATTTGGTGAATTTCTTATGTTTGAATGATAAATAATCGTTGTGTTAATGCTTGTTGATGGTTTGGTTTAATTAGTTGGTGAAATTAAATGTTTTGCACAAGTTTTGGATCGAATTGGAGTTGAATCAGGCGAGTTTTTTGTAATGGATCGGATCGGGGATTCTTAGCATGGATAGGATGGCTTGTTCCCCAAGAAATTGAGTGGATCAGGCGTAAAAATGGTGATGGATCGGTCGTTTTTCGATGGATTGGGCATAGTTATGAAGCATGGATCGGGAGAGTTTGGCATGGATCGGGCGAGTTTTGGCATGGATCGGGCACAAATTTTCGTGTGGATCAGGCAAAAATGCTCTAGTGGATCCGACAGGTTTTCGAAGTTTGGACCAGGCATGTTTTTTTGGATGGAACGGACATGTTTTTTTCTGGATGGACCGGACATATTTTTTCTGGATGGACCAGACATATTTTTTCTGGATGGACCGGACAAGTTTTTTAGATGGATCAGACATGTTTTTCTAGATGGATCGAGCATGTTTTTCTCCATGGACCGGGAATTGTAAAACCCTACACTTTTATGCGCCCAAATTTTGACAAAAATCGAAACTCAAACACATCCAAGCATGGAGCATGTAAGTTTGGTATCTGGAAGTAAATGAGCATGAGCATAATCGGAGTACTATAAGATAACTCATAGAGGAAACATAGTAGGATAAACTAGTATTAACTCAAGTAACTACCTTTTTCAAAGTAAGTCACTTTGTCAATACCGAGCATGTGAAAGAACGAGAACCGAAAGCCAAACTTACAAACCTATGAAAACCCAGCCTTCTCAAGAAAACCTGGGTGGTTGTATTGAGGAGGGGGGGTCAGACCAACGAGATTCTGGTAAACCGAAAATGTAAAACACAGATTATAATAAGCTGATGTATCCCGTTTGGTTCAACACAAGATATGCCTACCAAGGTTAGTGATTCTATCCTAACCTTGTAAATGTTTACGTATGACTCTACTACTCTCCCTAAAGGTTATATTCCAAGATATAATACCAAGATAGAACGTTTACGCATATATTTAGGAAGCCCTTTAAATTATAATTTAATTGATTATTAGATCGAGAATGATCCTCTAACTGTGGAGTTTTCATATACATATATACCTTTCCATCCACTTCCTCTTTATTATTTTCCACCTCACTATCAATGATAGATAGGGTGGATTCCCCCGACCACCTAAGACCCTAGGAAGACTCATTGGTCGGCAGAATTATTGGTGACTTAATACCTCTCGGTAACTTGTTCAATATTTTTATAAACTATAGGACACTATCTACGTTCCCTACTAGTTAAAGCTTCCGTCATTCATGCATATACCTGTGCCCCGCATAAGGTGAGAGATGGTATTTTTTTCGCTCATTATACCTCTAGCTGACCTTATTGGGTAATCCCTATAGACACTTATTGCTTCCCGCAGGGTAGGTAGCCATATCTGACGTTTTTAGTTTCCAAGTTCGGGTAGACAATACATACATGCCGCTTGAGGCTTTATACTGAAAGACCTATCCTCAGGTGGACTCTTTAACCCCAGCCGATTAAGACGCATGAAGCGGACTACACGCGAAGGTTATTAGATTCGTACCCCATTAGCCCTTAGTACCTTTCCTTATTGGAAAAAAAGGGCTACGTTATTATGCCCTTTCTGTTTATTTTCTCTCCACACGATTTATTATCGTCACAAGTTCTTTGATTAATAATATTTTTACATTATTAACCTACTAAGCCCAACCCTATTTTTAATTATAAGTTCTATATTTATTGATATAAATAAGGAAGTTTATATCCTCTTTTATCATAGGACATTTATTTGATTACTTCCCTAATTAGACTTAGTACTTAAGTAATCAATATCCATTGATCCCCTTTTTGACACCCATTTACTTCTGTTTCTATGTTTATTGCCCTTTATGGCCATAACATTCATATATTCCTAAGGCAACCATTTATCAGTCCCAAGGTATCTATTTGTTGTACCCCAACAGACAATTATTATTCTTATTTATTAATTTATTTGTTGCTTATTATATATATATATATGAACCAAACCACTCACATTAAGTTAACTACCTGTGGATGCTGGATTTGTTGAGCGGTTCCAGGCAGACTTCTACCACAAGTTGAACTTAACCTCATGCCTTAGTACATTTATATTTACGCATTAGACCCCTCACATTAAGCTGACTACCTATGGATGCTGGATTTTCCGTTCGATTACGGGCAGGCTTATACCACAAGTTGTGCTTAACCTCGTGCCTAAATGTGGTTATAATTCAAATTTCCCAATTGGGGTTTACAACATTTATCCTAATTAATTTTAGGAATTGTAACCATTATCCTATTACATTTATTTTCTCTAATCAACATTGGTTACAATTGTTATTTATTGATTTACGGTCCTATTTATAGCAATTAATTATATTGATTGCTACAAATGGTCACCATAAATATATTAATTCAGTATGGATTACATTTACATATAATTCCATAATTAAACCTTATCCAAACATTCCTTACAATGTATATTTTACCGTTTTACGCTGATTTGGATGGATAATATGTATATATTTATATTTTATGTTTTCTTGCAGTCAATGTAGTTATATTATATTTTTTATTATTCTTTTAAGTTTAATGATTTGGTTTAATCAATAATCAAATAATTCTTTTTGCATTCAATCTTGCCAAAAGGTTTCAAATCTTACAAAAAGACCATTAACTGTAATTATTGTATATTATGCCTAATTAGTAAAATAGATATATCTCAAATTCACAAGAAATACATATATGTATTTTTTTTTTGGAATAGTTAATGCAGACTATGCACAAATATTTATTTTTGTATTTATACGTATGTTTGCACCACTTTTCCTTTTTAAATCTTTTGTCAAATCTCTTGTGAATTCAGAATGACATCTTTTTGTTCAAAAAGAGGAAAATGACATATTTACAACAATTAAGCCAAAACCCAACAACATTGAATACAAATAGGTATAATTCTTTTAAATATTGCAATCGCATAATTTACCAATCGTATCCATACAACAATAGAGATTTGGAATGTAACTATATTTAAATGGTATTTAATGGGACTGATATCCAGATCTACAGTGCTATGCAATATCCACAACACATTTTTACCAAAAATTGTAGGAAATAGGTATAAACAATTTACGAATCCCACAATTAATATTTATGCCTAACCACAATTAATAATATTCAATTTTTAACAATGTTTTCAATCATATCTGATGGGTGTCAATCTAATTACAATAAATTAATGAACAGATCTAATAAAAAATAGGCATAAAAATTTAAATCTAATTCAAACGAAATAGATAAGTTATTATAACTGTATTCGTAAATTTCCAACTCACCTTAAAGCATCCAAATCCAAAGTTTGAACCTTTTAGGCCTACAATTCCCAAATTCTTGTAAGTCTACAATTTATTTGAAAAAGGGATAATTTCAGATCTGTAGAGATGTAATAAAATAGAAAGAGAGGAGAGAATTTGATTTGGAGCATCAATTTGCATTCTTTTCCATTGGATATGATAATCCTCTCAATCCCATGTGATTTGGATTTGATTTGTTGCATAAGAATATATTTTTATTCAAGAAATTAGGTTTGGAGAAGGAGGGAAATGGCAGAGCTTCAATGCTGCCCACAGATTTATGTGGAAAATAATGAGGTCTTACCCCTTATTTATATGAGTGGAATTGGCCTAGGACCATTAGATTTATTTGGATTAACATCCATTCATTCGTAATATATAATATAACAAAAGTGGCCCTCCAAACCTAGCCGTCATTGGGCACTACATGCCCGCAGCGGTCGACACCCTCCCTAGGGGCGGTCGACCGCCCTCTGGCAGGTTTTCCCAATGAGGCCTGGTCAAGGAGGAAAACATATATATTAATTATTATGTTTATTTATTTCCGTCCATTTTTCATATTTTGCCTGTAACTTTTTCAAACGGACTCCGTTCGCGACACTCTGAACATGAGAGTTGACCAGAATTCCGAGACGAACACAATGGTTAAAGTTTTGTGGTCAAATTCAACCATTTGCATAAATTTCTTTTTTTGAGATTCTAATTTAATAACTATTTATTGTCAAAAGTCCAGGTTGTTACAGGCATGATCTGGATATTGGATCGGGAAAGTATATTTGGTGGATTGAATATCGACCAAACAATGTATGTTTTTGGGTCAACGATGGTCATGGCTTCGATGTGAATTCAAGGAGGAATGTTCGAAGTATTTTGAATTGTTCGTTGATCGTCGTAATGCAACGAATGTGAAGATGACTCATGGGTGTTGAGTTCGTAGATAGTGGTCGCTCAAGAAGGCGCTTTAGCTATGGATAGTCGTCGGTGATGACGACTAGAGTTTTGGAGGCCGAGGAATTATCGTTGTCGTAGATTCTAGTGGACTCAAAGCACGGTTATAATAGGGATGCCTAAAAGATTGATTGAATGGTCGAGTACCCTGGAGAGTCATGATGGGCCTAGAGATACAAGTCATGATGGCGTATGGAGTTTTTGCTAGAACCGGGGTTACCATTATCCCTTGACGAATGGCGTGTTGTAGCCATTCATGCGATTAACGATGGTTTCAAGACAGGATTGGCGGTGATAGCTAGAATCATGGATGTTTGTTGCTTTTCTTGTTTCATCTTGTGTAGATTGTCCGACATCAAAGGAGACAACTCTTGGGTGCTTGTCTGATGTTGGTTTAGGCCTTCGGGGCTTGTACTTAGGGGATATTGTTCTCGATTAGGATGGTCTATGCTGGATACTTGGTTGTTATGTCTGCTATGTTTTATCTTTGGTTGTTTGTAAAGGCTATCAATGTTAGATGTGGGGGAGACGAGTTTTAGTTATTCTCTGTGGATGTCGGAAGATTAGATGGTTGATCTACCTATTTCTTATATACTTTGTTGTTGATGTTAGATAGTTGTTTTATCGCTCATTAAGACTGCTGTATGACTCAAGGTTTTATGTTTCCTCTTACTACCTTGGGATGTTCATGCTCTTTTGGGATGGGAAGACTGAGCAGCAGGTAAGAGCTAGCAGGTCTTAGCGAGGACGATGCTGCAGAGCGATGACGAGCAGGAGGCTTGCGTATTATTTCCTATTATACATACTTGTTGCTTCCACTTAAGTTTGATGTATGATATTATAAGTGTCTATGTAGTGAGGCATTTTGTATAGATACTTATGATGTATTCCATTGTTGTATGGATCGTTCTAGTTGATATGAAAGTTTAAGTTTCTGCTCAAATGTGCTTCACTATTAATGCATGTTATATATATTCTATTACATTTTATCTCTACGCTTTGAGTTATACGACAGGTTCTGCATGTGTTATCCTACTTTGATGATCGTCCATAGCTACCTTGCACGCCTTTCAGTGCACTATTCCCCTTTTTAAGTGCAGGAGATATGAGCGGTCATCACAAAAAGAATGGGGGTCTAACCCTTTATTTATAGGTGCTAGAAAGACCCTGAACTATTAGATTTAACATTATAAAGATCCATCAGTTTACATGAACTTTTATATTAAAATAAACCCACCAACCCTAGCAGCCACTTGGCAAATTAACACCCAGGGGGTCGACCTTCCTAGTCATTTTCTCTTATTAAAGGCGATTTATAAATGGTATATATTTATTATATTATTCTGCTAATTTATTTTCCATCCGTTTTCGTATTTTGTCCGTAACTTATTCATACGGACTCCGTTCGCGAAGTTCCAAACATGAAAGTTGACCAGAATTCCATTACGAATGCAAATGGTTTAGTTTCGTGGTCAAATTCCATCATTAGCAAAAATTCCATTTTCGAAGCCTAATTAAATTAATTATTGCCAAAATTTCGAGTTTTTAAATGGATAATGTGCGATGGAGTCTTTTTCACTCCAAGTATCAAAAACTTGAGGAATCCATTAGATTTTATTTATGGTGTAGGAAGCTTGCAATAGAATAAAAGATCTGACTATCCATCTCATGCGTTATATGATGCATATGGAAGTGCTCGAGGAATTATAGGAAGTGATGGATAAGTGATTCCCAGTATTTCTGTTGGATATAGCTGCTTCATGGTTTAGACAGTTGAAAAGTGACTCAATCAAAAACTAGTCATGGTTGCTAAGAAGATTCATAAGACCATTCCAAGTCTATATTGCTAGACCTAGAAAAATGTAATGATATCGGCGGTGGTGAGACAAAAAGACGACGAGTCTCTATGTTCCTTTCTAGAAAGACTCAATGCCACAGTGGCTAAGGTCGACGGGTTGGATCTATCGATGGTATTAATGGCGGCTATTTTCATAGTTTTGGTCAACTCCAAATTTAAGTGGTCATTGGAATGAGATCATCCATGGAAAATTGATGAAAACTACTTCGAAGCCGATAGGTTTCAAATGGAAGAGGATGAAAAGGTGGACCGTGAAGCCCTCGAGGTTAATGCTACGAAGGATGGTGGACCTTCTAACAAAGGAATGCACAGAGCCGAGAATAATAAAGGCTTAAACAAAAAATTCAACATGTGGACTAAATAAGACTTGTATAAAGACTAAATACGAGTCCAGAAAAATTCTTAGACAACATCAAAGACTCACTCCCAGTGAAGAGACCATCTGGAAGGGAGCCCACGGAGTGTGACCGTGCTTCTAGGAAATTTTGCTAATTTCATGAAATAGTTGGACATGGCACTAATGAATGAAAACACCTCCGTGACGTCATTGAGGAACTTATAAGGAATGAGCAACTATGCCAGTATGTCCTGAACAAAATCGTGACTGTGAAGCATGTTTAACCGTCGACTGCTTGGCCTAGAAGTAGGCCTAGCTCACGAGGAGGGCTCATCATCAGCTAATAGGTCTGCTGGAAAAAGCATAGTGAACGATGAATACGTCGGCGCACCCATGTACAGAACAAACCTCTAGTTCCTAGACATGCTCTATACCAGACTACAACCCATGACTTCACTTTTACTTTCAATAAACATTGGCTAAGCCATCCTACCCTTGTAAGGGACTAATCACCTGCCTCTGGAAATGCTGTGCACCCGACGATGAACCGGTGCCTCTATTTTTTCTTTTAATGAACTTTTAACGATGGTTAAGCATCTTACTCATTTACGAAATCCACAGCGACTCCCAAGTAATCTCTAAGACGGCAACCAACCTACTGTTTCACCAATATAAGAGCACTTGTGTTTTCTTCCCTTTAATTAAACGTTAAGCAAATATTGCTAATGCTAGTTCGACATTAAACCTACAACTACATTTCAAACTTCAATAACATTCTAGATTATCATGTATTTCTTATGCACGACAAAGGATAGGAAACTTCATCGTAAACTTGATAGGTTTACTTACACATGATCGTCAAGTATGGCTGTTGCTTGGCAAGGGTCGATTGGCATCGGATACTAGTCCGTTCGATCAAGACCATCAAGTATGACTGATGCTCGACAAGATCCCGATGAGGTTAGGATCATCAAGTACGGTTAATGCTTGGAAAGGATTAGACAACCCTAGATGCAAGCTAGTCCAATAAGGATTGTCAAGTTAGGGTGACCCCCGACGCGGGCTTGCTTAGTCATGACCGTCAAAGTATGTTTTAAGCTTGGCAAGAGCGCGGAGAGGATACACATCGTTTGGTACGGCTTATACTTGACAAGAGCCCGGTGTGCCTATGGCGCATTTGATATGGTTGGTATCTGCCAAGGGCCCAGAGAGGTCACTAACCCTTTACGACAACCTATGCTCTGCACATAATGGTTTGGATCATCAAGTGTGGCTGATGCTTGGCATTTGGAATTCACAATCATAGAGTATGGTTGATACTTGATGCATACTAACTCAACTGTGGATCATCGAACATAGCTGGTGCTTTACAAGATCTCGATGAAGCTACAGACTGATTATCAGCATGGCACTGCTGTGGACATGGAAATCATAATTGATCTGACGAGATCGTTGACCAAGAATGCGGAGTCAACAAAAGTTCAAAACACATCTTCTACAATAAGATATGTTTTGGAGAGAAAGTTGTTGACCCTCCAAGGCCATACACTTCGAGCCTACCATCACTGGATCACCAAGATTCGAGCATGCTCTCACCTAACTCAAGCGCATAACCAGCAAAGCATAAATCAGCCTGGTGGAACACTCGGTTTGGCATTTCTTCAGTCCAGGCAAAACATGTACCCCATTGGTGTAACAGCCCGTATTTTCTACGAATATTAAAATTAACAAATTTAAGAAAACTTAATTTTTAGATGAAGAATTGGGTGAAACGGGTTACGCCATTGTGTTCGTCTCGAAATTTTTCTTGAGATAAAGTCCGAGTTTGCGTAAATTGGGCTTCGTATGAAGAAGTTATGGAGTTCAGAAGATTTCAAGTTTAAACAAAAATTAAATTAAAATAATAATTAAAAGTCAAAGCAGTTCAAAATTCGAAATTCAGTCAGAGCGGGCTGAGCGGGAAATTTCCCACTCAGAGGTGTCGACCCCCCCAAGGGGAGTCGACATAGGTGTCGAACCCTCTATAGGTGAGTCAACATAGGTGTCAACCCCCTATAGGGGTGTCGACATAGGTGTCGACCCCCCCCCCCCCCCCGTAGGGAGTCGACCCCTTTTTGATCCAGATTCAGTGATGAATTTTCATAGGCCTGAGATGATGTTGCCTTCGCTGATTGGCCAATGACTAATTTCTGAGGTATTAGGGCATATGTGTCATGCTATGGTTGGCTGGATGACACATCTCTTTGGTTTGATGGCTTTGATTTCTCCTAGACTAATCTAAAGGCTAGAATTAATCCTAGACTTCTATATAAACACGTCAAACCTTAACCCTAAACCTCACAAACTCATTCTACGAAGCCGTCATGTTGTCTATCTCTAAGCTAGCCTAGCCTCCATCTTCGCCAAATTAGAAATCAAGTTAGAAAGATCTAAACCAAATACAATCTAGAGAATCAAACGTCTACATCAAAGGATAGAATAACAAATTCAGAAATCAGATCCCAGAAAACAAGATCCGTTCATTTTCTGAAAGTTCGTGTTAATTTCAGATTTAAACACCCAATATCTTGGCATGTAACAAAATGGATCTAAGTCTATGCTTGATGATGAGACAATCTTTTCATATTTACCCCTATCTTTCTATTGAATCTATGATTTTACATGCCTAAGAAGTTATTATATCGATTCAATCATGCCTATTTTGCTTGAACATCGAATATATAATCCTTTTTGGTTCAAGATGCTATTCTTGTGCCTGCGATAATGATTGTATCAGCTTATTCAAGAATCTATCTTTGTTGGAACTAAATTTCTTGTATTAGGTCTGTTGTTACATGCCTATTTTTTTGCCTATTCTTATTTTATGCTTTTTCTCTCTCTTCCCCTATTTCCTTTTTCTTTTATGAACCTGGGTTACCTTCGAACCTAGGCTGAAATCACGAAATACGAATGATTGGAATACGGGGAATATTTAGGTTTAACCTATTTTGGTGAAATTATTGGGCATAACATGTAATTGATATTGGGGAATAATTTATTTGGTAATAGTGGAACATAATTTGTAACTTGTGATTTGGGGGCATAATTGTTATTGTTGCGAACTTGGGGTAAATTAAAATATTAAATCTAGATTGGACGAAAACTGTAAATTGAAATATTAAATCTAGATTGGGCACAACTATTGGTTGGGATGCCAAGCATAATGTATATTGCGATTTTGGGGCATGACTTTTATCGCAAATTTGGGAGGATTGGGTGTAACCTATTTTGAGCAATAACTTGAAATTTAATTTGTAGGGCATAACTTGTAATTGGCTTGGTTGGGCATAACTTGAGAATTGGAACATGACTAGTTTTGTAAAATTTGGGATAATTAGTATATAAAATCTAGACTTGGACATGTATGGTAAATATGTAATTTGGCTAAAGATGAACGTGCCTAACCCGAGGTTAGATTGAGTTGCGGTGTAAGACTGCCCGGAACCAACCGGCACATCCAGCGACCACAACAATATAGATCTAATGTGAGAGGTTAGCGTATTAAGCCCAAAACCCGAGGTTAGAATGAGTTTGCAGTAGAAGTCTGCCCGGAACCGCCCGACACATCCAGCAACCGCAAACAACAGTTCTGATGTGAGAGGTTGAGGCATTAATGAATGAATTAATGCTAATGAACGGACATGCTAAGAATGGTAGGGTTAAGTTAACACAAGAGGGCAACATTAACCAATATAACATGATGTGTGATAGGGCAACGCTTGTAATGACCCGCATTGGCAGAGGTATTATAATTAATTTATTTAATTATATAAATGGTGGTTTAGTGAATTAAATGGTCGTAGAATTAAATAATGGTGAATATTTAATTTAAATAATAAATTAAATAATATATTTAATTATGAAATAGTCCGAATTGGCTGAAATGGCGATATGGTGTGAACTGGATCATCTGTGATATTTAATTCAGTTTAGAATTGAATTAGAATAACGAATATATTTAAATAATGACAGTTTGAAGTATAATTATATTATAATTAAAAATCGAGCTTGAAATGGCGCTACAGTTCGCGTTTTGGCGATTTGAACTTCAACTAAATGTACAAGGTTCGTTTTAAATCGGATTTCTGTGAAACAAGAAACGTGTGGAGCTGGTGGAGTATATCTTTCTAGTGGAAGAGAAAAATCTGGATTTCATCGGGTAGATTTTGATTTATGTCCAAATCAAAATTTAAAATAGTCGCTGTAGAATTCATTTATAATTAGTAACGCTTTATTTACGTTATAAAAGGGTTTTCAATATATTTGAATATCGGGTTTGAATTTAGACAAGGTTCTTTTGAGACATAGCGTTAATTTAATTTTTAGAATTTTATGGTAATTTTTCATTAATTAAATACGCAACTTTTTATATGGAGTATTTGGCACCCTGTATCAACATTTTGGGGTTCCACAAAATGAGTTAAACTACCGGTATTATTATATTTTTGGAATCGTGAGGTATTGCTCGACACGGTCATATTTTCAATTCTGTTTATGGTAATACGGATGTAAACAAAAAACGGTTGTTTTAATAGAGTATAATATATGAAAATGTCTAGGCCAACACTAAAATATCCCAACTGATAACTAGGTCAAATCTAGTCCACGTTCCTTCATTTTGAGCCACTGATTCCATTTCCTCCAATCAAACCTAACGCAGCAAGAAAATTCAAATTCTCATTCCTATAAGTACCTGTTATTCTTCTATAACCTAATTGGCTATTTTTCCAAGGGCTAAAACACTCAGCCGCCATTCCATTCTTTTTCTCCTTCAAAATGTGAGAGTTAAAAATCGAAAACAAAATCATGTAATTCGAAAATCGAAATAAAATCACTCGATAATCCTGGAATCTCGAAACAAGTTAATTTTGATTCACTGGGCGTCGCTCTACAAATTCGTACCGAGATCTGGATGCTCGATCAGGTTTCCGCATCAAAGTCAGGTGGCGCAGAATCTAGGGTTGGAGCTTCTAAAAAAAATCGAAGCTTTCGATTTGCTTTTTAGTATCATATCAGGGTTTGATCGATTTCAGGAAGACAGTTGGTGGTTCGTTTTGTGAATCAGGGGTTCACTGATTTGGGGTTGATTGGTGTGTAAAACTGTCGGTCTTGTTGGTGGAGACGACAGGATTTCAGGAGCAGGTTGAGGAGCGAAGTCAGGGTGGACGGGAAGGAGACAGTAGTGTTGTTCAGAACGAAGAGATGTTGAGCACGGTAGTAGTGGGTAGGTGCAGACGTGAAACTGAAGGAGCTAGCAGCTTTAAGTAGAACAGAAATTAAAGGGGAGAAGGTTGTTTTGCTGAGGACTGGTCAGGGAGTTTTCTGTTTTGAGTTTTGGGGAGAACTGATAAGGGAGGAGTGCGGTTACATTATCTGGAGACGGGGTGTTTTGTTTGGAGAAGAAAGTTCTGATGGGTGCGGGTGTCCAAGTCTGGAGATGGGCCAAGTATTAAAGGGTAAGGCCCAAGAATGAATATAAAATAGTTAAATTTATTTTCGGATAATGGATAAAGTAATAAATGTTAAATCTCATCCATACGTTATCAGAATTTCGCAAAGTTGGATCCGATGAGATCGTATGGACGGACGCTACCAAATGGAACTAACTGGGGGTGGATTGAAGCTCATTTGAATATATGGAGAAATAAACTGTTTGATTCAAATCAAACAAACAGTTTATCGTTCTTTAACGATGAACTGCCAAAGTGAGTAAATCTCACTAACTCTGAACAATTTATAATTTCATGTTGTATTTTTAGAACTGTTAAATATTGGTTGATTGACTGTGTGTTGACTGTTTGATTAAACTGCTAGTCAGTTAGTTGAATTTCTATATTGATTTTGTTTAACAGAATATATCATATGGAACTGAAGGTGATGTTACCTATATTGTTTAACATCTGTGATGCAGGGAAACAGGTTGGAGGAAGGATTCCTCAACATTTATTTTACTGTGATTCATATATTGTGATATATGATGTGGTATATAATCTGTTGTTGATTATGTGTGTTTGGACGATATTTATCGTTGTTATATGGTATGTTAAATACCATAACATACCAGAATGGTGAAAAGGGGATTTTCAAAATGAATATTGAAAATAGATTTATTTATAAAATCACAGGATTTTATAAAAGAGATAATATTTATAACAACCAAAGGAGATTTTATAAAAAGGAAATATTTAGAAAATAAATAGAGTTATAAAAAGGAAATTTGTTTATAACCGAATAGGATGTTATAAAAAGGAAAACGTTATAAAAAGGAAAACGTTACTAAAAGGGAAATCATTTGTAAAGTGAAGAACCGTTACTAAAAAGTAAATCTTTATAAATGAATAGTTTATTCAAAAAAGAGTTAATAGAATATTAGTTATTCGAATAGAGTTAAAGGAAAGGAATTATCGATTATTAGTTAATCGAAAGGTGTTATCGATTATTAGTTAATCGAAGGAGTTATCGATTATAGTTTAATTGAAAAGAGTTATCGATTTGTTTAATCGAAGTGAGTTATAGAATATTGGTTATTCGAAGGAGTTAAATCGTATATAGTTATTCGAAATGAGTTAAATCGAATATAGTTATTCGAAGGGAGTTAATCGAATATGGTATTCGAAAGTTAGTAAATTGAATATGTTATTCGAAAGGGGTTAGTCGAGAGGAGTTAAGTAAAAAGAGTTAATCAGTTAGAGTTAATCGAATATAGTTTATTCGAATAGAATTAAAGGAGTTAATCGAATATAGTTTATTCGAATAGAAATATAGGAGTTAATCGAATATAGTTTATTCGAATAGAATCAATTGAGTTAATCGAATATTAGTAATTCGAATAAAGTAAAAGGAGTTATCAAATATTAGTTATTCGAATAGGAGTTAAATAGAGTTATCGAATATTAGTTATTCGAAATGGAGTTAAAGGAGTTAATCGAATTTGGTTTATTCGAATAGAGTTAAAGGGGTTATCAAATAGAGTTAATCCAATAGTGTTAATCCAAAGGAGTTAATCGAATAGAGTTAAGTGAAAAGAGTTAATCGAATTTAGTTATTCGAAAGAAAAGTTAAGTAAGGAAGTTAGTTAAAGAAATTTAAAGTGAACTTTGCCTATTTCAAGGTTAGAAATGTTGTTCAGTTAAGGTCTGAGAGGTAATTCTACCCCAACTTGATTGGCTTCGTTTTTAACTAAGGAATGGTTAAGGTTCGGCAGTAAAGGATGGTTAAGTGAATATAGTAATTAAAGGAAATGGTTTGAGTTGGCATGGCGATGTTTTATCTAAACATCTGTTTAAACCCAAATAAAGGAGTTTTGGAAATGTTTTCCAAACAAGAACCAGAAATGTTTTTTAATATAGAAAACAGGAAATGGAAATGTTTTCCAGTGTTAATAAAATATATTTTCTAAATTTAGAAAATAGAAAATGTTGAATATAGGGAAATAAGAGATGTAAAATGAACTAAGGAGATAAATGTTAAATGATGTTTGATCGATATAAATTTCCATCTGAAAATAATATCGTTGTTTGCACACCTATTTTTCTTCGATAGTTAAATCACAGACTATCGAAGTTTTGACCATTTAACGTTGTTAATATGGAGAGACCGGTTGGATTATTATCCAAAGAACCACTCTGTATTGGCATAAGCGTTGCGAATCATATATGCCAAAGATAATTGAAGACGGAGTAAAGTGCAAGGGCTATTGTATAAGTCTTAGATAACAGTGTTTAAGATGGATGTATTGAACAGTGCCTTCGGTTCATCCTGTTCCTGGGTGACTTGTATGGACGGATGTCTGACAGAGTATTTCCAGACGATCACGTATAATGATTTCTCCAACCGTACCAAGAGTGGAAGCGGAGAAGGAAACTTCTTTTAGCTAACACATAATGTATGGTTGAGGACGTCAATCGGTGATTTGATGGATTTGACGATGTGGCATTCAAAGTGAATCTGGTGTGATGATAAAGCGTAGCTTCTAGCCTCATCAACCGGTAAATGACAGAAATCGGGCAGGCAGCATGGCTAAGTCAATCGCACCGAAGTAGGGTGTATAATCACCTGATCTAGAGTTTCATTTATTTCTAAAATCTATTGTTGATGTTGTCCCATTCGGGAAACGGTTGCTGATCCCAACCGTTAGTGATATACATTCGATACACTCAAGCGAAATGAGTGGTCGGTCATGTGTGGCCGGGTTGCAAGATGTTCTTGTTGAACCTGGTGTATTCCTTTCTAGAGGTACACTAGCGAAAGGTGGTTCCATACCTTGTCATAGTTGGAAATCCATTACCCAATACGTGCTTGCGGTTTTGATTGTATACTATATATGTAGAACGTGAGATGAAAGCGTTTCTGCTAAATGATTATTATATTGTGGTTGATAGACATTAATATAATATCAAAAGGTTTTGATATAAAGATAATTTGGATTCTCATAAGGGAAAAACCCGTTCCGTTATACGGCGTGGTCTTATGAGATATCATGTACCTGCTTAAACTGTTTTACTCATACCAGTCCCATGACTGACCCGTAGTTTATTTTGTTTTGTTTTCCCTAAACTCTTGGGTGCCTAATTTTGTACGGGCAGTCAAGTAGTCGGGATTTACAGATATACTGGAAGAGCTTGGAGCAGGAGGCTTCAAGATTATAGCTATGGTTATTTCCGCTATGTTGTAAGTGTTGTACTTTGATAAATGATATGTATATTCAAGTACAGATTTGTATTTCAAAGTTATGAAATATATTTATTCGTTCCGCTGTGAGATTCGTGTTACTCTGATGTTGTGTTCTTCTTCTTCTTCTATTATAAGCTTCTATCTTATCTTTCCTCACCCTCTAAGTTCTTTCATTAATTACCGGGATTTTTCGATGCTTGGTTAGTCATCATTGAGTTTATGGCGATAACCAAAGTCGACAAAAACCCGGGTCATTACAACGTTTAACCAAGGTAACATGACAAGTGGAAGGGTTAAGTTAATAGGAAACACTTAACCAAATCCAACATGATGAATGAGTAGGGTTAAGTTAACCAACATAACATGATGAACGAGTGGGGTTAAGTAAAGGGGAAACACTTAACCAGTATAACATGATGAATGAACAGGGTTAAGTTAATAGGAAACACTTAACCAATACAACATGATGAATGGGAAGGGTCAAGTTAATAAGAAACACTTAACCAATATGACATGTTAGGTGGGTGGGTCAAGTTAACATGGACAAGAAGACAACTTAACCAATACTATATGAACAAAGTGTATAGGGTTAACGCAAGCTTAACCAATAATACATATGGACTTGATAAGGGGAAGGGTTAAGTAAATCTTGGGTAAGCAGGTAATATTAGTATATATAGGCCCACAAACTTAACCGTCAAATAAACGTTTGTGAATCAGTGAGAGGGTTAAGTAACATATGAATAGGCAACACTTAACCCGTACAACATGTTAATTAAGCAAATGGGTTGGGTTAAGTTAAATTGAGAACACTTAACCATTAAAACATGTTGATTAGGAAACCCTAGTAACTGGGACCCATTTCAGCAGTAACCCGCATAGATGTATCATGGTACCCTAAGCTAGGCAGGGTGGGGCACGATTACTGGGCTGATTATAAGCAGTCAAAATAGCGGCGGGTGGTGCAGCAGTGTAGTTCCGATGGAATATGGGCGTGCATGTGCTCCGGAGTGGAAAAGCAGGCACTGGCATCAGTAGTATACACTGTGCATCTTGAATCGTGTTGGGTTGCCATCATGGGAATTGATACACCACATGATGGGGCCAGCACAGGTATCTACATACAAGCGGGGCCGAATGACACAAGTAATGAATGCATACAAGCGAGGTCAAATGACACAAGTAATACATACATGCGAGTTAGGGAGCCAATCAATAGGGTAGTAAGGGTATGTCTAACATATCCATGGCAATTAGGCAGATTGAAGTGGGATCCTCATAATAGATGTACACCTGAAGGCTACCACAATTGCGGGGATTGGGATTACATTATCATTTTGTATAGATTTCTAGTTGGGACACTAGTTAGGTGGTGCAGAGATATAGAAACCAGAATAACAGGGTAGTTGCGAAGCAGAGAAAAAGTAGAAGCGCATTTAGTTTATCTTCCCTTATCATATCTTATTCTAATCTTATCTTGTTATCCCTCTTATTACGGTGTTGTCTTATATTCAGTTTATTCATGTCATGTTGGTTTTACCTGTTTACATACTGAAAGTCACTAGACTTACCAAGCTTTATGTCTGACCCGTTTTCTTTCGTCTTCTTTTCTTCAGTTTCCCCCCGGGTAGTTAGGGAGGGAATAGCTCAGCTCAGTTTGGGCCGTTTCTCTTTCCAAGCTTGAAGATTCTTTGATGTATTGCTTGGATCCTCTTACCTTGGGCTACGGCTGTGTTTGCACTTTAATTTGGGGACTTATGCTACTTTGCTATGTTTTATGCTTCTTATATACTCGGAAGTTTTTTAATCAAGACATAAGTTTTATGTAGTACTTTTAAGTATGATTGAGTCAATAGTTTTAAAAGCTTGACTGAACTACGTTGCTAATAAAATGACTTTGTTCTCCGCTGCTTTATTTGTCTGTCTTGTAATTTATCTGCATCTTTTATCTATAACGCTTCACTGAAGTTAATGCACGCCTTTTGTGAGTGACATTAATGGAGGTGGGGTGTTACACTTGGTATCAGAGCTGAAGGTTACCGAATCAGATAAAAGATTTTAAAAATTATTTTCAAAATGGTTTTAAAAGAAGCATTTTCAAAAGAAAAGTTTTGTTTTAAAGGCATATTCCCCAAAGCCATATGCACTAACTTTTGTTCCTTTATTTGAATCCTTGTTTCCTTCTTTTCGGAGTCTCTAGGCCTTCTGGCTTTCTGGGAGGTAACCTCATCGCGGCATGGTTCCGTAGGCTTGATAAGACTACGACACCTGTCAAAGGGCAAAGAAGTGCCCAACTTCCATATATAGTCGTAGTAGTTTCAGCTGCGGCTAATTTTCTTTCAAGCTTTGTAGGGTTTTCCGTGCGATGGAGGCAGCTTTCGAGGGACTTGAATATGTTACACAAGGATGGTAAAGATGAGAATGAGGGAGTTTGGCTAAGGTGCAAAACGCAAGGATGAGAAACTCATGGATATGGGCTTGGTTCACAAAAGAGGTAAAAGAAAGAGGTGTAAGTGGAAGAACCATAGGACAAGAAGGGAGGAAAGAACAGTAAAACCTAAGACAAGAGGAAGTGTCTTTATTATGTTATAACGGGTCATATAACTAAGGATAAGGGCAAGAACAAAGGACAGGATTTTCAGGAGGGCAAGTGCGTGCTCTCACCGCCAGTGTACCGGAGAGAGAGGTAGTTAAGTTTTTGTTGAGAAAGTTTAGTTTTCTTTTTGATCATCCTGTTAGTACTCTTTTTGATTTTAGGGCTTCACATTCGGTTATATCTGCTTCCATAGTGAGTCTCTGCACCTTAGTACTTGCATAGTAGATCCCATTACTGTCTCAAATCTAATTGGTGGTTCGGCTCATTTATCTTTGGTTTGTAAGGATTTGAGAATAGCTATATTACGTATTGAGTTTAAGTGCAATGCTTATGTTTTTGGTTTCATGGGCCATGGGTTGATTCTAGGCATGCATTGGTTAGCTAGAAATTGTGAAAGGATGGTAGTTATACTTTTGATTTGCCTCGGGAAAATCCTCGAGATTTCGTGCGATCCTAATGGATCAGTTTAGCTTAGCTACCTAGAATCACTTGATACATCTATCGACGATTTACGATCCGTTAGAGTAGTCCATGAGCACGCAGATGTTTTTGATTAGGTTAGGGATTTTTCAACAAAAACGCGAAATAGACTTTCGCATATATCTAATTGACTATGCAAAGCTAGTTGCATTACCTGTACGACACATGACTCCAAGGGAAAGGAAGGGCTCAGTAAACAAGTAAAAGAGTTACTTGAGAAAGGGGTCATAAGGCGCAGTATTTCTGAATAGGGTGCTCCAGTTGTTTTCGCTACAACGGCGGATGGTTCACTTCGCTTGTGCATAGATGGTATTTTGTTTTTCTCTAAGAGTGGGGAAAACATGCTTTGTATCTAAGAGAAGTCCCGGATACCCCCAAGCGCATCAGCTTAAGGCTAGGTTCTACAAATATCATTTTTGGAGAGAAGAAGTAAGGTTTCTAAGACATGTGATATCCAAGGAAGGGATAACAGTAGATCCCGCAAAAGTAGTTGCGGTGCAAGATTAGAAGGTCCCAAGGAATGCAATGGGAGTAAGAAGTTTTCTTGGATTAGCGGGATAGTATAGGAAGTTAATTAAGGGCTTTGTGAAGGTATCAGCCCTACTTACTAGATTGATGAAGAATAATCTAACTTTTGCTTGGGATTTGATTTGTGATGTTGCTTTCCAACGACTGAAGAGAACCTTGACGACAACCCCAGTCTTGACATTGCCTGAAGGGAACAAGATGTTAACAGTTTATATGGATGCATGCGGGATAGGGTTAGGCGCAGTCTTAATGTAAGAAGAGAGAGTAGTTTGTTATGGAAGAAGACATCGGAAAGTACATGAGAAAAATTATTCTACCCACGACTTGGAATTAGTTGTTATAGTGTTCGCTCTTAAGGCATGGCATCATTGTCTTTTAAGAGAGAAAGTTTGAACTATATACAGATCCTAAGTCCTTAAAATATTTGTTCTTGCAAAAAGATTTGAAATTTGAGGCAACAACGATAGATGGAATTTCTTGCCTCATACGACCTTGAGATTACTTATACCCCTAACAAGGGTAATGTTGTGGCAGGCGCCCTAAGTAGAAAGAGACTGACCTTAAGAGAGGTAAAGTTTCAAGTACATAGCAGCCTTTAGCTTTAGACCCCCAGTCAAGTTTGTACCTGGTTTGTTAACATCTGTTTATCTTGGAAAGATAGTCTGACTACATGGGATACACTCTAGCATAGTAAGTGATCGAGATCCTATCTTTACTAGTGAGTTTTGGAAATGGAGATCAAGAAGGTTTGAAATCGTGAAGTCAAGCTAGTTAAAGTACAACAGAGTGACGCTGAAGAAGACGCGACGTGGGAGACTGAAGATAAGACATGCACATCATACCCTTTTTCTTGAGGGTATATCCTTGATCTTTTTTTTTTCTAGGAATTTTATGCATACATGTTCGTATCTTTTTAGCCATATCTCCTCGGTCTTATTCTTGATCCTTAGGTAGAAACCAATGAATGTAAACATGTATTTGAAACATGTTATGATTGATGGTTGCAAGTGGTTGCTAGTGGTTACTCGTGGATGCATATACACACACATTAGGTACTAGATCGGCTCATTCACTTTCATATTGCATATGCATATATGTATTTAGATATAGATTGAAACTTGATGTGTTATCATATGAATTTGCATTTGTATGAATGATTGTGCACTCATGTAGAGGTTATAAAGTACGATTACGAATAATTGCATACATAATGGACTCATGGCACTGACATAATTCGCATTAAGGAGGTCAACTGAATCAGTAGACTGCCTGATTTTGCATTAGATAAGGACATATACACACACTATGCATTTAATCATGAAAGCATTAGAAACCTTTTAAGGACAATGGATGCCTGTTATTGATGGTTGAGTAGATGGATGTTGGATGTTAGGATACATTCTTATTAACTTAGAGATTTCGGGGACGAAATCCTTAAAGGAGGGGAGGATGTAACACCCCGTACTTTCTATGAATAATAAAATTAAGAAATTTAAGGACACTTAATTTTTAGGAGAAGAATTGGGTGAAACGGGTTACGTTATTGCATTCAACTCAGAATTCTGCTTGAGATAGAGTCCGAGTTTGCTTAAATCGGGCTCCGTATGAAGAAGTTATGGAGTTCAGAAGATTTCATGTTTAAACAGAAATTAAATTAAAATAATAATTAAAAGTCAAAACAGTTCGAAATTCGAAATTTAGTCTGAGCGGGCTGAGCGGGAAATTTCTTGCTTAGATGTGTCGACCCCCCTAGGGGGAGTCGACATAGGTCTCGACCCCCTATAGGAGAGTCGACATAGGTGTCGACCCCCCTGTAGGGAGTCGACCCTTTTTTATCCAATTTCAGTGACGAATTTTTATAGGCCTGAGCTGATCTGGCCTTCTCTGATTGGCCAATGAATAATTTCTGAGGTATTAGGGCATATGTGTCATGCTATGGTTGGCTGGATGACACATCTCTTGGGTTTGATGGCTATGATTTCTCCTAGACTAATCTAAAGGCTAGAATTAATCCTAGACTTCTATATAAACACCCCAAACCTTAACCCTAAACCTCACAATTTCATTCTATGAAGCCATCATGTTGTCCATCCCTCAGCTAGCCTAGCCTCCATCTTCTCCAAATTAGAAATCAAGTTAGAAACCTCCAAACCAAATCCAAACTAGAGAATCAAACGTCTACATCAAAAGATAGCTTAACAAATTCAGAAATCAGATTCCAGAAAACAAGATCCGTTCATTTTCTATAAGTTCATGTTATTTTCAGATTTAAACACCTAATATCATGTCATGTAATAAAATGGATCTAATTCTATGCTTGATGATGAGACAATCTTTTCAGATTTACCCCTATCTTTCTATTGAATCTATGATTTTACATGCCTAAGAAGTTATAAAATCGATTCAATCATGACTATCTTTGTTGAACATCGAATATATAATCCTTTTTAGTTCATGATGCTATTCTTATGCTTGCGATAATGATTGTATCAGCTTATTCAAGAATCTATATTTGTTGGAACAAAATTTCTTGTATTAGGTCTGTTGTTACATGCCTATTTTTATGCCTATTCTTATTTTATGCTCTTTCTCTCTCTTCCCCTATTTCCTTTTTCTTTTATGAACCTGGGTTACCTTCGAACCTAGGCTGAAATCGTTAAATACGAACGATTGGAATACGGGGAATATTTAGGTATAATCTATTTTGGTGAAATTGTTGGGCATAACTTGTAATTGATATTGGGGAATAATCTATTCGGTAATAGTGGAACATAATTTGTAACTTGTGATTTGGGGGCATAATTGTTATTGTTGCGAACTTAGGGTAAATTGAAATAGTAAATCTAGATTGGACGAAAACTGTAAATTGAAATATTAAATATAGATTGGGCACAACTATTGGTTAGGACGCCAAGCATAATGTATATTGCGATTTTGGGGCATGACTATTATTGCAAATTTGGGAGGATTGGGTGTAACCTATTTTGAGCAATAACTTGAAATTTAATTTGTAGGGCATAACTTGCAATTGGCTTGGTTGGGCATAACTTGAGAATTGGAACATGACTAGTTTTGTAAAATTTGGGATAATTAGTATATAAAATCTAGACTTGGATATGTATGGTAAATATGTAAATTGGCTAAAGATGAACGTGCCTAACCCGAGGTTAGACTGAGTTGCGGTGTAAGACTACCTGGAACTGCCCGGCACATCCAGCGATCGAAACAATATAGATCTAATGTGAGAGGTTAGCGCATTAAGCCCAAAACCCGAGGTTAGAATGAGTTTGCGGTAGAAGTCTGCCTGGAACCGCCCGACACATCCAACAACCGCAAATAACAGTTCTAATGTGAGAGGATGAGGCATTAATGAATGAATGAATTAAAGCTAATGAACGGACATGCTAAGAATGGTAGGGTTAAGTTAACATAAGAGGGCAACACTTAACCAATATAACATGATGTGTGATAGGGCAACGCTTAACCAAGGTAACATGACAAGTGGAAGGGTTAAGTTAATAGGAAACACTTAACCAAATCCAACATGATGAATGAGTAGGGTTAAGTTAACCAACGTAACATGATGAATGAGTGGGGTTAAGTCAAGGGGAAACACTTAACCAATATAACATGACGAATGAACAGGGTTAAGTTAATAGGAAACACCTAACCAATACAACATGATGAATGGGAAGGGTTAAGTTAATAAGAAACACTTAACCAATATGACATGTTAGGTGGGTGGGTTAAGTTAACATGGACAAGAGGACAACTTAACCAATACTATATAAACAAAGTGGATAGGGTTAACGCAAGCTTAACCAATAATACATATGGACTTCATAAGGGGAAGGGTTAAGTAAATCTTTAATAAGTAGGTAATATTAGTATATATAGGCCCACAAACTTCACCGTCAAATAAACATTTGTGAATCAGTGAGAGGGTTAAGTAACATATGAATAGGCAACACTTAACCAGTACAGTATGTTAATTAAGCAAATGGGTGGGGTTAAGTTAAATTGAGAACACTTAACCATTAAAACATGTTGATTAGGAAACCCTAGTAACGGGGACCCATTTCAGCAGTAACCCACATAGATGTATCATAGTACCCTGAGCTAGGCAGGGTAGGGCATGATTACTAGGCTGATTATAAGCGGTCAAAATAGCAGCGGGTGGTGCAGCAGTGTAGTTCCGACGGAGTATGGGCGTGCATGTGCTCCAGAGTGGAAAAGCAAGCCTGGGCATCAGTAGTACACACTGTGCATCATGAATCGTGTCGTGTTGCCACCATGGGAATTGATACACCCCATGATGGGGCCTGCACAGGTATCTACATACAAGCGGGGTCGAATGACACAAGTAATGAATGCATACAAGAGAGGTCAAATGACACAAGTAATACATACATGCGAGTTAGGGAGCCGATCAATAAGGTAGTGTGGGTACGACTAACATATCTATGGCAATTAGGCAGATTGAAGTGGGATCCTCATAATAGATGTACACCTGAAGGCTACCACAATTGCGGGGATTGGGATCACATTATCATTTTATACAGATTTCTAGTTGGGACACTAGTTAGGTGGTGCAGAGATATAGAAACCAGAATAACTGGGTAGTAGCGAAGCAGAGAAAAAGTAGAAGCGCATTCAGTTTATCTTGCCTTATCATATCTTATGCTAATCTTATCTTGTTATCCCTCTTATCATGGTATTGTCTTATATTCAGTTTATTCATGTCATGTTGCTTTTACCTGTTTACATTCTGAAAGTCACTGGACTTACCAGGCTTTATGTCTGACCGGTTTTCTTTCATCTTCTTTTCTTCTGTTTCTCCCCCTAGGTAGTCAGGGAGGGAATAGCTCAGCTCACTTTGGATCGTTTCCCTTTCCAAGCTTGAAGATTCTTTGATGTATTTCTTGGGTCCTCTTACCTTGGGCTATGGCTGTGTTTGCACTTTAATTTGGGGACTTATGCTATCTTGCTATGTTTTATGCTTCTTATATACTCGGAAGTTTTTGAATCAAGACAGAAGTTTTATGTAGTACTTTTAAGTATGATTGAGTCAATTGTTGTAAAAGCTTGACTGAACTACGTTGCTTATAAATTGACTTTGTTCTCCGCTGCTTTATTTGTCTGTCTTGTAATTTATCTGCATCTTTTACTTATAACGCTTCACTGAAGTTAATGCATTCCCTTTGTGAGTGACATTAATGGAGGTAGGGTGTTACACTTGGATTAGTGCATATTTTCCTCTTTGGGTCGACATTCATGACTTGGCCATGGCTCGGCCAAGTCACTCTCCCTTTTGGATCAGTATACCAATCCAGTCCGGACTTGGCCGATTTGGAAAGGACGTTAAGCTGGCGTGGCCCACTTACCTTTCCACTCCGCTCACTACTTCTACTCTTCCTATTCTTGTGCCACTACTGGGTGCCGAACCAGATCGACCCAACAACCATAAATATCACTCTAACACACCATGTCAAGGGATCTCTTGAACTTTTGGACACTAATACTCTATTGAAATTGAGACTGCACTCTTTCTCTTTAAACCTCCTTCTGTAAACCGTGTGACCTGTAATCGACCAGTATAAATGTAACACCCCACGTCCATTAACGTCACTCACAAAAGGAATGCATCAATGTCCATGAAGTGTTATTGTTTGTATAGAATAGATAAATTACAAGAATAAATAAATTAAACAACACAGCGGAAGATAAAAACTTATTTTATTTCATCATAACTCAAAACGAGTTTACATAGGTAGTTTCCAAAACCATTACAATAAGATCAGTAGTCTTTTCCAAAAACTTCAAAGTACATAAAGAAGCAAATACTTAAATAACATAAATGCATAAATCCTCACTGAGCATAAGCAAAGCCATAAAGATGAGAGAGTCCCAAGCGATACATCTACTCTCTTCAAGCAACTGAAAGAAATCGGCACTAAGCTGTAGTATTCCCTCCTTATAAACCTGAGGGGGGGGGGGAGGAAGAAAAGAGATTGGAAGAAAAGGGGGTCAGACATAAAGTCTGGCGAGTGTGATAACTTTAACAATATAGTTATCAAAATAACTAGGCTAAGGCATAAGCTGGAAAATAAGGAAATGACTGTGAACAATTGGGTATGACAAAACAAAACGTGGAAATAAGATGAACCAAGATAACGTTAAAGGCGCCTCTAATCATTATAAGATAATTACTACATTACACCACCACTAGTCGCCCTAAAGGTTGAACCCGCCTACAAAACTTAATAATGATAATGGTAGTTTAATGTACCCCTAGCTACCTTCATAGGTGTCGTCTGCCCCTATCTCCACTAGGTGTACCCACTACCCCCATTCGATCGGCTCCCTAACTCGTAGATACCCGTGCTGGCCCCACAGTGGGGTGTATCACTCCCCAAAGTTGCAACCCGATACAATAAAAAATGCACGACTTATATCTACACTATGCAACAACACCTTACCTACCAGCCCGGGCCCACACACGCATATGAACCCGTTGGACTTGCATTGCCACCGCTGACCCGTTTTGACCTCTTACAATCAAATCCAGTACGTGTGTCCCTTCCTCGACTTGGGTCGAGCCCACAAAGATACTTAATGGGTTACTGGTTTGAAAAGGGCACCCATTACTTGACACAAGCTATCCACCTAAGCTTGGTCCCCTCTAGTACATCCCACTTAACCCCATTCTTATTCATGTCTTTTTACATGTTTCAATCTTGGTTAAGTGCATCTAATCGTATTTCAAATGTCACCCAAGGCACCCACTAAATTCCACATGCCACCAAAGGCACCCACTTAACCCCCTCATGTCCCACTTCATGTTTATCTGGTTAAGTGTTTCTAAATTCATTAAGACCATAACCTTGTAAAGACCTCCCACATTAGACTGACATTTGTGGCAGCTGAATTTGTTGGGCGGGTCCGGGCAGTCTTACACCACAAACGAGCGTAACCTCATGTCTTTACAACTGTTACGCATTTAATTTATACCTAAGACCTCCCACATTAGACTGACATTTGTGGCAGTTGGATTTGCTGGGCGGGTCCGGGCAGTCTTACCCACAAAATAGTCTAACCTCGTGTCTTAGGCGATTAATTACACCTAATTAATTACCCCCAATTTGAATTAATTTCCTTATTCAAATTGCCAATCAATTACAAATATAACTACGTCCATAATTGACTCAATTATGTCCATCTATTTATGGTATATAATATTATACCAATTAACATCACATTTAAGGCATTTATGCCAATTCTCAATATTAAATCTTTTAATATTATCCCATTGCCCCGCGTTGTACGTTCGTTCGTTTAACGTAAAATATACGTTAGACACAAATAGTCTAACTTATGGAATAAAGAGAAAACATCACAACATGCATAGAATAAAAACTAGATCTAAACATAAGGGGTGAACTTGCATGTGTGAATAAGGTTTTTCATCCAAAAACTTGCATAGGCCAAAGTTACAAACTTGCATAAACTATGGATGTCATAGATCTAATCATAAAGTGTAAACTTGCATAGGCAATAGTCACAAACTTACATTACATGATTCATACTCCAATATATATATATACTTGCATATGTGATTTATACAACACAGACTATGATGTAAACTTGCATCTAATTCACACATGTCATAGCCTAACCTTAGATCCAATTTACACATAAAATAGATGTCATGAAACATGTAAGGTTGTATATGATTCTCATTAACTTGCATATGATTCATATCTAAATTTACATCTAAACTTGCATACATACATATGATTTAACATATGAATTGGTTCCAACAACATAACCAAACTAGCATATGAAACATCATTATGAACTGATTGTACATAAGCCAATCATAGATTTACAACGTAGATGATAACATCACAGCTTTACAACATAGATAATAACATCATAGAATTTACAACATAGATGATAACATCATAGAATTTACAACATAGATAATAACATACGGTCAATGATTCACAACATAACCATATAATTCAAATCATAGCTTAATCCAATTAAATTGTTAATTATATTATTAAAGAAATCGAACTCACAAAAAGAAGGTCTTGCGTTCTGAAATCTGAGTTCTGTAATTGATTTAGCTCGCCTTTGTAGTAGATTCGTTATTGTTTAGATTAGAGTTGAATAGAACTGAATTGATTAGCTTTGATTTCCCTCTAGTTGGTGGTGGCTACTCTAGGTTACAAGATGACAGCATGACGACCATGATTCAGATTTTTATTTGGTTTTAGGGTTTGATTCTACCCATGTTTATATAGAATTTTAATTTAATTATAGCCGTCGGATGATCTTAGGGTTAATCAAAACCACTCAGTCAGGATAGGGTGACACCTCAGCCCTAATGACTCAGCAAGAAGTCAGAAAGAACTCAACAATGAGTCACAATATGGATCAGATTGCACCAGAAAGCTGTGTAGGTTTTCTCCTTGGCCTGGGCGCACTTGGCAGGTGCGCCAGTGCCCCTTTTGTACTGGCGCACTTCCCAAGTGCGCCAGTGTATTTTTTCTATTTTCCCGCCTAACTTTGTTCGCCCATATCTCCTTCATCCGGTATCCGTTTTACGTAAACTCGGACTCTATCTCAACCAGGATTCCGAGACGAACACAATGGCGCAACCCGTTCCCCTTAATTCTCACGTCTGAGATTAATTGTTTTTGAATTTAGTTAATTCGATTATTCAAAAATTCGGGGTGTTACATTCTCTGTAACGACCCGCAAATCCGAGCTATCTGAGTTGACTAAATACAACACACGTCCAACCCAAATAACACATAAATACGAACCATTAATAGAAAGAAGATGGCGGATGAGAATAGATAAGATAGAAAACTTAGAATAGAAGAAGAAGAAGAACATACACAACACAGAACCTCACATCGCAGCGGAACAAAATATAATATATAATAGATTTTGAAATACAAACTTTTAACTGTATATACATACATCATCATCAGAGTACAACACTTGCAATTACAGCGGAAATAACACTAGATAACTAACGCTGAAGCCTCCTGCTCCAAGCTCCTCCAAGTGAATCTGTAAAAGCCCGACTACTTGACTGCCCGTACAAATTTGGGCACCCAAGAGTTTGAGGGAAAAACAAACAAAATAAACTCTGGGTCAGTCATGGGACTGGTGTGAGTAAACTCCAACTATTGGTTTAACTTTTAAAAATCCTTTCGAAAGAAAAGATAATCGTAAGACCGATCCACACATAAACACGGATGGTTTTTACCTTACGATAACCCAAAACACTTTGATACGACAATCCAGTGATATTATAATAATGTCTACATCAAATAAATAACCAAATAGTAAACGCTTGCATCTCACGCTCTACATATATAGTATAAAATCAAAAACCGCCTGGCGCTTATTGGAGATTGGATTTCCAACATGACAAGGTATGGAACCACCTTCCGCTAGTGTATCTCTAGAGAGGAATACACTGGGTTCAACAAGAACATCTTGTAACCCAGCCCACACATGACCGACCACTCATTTCGCTTGAGTGTATCGAATGTATATCACCAACGGTTGGGATCAGCAACCGCCTCCCGACTGGGACAGCATCGAATAGAATAAGAAATTAAATGAACCTCTAGATAGGTGATTATACATCCTAATGGGTGCGACCCACATAGCCATGCTGCCTGCCCGATTTTTGTCCTTTCCCGGTTGTTGAGGCCTGAGGCTACGAATACTTACCATTCATTGATAGCACAATCACTTTGAATGCCACATTGTCAGATCCGTTAATCACTAGTGAGTTTGCACAAATATTCTGGATGTTATGCTAAGGGAATAAATCCGTTGCAACCATATATATTATATAGACCAACCCATTAGATCATTGGAAATACTTTGTCAGACATTCGTCCATATACGTTCGTTCTGGGACTGAACGAAACCGAAGACACAATTTCTATGTAATAGAAAAAGTCCTTGCACTTTACTCCGTCTTCAATATATTCAGCATACTTGGTTCGCAACGCTTATGCCGATACGGAGTGGTTCTTCGGATAATAATCCAACCGGTCTCTCCATATTGACAACGATGGTCAAAAACTTCGATAGTCTGTGATTTAACTATCGAATAAAAACAAGTGTTCATCCAAACATATCAAACAAATCATTGGGCTCTTTAATTAATTTTTCATTAATTAAATCACTTTTCCATTTTCGCTATCAATATTTGTTAACCAAATATTTTCAATAATCATCTCGGCTTCTTACGCTATTTGGAAAACATTTCCATATATCGCCTTCTCTTATTTCCTATACTTAGGAAATATATTTTATTTGAAATTGAAAACAATTTCAATCACTTATCTCTTTCTCGACTACTTTAACTATCCTCAGGAAATATTTACTTTTATATTTCCAAAATAACGTTACTTTGGTTAAAACGAATGCGGTATAAAACATCGTGCGGCAACCCAAAATATTCTATTCAACTAACTATTATCCAACACTTCTCTTCGAGATGGGATTTTGCTTTTCTCCATTTAAAATGAAATCAATCAAGTTGGGGTAAAATTACCTCTCAGACCTTGACTGAAAACATCCTCAACTTCAAAACGGCAAAACCACTTACTTCGAATAAACACACTATAAAACCCAATTATTCATTTTGAACATGTATATGGTTTTCTTTCTATTTCCAATTTATAGATTTCCCTTCCTGTTTCCAATATTCTATTTTGATTTCATTTCCTTATCGAATTCTATATATATTAATATATAGATTTCTAATTATCAAAATTTCTTAAAAATATTCTAACTCTTTAAATTTCCGGAAAAATTCGCCATAACCTCCCCTGTATCGGGAGCATCGGGAAATTTCAAATAGCTTCCCGGTAACTTCTCATCTCAAAAAGAAAAAGAAAAAGCCAAGCGGCTTGCCGATACGGCGCATAAAATCTCATATATGAATTAAACATGTACCTTTTTGTTGGGCACACAAATTAAAATCTTCATACACTTCATCCCATACCTGTCCAATTTAGTTCAACTTCATACACTCGTTAGACTCAATTCGTTAATGTAACTCTTTAATTAACTCTCTGTCTATCTCGCTTGTATATTTGCATATAACACGTTTCAAATATATTTCCACTTACTTATCAACTAATTGAATTCAAATTTCAATTTAAGTTCTATATTCGATTTCGAATGTATATTTACAATTCCAAATTCACTTTTCAAAGTTTGACTTCAATTCAACACTCGATTAACTAATTCTTCTTTGACTTAGTTAATTCTATTCAATAATCAAAAATATGATTATTGTTTCAAAATCATCTTCTTTACTTCACTTGAGTTCACATTTATTTTCTAACTCAAGTCTAGATTTTTAAATGGAAATTCGGATTTTTATTTGCTTAAAAATCCCTATATTTATATATATAATCCATTATGGTTTTAATGGTTTCTGGCGCTGCACTTTTAGAAATTTGATTTTTTGACATATCTCAAAATCTATACGACGAAATCCAGCTTTTTTCTCCTCCAACAGAAAACTGTTATCAAATTGGTCCTGACGTTTCTTGTTTCAAAGAATTTCGACTTCAATTGATTCCTGTATATTCAATCGAAGTTCGAAACGACAATTTACGAACTGCAGTGCTGCGGCGAGTTCGTTTTAATTATATTTATATATATAAACTTTTGAACTGCCGTTAAAATGAATTCAACTCCATTTTAACTCTATTTGAAACCTATTTTCAAATTCCCATCACATTCTATTTTAATCCTATATTCAATTTACATTTGAATTTCTTTATTCAAATTCTATTTCAAATCTCTTATTAAAATTCTATTTGAATTTCCCTTATTCAAATTCAATACTCACATTTTGTTTAAAGTTCTATATTCCTTTTCTATTTGAAAATTCTACTTTTGAATTCCTACTTGAATCCTGTACTCAAACTCCAATTCAACCCTATTTGAATTTTATGTTTAAACTCCATTTCACTTCTATAGTTAAGCTCCCTTTGAATTCTATTTTCAAGTTTCTATATTTTAAATCCCCTTTGAATTCTATTTTTCAAAACTCTATATTTTACTTTTCTTTATTCAAAACCATTTGAATTCCTTTGAATTCAAATTCTATTTCAATTTCTTACATCCAAATTCTATATCTAAATCACATTTTAATTTCTGTATTCAAATCCTATATTTAAATTCTAGTCAAATTCTATTTATTCAATTTGACTTTTATTTAAATAAAATTCGAATTAATCGAATTCAAATCATAAATCCTTATGGATTTATTTTCGTTCAATTTATATTCTGAACATCAGAATAAATTCCATCGTTTATTTCTTTAAACGATTTCCCCGTTTCTATTTTCAAATTCACTTTTGAATTTAAATATTCAAATTATCCAAATGATAATTTTTCCACTTACTATTTACAAACCTCATTTAAACAAGTCTCGCTTTCAAATAAAATATTTCATTTTTGGAGAAATATATTTCCTTTTTCAAAGTCACATTTGTATTTCTATTTTCTGAATTATCCAATGATAATTCATTTCACTCCCCTTATAAACTTCGTTTATAAAGGAATCACTTGTTTTAATTTTCAAACAAGTTTATATTTCAAATCTATTTAAAAATTCAAATTCTATTTAAAAATAGAATTTTCCCTTTTAAATCACAAATATCCTTCCACGATATTTTAAATACATTAACACTTAGCCCAGTGATATTTAAAACAATCAAATCACCCAATTTTCAATCATTTGATTTTTAACACATCATATATGAAAAATATATATGAAATCAAACAAACAACAAACAAACAGATAATATATTTTTGAGGAATCCAGTTGGATTCCTCCAACCTGTTTTCCTGCATCCACAGATGTTAGCACATAAATAATACCCATTCTGCTTCGTGGCAGAATATCGTGGTATAGAAGGTCATCCACTAATCATAGCGTGGGGCGTATAGGGTAATCATCCGCTATGAAACTGCGGGCATCCGCTAATGAGACTGCGGGAATCCAACCAATCAATCAACCCAATATATATATAATAGCCTAAATAACTAATATATATATAAAACAAGCAGAAAAATCCAAACAAGCAACAACAATTATTTTTACGAAGTAAAAATAATTATAAATAAAAGGTGAGTGAGATTTACTCACCGTGATTTTTTCCTTTGTTGGATATCCTGTTTTAAATTCCAATGTTACAGCTTCAAATCTACTTGACGAATCTTGAAAGAAATCACTACCTACGATTTATTTATTTTTTCGATTAAACACTAATTTAATTTAGATTAGCTACTAACATAAATGATTTATTTTATGTAATATAAACTTCTAAATAACTTATACCTTATTGCCTCGATCAACAATGAAGTAAACTCAATAATTCATCGATCCACTCTCACCATACACAGCCCCAAAATGTTGCTTCAGTCATTATGGCATATCATCGAACACCATACCATCATCAACAATTTCCACCCCTCCGAACTGTTGCAGCAGCTTTCTATGACAAAAACTTGTCTACACAGTTTACCGGCCTCCTTTTAACCACAGTACAGTATCACCACCCTAACCATTTCAATCCAGATTCCTGAAAATAGTTCGAAGAGTGCCAAAACAAGCTTGCTACTTTCCCTCAAATGGCACGCTAACCTTAGAACGAACCAATAATGGCTGTACTGACCTAGATCTGCAACCCTTGTTGCGCTCGAACTGTCGAGCTTCAAAGACCAAAACGCGACTTCTTCGAATAGCAGATGTGCCCCTTTCAGAACCCCAACTCAACCGCGGACGATACCTGCTCCGGATGAATGCCAACCCTTACCACAATCCCCTCGCACCATTTCTGAAATCGCGACGACCCGGTCACTTCTCTCGAGCAACTCATCTAGGTTGAAGTCGCCTTTGTAACCTCTGCCGACAACGGTAATCGCGACTCCAGTATGTTGCTGAGCTTCAGGGGATCCCTGGCTTTAATCGCAATATGCGATTTCTTTTATTTATTTATTGGGCGTTCGAAAGAAAAGGAGGCTTGCGATTGAATTTTGAATTGGGAAGGTTATTTAAAACTGAAGCTCGAAAGCTTTCATTTTCTTCTGAGGAAATCAACAAGAGATGGCCATGTATATATATATAGACGCTAGAACAGACATAAGTACGAAGGCCATTAAATTCCTGTTTGCCTGATCGTGAAGCTTAGAGACAAAGTTGGTTGCTCGAGAAGGAACTGTTGCGTGATTTAACAAAGTAGGTCGGCTGGTTTTTTTTTTTATTATTACTTTAAAAAGATTTAAAGTGATTTTTTTCTTTTATTTAATATATAATAAAACAAAATATCTCGTGGTTTATAACATGCCATTCTGAATAGCTAATTTAATGCAATGACCAAGTTTACAAGATTATAACGCTATTCTGAATGCAATGGAACAAATTATGAAATTTAATCCGACTGTACAAAAGAGATAATAATTTTAATTAACGATTTAAATAAAATTTAACATGAAATATGAATCAACTTCAAACAATTAATTTCATTGATAATAAATTATTATTATCGTTCTAATTCAATATAGAATTTATATGAATTAACTGAACTATTTCTATTCAGTTTTATCTTCGAATTGAGTTATTTCAAACTTCTCGTATTTCGATAATTATCAAAATAAATCGTATTTCGATTATTTAATCGATAACCCAATAAAATACCATTTATATTATGAATTCAATATTTAAAACCATACTAAATATTTAAAATAAACTGTTCAAAAATCTGGGTCGTTACATTCTTCCCCCCTTAAAATAATTTCATCCTCGAAATTGCTAAGGTAGAAAAAATGGTACAAATCTATTACTTTTCAAAAATTCACTTATGTTGAAACTCAACTCCTCATATTTCAACAAATTCAATTCTACCAAAACTTTTGGTTTCCATTCATATTGAATATCACACACTATATATGCTTTCATTCATTTAACTCTGAATGATTTGCAATTAAGTTATTCACATCCAACTCATATTCTATTCATGTTGGTTCAACACCAATTTATCCAAATTGATTCTAGTCAATTGATTCACTTCGACCCATTTAACTAGCTTAAGTTAAATTCCAATTCCAGAATTCAAATCCCAGGGTTTTCATTTCAAATCCTTTGAAATACATAAATATATACTTATTTTTATTTCCATCTAAAACTCAAAACATTTGAATTTTCAAACCACTTGTTTTCCTTTCAAACAAATTCCATCAAAACTTTTCTAAGGTGGCCATTCGTCACTTAGAACTCGAAAATGAATACTGATGAAGCTGCAGTCAACATCAGAATTATTTCCCAGCGACTGAAGTGAGTTCAGTGCTTTATCATTTTAAAAATCAATTCAAAATGATTTTCATTCAAAAATCCTTTCAAAATAAAACTATATTATTTTAATTACTTTGAAAAATATGTTTCAACTTCCCAGGATTTAAATTCCAAAATCTGCTTTGAAATCAAATTTTAATTCGTCTCAATTGTATATCTTATTCATATACAAGTTCTATTTGGTTCTATATAACCATTTCATTTCTATAATCGTATTTGATTATAATATCAACATTCAACACATCCATATAATATAATGATTTCAAAAATCATTCTTTCTATATCAAAATATAATTTTGGGTAAAATTATTTCATCTACCCACTTGAAAACAATATCATGTTCAATCTTCTGTTCAAGCGTTTAGAAATTCCTATCGACTTTGTGGCGTCCCACTATTCGATCGGAATTCATAAACCACTCAACAGACTAGCCAACACAATATAAAATAACTTTTTTTATATCAACTAACAAATACGCTCTCTCGTATATATATACACTCAACTCATTCTAGGGTACTACTGACCCTATCTCTAATGAGCACATGCCACACAAGCCTAGGTGTTCGCTCAACCTAAGCTCTGATACCAACTGTAACGACCCGCAAATCCGAGCTATCTGAGTTGACTAAATACAACACACGTCCAACCCAAATAACACAGAAATACGAACCATTAATAGAAAGAAGATGGCGGATGAGAATAGATAAGATAGAAAACTTAGAATAGAAGAAGAAGAAGAACATAAACACAACACAGAACCTCACATCGCAGCGGAACAAAATATAATATATAATAGATTTTGAAATACAAACTTTTAACTGTATATACATACATCATCATCAGAGTACAACACTTGCAATTACAGCGGAAATAACACTAGATAACTAACGCTGAAGCCTCCTGCTCCAAGCTCCTCCAAGTGAATCTGTAAAAGCCCGACTACTTGACTGCCCGTACAAATTTGGGCACCCAAGAGTTTGAGGGAAAAACAAACAAAATAAACTCTGGGTCAGTCATGGGACTGGTGTGAGTAAACTCCAACTATTGGTTTAACTTTTAAAAATCCTTTCGAAAGAAAAGATAATCGTAAGACCGATCCACACATAAACACGGATGGTTTTTACCTTACGATAACCCAAAACACTTTGATACGACAATCCAGTGATATTATAATAATGTCTACATCAAATAAATAACCAAATAGTAAACGCTTGCATCTCACGCTCTACATATATAGTATAAAATCAAAAACCGCATGGCGCTTATTGGAGATTGGATTTCCAACATGACAAGGTATGGAACCACCTTCCGCTAGTGTATCTCTAGAGAGGAATACACTGGGTTCAACAAGAACATCTTGTAACCCAGCCCACACATGACCGACCACTCATTTCGCTTGAGTGTATCGAATGTATATCACCAACGGTTGGGATCAGCAACCGCCTCCCGACTGGGACAGCATCGAATAGAATAAGAAATTAAATGAACCTCTAGATAGGTGATTATACATCCTAATGGGTGCGACCCACATAGCCATGCTGCCTGCCCGATTTTTGTCCTTTCCCGGTTGTTGAGGCCTGAGGCTACGAATACTTACCATTCATTGATAGCACAATCACTTTGAATGCCACATTGTCAGATCCGTTAATCACTAGTGAGTTTGCACAAATATTCTGGATGTTATGCTAAGGGAATAAATCCGTTGCAACCATATATATTATACAGACCAACCCATTAGATCATTGGAAATACTTTGTCAGACATTCGTCCATATACGTTCGTTCTGGGACTGAACGAAACCGAAGGCACAATTTCTATGTAATAGAAAAAGTCCTTGCACTTTACTCCGTCTTCAATATATTCAGCATACTTGGTTCGCAACGCTTATGCCGATACGGAGTGGTTCTTCGGATAATAATCCAACCGGTCTCTCCATATTGACAACGATGATCAAAAACTTCGATAGTCTGTGATTTAACTATCGAATAAAAACAAGTGTTCATCCAAACATATCAAACAAATCACTGGGCTCTTTAATTAATTTTTCATTAATTAAATCACTTTTCCATTTTCGCTATCAATATTTGTTAACCAAATATTTTCAATAATCATCTCGGCTTCTTACGCTATTTGGAAAACATTTCCATATATCGCCTTCTCTTATTTCCTATACTTAGGAAATATATTTTATTTGAAATTGAAAACAATTTCAATCACTTATCTCTTTCTCGACTACTTTAACTATCCTTAGGAAATATTTACTTTTATATTTCCAAAATAACGTTACTTTGGTTAAAACGAATGCGGTATAAAACATCGTACGGCAACCCAAAATATTCTATTCAACTAACTATTATCCAACACTTCTCTTCGAGATGGGATTTTGCTTTTCTCCATTTAAAATGAAATCAATCAAGTTAGGGTAAAATTACCTCTCAGACCTTGACTGAAAACATCCTCAACTTCAAAACGGCAAAACCACTTACTTCGAATAAACACACTATAAAACCCAATTATTCATTTTGAACATGTATATGGTTTTCTTTCTATTTCCAATTTATAGATTTCCCTTCCTGTTTCCAATATTCTATTTTGATTTCATTTCCTTATCGAATTCTATATATATTAATATATAGATTTCTAATTATCAAAATTTCTTAAAAATATTCTAACTCTTTAAATTTCCGGAAAAATTCGCCATAACCTCCCCTGTATCGGGAGCATCGGGAAATTTCAAATAGCTTCCCGGTAACTTCTCATCTCAAAAAGAAAAAGAAAAAGCCAAGCGGCTTGCCGATACGGCGCATAAAATCTCATATATGAATTAAACATGTACCTTTTTGTTGGGCACACAAATTAAAATCTTCATACACTTCATCCCATACCTGTCTCCTGTATGTCTATACCTGTCCAATTTAGTTCAACTTCATACACTCGTTAGACTCAATTCGTTAAAGTAACTCTTTAATTAACTCTCTGTCTATCTCGCTTGTATATTTGCATATAACACGTTTCAAATATATTTCCACTTACTTATCAACTAATTGAATTCAAATTTCAATTTAAGTTCTATATTCGATTTCGAATGTATATTTACAATTCCAAATTCACTTTTCAAAGTTTGACTTCAATTCAACACTCGATTAACTAATTCTTCTTTGACTTAGTTAATTCTATTCAATAATCAAAAATATGATTATTGTTTCAAAATCATCTTCTTTACTTCACTTGAGTTCACATTTATTTTCTAACTCAAGTCTAGATTTTTAAATGGAAATTCGGATTTTTATTTGCTTAAAAATCCCTATATTTATATATATAATCCATTATGGTTTTAATGGTTTCTGGCGCTGCACTTTTAGAAATTTGATTTTTTGACATATCTCAAAATCTATACGACGAAATCCAGCTTTTTTCTCCTCCAACAGAAAACTGTTATCAAATTGGTCCTGACGTTTCTTGTTTCAAAGAATTTCGACTTCAATTGATTCCTGTATATTCAATTGAAGTTCGAAACGACAATTTACGAACTGCAGTGCTGCGGCGAGTTCGTTTTAATTATATTTATATATATAAACTTTTGAACTGCCGTTAAAATGAATTCAACTCCATTTTAACTCTATTTGAAACCTATTTTCAAATTCCCATCACATTCTATTTTAATCCTATATTCAATTTACATTTGAATTTCTTTATTCAAATTCTATTTCAAATCTCTTATTAAAATTCTATTTGAATTTCCCTTATTCAAATTCAATACTCACATTTCGTTTAAAGTTCTATATTCCTTTTCTATTTGAAAATTCTACTTTTGAATTCCTACTTGAATCCTGTACTCAAACTCCAATTCAACCCTATTTGAATTTTATGTTTAAACTCCATTTCACTTCTATAGTTAAGCTCCCTTTGAATTCTATTTTCAAGTTTCTATATTTTAAATCCCCTTTGAATTCTATTTTTCAAAACTCTATATTTTACTTTTCTTTATTCAAAACCATTTGAATTCCTTTGAATTCAAATTCTATTTCAATTTCTTACATCCAAATTCTATATCTAAATCACATTTTAATTTCTGTATTCAAATCCTATATTTAAATTCTAGTCAAATTCTATTTATTCAATTTGACTTTTATTTAAATAAAATTCGAATTAATCGAATTCAAATCATAAATCCTTATGGATTTATTTTCGTTCAATTTATATTCTGAACATCAGAATAAATTCCATCGTTTATTTCTTTAAACGATTTCCCCGTTTCTATTTTCAAATTCACTTTTGAATTTAAATATTCAAATTATCCAAATGATAATTTTTCCACTTACTATTTACAAACCTCATTTAAACAAGTCTCGCTTTCAAATAAAATATTTCATTTTTGGAGAAATATATTTCCTTTTTCAAAGTCACATTTGTATTTCTATTTTCTGAATTATCCAATGATAATTCATTTCACTCCCCTTATAAACTTCGTTTATAAAGGAATCACTTGTTTTATTTTTCAAACAAGTTTATATTTCAAATCTATTTAAAAATTCAAATTCTATTTAAAAATAGAATTTTCCCTTTTAAATCTCAAATATCCTTCCACGATATTTTAAATACATTAACACTTAGCCCAGTGATATTTAAAACAATCAAATCACCCAATTTTCAATCATTTGATTTTTAACACATCATATATGAAAAATATATATGAAATCAAACAAACAACAAACAAACAGATAATATATTTTTGAGGAATCCAGTTGGATTCCTCCAACCTGTTTTCCTGCATCCACAGATGTTAGCACATAAATAATACCCATTCTGCTTCGTGGCAGAATATCGTGGTATAGAAGGTCATCCACTAATCATAGCGTGGGGCGTATAGGGTAATCATCCGCTATGAAACTGCGGGCATCCGCTAATGAGACTGCGGGAATCCAACCAATCAATCAACCCAATATATATAATAGCCTAAATAACTAATATATATATAAAACAAGCAGAAAAATCCAAACAAGCAACAACAATTATTTTTACGAAGTAAAAATAATTATAAATAAAAGGTGAGTGAGATTTACTCACCGTGATTTTTTCCTTTGTTGGATATCCTGTTTTAAATTCCAATGTTACAGCTTCAAATCTACTTGACGAATCTTGAAAGAAATCACTACCTACGATTTATTTATTTTTTCGATTAAACACTAATTTAATTTAGATTAGCTACTAACATAAATGATTTATTTTATGTAATATAAACTTCTAAATAACTTATACCTTATTGCCTCGATCAACAATGAAGTAAACTCAATAATTCATCGATCCACTCTCACCATACACAGCCCCAAAATGTTGCTTCAGTCATTATGGCATATCATCGAACACCATACCGTCATCAACAATTTCCACCCCTCCGAACTGTTGCAGCAGCTTTCTATGACAAAAACTTGTCTACACAGTTTACCGGCCACCTTTTAACCACAGTACAGTATCACCACCCTAACCATTTCAATCCAGATTCCTGAAAATAGTTCGAAGAGTGCCAAAACAAGCTTGCTACTTTCCCTCAAATGGCACGCTAACCTTAGAACGAACCAATAATGGTAGTACTGACCTAGATCTGCAACCCTTGTTGCGCTCGAACTGTCGAGCTTCAAAGACCAAAACGCGACTTCTTCGAATAGCAGATGTGCCCCTTTCAGAACCCCAACTCAACCGCAGACGATACCTGCTCCGGATGAATGCCAACCCTTACCACAATCCCCTCGCACCATTTCTGAAATCGCGACGACCCGGTCACTTCTCTCGAGCAACTCATCTAGGTTGAAGTCGCCTTTGTAACCTCTGCCGACAACGGTAATCGCGACTCCAGTATGTTGCTGAGCTTCAGGGGATCCCTAGCTTCAATCGCAATATGCGATTTCTTTTATTTATTTATTGGGCATTCGAAAGAAAAGGAGGCTTGCGATTGAATTTTGAATTGGGAAGGTTATTTAAAACTGAAGCTCGAAAGCTTTCATTTTCTTCTGAGGAAATCAACAAGAGATGGCCATGTATATATATATAGACGCTAGAACAGACATAAGTACGAAGGCCATTAAATTCCTGTTTGCCTGATCGTGAAGCTTAGAGACAAAGTTGGTTGCTCGAGAAGGAACTGTTGCGTGATTTAACAAAGTAGGTCGGCTGGTTTTTTTTTATTATTACTTTAAAAAGATTTAAAGTGATTTTTTTTCTTTTATTTAATATATAATAAAACAAAATATCTCGTGGTTTATAACATGCCATTCTGAATAGCTAATTTAACGCAATGACCAAGTTTACAAGATTATAACGCTATTCTGAATGCAATGGAACAAATTATGAAATTTAATCCGACTGTACAAAAGAGATAATAATTTTAATTAACGATTTAAATAAAATTTAACATGAAATATGAATCAACTTCAAACAATTAATTTCATTGATAATAAATTATTATTATCGTTCTAATTCAATATAGAATTTATATGAATTAACTGAACTATTTCTATTCAGTTTTATCTTCGAATTGAATTATTTCAAACTTCTCGTATTTCGATAATTATCAAAATAAATCGTATTTCGATTATTTAATCGATAACCCAATAAAATACCATTTATATTATGAATTCAATATTTAAAACCATACTAAATATTTAAAATAAACTGTTCAAAAATCTGGGTCGTTACATTCTCCCCTACTTAAAGGATTTCGTCCTCGAAATCTCTAAGTCAAGAAGAATATATCCTACCATCCAATCATCCATCTACTCAACCATCAACCACTTGCAACCATGGCCCTTAAAGATTTCTAATACTTTTCATGTACATATGCATAGTGTGTGTATATGTCCGTATACTAATGCTAAATCAGGCGGTCCACTGATTCAGTCGACCTTCTTAATGCAAATAATGATAGTGTCGTGTATCCATCATGTATGCAAAGAACCTTATACATATCATTACTACATGTGTGCACAACCATCCATTTAAATGCAACATCCATATGATACACACATTCAATGTGCATTCATTTTACTAAATACATCCATTTATATGCAATATGAAAGTGACTGAGCCGATCTTGTGCCTAAAGTGTGTGTATATGCATCCACGAGCAACCACTAGCAAACACTTGCATCCACATGCATCCATCATACATAACATGTCTCAAACACATGTTTCAACCATAGGACTACCCTATCTAAAGGTCAAAGATACTAGCGAGAGGACATACTAAAGATAAAACGAGTACAAGCTAAGCGATAAAGGAGAAATTAAAAGACATACCCTCGAAAAGAAAAGGGTACAATGAACGCATCTTCTCTTCCGTCTCCCAAGTAGCGTTGCTCTCTTCATCTCCCCATTGCACTTTAACTAGCTTGACCTCTCGATTCCTCAACTTCTTAATCTCCGACCCAAGAATGCATGTAGGAACTCGTCGAATCGTCGCATCACACTCTATCTCCACCTCTCTAAGCAAGCTCGGCTCTACCACTTCTGCGGTCTCATGCAAGCACTTCCTAAAATGTGATACATGGAATACGTCATGTACACCACTGAGTCTCTCGGGCAACTCCACTCTATACGCCATTTGTCCAATCGTCTCCTTAATAGGAAATGGTCCTACGAACCTTGGTGCTAACTTCCCAACGGACCCAAAGTGAACAACATTCCGTAATGGAGACACCTTGATAAAGACCATGTCCTCAATATCAAACTCAAGATCTGTCCTCCTCATGTCCGCATAAGATTTCTGCCTATCTTGCGCCGTCTTCATCCTCCTTCGAATCAAATCGATCTTTTCTGAAGTCTCTCTAATCATATCGGGCCCAAGTAAGATCTTATCCGTAGATTCCTACCAACATGTTGGCGGACGACACGACCGTCCATAAAGAGCCTCAAAAGGTGCCATGCCAGTGCTAGACTGAAAGCTATTATTATATGCGAACTCCACCAAAGGAAGATGCTCCTCCAATATACCACCGAAGTCTAAAACACATAGTCTCAAAAGGTCCTCCAGAATACGATTCACCCTCTCGGTCTGGCCATCCGTCTGAGGATGATATGCGGTGCTCAAACATAACTGAGTCCCTACCGCCTCTTGCAAGCTCTTCCAAAACTCGCTAGTAAAGATAGGATCGCGATCGCTCACCATGCTAGAAGGAACACCGTGCAAACGAACTATCTCTCGAATGTATACGGAGGCTAACCATGGAGCAGACCTCTTACTCTTCACGGGAATGAAATGGGTGCTCTTAGTAAGTCTGTCTACCACGACCCGAATCCCCGTATTACCCTTCCTCGATCTCGGAAACCCGTCAACAAAGTCCATCGAGACACTCTCCCACTTCCATTGTGGGATCTCCAATGGGTGAAGCAACCCACCGGGCTTATTTTGCTCCGGTTTTACTTGTTGGCACACCAAGCATCTAGCGACAAACTCGGCCACATCCTTCTTCATACCGGCCCAAAAGTAAACTTGTCTCATGTCCATGTACATCTTGTCCCCGCCGGAATGAATGGTCATCTTCGAACGACGTGCATCATCAAGAATGGTCTTCCTCAAGTCCTCGTCTTGTGGTACACAAAGTCTACCGTCCCTACGTAACCAACCCTTATCATCTAGGGTATACCTACTGAGATGGCTCGATGACTCACCCCTTATGAGCTTCTCTACTGACTCAACCAACTGTGGGTCATCTCGCTGTGCCTCACCAATCCTTCCCAAAAGCGTAGGTCTAACCTCCAAGGATGCTAGCAAACCGGGTACAAAGTCAATGGAAGGTCTAAAGTCAAACATAGAGATGCACTCTAAGCTTCGCCGTTCAACAAACAATGGACTCAAGGATAATCTTTTCCTACTTAAGGCGTCTTCCACCACGTTACCCTTGCTAGGGGTATATGCTATCTCGAAATCAAAGGACGCTAAGAATTCCATCCACCTTTGTTGCCTTAAGTTTAAGTCCTTTTGAGAGAACAAGTATTTTTGTGATTTGTGGTCAGTGAACAATTCAAATTTCTCGCCAAGATGATAATGGCGCCAAGACTTAAGCGCGAAAACAATAGCGGCCAACTCTAGGTCATGCATAGGGTAATTTCTCTCATGTACTCTCAATTGCCTTGCTCCATAGGCTATTACCCTTCCCTCTTGCATTAAGACTGCGCCTAGTCCTTTCCCACAAGCATCGATATGAACGGTAAATGGCTTACTCCCATCTGGAAACACTAAGACTGAGGATGTGGTCAAAGCTCTCTTTAAACGTTGGAACGCATCATCACTATCTACGTCCCACGTAAAAACTAGGTTCTTCTTCGTCAAGTGTGTTAATGGGGCTGATATTTTTGCGAAGTCCTTGATAAACTTCCTATAGTAGCCTGCCAACCCCAAGAAACTCCTCATCTCGGTAGCATTTTTAGGGACCTTCCAATCTTGGATGGCCACCACCTTCGCGAGTTCCACAACTATCCCTTCTTTGGAAACCACGTGCCCTAAGAATCGCACTTCCTTCCTCCAAAAGTGACATTTAGAAAATTTAGCTTTAAGGTTATGCACTCGAAGGGTCTCCAACACTTCCCTAAGATGTAGGGCATGCTCTTCCTCGCTCTTAGAAAAGACCAAGATGTCATCCACAAAGACCACCACGAATTTATTAAGGTACTCCCTAAACACCCTACTCATCAAGTCAACAAAGTATGCGGGGGCGTTTTTCAAACCTAAGGGCATCACAAGCCATTCATAGAAACCGTCCGTAGTCCTAAAGGCAGTCTTGTCTATGTTATCCTCATCCACTCTCAATTGATGGAAACCAGTGGCTAAGACCAACTACGAAAACACCGAGGCGCCAACTAACTGATCGAAGAGATCGTCAATCCTCGGCAGTGGGTGCCTATTCTTCTTAGTAAGTTTATTAAGCTCTCTATAGTCCACACAAGGTCTAAGGGACCCATCCGCCTTCGTGGCAAATACTACTGGAGCACCTCACTCCGATATACTACATCTTATGAACCCCTTCTCGAGCAACTCCCCTACTTGCTTATTGAGCTCCCTCCTCTCACGAGGAGTCATGTGGCGTACTGGCAGAGATACTGGTTTTGCATTGTCTACAAGATAAATACGAAAGTCTATCTCACGTTTTGGGGGGTAGACTCCTCACCTCATCAAAGACATCAACATATTCACGGACTATACGAACAAAATGTAAATCATCATTGGATGTGTCAAGTGACTCAAGGTAACTAAGCATCACCCGTCCTCTAGGGTCACAAGAAATGTCAAGGGTCTTTCCACTACAAGTCAATAATTTTACTACACTTCGTTCACAATCTAGGATGGTGCCATATCGGGCTAGCCCTTCCATCCTTAGAATCAACCCATAGCACATGAAACCAAGCACAAAAGCATTACATTCAAAACCAACGCCTAAGATAGACAATCTCAAATCCCTACAAACCATGGATAAATGAGCCGACCCACCAATAGGATTTGAGACTACAATGGGATCCACAACCAGACTAGTATCTAAGTGCAGTGTTTCAACTAATGATGTAGAGATAAACGAATGTGATGCGCCAAAATCGAATAAAGTACGGACAAGATGATCAAATAGAAAAACTAAACTCTCAACTGAAATGTTTCCACCTCGTTCTTGCAGCGGTGGGACCGCGAGAGCCTGGACCTGCTCCCTTGCCTGCCCTGGTGCCACGAGAGCCTGAAGCTGCCCTCCAGAAGTTTTTTGCCCTTGTCCCTGTTTCCTTGGGCAGTCCTTAACTAGATGACCTGCCTCTCCACAGTGGAAACAACCAGTCTTCTTCTTTTTCCTACAGTCTTTACTCAAATGGCCTGGTGTCCCATAATTAAAGACATATTTCCTCTTGTCACGGGGTTTATTACTCTTTGCACCCTTCTTAGGTTCTACTTTCTTATCCTATGCCCTATCCATGCCTCCACTATACGTGCTCCATTCGTGACCTCCGACCTACAAGAAACTTCGTCCTTCATCAACCAAGCAGCTAGTCGAACCTTCCTCCCCTCGTCTATCTCAAAGATACCGACAAGTCCTCCACTTTCTTGAGCCAACTTCTAGCCCCGACAAAAGTCTAAGTCCCATGAAGCGGTTTTCCACCCATCGTACGGAAGTCCTCATATATCTTAGGAAAAAGCATCTATACGTGGAGGAAGAGATTCAAAAGGGAAAGAGGAAGAGATTCAAAACGGAGAATCGAAGGAAATATATATGGCTCTTGGGGATTATGTTTTTAAAATAGACCTTTCTCTTGAAAATACCGTCTTTAAAACAAGTTTTTGAGAATACTTTTTAGGAAAATAGTACTTTTGAAAACACTTTTCAAAACTTTTTATATGTTCTTGTAACCATAGCTCTGATACCACGTGTAACACCCCACGTCCATTAATGTCACTCACAAAGGGAATGCATCAATGTCCATGAAGCGTTATTGTTTGTATAGAACGGATAAATTACAAGAATAAATAAATAAAACAACACAGCGGAAGATAAAAACTTATTTTATTTCATCATAACTCAAAACGAGTTTACATAGGTAGTTTCCAAAACCATTACAACAAGATCAGTAGGCTTTTCCAAAAACTTCAAAGTACATAAAGAAGCAAATACTTAAATAACATAAATGCATAAATCCCCACTGAGCTTAAGCAAATCCATAAAGATGAGAGAGTCCCAAGCAATACATCTACTCTCTTTAAGCAACTGAAAGAAATCGGAACTAAGTTGTAGTATTCCCTCCTTATAAACCTGGGAGGGAGGGGGGAAGGAAGAAAAGAGGTAGAAAGAAAAGGGGGTCAGACATAAAGTCTGGCGAGTGTGATAACTTTAACAATATAGTTATCAAAATAACTAGGCTAAGGCATAAGATGGAAAACAAGGAAATGACTGTGAACAATTGGGTATGACAGAACAAAACGTGGAAATAAGATGAACTAAGATAACGTTAATGGCGACCCTAATCATTATAAGATAATTACTACACTGCACCAAGTCTAGTCACCCTAAAGGTTGATCCCGCCTACAAAACTTAATAATGAAAATGGTAGTTTGATGTACCCCTAGCTTCCTTCATAGGTGTCGTCTGCCCCTATCTCCACTAGGTGTACCCACTACCCCCATTCGATCGGCTCCCTAACTCGTAGATACCCGTGCTGGCCCCACAGTGGGGTGTATCACTCCCCAAAGTGGCAACCCGATACAACCAATAACGCACGACTTATATCTACATGATGCAACAACGTCTTACCTACCAGCCCGGCCCCACACATGCATATGAACCCGTTGGACTTGCGTTGCCACCGCTGACCCGTTTTGACCTCTTACAATCTAACCCAGTACGCGTGTCCCATCCTCGACTTGGGTCAAGCCCACAAAGATACTTAATGGGTTACTGGTTTGAAAAGGGCCCCCATTACTTGACACAAGCTATCCACCTAAGCTTGGTCCCCTCTAGTACATCCCACATAACCCTATTCTTATTCATGTCTTCTTACATGTTTCAATCTTGGTTAAGTGCATCTAATCGTATTTCAAATGCCACCCAAGGCACCCACTAAATTCCACATGCCACCCAAGGCACCCACTTAACCCCCTCATGTCCCACTACATGTTTATCTGGTTAATTGTTTTTAATTCATTAAGACCGTAACCTTGTAAAGACCTCCCACATTAGACTGGTATTTGTGACAGCTGGATTTGCCGGGCGGGTCCGGGCAGTCTTACACCACAAACGAGCCTAACCTCGTGTCTTTACAACTGTTACGCATTTAATTTATACCTAAGACCTCCACATTAGACTGGCATTTGCGGCAGCTGGATTTGCCGGGCGGGTCCGGGCAGTCTTACACCACAAAAGAGTCTAACTTGCATAGGCCAAAGTTACAAACTTATGGCATAGGCCAAAGTTACAAACTTATCCCATTGCCCACGTTGTACGTTCGTTCGTTTAACGTAAAATATACGTTAGACTTGAATAGTCTAACTTATGGCATAAAGAGAAAACATCACAACATGCATAGAATAAAAACTAGATCTAAACATAAAGGGTGAACTTGCATTTGTGAATAAGGTTTTTCATCCAAAAACTTGCATAGGCCAAAGTTACAAACTTGCATAAACTATGGATGTCATAGATCTAATCATAAGGTGTAAACTTGCAAAGGCAATAGTCCCAAACTTATATTACATGATTCATACTCCAATATATATATATATATATATATACACACACTTGCATATGTGATTTATACAACATAGACTATGATGTAAACTTGCATCTAACTCACACATGTCATAGCCTAACCTTAGATCCAATTTACACATAAAATAGATGTCATGAAACATGTAAGGTTGTATATGATTCTCACTAACTTTCATATGATTCATATCTAAATTTACATCTAAACTTGCATACATACATATAATTTAACATATGAATTGGTTCCAACAACATAACCAAACTAGCATATGGAACATCATTATGAACTGATTGTACATAAGCCAATCATAGATTTACAACGTAGATGATAACATCACAGCTTTATAACATAGATAATAACATCATAAAATTTACAACATAGATGATAACATCATAGAATTTACAACATAGATAATAACATACGGTCAATGATTCACAACATAACCATACAATCCAAATCATAGCTTAATCCAATTAAATTGTTAATTATATTATTAAAGAAATCGAACTCACAAAAAGAAGGTCTTCCGTTCTGAAATATGAGTTCTGAAATTGATTTAGCTCGCCTTTGTAGTAGATTCGTTATTGTCTAGATTAGAGTTGAATAGAACTGAATTGATTCGCTTTGATTTCCCTCTAGTTGGTAGCAGCTACTCTAGGTTACAAGATGACAGCATGACGGTTATGATTCAGATTTTTATTTGATTTTAGGGTTTGAGTCTACCCATGTTTATATAGAATTTTAATTTAATTATAGCCATCGGATGATCTTAGGGTTAATCAAAACCACTCAGTCAGGATAGGGTGACACCTCAGCCCTAATGACTCAGCAAGGAGTCAGAAAGGACTCAGCAATGAGTCACAATATGGATCAGATTGCACCAGAAAGCTGTGCAGGTTTTCTCCTCGGCCTGGGCACACTTGGCAGGTGCGCCAGTGCCCCTTTTGTACTGGCGCACTTCCCAAGTGCGCCAGTGTATTTTTTTTCTATTTTCCCGCCTAACTTCGTTCGTCCATATCTCCGTCATCCAGTATCCGTTTTACGAAAACTCGGACTCTATCTCAACCAAAATTCCGAGACGAACACAATGGCGCAACCCATTCCCCTTAACTCTCACGTCTGAGATTAATTATTCTTGAATTTAGTTAATTCGATTATTCAAAAATTTGGGGTGTTACAATAAATATAAGACTGCTAGCAATGGACATAGGCACGTCGCCGAACTACTATAATTATTTGTGTTAGTTTACTTTTCTACATTTCTGTAACTATGGATTATGAAGTATTTTGTAATTTCTACTCATTCATGTGTTGGACTTGAGAAACCAAATTTCAAGTTAACAGATAACATTTGGATCTCTTAATTTGAGCATTAACATCCTCAGACCGATGGACCAACTAAAAGAGTTAGTTGGATTATAGAAGATTTGTTAAGAGCTCGCATCGTTTAATTTGGTGGATCACATGACTAACGTCTATCTTTGGCCAAGTTTTCTTACAATAACATTTATCAAGCGACGATTGGGATGACCCCTTTTGAACCGCTTTATGGGTGGCATGCAAACCACTAAGTTGTTGGTTGTAGAACACTAACAAAATTTTACTTGAACTAGATCTGATCTATGATTCCACGGAGAAAATCTTGATGATCAAGTAAAGAATGAAGACATCATAAAACCGATAGAAATCATATGATGATAGGAGAAGGAAGAAACTTGAGTTTGATGTTTATGATGTGTTATTTATTAAAGTCTCTCCTCTCAGAAAGGTCGTTTAGTTTGGCAAATCTAGTAAATTAACTCTTATGTTATTGGATCATTCAAGGTTTTAGAAACGATAAGGAAACTTGCTTATCGTATAGAACTCCTATAAAAATTAGCAATATTCCACATCGTTTTCCACATTTCTCATCTTAGAAAAAGCCTTCATGACTCTGCCGTTAAACTTGAGACTGGTCATATTAGGGACTCAGAGTTGGAGTCAAGGGTACCCTATGACACTACACGCATTGTGGAGCACAAAACTAAAAGGCTTCACAACAAAAACTTTAACCTAGTTTGAGCATAATACGGACGTAACCCATCATAGAGCACTTTGGAAATATAAGAGAAGATAAGAGATACTTATCCCGAGCTTTTCATGGGTAATCATTTCCTCCAATTTTTTATTCCTTTTATTGCATTGTTGTTGCTAGTTTGAACGATCGGAATTGGTTGCAACACTAATTCACTAACATAGTGCACTTATATGGAAATTTATGCATAATAGGGTCTTTCGTATACGTACATCACCCTATATTACACTTTCACGGTAGGATCAAGCTAATCTTAGTATGTCTGGAGCACATAAACACATTGAAAGTTAGTTGTTTGAATGGATGTGTAAAATTACTTGGTTGCACATGTCTGTTAGAGCATGTTGTTTTGTTGGCCCATTGAAAAGATTTCAGGACGAAATTGCATTTAAGCGGAAAGAATGTAACACCCCGTAAAATATACCCTAAATAGAGATTAGGAACTTAAAGAATTAAATATCTATAATTGTTCAAAGTACAAAAAGTTAATGCTTATAGAATTTGACCATAAGTGAGATCGGTTTTCACATATAAGATGCTAAAAATGGAGTCTATATGAAGAAATTACAAATAGTTCAAGTTTTTAAATTTAAAATAAATAAAGTTTGAAGTTTTAATATTAATTTAATTAATAGAAAATGTTTTTAGATTTGAAATTCAAACTTTAAGGTACATATATATACACACACACAAGCAAGCGGATAGCATTAAAATGTTAAATAGTAGTTTATTAGCATTAATCACTAATTTATTAGAATGCATGCAACAATAATTTTCTACTCCGATGCTAGGACGACGGTCGACTGCTCCGAGGAAGGAAGTCGACATCTATACGTAAATGGGTATGTGGCGGCTAGGGTTTTCTAGATTAAAACTTTAGGTTATGGATGCACTTAACGATTCAGATTTTATTTCTAGAATCGAACGATTCTTGTAAGTTCTAGCTTCTAAAAATAGGAACCTAAACCCTTAAATGAAATCAGAAATTCCTACAGCTACATTTTCTAGGTTTACCCTTTCTTTTTAGATCCAGTTTAAAATAAGGTCAGTTATCATCTTCTTCCTCTATCCTTCTATTTTTATTTATATAATTTTGGATCTAACGGTTATATATGAGTACAAATATCTCTTGTATACACATATATGAACCTAAAAGATATGGGACTTGGATACGATTCTTAAGGCAACAAAATCCAAGAGGGATTCCATCTATGGTTGGATACAACTTTCTTTCTCGGAAGGCTGTGAATGAAATCTTTATAGTTTCTCTTTTACTTATAATTGCTTAGTATAATTTTGGATTGTGCATTCCAAAAGGTTTTTAAGGGTATATGAAAAAAATAGTTGAGCACACGAGAGTCTCTTCAATCATAAGAGGATAAGAGAGAAATAGTTAGAGAGCAAGGAAGATGACGAGGAGAAAAGAATGTATTTAGAGCTTTTTCCATGGTTTTCATTTAGAATTTTTCTTGCATATCTTTTGTTATCCACCACTAAAGTGATGAGTTTTTGATGATCCACCTTGTGACGAAGATATTTTTAATCTACATTATCATAATTATTAGTGTCCATTTTATTCATAGAAAAAAAGGAAATTACTATGTTTCTTTAAAATATTATGCAAATAGTTTGCGAACTCTTATTGCAATGTTTTCATCAAATGTGAAGCTCTGTCATATAGACATCAAGCCGTGCAATAGAATTTTTTCCTACAAGTTAAATATGGGAAAAGTGGGTGGAAAATCTAAAAGAAATCCAAGATTAGATGTAGGATGTAAAGTTCGAGTCAAGATAAAGATTACCAACGTGATCTTTTACTATATTTACTTTTAATATTTTGTTTATTTATATTATTTTCAGACTCATGTACCATTCGAATGTAAAAACGATCAACTATCGACTTGGATGTGTCTGGCACGTCGTACGTGTCTTAGATGGTAACGATTTATCTTCCCTCGTTTTCTTATAGGAGCAAAATTAACTATTGACCATAAATGCATTCGACATATTGGATGTTAATGATTCATTTCTTTCTCCCATAAAAACCCATTTACTACCCCATCCACCTCACTCTATCTTGAAAACTCCTATGCCAACTCACCTATTGCTAAATTTTTGACCTTGGTAACAGTAATTTTTCTCCGCTAATATGCTTATTTTTATTGTATCGATAATATTTTTGTAAGTTTTTTAATGATTCTGAATTTTTTTTTGCAGTGTTATAGCACGTTCATTTGGTTTTGATTTTGCTACTTTTTCATTCACGCTTATCGCAAAATGGACGCATGAACACACCAAAACATTAGTTGATATTTGAGTCAGTCACTAGTCCTAAGAGAAAGCACGAGCTCATTTTTAGCAGTTGTATCCACGGATTTCGTGAAAGATTTAATTAAAGTTGGATCAAGATACAGAAGAAGAACTAGTAAGACAATTTGAAACATCTCTAAAGGGATTGAAACATATTGCTAGAGATTCCAGGGGTTTAATGCAATGTGGAGAACAATTTTCTCCATGGACACGAGGAAAGTGACTCGACGCAAAGCCATTATTTTACGTCTTCTATTATAATCATTCAGATGTTAGAGATTATGAAGAAATTTTGCATTAATCCTTCAGCCTTGGATATGGTAGAGGGCCTACCTAATCACGAGTTGCTTGGGTATCTTGATGTAGATTGGTGTTTAGTTTGTTTCGCTTGTTTTCCTAGTTCATTTGGTTCGCTAGTGTTTGAATAGAAAATGTTGTATTGTGATTGAATGAAATATCAAGATTATTTTTGTATGTTTTATTTGTAACTATTTAATGCATATTATACAAGAAAAATAATAATAATTAAATATAAATCATTTTAGCTAAATCTTGGGTTAACACCTCAAAACGGTGTATTCCAATAGATTTAATTTTCTTATGAAAGGATTAAATTAAGCTTGGAGACTATTTCCATAAAGTAGTTCCTATCAGATGTTTCTGGTAACTTCTTAAAGTTGGTTCCTGTACAAAATAAGATATAAGGATAAGATACCAGTAAAGCAAAGTATGGAATACCATCAGATAACATCTTGAGTTCCCTGTAGAATTGGTTTTGGTACGATCCTTTGGGTCAGATTATAGGAACTTAGTGGGTGGCTTGCAACCCTTAACTTTTTAGTAATAAGGAATTGGACATATCTCTTAGATACACTTTCAGTGAGATTATTGAAGGGTCATTCTGTCTAATGAAAGGGGTCACTGAACTCTTATAAGTTTATATTAACTTAGGAAATCATCATATAACTACAAGTTATAAGATTTCGGGAAAGCTGACAGAAGGTCTATCGAGTATTTTGAAGGGATTCTTGGATCCTAACTAGGTTTGATTATCTCAGGTAACAACTGGTGTGTTTTAAACTAGGGGCTTTCAGATGATTCAGTATCAAAGTAGATATCATTAACTTGTTCAAATGTTTAGGTCCATTCAAAGTGTTCTTAAAGGTTTTTCAGTGAGATTACTTTCTTTTGGATGTATTGGATATGAAACCTGCTAGGTTAAGGCATGATGGTAAAGTAATAATTAAATAGTTACTACTTTGTTACCTTAATTTCTTGGCAAAATCTCTTTATTAACGACTTCTATGGTTATAGGATTTTCCCCCAAATTGATGTTGAATTAGTGTTTATAACTCAAACTTATAGATACAAGATTTAGAATGAGAAAATTGGATCCCGATTCTGGACTCCTAAGGCCGTGTCTATAGGTGTGAGTCGGCCCTCGTCTCGGCATATGGGCTCTGTCCCGGCTATTTTGCAGAAGCTAATGCAGAGGATTGGCGAAGGCCGCTCCCACGATCTCTTATAAGAGTAATATAGTGTCGTTGTAGCTTCCTCCGAAGGAGTGCTTGCGGATACCAAAATCTTGGCTTAGTGTTGGAGAAGAGAGCTTGTAGGAGTTCCCGGCTTTCGACGTTGCTTATGGATTTGTCTTGCTTTGTACTATGAAGACTTCTTGTGATGATCAATTGGTGAAGGCTTAGGCATTCTAGTATACCCCCTTCGGTTTTCTGAAAGGAATACTAAACTAAGCTCTACATGCTTGAGGATGTCAACTTTAGTGACCAAGCCCTTTGGTTTATGCAAACAGGGGCTAACTTAAAGGGATGGAACTCCTTGCTTCCTTCTTCACGCTTTGAAGTAATTGTTTTGGAGATTATGCCCTTCGGGTTTCACCGACAATGGATTTTTCTACCAAAAAGAGTTCTTTACTTCTTTATTTCCTGCTCCGAGCAAATGTTAATGGGATACTCTTATCTCTGTCGAAGTACTGCTGATCTCGGCACCCCTTTACCTTAGTTTCGATATCTACTTTCTCCCTGGTTATTTTGGTGCTAATATTTGCCTCCTACCCCCTCCCTTTTGCGCTAGTAAATGGGTGTTCTTGACTTTTCAAGTCACTTGCTTTGATTCTCGTTGCATGTGACATCATTCCTGCCTCCTGGCATTCCTATCGAAACGGTCAGATCCAAATCAACGATTTATTTTTCTCTACCTCTGTCCTTTTTTTTTATAAATACGGTATATTTTCTCTTCCATTCTTTTTACCTGCAAGCATTGTCTCAAAACTGCTACCATCAAAGCTTACCAGAAAGTTTAATTTCCCAGATTCCTTTCAATCACAAATTTCTGGTAAATGCTTCATTTTCAGTTCGATTTTCGCAATCGACCCATGGATTTTGACTTATTTAGGGTTTTTTGATCTTCTGATTAACCGATAATTGATCTGGGTCTAAGTCAATCAATGTAGCCGATTATGAAACTCCAAGGAACGCGTGAATTTTGATCGTGATTTGACACCCATTTATTTCGACCCAAATTTCATAAGTTTTTGTTACATTTTTTGTATTTGACGTGCTTCTTGGATTAAAATCTTATTTGGGTCAAATTACGATTCAATTGAGTGTTGTTGATATGTACAGGTTGTGTGCTTTGGGCTTACTAATCAGAACATGATTAAGTAATTGATTGTCAAAGATCGAAACACGCTTCTTTCGGAAGCACTTTGTTTGGTTATTTCATCAATTGTCTCTTACCACTTTCAAAGGAAATGATACTTTAAGCATTTCCCTTTGAATTTTTTTAGTTTGACTTTATAATTATGAAACAAAATCACCTGGAAGAATCATGGGCAAAAAGAAAGGTTTCCAGAAGACTTCTCTGAAGGAAGTCCCTACCGTCGGTGAAACTTCTTTCTCTCCTTGGAAAAAGGTAATGAAGAGGACCCTAAAGATCGGCGTTCGTGCGAAGAGGTCATTGATCACTACCTAGGAGGAAGTGAATGGTATAATTAAGAAATTATTGTTTTTAGATGTAGAAGCTATTCCACCATCCGAAGGCACTTCTACCGAAAATCTGTCGGAAGGCTTCTTTGCTTATACCACTGTCTATATTTGGCAAAATGGATTTTTTTCCTTTTTGCATTTCTTATTGCACTTTCTCCAACATACTTGTCTTGCTCCCATCTGGCTGTCCCCAAACACTTATACTTACATGTTATGTTTGAAAATGATTGCTATCGAGTTTGGAGAGCAACACCTAAGTCTTGCGGTTCTCTTCAATCTCCTTCGTCTGTACAAAATTGATAAGTTCAACCCTACTTCATACTGATCCAATCCCGAAAAGACTCTAATTGAAAACCCACTCGACATGTCCAAGAACTAGGAGAACAAATTCTTCCATATTCGATTCCCTCCTCGAATCAACGAAAGATTTATAAAACTTAGTAAGGATTTTATCATTTGTAACGCAATTCCGAATTTCCTTTTGCTAAGCATTTCTTCTAACACTTGTTTTGTAAAGGATGTGCCAGAAGTCTTCGGAGATAACGTGGACCAAAGAATAAATAAAATTAGAGAGGCTTCAGGGAAGATAGAGAAGAGGACTTGGATTCTAATTGTTGTTAATCTTCATAAGTACAACCTCCTCCCAAAAGGCAAAAGGATCCTCTTGGTTCCACCTATAATGGTTTCTCCATCAAGGGGAATCCTTTATTTGGCTCGAGGAGACTATGCGAAGTTCACCACTTCGTCACTAATTCTATTTCTTTCTAGAAGTAAGTTTCCATTTGGTTGTTTCACTCTTACAAACATTTCTTTTGTCATTGTGTTTTTTCGGGTTATTTCAAGAGCTCTCTACGGGCCTTTGTATACCCCCCCCCACCCACTATTAATTTGCCTTCTCCTTTATCTCTAAAGTCGGAGACTTCTTCTACATCGAAAAATCTTTATAATGGACTTAAGACTTCCTAGGAGAAACTCCGATGGTATCTTTTGTAGATCCTGCACACAGTCAATATCTTGGACGAAGAGGGTAACGGTAGAGAAACTCCCTCTATTCTGAAAACCTCGGATACTTCAACCAGTGGCGCTGAGCCTTCTCTTGAAGGTATTATACATTACCGATTTAATTCCTAAAGGTGTCGCTGTTTGAAACTTTTACTTCTCGATATTAGGCATTGTTGAGGAGGATTTTTCGTCTCCCCCTCTCGCTCCAATTACTGGTGCCGCCTCTGCTTCTTCTTCGAGCCTTTTGGTTAGTTTTACCGAGGAGCTGAAGTCAACCCTGGATTCTTCATTGCTCATTATTTTCGATAATTCTTCTGCTTCCTATGATAGATCAACCTGTCATTCTTTAAGTCTTAAGGTATATTTTCTTTCTTTAAACTTCTATCCCCTTTCCTTTAACTTCTTTCATCCTTACCATATTTTTCTTTTCTTATTTTTAGCTTTTGAAGAGTTGGTTATCCATTCGGCATGGCTCTTTCTTATATAAAGATGAAGCCTTCTATCTTAGGATGGAGATTAATGGGCTAAAGAATAAAAATGCATCCTTGGTTGCTTGCTGCCGCCAATGAGGCTGAAAAGGAGGCTTGCACAGCTAAGTTTTCCATTGAAACCCTTCTGGATGAAGCCTCATGTCTAAAGACGAGTGCTCCTGAATGAAAAATGGAAAGAAAACTTTAGAAGAGTAATGTTCATTTGTGTGGAGGCAATTGGAAAAGGAACGCTCTTCCTTTGAGAAAGGTGTGGTGGAGAAGAATAGGAATTTGAAGGTGGTTATGGGCACCCTATCGAAGGCTAAGGGTAGGTGGATGATTTTTTGGACAATTCCTATGACCAAGTAATTGAGGACTCTTTCATGGCGCCATTACTTGTGGTCTACTTTAAAATTACGAAATATGTCCAGGCCTAAGTTAACTTCAAAAACATTTGGCCAAATAATTCTGGTCCTCGGCGAAAGCATTCCTTCATCGCGAAGTGGCTCCACAAACGGAGGTGGTGGATGCGAGAGCTTTCCTCTCTTTTGACATTCCGCAAAAAGAGGTTTCAACGATATAGTGGCTTTGATATGGAAAAGAGTTCTTTACTTTTTTATTTCCAACTCAGAAGGAAAATGTCCATGGGCTATTCTTATCTCTACTGAAGGACTACTGTTCTCAACACCCCTTCACCTTGATTTCGACTCCTACATTCTCCCTAATTATTTTGGTGCTAACAAAACTATTAAATAAAAATTCACAAATTAAAATACTTTGCTTAAATGTCCTATTTGAAGCCATAAATGCATATTCCATTCAACTTTCGGCTCCGTTTAAATACGATTCCTTAGGTTCGTCGAAGAAATCATTTTGGACATCTCACTTCCACTTCGGAAGCTCTAGTAGTTTGTTCTAGTACCTCCAAAGACATTCAGATTGTCTCATTTATTCTTCATTTGTGTCTTAGTTGAACTATTAATGAACTACCGAAGTTTCAAGCCTAGGTGGAAAGGAGAACATGTTTATTATGAGGTAATATTTCTAACCTACAAATATTCCAAATCGAATATTAATGCATATCTCCATCTAGATCCTATACTATCGATTTATTATCAATGCGTTGCAAGGCAAGGCAGAAGGAAAATGTACAAGTAACTAGCAGGATCATGTTTGTGAAAAAGGATTATGTGGAATAACCTTGATTGAATGAACCCATAAATTACGATAACCCTCGACACCATCAACATTGCTTTGTAGCATTCAGGCATTCTTGGACGGGGGCCTTGATCAACAAGGCATTGACACATCATACATGTTACTTTTTCCACACAAAAGGAAGTACTTTGTAGCTTTCAAGCGGCAAAGATGTGCAGATCTTTTTCTTGATTGGTATATTAAAACACATAATATTTGTAAAAAATGTCAAATCCACAAGTGACAAAATGCATATATTAAACTATAGTTGCCAAACTGTAGAATTCACTCGACTACACAGTACCCAGGGTTGAGATGGGATCCAACTGACCCAAACAGGAGGTAGGTTGGATGCCAGAGGTTTGCTTTGGGAACCCTCTGGATTGCGAAAGTAACCAAATGGTTGCTTGGGAACCTGCTCTTAGCCGACTTTTATTTAGCCGGTTAAGGAATACCGGCTTTTAAAAATCCAATTATGCCCCTAATGAGGAAACAGTCAAAAAAATGATCGTTGCCTCTTAGCCGCCTACGATCATTTTTTGTTTGTTTGCTGCCCCTCCCCTTCTTCTCCCCTTTCTTCCCTCTTCCTTTTTCTATATAAATATTAAATCTATTATTAAAAAACTACATAAAAGTCTTCAATATTCATAGTCTCATCGTCACAAAACAACACCTAATATAAATAATGTTAAAACAACAGAAAAGAAAATCAGTTTCACAACCCTGATCCGATAACCAAACCCCGAACCAAAGCAATCGTAATCTGTTTCAATCGTAGTAAAATAAAAACCACTATCAATCTCACTATGTATCAATTCATATCATGTAACGACCCGGGGATTTTACGACCTTGGTTATCAACATAAACTCAATGTCGACTATCCAAGCATCGGAAATACTGGAACGTTAATAGAAAGAAGTTAGAGAGTGAGAATAGATAAGATAGAAAATTAGAACAGAAGAAGAAGAACATAAACAACATAATCAGAGTAACACGAATCTCAAAGTAAAACGAATGAAGTATAGTATACAATATAACTTTGAAATACAAGTCTTTCATTTGAGTACAACACTTACATCACAGCAGAAATAACAATAGCTATACAATGTTGCTGAAGCCTCCTGCTCCAAGCTCCATCTAGTGTATCTGTAAATCCTGACTACTTGACTGCCCGTACAAAATTGGGCACCCAAGAGTTTAGGGAAAACAAAACAAAATAAACTCTGGGTCAGTCATGGGACTGGTGTGAGTAAAACAATTTAAAACAGTTTGAGAAAATATACGATATCTCATAAGACCACGCCGTATAACGCGAAACGAGTTTTTCCCTTATGAGAATCCAAAACACTTGGTTCAACATTTAAAAACCTTTTGAACGAAACAATAATCTTTATATCAAACTCATTTGATATTATAATAATGTCAATCAACCACAGTATAATAATCATCTAGTAGAACGCTTTCATCTCACGTTCCATATACATAATATATAATCAAAAACCGTGGCGCTTATTGGGTAATGAATTCCAACTGGCAAGGTATGGGACCACCTTCCGACAGTGTATCTGTGAGGACCCAAAACTTCCCTGTGAGGGAAAGCACGGATTTCTTTTGAGAACATGACGAATCAGAATACACACATAAGAACATTTCATCGTTATTACAACAATTCCCTCAGAATACCAGAATATAACAGAGTAGGAATAAATCATATACATTTGATCAATATCAGAGATTTAAATTACATTTAAATACAAAGCAGTGGAAAATAATACAAAACACAACTGAAAGTAATACACGGATACAAAGCTTTTCGAATATCGCTTCAACTGTAAATCAGGATCATGTGAATATAAATATGTAAAACCAAAACTACTAGTTTCCCGTGTGGAAAATAGGGGCACGCATAGTTTAGGTTAAAACAATAAACTCTAGGTCAGTCGTGTTACTAGCGTGAGAACTAAAACAGTTATTAATCTTTATTTTAAAGTTCGGTAAATCAAGGGACCATGCCGTATAACACGGAACTGTTTTCTCCCAAGAATACCAGTGCATAAAACAACAGCGCAATGCTAAATAAAGAACTCTGAAGCTATTATAAGACTCAGGTCCCATTACACAATGCAACGTAAGCCGGAGGATAGAGTTTTTACCTTATAATAGCCAAGAATGCTTGGTACGTAAAATTTCATGTTTTATTATTACTATAAGTGTATAGTGTTAAAACAATTTCAATCATAAGTATCAATCATAGATGGCATAAGTGCCCCATATCACTATGTCGCCATATATAGATTTACAATCAAAACCACAAAATGTCATATTGGAAGTTGGATTTCTATCTGCGAACCAAGGCAAGGGATCGTCGTTACCGCTTCGAGAAAATCTAGCCCATGTTTCAGGACCCAGACACAGGTGGGCCCTTGGATCGTCAGGTCCGTTTCACTCGATATGGATTAAAATGCATAAACACTACGTTTTCCCGCCCTATAGGGCGTAAACTGGTCTTATCCCGATCAAACTATCGGCCCCGGAATGACCGATATAACCGAGGAGCCTTGCAATCCATCATCCACATAAGTAAAATGTCAGGGCTAGTAAAACGCTGACACCACTCCTAGCTAGAAGGAAACGCATGCCCTCCCTGATGTCCTCTCCCGTTTTTGGTTCACACCGGGATGTGAGGCCTGCGAATTAACGCTACACAAAGCTATGCTATATTAAAGTCATGCTTTGATCATCAACCACAAGACTCTGCTTTTCAACAGAAGCCTTGATCATTTGCATCTCAGCATGCCACACAGGAAATTCATGCTATGCAACCGATGTCTATCAATCACACAGAATGAAATCCGATGTCAGACACACATCCATTTACAAGCTCGTTCTGGGTCTGAACGAAACCGGAGGCACCTTATTCCTCCCCTATATGTCCAATACAGGGGAGAGGCCCTCGCATATCCAGTCGATCTACAAGTCGTCTGGACGATCACCACTTATTACCTTGACTTGGGTGTACAGCCCAATCAAGACATCAGTAATCATCCAAATGCGGTGAAAACCACTGGTCTTCAACCACCGTCTTCATTCTCGACTCATCGTTGAATCAGTTATTCAGAATGGGATAAACCCAGTCTTTCTGAATAACTCGCGTATATAATAAACAAGTGTTATAAAAACACAACATACGCCTCATTCCAATCCAGAATATTCCTTTATTCAAATATTCTTATACTTTGGAAAAGGTTCCCATTAATTTTATCAAAGATAAATTCTTTAAATTTATTCTTTAATCTTCCTTTGGATATCATTTTAATCCAATTAAAGATGCATTAAAGCTCCACTTGGTTTTAATCTTCCTAAAAAACAATATTAATGATTGTTTAACTTGGAAAATCATATCCTGTTTTTAACTGGGTTAAAGAACCAATGTCATTTAAAACACGGTTCATGATAAACCCAAAATCACATTCCATTCCATCAGCCTTTAACCGTAAATTAGCAAGTGAACCATTCCCTAAGTATTAACCCCGAAGGCCGAAACTAACATCAGATCAATACCCAGCAAACCATCCAACTTAACTAATCTCCAGTTAGTTTCTGATTTTCTTAACCCCATTGGGTCTAAGAATAGTATTATTAAAGATACCATTCACGACAACCCAAAATCTTGTTTTTATCTTTAATTGGGTTAAAGAACCAAAATCATTTAAAACACAGTTCACGATAAACCCAAAATCACATTCCATTCCATTAACCTTTAACCGTAAATTAGCAAGTGAACAATTCCCTAAGTATTAACCCCAAAGGCCGAAACCAACATCAGATCAATACCCAGGAAACCATTCAACTTAACTAATCTCCAGTTAGTTTCTGATTTTCTTAACTCCATTGGGTCTAAGAACAGTATTATTAAAGATACCATTCACGACAACCCAAAATCTTATTCCTATCTTTAACTGGGTTAAAGAACCAATGTCCTTTAAAACACGGTTCACGATAAACCCAAAATCACATTCCATTCCATCAGCCTTTAACCGTAAATTAGCAACTGAACAATTCCCCTAAGTATTAATCCCGAAGGCCGAAACCAACATTAGATCAATACCCAGGAAACCATTCAACTTAACTAATCTCCAGTTAGTTTCTAATTTTCTTAACTCCATTGGGACTAAGAACAGTATTATTAACTTCGAATGGAAAATATATCGTCTTATATTCAATATCAAATTCTGAAATCAACAAATATCGTATTGGAAATAACGGTATATATAATATATATATATATATATATATATCTTTCAAATTTCCATAACAATATCTGTATAATCACGAAATCCAACGTCGAAATATTCCGAAGACAATTTCGATTCAAATCCATTTCCAATTTATATATTGGAAATTTTGGTTATTTTTAAAATCATTTCAAATCCAATTTATTTATTTTAAAAATATTTGGATCTATAATTCTAGTTCATAACTAGTTCATTTCGATAAAAATACATTTTTGTCTTTTCAAATATGGAATTTTTCATCCCAATTCTTTCCAAATCATTTATTATGATTTTACACAAATTATTGATATTTTTAATAATTTTATCAAGGCCCGTACAGTCGATTTCCATAAACGGCCATCGAACTGCACTTACAACGACCTTTTCCAGATTTGATTTGGACATAATTCCAAATCCAACTGTTAGATTTCAAATCTCCCATATTCGTTAGAAAGCTCTTTTCGATACGAACCCAATAGTTCTGGTTTTAGGAGAATCCGACGGTCGGATCTCCCGTAATGTCCGTTCGAAGTCAATGATCGAAATTCACGAACTGCCGCGGCGCGGTGCGTTCTATTCAGGCCATTATATATATAATATATACTATATATATTTCATCGATTTCCTTTTAAAAAGTATTTCATAAATTGTTTTAAATTCATTTTCAAAACGATTTCAACTTCATATTCAATTTCAAATCAAAATTGAATATTCCATATCATCGATATATAAATGATAATATTTTCAAAACATTAGATTTTGAAATCAATTCATTTTCGATATTCATTATAAAAATGAATAAAATCGATATGAATATCATTCACGTCAAAATGGCGTTAATCTAATCAACACAGCTTTATATATTTAAATATTTTCATGTCCATCCCAAATCGGACATCAAAATCATATTTTGATTCTTTTCTGAATAGTATTTGAAAATATTCGTTATTTTAAAATATTCGTTCTTTTCTGAACTGGAATCAGACATAGTTAATTACCATATAATGTGATTATATGGATTTCATACACACATGTATACAACAGCCACGATAAACAATCAACAATCATCCAAAGTGCATTCTGCCCTACATAAGCATTAAATATAAATATTTAACGCTTATAACAGTTTGTCAACCAATCGATTGGCATACAATTAAATATTGGGATTAGTGTATGTCATATATCATCCCAATACCCGTGTGGGGTTTTCAAACAACAAACACAGATTTATTTGTGCAGTTGGGTGATGTGTAAAATTTATCGTCCCAATCAATATCAGTTTAATGTGTACATAAAGAAATTGTCCAATTTGTTTATAAATATTTATTTTATTCATATACACATTAAAAATTATATTTTTAACTATAAAATATTTTATTCCGTTCCACATCACCCAATCAATTTTCACAACACATCAATCAAACAAACAAGTCGTTCATGGTCTGTGCACGACGGGTGTCGGGTGCTGCTAAGCACCGTCTGCATCCTAGTATATATTTCAACTAGAAAAATAAATTAAAGTGAGGAGTTCTCACCTTGATCGGTTTTGAAATCATTTATATAACGATTGTTTTTCAATAAATTAAACTGTCCGTTTAATTTAGTCAAAAATCACCACTAGTCCAAATTTGTTCCAGTCAGTCCCATGTTGTAGCTCTCGAATTTACGGTTCCGACGAATTTCATTTTGTTGAATTCCATTTTGATTTGCATAAGGTATACAAGCTTGAATATTAATCACTTTAATAATATTAATTAAAAACTTAAACAAATAGTTAATTTTAAATTAACACACTCATCTTGTTCTTCGTTTTACAGCCGATGCTCAAACCCATTGTCAAATTTAGGGTTCCCAAATCGCTCCTCCCTTGCGCCACCTGAAGTCGATCGGACCCTGCCACACGGAATCCCTTCGAGTGAGCCTCCTCCTCCAGGCATCACCACCAACTCGGTGGCTCGATGGTCTCAGAAATCAGGTGCCAAAGTCAGCTTTTTGAGCCGTGACTGCTCCCAGTACACAACATGTACAATGATCTCAATCGTTGATTAGAGAGATCTTGATCTTCTCTTTCGTTTTGCTGTTATTAATTCCTTGAATGAATGAGTGGATTGAACGGAATTTTGGGAAGGCGTTGGGAGGTGTTAATCATTAATTTGGGGCCAAGTCGGCTAGAAGAAAGGGTTGACCGTTGGAATTGTTTTGACTAGGGTTAGAGGAAAAATAGGTTTATATATAATTATAATATTATATTAATTCGAAAAAAGTGTGCTTTTACATACGAACTCCAAATCAAATTCAACGACTATCACCACTAGCTAATTACCCCCATTCCGAACACAATGGGATATGTTTCGTATGCTAAGTCGCTCGTTACGATCAGTTTCCGTTGAAATTAAAATATAAATCAATGTATATTGAATTTGAACGCACATTTCAATTTACCGGGGCTACATACGGGATCTAAACATTCCCGAAAAATATTTTCTAGCTTCATATTGACGATAAGGTTCTAAAAAAACTAATTTCGTCAAATTTGGAGACCGTTTGAGAAATGACCATTTTCTGGTCGATCCAAATTGACTAAAACTGTCATAACACGTTTTCTTATGCCACGCTCACATATTGACCCCAAAAATTATGGAAATGGGAATTTAGCAATAATTTGACATCCCGGATCCAACAAAAGTGGTTTCGTCGAAAACGGAGGTCGTTTGCAAAATTTCCATTTTTAAGGGCTATATTTTCATGACGACTATTCTAAAATTTCAACTAGGAATAACTTTTTATTCCCGCTATGAAATTTCAATTTTTCGGATTCGCTGGAAAGATGTTTTCAAATAGATTCTAATATTTTTGGTTTCGCTGAAATCCGGTTTATTTGGAATCCTGTATATTCATTTGAAATTTGAAATCGAATTTTCAAACTACCGTGCCATTTCCAATTTATTTTATAATTAAAATAAATATTTATATTATAACTTTGATTCAAATAAATATATACGTTCCAATTCTATTCAAAATAAATTTCTCGTCGTTATTATTTAAAACAAATCATTTTAAATATCCAAAATTTACTAAAATTGCTAAAATAAATTTTTTTAATTGGTTCGAATTTTCCGGGTTGTTACAGTATCTCTAGAGAGGAATACACCGGGTTCAACAAGAACATCTTGCAACCCAGGCTAAATATGACCGGTCACTCATTTCGCTTGAGTGTACCGAATGTATTATCACCAACGGCTGGGATCATCAACCGTTTCCCAAAAGGGACAACATCGAAATCGATTATAGAAGTAAATGGAATTTCTCTAGATCAGGTGACAATACACCCTAATTGACAGCTAACCACTTAGCCATGCGACCTACCCGATTTTATACCATTTCCTGGTTGTGAGGATAGAGGCCATAACGTACAGATCACATCTTTATTTACTTTGAATGTCACATCGTCATATCCGCCAAATCACAAATTGATTTCCCCAAAAATACCATGGGTATACAGCTAATAGAAACGAATTCCTCCGCCACCAAACGTAAATACATTTGAAGAGATCAACTTACGCGATCTATTAAATATACTCTGTCAGACATTCCTCCATACAGGTTGACCTAGGACTGGACAATCCGAAGGCACTATTCTGTAAATCCATCTTAGGCAATTTCTACCTAGGATTTACTGAACAACCATTGTAGAACTCCGTCTTCAATTATCTTCATCATATCTGATTCGCAAAGCTAATGCCATACGGAGTGGTTTTCAGATAATATATTTGATCCCGGACTCTCCGTATTGACAACGGAAATGGTCAAAATATTTGATAGTCGGTGATTTAACTATCAAAGGAAAACATGTGTACAAACAACAGTCGTATTCCCAAATGGAAATATTACCGATCTATCATCATTTCATTTCCCATTTTTCGTTTCCATATATTCATAAATTCCTAATTTTCTAAAATTAGAAAATATACGTTATTAACTTTGGAAATCGTTTCCATTTCTGATTCGCGCATCAACATCTTCCCACCTCTATCAGTCCCTTACTGTAAACTAGTAAGAGAAACAACTTCCCCAGTATAAACCCCGAAGGCCGAAACCAACATCAGATCGATACCCAGAAAGCCATTTAACTCAACTAGTTTCCAGTCAGTTTCTAATTTCAGTAATTCCATTTAAATTCCTAATTCAAACCCCAAATTCTTTTATAATATTTGATTTGCAAAATATTTACTTTAATCTAATTTTTCACATAAAATGTGAATAACATTTCTTTATATAAACAAACAGTTTGATTTCGTATTTAAAACAATATCTAACTTTGATTTCATATTTAAACAACATCTCCTTTTTACTTCCAACACTTAAATCCCATTTATAATTCTATTTATTCTATACAAATCCTTTTATAAAATTCTATTCATTTCCTAAATATTTCCTTAATCATATTTTCCAATATTTGTTTTCCAAATATTACCTTTTATAATATCATATTTAATTCATATATAAATATTTCAATTTCAACTTGAAATTTTCCTTTTTACATTCCAGCATTTCATATGTATTTAAAATGCCAAATAACATGACCAGTGTCATCATAATCAATCACAGATTATATATATCACATCATATATCACAATATATGAAAACAAACAATATTAAAATATTGAGGAATCCAGTTGTATCCCTCCAACCTATTTCCCTGCATTCACAGATGTTAAACAATATAAATAACCTCGATTTCATTTCAATATGAAATATTCTGATAAACAGAATCAATATTTGATTAACGATATATATATATATATCGTTATCTACAATTTCAACCAATAAATCAACAATTCTATATATATATCGTTATCTACAATTTCAACCAATAAATCAACAATTCAACCAAACAATCAACACACAGAAATCAATCATCATTTATCAATAGTAGATTATATTTATAAACATATAAACTGTACAGAGTTAGTGAGATTTACTCACATTGGACGGTCGTCGTTAAATAACGATAATTGTCGGTTGATTCAGACAGACAATTTATTTTGCTATAAATTGTAACGAGCTCTAATTCACTCTCAATCAGTTCCATTGTGAAGCCCTCATCCATACGATCCCAACGGATCTTGTTTTTCCCAATTATGATAATCAGCGGATAAGTTATGAATGTTATAAAACCATACACTATTTTTTTAAAAAAATAATATTAGCTTACATTAATTTATTTCGGGCCTTAACCAATAAATCAGGCCCATCTTCTTCTTAGGAAACCAGACACACTCCAAAACTCTTCTTTCTCTCCTCTAAAGCCCGCATGCTCCAGACATCCAAAGCACCATTCTTCCAGACTTCGATCCCTCCTTACTCCCTCTACAGCCTTCTAAAATTCCAACAAAATCCCCAGTTATTCTTCTTTTTCAATGCTTTTCATCATCATACCCTAATTGTAAAACTCGAGCTCGATAGTCCAAATCCGTCGAGTACTCCTTTCTCACGTCCTCAGCATAACATCGACAGCTTTCAGAATAAAAAACCCATAAATCCTTCGAAATCGAAGCCTTTCCTTCCCATAAACTCAAAACTAATATCGAACATTGCAATCGATGCTAAAACGTTCACCAAACTCCAACCCTAGAACTAACTGGCCACGCAGCGACATAAAACAGCAAACTGAGAGTTCGCCGGACCCAGTAAGATTACACTAGGTTATAGAGATTCGCAAGAGAAACTCATTTATAAACATTCTATGATTTATAGAATTTTATTCGAATTGTTTTGATTTTTGAAAGATGGATGTTTTACTGTGAAATGAAGAATGAGAGTGGCGGATTTGGTTTGACCAGAGAATGAAGTATTAGGTTTAGGGTATTGGTGTTAGGGTATTTATAGGGCAGCTATATTATTTTTATATTCATTTATTTTAATATAATAAGCTACCATTATTTGTATTCGACTTCTAAAAATTCCTATGATCGCACATGATCCCCAAAAATCACAAAAACGGACATACACCTTCATTCGTTATTACGGACCCAACGAAACTTGTTTCGTCGAATTCCGACTTCATTTGCTCTTACAGCGTATTTTTAACGGTCAAATTATCGATTATTTTTCACATTAAAATACCGTACGGCCACATACGGACTCCAAAAATCACGAAAATTGAAATCTAACATTAATTTAATATTCCGAATCCAACAAAATTAGTTTCGTCGAAAACGGAGTTCATTTGCAAAAATGGCTATTTTTAAAGCTCTAAGTAATCCCATTTAAATATTAATATATTTAAAAATAATTAAATTAAATATTTATAAATAAATATTATCGTGTATATTCACTTAGAATATAATAATACTCCCAAAATATTCCTATCTGAATTTATAACTCGACATTTCAAATCCAGATTAAATCAGTATCCAATTTATATTAAAAATCCATCTATAATATAAATAAATCATTATAAATTATGAAGGAATTCCATAGCGACTTTTCTAAAATTTGATTTGGACATAAATCAAAATCTACATGATGAAATCCCGATTTTTCTCTTCCATTTGAAAAATATACTCCACCGGCTTCGAACGTTTCTTGTTTCACAGAAATCCGATTTAAAACGGATTCTATATGTTCGTTTAAAGTTCGAATCGCCAAATTACGAACTGCCGCGCCATTTCGAGCTTGATTACAATTATAATATAATTATACGTTCAACTATCGTTTATATAATATATTCGTTAATATAATTCAACTCTAAACTGAATTATATATTGTAAATGATCCAATTCACACAATATTGTGAATTCCCCTATTTTCGACTATTTCGAAAATTAAGTATATTATTTATATTAATTAAATATTCAATATTATTTAATTCAAACCATTTTAAGTCTTTAAATCACTATTTAAATAATTAATTAAATTAATTATTGTATTGTAAAAATACGGGACATTACATATAAACCTCCATAAAATCATAATTACTACAATTCCCAAAAAAAATCGAACCGGTACTAGAACTCCCAAAATTAAAATTACTCTCAAAATACATCATTTAAGCAAAATTTCAGTTTTGAACAAGAGTATGTGTCTTCTAATAGCCAACAACGAAGATTGGCTTCTTACCCTCCTTATAATTCGAATAGAAATTGGAATAATCAATTCAGATATAGCGATCGGGGAATCTAAGAAACAAAGTTCAAAACTGTTAAAGCTACAGAAGAAGATAACATTAATGTAGATATGATTTCAATGCTATCTAAGAAGAAGAAAACTTACAGAATCAACATCAATCAATTTCCTATCGAAGAGTTTGGACATCAAACTCCTATTTCTTCAAAACTTCGTAAATGGAATCCCCAAGAGCAAGTCGAGATTTCCTACCATTGGGTTGAATTTTTAAAGGTTAAGAGAAAAGGTAAAAGTCAAAGTGAAAGCTCTTTTTGGAATTATGTTTGCAATTTGTTCAATGAACGAAGTTCAAATTGTGTAATGTCCCATATTTTTGGTAATCGAATATTAAATTTAATTTATTATTTTTAATAGTTTAATTGGAATATTAATAGATTTTAATATTGAATTCATTATTATAACAAAGTTATAACATTAAATTTATATTTAATTTAAAACGAGCTCGAACTGGCGTGGTAGTTCGTAATATGTAGTTTTGAACTTCAATTGAATATGCAAGATCTGATATAAGTTGGATTTCCATGAAACAAGAAACATTTGAATCTTGTTGATAATAATTTTCTAATGAAAGAGAAAATGCTGGATTTTGTGCTATAGACTGTTAGTTATAGCCAAATCAATTTTTAAAATAGTCGCTATGGAAATCGTTATTAAAATATAACGTTTAAAAAGGGTTTTAATAAAATTTTGATACAGTTTTAACTCAAAATTGACGATATTGAGTTGTATAATTTATATTTGAAGTTGTATATACATTCTGTTTGGATATATATGATAAAAATAATTTATTATTATTTTACTGAATTATTTGGAAATTTAAATAATATTTTAATCGAAATTATATAAGCATTTAAAATAGATATTTTAGCAAATGGTTTCAGTTTTCTATGAAATTAGTTTCATTGGAATCGTATCGTTAAATTATTGTAAGAAAATCAAATTTCGTGGCAAACCGATGTCGTATGTCACTTCGGTAGCCAAAAACATCTCTATTTTTATTTAATCATTTACACAATTTAGGCAGGGGTAACTTTGGAGGAATAAACGACTGGCCAAACGAACTCTAATTTTAACGAAATAAATTTCATTGGGTCCGTAAGGAAGATGCCTAAGTAAAATGTCAAGGTTTCAAATTTATTGGATTTTTTTGTAATTATAGGAATTTTAAATGCTTGATTTTTCATCGATATTTATAAAGAACTTTTCACAAACGACCTCGGAATTCGACGAAACTTGTCCCATCGGGTCCGAAATATTTCTATATGCTAGGATTAGCATTTTTATTGGAAAACGGAAGTCGTTTATAGTTGTTTTGGCATGTTACTTTTCCACGAAGTATGATATAATATTATTTGAATAAATTTGATACCCTATATACATACCATTCTTTAAGTAAACCCTAAAATTTCTGTTCGTTTGGTCAACTTGGTCCACAAACCTTCCTGCCGCCTCCATATAAAATCAACGACCAATAACTCACCATTTTCCCTTCCAAAATTCTTTCAATCCACGAACTAAATTATAAAACTGTCAACTACATTATTCTAGTACTCAATGAGATCTGAAGAATAACCGGTTGAGATCGATGTTGGCGAGCTGTGTTGATCGGAAATCGTAGCCAAAGTGTTTGCGTTCGAGGTATGGAAGTTGGCGATTGGCGGCATCAAACTGGCCGCGGAGGATGGCGAAGAGGGACGACGGTGCGACACTCACAGAGACAGGCTCTGATCATGTTCGGGTGGTAGGGTAGAGTTGCGGCAATAAGGAGATTGGTTCGAACTCGTGCGTGTTTTTTTTCAGTTCGAAGAAAGGAGGATCGACACGTCAATTTCTGAATTAAGGTTCATTTTGTCAGATGGAAACAAATCAAGGGGAGGGTTGTTTCGTGTTTTGACGAAGTGATGAAGAGGCTAGTACATGAAGGGGTCGGGCCTGAAAGGCATGTTCAGAGGTGATTATTGAAGGCGCGGGGGTGACGAGTAGGTGGTTGGAAAATAATGGAGGATGGGCATTTGAACGTTGAAGGGTAGCTATTGCTTGGGCGCAAGGGATCAGCGTTGGTGGAGAGGTTCGGTGAGTGGATCGGTGATGTGCGTGGTGAAGGTTTGGAGCAGTGAAAAGCTACTAAGGCAAATAGTGAAGACAACGAGGGAGCAGAAGACTAACGGCTTGAATGTCTAAAAACCAACGTATACAGCTAATTAATTTATAATTAGATTAGTTATTATCATTGTTAATTTACAAGAGGTGATAACCATATAAAACGATGATAACAATAGTCTTAAGTTTTAACCAATAATTTAACTATATAAGCGAGGAGAGATAAGCTATTTATACAGACATTTAATTCGATACACTTTTCCAAATTTTCAACTTAAGTATAAACGCTAATTATTCTCATTATCAATTATCTTTCCATTGATTATAAGTATTTTATTTATTTTCTAATGTAAGTCTAGTGAAACGATTGTTGTATCCAAACTATTGAAACTTGACAGAGTATGCATAATCTAATAATATATTATTTAATAAGCTATTTTTACCAAACAATCCGGAAATTAGTGTACCAAGTACCTTTTAGAATACGATTAACTTTATAATCGTTGACTCATAACCCGTATTCATAGTTGATTAGGCACAACATAGTCGACCTCATTTGTTTAAACCAATGGGTGATGTTGGTTGAGTAATTGGCAGTACACGGCCTGTAATCAATCGTTTTCTAAATATTGATTTACCATCACGTGAATCGATAAAACTAAAGTTATAAAATTTATTTTAAAACTGGAGAAATTTTTTTGAAGCATATTATTTTGAATAAAAGGTAAATAAATATTTATTATTTATGTTTTAAGTTATTATTAAATGATTTTATAAAGAAATTTTCTGATGTTAATCAGATTTATAAGCAATGGCGTAGAGATTAACCTAATGGTTAAGAATGGGATAATTGTTTTTGAGAAGACAATTAAAATAGAATTATTTAAATTAATTATATTATTAATTAATTAAAATGATTAATGAGATAACTGTATTTTGGGTTGACCAGGAAAACTGTTTAACTAGAACTGATGATTTAATCAGTTGTGCTCGAATTTACCTAATAAAATGGTTTAACAAATAATTGTTTTTAATTTGAATAAGATTTTTTTAAAATGGAATTTACTATTTATTTTAGTAATAAAGAAATTAATTACTGCTACAGTAGTTAATGATTGAAGTAGATTTTTATTTTAATTAATAATAATTTAGGGAATTACTTTTTATTTGAAATTCATTTAAAAGGTTATCAAACTTGAAATGAAATCAAATTGAATTGTGAAAGGAGCTATGAATGGTTTTTATATTAAGAACCCGAGTTTTTATAACAAAGTTATAAAAGGGGTTTTAAGCAAATATGTTAATTTAAAATAAATGGTTACTTAATATTTGAATTAAGTAAGGGAAATAAAGATAAAAAGGAGTTTTATAATAAGCCTGAGTTTTGTAAACAAGGTTTATTAAAGAGACATAAAGTTAAAACGTTAATTCTAAATTACGTTATTAAATAATTGAATTGAGAGAAAGGAATAGAGTCAAAATGGGATTTTTCAAAAAGGAATGATTAAAAGGGATTTGTAATTGAATTTGGTAAAGGAATTGGTAATGGGATTGGTAATAATAGCTTGAGTTATAAAATGAAGTCTTGAAAAGAGTCAAGGTTAAGAAGTGGATTTTATTAAGGAATTATTTAATCAACATATTAAGTAATACTAGGTTATATTTAAAAAGAGATATTTCATAAGTAAGAAGGTTTTATAAATTTTTAATAGAATAGTTTAATGAGATTTGTTGGATATTGGAACGAATATGGGTTTCGAGTTACAATTCATATCATCTTAAGATAAAAGCATTGTTGATCAAGGTCTGAGAGGTAAATAAATACCCCAACTTGAATGACTTCAGTATTATTTGAGGATGATATTAGTTGGTAATGGGAAAGAGGGTATGAATAATTATTTATTTCCATATTAGAAATAATAACGCAACGATAGTTGCAAGATCCGAGAATATGAAATGAGATTTTCGAAGTAACGGAAATGGTAAGATTTGAGAATATATAAATACTTATAATGATATTTCCAAAAGTAAAAGGAAATAAGAAGTTGAGTTTTGGAATGAGTTTATTCGAAAAGAAAAATGATTAGTTATTATTTTCAAATAATAAAACAAAAGAGATTTTGTAAGGTTATTTTACAAATAATAAGCTGAATGGATTCTTCCAATTATAGATAATGAGAAATAACATAATAAACTAGTTTTGAAATAATCTTATGTTAAATAAGAAGTGAAATGCTATATCGATATATTGAAAAGATTTTTAAGTTTTAAATTTACATTTGTTAATTATTTTCTATTAAAGAGGCCAAGTAATGCTGAGTACTAAACCAGTGAACTCATTTTATTTTCATGATTTTTATTTGATAGTTAAATAACCGACTATCAAATCTGGCTTATACGATTATTGGTACGGAAAGACTGGGATCCAATTTAGATTCGAAAACCATTCTGAACTAACAAATATGTGAAGATGGAGAAGCTGAAGACCGTGGATCTTCATAAGCGGAAGGATCACTTAATAAATCTCTCTAGATTGCAACCAGAGACGGTGATTTTGCCTTGATTGAAATCAACGGATTGCAAGGACTACTCGCTATTGAACCTTAGCGTGATTCCTAGGATGTGGTAGGAGGGTGCCTTCCATTCATCCGGTTTTCTGGGTGACGTGTATGGATGGATTTCTGACAGAGTATTTTCATAAAATTCACATATGTTGATTTCTCTAATCATACCAAGAGTGGAGGTGGAGAAGGAAACTTCTTTTAGCTAACACGTAAAGTATTGTTATGGACATCAATTAGTGATTTTGATGGATCTAACGATGTGGCATTCGAAATGAATGTGATGTGCTGATTATAAAGGTAATATATAGCCTCAAGCCTCATCAACCGGGAAATGGTAAAAATCGGGTAGGTCGCATTGCTATATGGGTCGCACCCATCAAAAGGGTATATCATTACCTGATCTGGTGAAATTAGATGCCTTCGGTTGTCCCTTTTTATTTTTGTATATATGCTATCGGTTCGGTTAGGTGGCCCCCAACCGTGATAATGATATATTCGGTACTCTCAAGCGAAGTGAGGGGTCGGTCATGTTTAACCTGGGTTTCAAGATGTTCTCGTTGTACCCCCAATGTATTAATCTCCAGATGCACATTGTCGGAAAGGTAGTTGCCCATACCTTGCCATGGAAATCCATTCTTTAATAAGCGCTCACAGTTTTGATTGTATACTATATATGTAGGGCGTGAGATGTAAGTGTTCTACTGGATTGATATTTATTTGTATCTAGACACTATTATAATATCAAAAAAGATAGTGATTTCAAAAATGTTTTGGGTTATCATAAGGTAAAAACCGTCTGTATTTATGTGTGGATTTGGTCTTACGATTATCCTTTTCCTTCGAAAAGATTTTGACTTTAAAAATCAAGTTGTGTGATACCTTTAAACTTAGTGTGGTTTTCTCACTCTGGTTCACCAGACTGATTCGGCGTTTGAAATTGTCGGGTTAGACCAGGTTGTACAGGTTCATGTTATCGATCGTTGTGAAGAGACGAGCTGGAAGAGTTCAGACGTATGATATTATATTATTCTGCTATGTGTTGTATTTGAGAATAGATTATTATAACTATCTAGATATGTTGATGTACTTTGATGATTGTGGGAATTTTTAAAGCTCTAAGTAAAATCTATTTTGTATTATATTTTGTTCTGCTGCGATGTGAGACTCTGTGTTGTGTTGGTTCTTCTTCTTCTATTCTAATTTTCTTTCTTATCTCACCCTCTAGTTTCTTTCTAATAACGTTCTTGTGTTTTTGATACTTGGGTTCTAACCAGTGATACTGGATCTGTATTGTTGTCGGAATTCGGGCTCGAATTCCAACATGTCGTTATAGTGGTATCAGAGCTATTGGTTTAGTAATAACCTTGGCTCTATGGTATAAATCGATAGAGATGGGGTTAGTAATACCCTAGATTGAGTTGAGTGTATATCTATATGAGGGCGTATTTGGGAATTTTATATACAAATGTTTTGTATGGTGTTGTTTGATCGGTTCAAGTGTTGAAAAGCATTGAATTGGCAAATAGACATAGTATTGTTTCGTAAAGAGGGTAAATGAAATGATTTTACCCAAATTATATTTTTGTATATAAAGGAAATAATTTTACAAAATTGCTGAGATGCTGTTGTGTTTGATTGATTTGAATGAAATTCAAATGGGATTATAGACGGTTTAATATAACCAGAAGAAGATTTCACATAAAATTTGTGAATGGGTTTTTTAATATGAAATTGAAATTCAAGATTTAATTTAATGATAAGTTCAAACAAGATGAATTAGAATAGATGGTTTTTGGAATAAAAATATGAAATTGGATTGTTAATGGAAGTAAACTAATTGGTAAATAAATTAGTTAATTGAATATGGATTTTCAACTTAACTTGGTTAAGTAAATGAGTTAGTGAATTAAATTTGAAATTGGAAATCAATTTGAGATTAATTAATTATTATTGAAGTATGTTAAACCAAAGTAAATATTAAAGTCAATATAAATTGAATGTTTGGTTTGTTTATGTTAATTGTGAATTGTTTGTTATTGGATGATAGATTGTTTGAATAAAAATAATCAACATCTCAGTGGAGATGAATGAATTGTAAACTAAAGGTAATGAATATCAATATTTTAAAGTGGAATGAAATTGCATACGAATTGAATTAATGATTTAAACCTGAATTGGCAAATGAGTTGATGCTTCATGATTGATTTTGAAAATTTATGTAGTTATATTTGTTGATTAATGAAGTATTAGTTAAGAATTCCATGAAGTTGTTACTTATATATTGGACTGAGTTAAATACAGGTGCCAGATGACTTGGGGATTGATTTTGATTGCGTAGATTGCATGTAAATTGAGCAAGTACGCTCACTAGTGCTTGTAAAATGTACGTCTATGCGAAAATATAAAATTTTGGGTTTTGAATTTTGTTTTTCGACCATGATGGTCGATGTATATATATTATTTGTTCCTGCGATATCGCAAATGTCACTTCATACAAGGGAGACTCTGCTGAACTTTTCAAGAATTTAATATGCTAGGCAATTTTCGATATTTAAAACAAAAATTACCACAATGAATCGGCTTTCGATTAAATATTAATTGGATTTTAGAATAGTAAATGGGGTCACAACATTTTTCTTACCTTAATAATTTCGGGGACGAAATTTTTTTAAGGGAGGAAGAATGTAATGTCCCGTATTTTTGGTAATCGAATATTAAATTTAATTTATTATTTTAAATATTTTAATTGGAATATTAATAAATTTTAATATTGAATTCGTTACTAAAATGAAGTTATAACATTAAATATATATTTAATTTAAAACGAGCTCGAAATGGCGCGGCAGTTTGTAATATGGAGTTTTTAACTTTAATTGAATATACAGGATCTGATATAAGTCGGAGTTCCACAAAGCAAGAAATGTTTGAATCTTGTCAATAATAATTTTCTAATAAAAGAAAAAATTCTAGATTTTGTGTTATAGATTGTTAGTTATGGCCAAATCAAAATTTAAAATAGTCGCTTCTCATCATTTTTCATGACTAGATCTGATTTATTTATCCATCTATCTGTGTCTAGACAGCTTGTGATATTCACAGTGATTCACTGTAAATACCACAAGGCAGACAGTATATATATATATATACACAGTACAGGGATAGGGAAAACTCTTCTAAATGGATGCATATACATACATGTATAAATATACACATGTGCACTGCCTCGCCAATTAAAATGTAGTAGAGAGCAACTAAGGAGCTGCCACGTGGACTAACTCAACTCAAAGCCCAAATTACATGCAATGGTGAACATTTTCCAAATGGAAACAACAACAAGTCAGATGTGCAAATGCAAGAGATCGAGCAACAAGTTCTGCAGCAAGTGCTCAAGCCAAATGGATGGTGCACAAAAATTCAGCAATAATTATACGGAGCAGTTTCATGTATGTAAACAAGTCAAACTTGTTAAACTTGACAAACCAGCAAAGTGGTGTATAAACACAACAGTGAAATGCATAGCCAACTCAACATCAAAACAGCAAACGCAATGTGCAACAAGAATGCCAAGTGTACACAACATGGTTACAAGCACTTTCGTGCAAATGGCAACACAAATTTTTAGATTTTACAAGCGGATCAAGTGTTGTTAAACATGGTCAAGGAAAAATCAATGGTGCAACTATTTATGGTCCAAGCAAAACAGTGATATAGAAATACAACATGATCAAGATCGAATATGCAACAGAATGGACAAAACAGTGAAGCACGGTGCATGTACATGGCATGGCAGAGCTATAAAATTATGCAAGAAAACTTATGGCAGCAAGTGTACAAGACTTTATTCAAACTCATATATGCAGTGAAGCATATGAACATGGCATCAATAGAGCAAGCATTCATGCATGAAACATATTGATACGTTTCCAGAATTCAATATTGATCAGGGAATTTTCTTGGCAAGAAAAACAATTTGATTTCTAGAAATAAAATTGAGAGTTTAATCAGTATTCCAGAAATTCTTTGATACATTCATGGCAAAAGTCAAAGCAAGATTTCATTTCTGTTTCCAGCTTTTTTGCAAGCTATTTTGGAAAAACATATCAACATTTTTAAGTTGAGAAGCCAAATAATATTTCCAAGTATCACAGTATTATATTTGGCAAATATGGCAAGGGATCATTTATTAATGTCTAGAATTTATCAAGGAAATCACTGAGCATTTTTTAAGTGGGACAGACATGTTAAATATCATAACACCATTTTCAGCAAAACATAAATGGCAAGACTCAAGCCAGATTTGATTGTACATGAATGGGATCAAAAATAAATGGAAAGCATTAAAACTGAATGCAACTCTTTCCAGAAATCGATTTGGCGATTACAGTTTTCTTTTTTCTTTTACAGTGTCAAATGAAGAATGGCAAATTATGTTCAGGAACAATTCAGCATTTCCTAATAGCCAAATCGAATGACAATGCATTTCAAGATAGGAAAGTCAAGGGCAAGCCATTTTCAGTGTGTTATATTTGTTTCCGGATTCGGTCATTCATTTCAATTTATTTTCAGAGATTTATCCAAGGTAACCTTTCATCAATCAGCGTATTCGAAATTGATCAGGTTCAATGTAGATAACAGGAATGTTATCGTTGGCAAATTCAATGGTATAATTTAAATTTCAAATTCATAGAAGACCATGAACACATGCAACTCTTTCAAAATCGAAGACTAGATCATGTCTTGGTTCATTTCACAATCACGTAGCTCATTAAAGCCAAGAATTCAAAAGAGTAAGTTTCATGCAATCAGATCAAGTCATTTAATTCGAAATCAGAGTATTTTTAGGGTTTTCTTAACCCTATATGTTATCACCAAGTCATCACTAGCATTCGCATCGAAATCCAACACAAATTATTCAAAGAATTCAAGATAATCGAATAATTCACATATCTTTTAGGGTTTCGATCGCCACAGAGAGAGACAATTCAACGACGAAGGAGCAACAACTATGCAAGCTTCAGAGAATCAATTTAGATCATCATCGCGATCGAGATTTGGATTTCCAGAGAAACCCTAGCCTTTGAAGTCGCTGCCATTTTTTCCCAAATAGGAAATAGAACGGAGTGGTGCACAATTTTGAAGAGGTCGGCCAAGTTAAAGTTTAAAGGGAGATTTATTTTTCTCTTTGGAAATCTAGGGTTTTGTTTTATTATTTGTTGTATTTTTATTTTTCTTTTGAATAGTTCTACCAGTTTCTAGAGTCTATAAAATTCTAGGGGATTCAGTTAGGGCTTTAACTGACAGTTTCTAGAGTCTGTAAAATCTAGGAGGTTCCCTAGTTTCGTCTGTAAAACTAGGCAGTTTACTAGAGTTTGTAAAACTAGGGGAAATCTGATCTAGGGGATTAGATCAGTCTAGGGTTTTGAGGGTGGGATTAGAATAGAAGCGAGGGGTTCGCAACTTTACATGGTCTTATAAGCGGGATCTGTTCTATTACCTAGTAGAAACCTTATGCAGCAGTAGGAAGAATTTTTTCGAAGCTGGGTATATCTTGTGTCACTTATCTTTCTGCGTTTATTTTCTACTGCATTATGTGGTCTAATATTTTTAATATCTCACTTAATTTTCAATAAACCCAATTCATTCCCCTTTCCCTCTTGGGTTAATCTAGATCGAACAAGTGGTATCAGAGCCTTGTAATTTCACTAACCCTAGAATCATGGATCCTAGTTTTCAGCCCTTTTGAGATTCAGTCCAGCCACATTCCAAACATTTTTTATAGTACATATTTTTTGAATTGGAAATCAGAAATGAAATCCTATTTGAAATTTGTTAATATTAAATATTGGGACGTTGTTAACAATGGAGGTGATATAATAGTTAGGAATATTAATGCTTGTGTTATGCATATTCTCTATTCTCAGCTTAGTAATAATCAACTTGATCTTATCTCCCATTGTTTAACTGCGTAGGAAATCTGGAAAACTCTAAATGCAAAGTTTGGACAAAATGACAATAAGTGCTCAAAACCCGCAACGATCAACTCAGATTCAGAAGTATGTCTAACCGGATTTGCTAAAGAAGAATCAGATGATGATAGTGTTGGAGATTAAACAGATTATGAAATAAGAAATTTTCACATGAAGATATGGTTTATTTTTGTGTTGATTTAACCAAAGCTGGTGATAAACTCCAACTGAAAAATAAATCTCTGAAATCTAAGAATTCTGAGTTGACCAGCAAAATTGATGATTTGGAATCACAACTTGAATATTTTAAAAATTCTTCAAATTCAGATTGCAAAAATTGTTTGAAATTGGAAACCAATCTTGTTCATCTCAATAAGAATATTCAAAAGTTTGAAAAGGAAATTGTGATCTTAAAAGAAAATAAGACTGAGTTATTAAGTTTGAACAATTTTCTACAAAAGGAATTTGAAATTTTTAAGACTGATATATATTCCAAACTTGAATTTGCTGAAAATGATTTTTTTTTTGAAAAGTGATTCAATTTTGAAAGAACTTGAAAACGAGATTGAAAATTTCAAGAAATTTGAATTTAAAAATAGAAAACGATTTGAATCTGAGATCTCTGAGTCCTAAGCCAAAATTAAATTACTTGAAAATGAAAATTTGTTTTTGAAACAACATGATATTGAAAGGAAGATCACTAATAACCGTTGTTCAGATTTAATCAAAGAAAACAGTGATCTTAAATCCAAAATTCGACGACTAGAATCAACTTTGGAGAAATTTTCTAATGGAGAAAATTCGTTGAATATGCTGTTACAAAATCAAGTTTCTGTTGGAAGTAAATATGGTCTTAGATTTGTGAAAAATAATATTTTTAAAAAGCGGAACTCAAATGTTTTTAAAAATCCATCATATTGCAATGAAAAAGATCATCTTGGAAATCTAAACTTTGAAAATTGCAAAGGATTTTTGAAACATAAACAGAATAAAAATTTGTTTTATAACAATTCAATTAAACATCTTTGGACCCCAAAAAGAAATAAAACATACTTAGTTAAATTCAAACAGATCTGGGTTCCTAAATGAACAAAAATAGATTAGAATGGATTGTTATACAAACAGATTTGGGTATCGAAAGATATTAAGAAAACTGCGAGTGATTTTACTAGTTTTGTTTGGCCACTAAATACCCTAAACACTTAGGTACCAGAGGAGGATGAGGTACTGCTATGCAAAAGAGATTTAAATTCAAACTGTTTTTATGGTTCTGTATCACTTAGAGTTCCTTAGTCAAGCTTGTTGAGTCAAAGATTCTAGTTTTCATCGATTTCAAGTATAATCTCTGAACTCATCTTTGTAAAAAAATTTTTTTTTTGTTATTCCTCCTTCTACCCCTTCTTTTTATGCTTATTTGATTTGACACTGCCATATATTATTTCCTTATTCTGTGCTTTCTTAACTTCCAATTGAAGAATTCATGATTTTCTGGAAATTTGCTTCAATCGAATAAAACTCTGATGTTTTAATCATCTCCAAATCTTGAATTTAGATTTGTAAATATTTGCAATTGTTTTGAAGTTTATTTTCTGATTTTTGAATTCATAACAGTGTTGATGTATTTTTTCATATCTTGAACACTACTGATTTGAATTCTAAATTTTTTGAAGATCTGAAAATTTGATGAAATTTCACACACCTCTGCTATTTTTTAGTTTCTTCTAATTCATTTTAGAAAAGCTTGAAATATTATACTCATTACAACACACCGCTTCTTCTTAGTTCTGACAATTTCATTGATTTTTGGATTGGCTTGGATATTTTGAAATGTCTTGAATCACATTGTTTACATCTTGGAATTCATCATTATTCGTGATCATTTTATTTGAAATTTGTTATTTTGAAATCATAAATTCTTGATATTCTGAATATCACACACCTCTTAAACTTGAAATTATCAATCTTGAGTGACTGATTCACTATATCTCAAAACTTGACATTGACTCAAGTGATTTCAAATAAACTAATTTTCAATTTTCTCAATCATCAATATCTTTCGAGTTTGATGTAAACGATCTGAAATTACTCTTGTACTTGTCTGAAATATTTGTGAAAATTCTTTGAAAATATGGTCTTGAAACTCATTATTATTTCATGATTACTTGATTTGAATATTTGTTTGTTTAAAATCATTTAAAATTATTGATTTATTGAATCTTACACATATCTTGAATCTGAAATTAATAATTTGGTGTGATCGATTCATTGAATCTTGAGATTTTCATATTCCTCAAATGATTTCAAATAAACGGTATTTTTAATCTTGGATCATGAATCATCTTTTGTGACCGTCATCTTGACAAGTCTGATTTGAAATTGATTTTTGTGCTGCCCTGATATAGATTTGAAAATATTTTGGAAATTGCTTGTTTTTGATCTGTTTGCTGCTCGGATACTGTTTTTAAAATAACTGCTTATTTTTGTCTGCTACTATGATAAATGGAAATAATTTGATTGATTTGTCAGCCGTGTCTTCTTGGACCTTGTGTTTAAAATTATGTTGTTTGAGATATCCTTGTTCGTCTATAGTGTCTTGTTAAAATCCTCATTAATAGAGACATCAAGTGGTATTATTTTAGATGTGCTATTTTTTCTTGTTGTATATATTGTTTTTCCATCTTGCCTTGTATAGATCTTCATATCCCTCTTGTATTTGATTTCCAATTTTTTAAATTATTTATTGATTATTCATTCAGAAATTGAAATCAATAACCAAACTGAACTATATTTATAATTCATCAAAATTATTATCATACTTTAAAATGTGATGAATTGTGACTGCAGTATATTTCACAACGAGAGGAGATTATATTTAGATTCTCATGATGATTGAACAGTTATTATAATATCTTAGAATTGACAATTATTTCATGAACATCTTCTTTAGCTACCATTATTCTGTCATCCATCATGATTTTATATTAATGTGGGGGGTTTAATATATTTTAAAAAAAAATCATCTTAAATAAACAGTGAAAATACTTGTGATAGAAATGGGACTATTTTTTTTAGATTTAATGACAATTGAAAATTTTCAAGAATCCCGGTACAGTTGATCATATCTCATAATATGATTAATTTGGAAATTTATTTCACAAACCATTTCTGTAGCTATCGCATTTCTATTATCCATATTGGTTTTATATACTAAGGATTTTTTCTATTTGAACTGAAAATGATAAATATAAATATAAATATAATTAATTCATAAGTGTGTCTCTAACCTCATTTAAAAATCCAAGCTCTGGTTATGCTTGATTAAGGGATTACTTAAATTTAAGTTGCGACTGATCTCATTTAAAAATACAAGATCTGGTTATGCGTGTTCAGTGCGCTCTTAAATCAAAAGAAAAAGAAAATTAATAAATTTTTATATGAAATCCTCCTTGGTGTATAAAAACATGTCTATCAATCCATTTCCTAATTTGTGAAATGTGTTTATATCTTATGATGTGTTATGATTTGTTGATTGATAGATATTGGGATTTGAGATTATATGATTGCATCACTTAAATTGAATTTATAATTATAGTCCAAATTCATCACTATTTTTGTGCTTCATTTTTATAAAAGTTCTTTTGAAAATAAATGGAAATCATTGTTTTTTGTAAATTCTCTCCATTTATATAAATTTCATCGTAAATCCATCATTCTCTACCATGTGAAATATGACACTAGTTCTTAAAATATTATGATTTTTGTTTGACTGATTGGGATTTATGATGATCGCTTTTCCTCTTAAGTTGAATTTATATTTCTAGTCCTTTTTCATCTATATTTTAAATTCTGTATCCTTTTGATGATAACAAAAGGGGGAGAATGGATTGAGATTTTGATTTTTGAGTGAATATTTTATAAATATTTTAATTTTGAAAATTCCATTCAGTTTTCAATTTTTCACTCATGCACACTTCTACGAGGAGTTTCTATTGTTGGGGGAGCATTCAAAAAAGGGGAGTTCAGTTCTTCACTGTCAAACACATTTATTGTATTCAAAATCTTAATATTTGTTTGTCAACATCAAAAGGGGGAGATTGTTGTATATAACGTTGTTGTATGCACAATTATATGATTTTTGTTTGATGATAACAACCAAATATATATTTTTATAAATGTGTTTGTTATTGTACTGTTTCATATATATCACAGACAGAAATATAATACTTACATTTAAATAGAATATGACTGTACAGAAATTCAAATACTAAGACAGTATTTTATTTATAAATAATATTTTATTTTAAACATTACAGCTTTTATAAATCCTCTATTTGTACATTCCACTGATATATTTCATTTCATACATATACGATTTCATTTACATAGCTCCTCACTATATTTCACTTATCACTCTGTATGATTTCATATGCATACATTCACTGACATATACACACACTGTTGTTCCTGTCTTCTGTCTTCAAAGTTCACCGTCAGTTCATTCATCATCTGCTTACCTATCACATTCAAAAACACAAACAGTAGACTGCGATAGAAATAAAACTGAATACATGCAAATATAAATTTATTTTTATATTTTATTTGCCTCAGAATTTCGGTGTGCTTCTCATCATTTTTCACGACTAGATCTGATTTATTTATCCATCCATCTGTGTCTAGACAGCTTGTGATATTCACCGTGATTCACTGTAAATACCTCCAGGCAGACATTATACATGTATATATAGTACAGGGACAGGGAAAACTCTTATGAATGGCTGCATATACATAGGTGTACAAATATACACTTGTGCACTGCCTCGCCAATTAAACTAATTAAAATGTAGTAGCGAGCAACTGAGGAGCAGCCACGTGGACCAACTCAACTTAGAGCACAAATTACATGCAATGGTTAACATTTTCCAAATGGCAGCAACAATAAGTCAGATGTGCAAATGCAAGTGATCGAGCAATAAGTTCTGCAGCCAGTGCTCAAGCCAAATGGATGGTGCACAAAAATTCAGCAATAATTATATGGAGCAGATTCATGCATGCAAACAAGTCAAACTTGTTAAACTTGACAAACCAGCAAAATGGCGTATAAACACAATAGTGAAATTCATAGCCAACTCAACATCAAAACTGTAAATTAAATGGGAAACAAGAATGCCAAGTGTACACAGAAAGGTTACAAGCACTTTCATGAAAATGGAAACACAAGTTTTTCGATTTTACAAGCTTATCAAGTGTGTTTAAACATGGTCAAGGCAAAATCAATGGTGCAACTATTCATGGTTCAAGCAAAACAGTGATATGGCAATACAACATGATCAAGATCGAGCATGCAAAAGAATGGACAAAACAGTGAAACAGGGTGCATGTACATGGCATTGCAGAGCCATAAAATGGTGCAAGAAAACTTATGGCAGCAAGTGTACAAGACTTTGTTCAAACTCATATATGCAGTGAAGCATATGAACATGGCGTCGGTACAGCAAGCATTCATGCATGAAACATATTGGTATGTTTCTAGAATTCAGTAGTGATCACGGAATTTTCTTGGCAAGAAAAATAATTTGATTTCCAGAAATAAAAATGAGAATTTAATCAGCATTCCAGAATTTTTTTGATACATTCATGGAAACAGTTAAGGCAATATTTCATTTCTATTTCCAGCTTTTTTGCAAGCTATTTTGGAAAAACAAATCAACATTTTTAAGTTGAGAAGCCAAATAATATTTCCATGTATCACAATATTATATTTGGCAAATATGGCATGGGATCATTTACTAATGTCCAGAATTTATCAAGGAAATCATTGAGCATTTTTTAAGTGGGACAGACATGTTAAATAGCATGACACCTTTTTCAACAAAACATAAATGGCAAGACTCAAGCCAGATTGATTATGCATGAATGGGATCTAAAATAAATGGCAAGAATTAAAACTGAATGCAACTCTTTCCAGAAATCGATTTGGTGATTACAATTTTCTTTTTTCTTTTACAATGTCAAATGAAGAATGGCAAATTATGTTCAGGAACAATTCAGCATTTCCTAATAGCCAAATCGAATGAAAATGCATTTCAAGATAGCAAAGTCGGGGGTAGGCCATTTTTAGTGTGTTATATTTGTTTCCGGATTTGGTCACTAATTTCAATTTATTTCCAAAGATTTATCTAAGGGAACATTTCATCAATCAGGGTATTCGAAATTGATCGGGTTCAATGCAGATAACAGGAATGTTATCCTTGGCAAATTCAATCGGATAATTTGAATTTCAAATTCATAAAAGACCATGAACACATGCAACTCTTTCAAAATCGAAGATTAGATCATGTCTTGGTTCATTACACAATCATGCAGCTCATTAAAGACAAGAATTCAAAAGAGGAAATTTCATGCAATCAAATCAAGTCATTTAATTTGAAATCAGAGCATTTTTAAGGTTTTCTTAACCCTATATGTTATCACCAAATCATCACTGTCATTCGCATCGAAATCCAACACAAACATTTCAAAGAATCCAAGAGAATCGAATAACTCAAATATCTTTTTGGGTTTCGATCGCCACAGAGAGGGACAATTCAACAATGAAGGAGCAATAACTATTCGAACTTTAGAGAATCAATTTAGATCATCATCGCGATCGAGATTTGGATTTCTAGAGAAACCCTAGCCTTTGAAGTCATCGCCATTTTTTCCCAAATGGGAAAGTGAACGGGAAATGAAACTAGTGGTGCACCATTTCGAAGAGGCTGGCCAAGTTGAAGTTTAAAGGGACATTTATTTTTCTCTTTGGAAAATCTAGGGTTTTGTTTTATTATTTGTTGTATTTTTATTTTTCTTTTGAATAGTTCTACCAGTTTCTAGAGTTCGTAAAATTCTATAGGATTCAGTTAGGGATTTAATTCATAGTTTCTAGAGTCTATAAAATCTAGAGGAGGTTTCCTAGTTTTGTCTATAAAACTAGGCAATTTACCATAGTCTGTAAAACTAGGGAAAATCTAGTCTAGGGGATTAGATCAGTCTAGGGTTTTGAGCGTAGGATTAGAATAGAAGCGATGATTCGCAAGTTTACATGGTCTTGTAAGTAGGATCTGTTCTATTACATAGTACAAACCTTATGCAGCAGTAGGAAGGATTTTGTCGAAGCTGGGTATATCTTGTGTAATTTACCTTTCTGCATTTATTTTCTGCTGCATTCTGTGATCTGATATTTTTAATATCTCACTGAATTTTCAATAAATCCTATTGACCCCCCTACCCCCAGGGTAAATCTAGATCCAACAAGTGGATCCTAAGGGAACATTTCATCAATCTGGGTGTTAGCCTACTTTGTAAACTCGGCTATACAAAGTCAAGAAATCAGAAGATTGAGTAAACAGAAGACACTCTGTTACACATCCGGTTCGGATTGGAATTACAAAGGTAAGAACAGAAGCAACACAAAGCTAAAAGATCTAGCCGGATCGGATCGGGCATAGTCAAAGAAAAGCAAAGTGAGACAAAATTCGAACCGGATCGGATCGGATGGGATGCTCCGATCCGAACCCCATATCATTAGAAGGACCCGATCTGATCCCAGAAGTTCCCAGCCGCTTCACTCCATGATCTCCTGGATATTCGGAGCGGTTACACCCTCTTTCTACCCACGATGGCCACTTACCTGATGTGTTGGTAACACCAAGACTCATCCGATCCCGAAAGTCCTGGGATGGAGGACACGTGCACCCGATCCGAACCGAATTCTGGAGAAATTTCCACCTATAAATAGACCTCCAAGGGTCGTTTTAAAGGATCTTTTTGGCACTCTTTGAGTTCATTTATCTTTGAGAACCGAATTCCAGCACTCCCAAACAATCCAAATCATCATACACAGTGTATTTTGAGATAACTGAGTTAATGTATATGAAAAGTGAGCGAGATTGAGCGAACATCTTGTTGTATTTTCATCTATATCATCAAACAAAGTGTTATAAAGTGGACGTAGGCTCTTCAATGCCGAACCACTATAAATTCTGTGTCTCTTTTCTGTTTTTGATCTCATTTTATCGAAATTTTAGTCAATTTGGGTGTTAGAACCACCTTTTGGTCTAACATGTTTTGGTGCTTTCACTGAGAATCATTTGAATTCTCTGTTTTTTCTGGATTATCATTCTACTTTTTGGACCGTTGAGTTTGAAAAAGTTAATCCCCACTTTTCGACACTTGTAAGTAATTGTTGGTTGATTATTGAAGAATTATGGCCAAAGGAAAAGGCAAGGAAGTTCAAACCAGTCGTGGGAATGAAGTTGGTGAAGATCAGCAAAATCCGGTTATGACAAGGTCTCGTGGGCAGAGTTCGGGAGCGGATCGGACTGGCTCAGGAAATCCGAACCGATCGCATAGGGAGAGCTCCGATCCGAACCGGATTGAAGACGTTGAAGAAGTGCACTCTCCCAATCTTATCCGATCCGGCCAATTCACCTTGCTCCGATCCGACCCGACTCTAGGTGATGCTGGAACCTCTACTCGAGCCCCTCCAAATGCTCCAACTCCAGCCACCAGGACCAATGACCAGATCAATCCGTCTGCACCTGTCACTCAAGGAGATTTTTCGCGCCTTCTTGACATGCTTGAGAGCACTAGGGAGGCTATGAGAATTCACGAGCGCACTAACCTTATGATGCAAGAGAATATGAGAATCATGAGTAGGGAAATTGGTGAGCTTCGCAGGCAGAGGACCCCTTCCCCAATTCATCATACTGCGATGGATCAATCTTCTTCTTCCGAGGAAGAACGGCCTCGTGAAAGGAGGCCGCTAGAACGACCTCAAAATTTGGAAGAAATGACTTTCGGATCTCTGGGATCCCACGAAGACGCTGCTCGTGTGCTAGGACCCAATGACCCGAGCTTGAGAGAGCCTATGCTATTACCAATGCGAGGATCCCATGTTTTGCCTAGAGATCCTAACCTCACCAACCCCACTCAGGGACAAATGCTTCAGCCCCTTCCTCCCGAGATCGACCGGGAACGTAGGGAGCAAAGCAGAGCAGAAGCCGCTAGGAGAAGGAGGATGTCCCCTGATCAAGAGCCTAGAGGAAACCCAAACATCAGAGCTAGGGAGCCTGAACGACCTTTAACCAATGCTGATGTATGGGATATGGTGCGTCAAATCATGTCTGAGAGTCAAAATTATACCAATGAAGATTATGGTATTGAGAGAAGCCATACTCCCTTTATTGATGACATTCTTGACTTTCAGTTCCCCCGACGTTTTAATCTGCCGCAGATGGACAGATATAACGGGAGAACTGACCCGGGACAACATTTGATGCGATACGCATGGCTTATGAATGCTGCCGCTGCCCCTGATGCTGTAAAGTGTAAGGCTTTCTCGATCTACGTAGAAGACGTAGCATTACTATGGTTTACCCGACTTCCTCCTCGATCGATATCGAATTTCAAAGAACTAAGTGAACGTTTTATGACTCAATTCCGACTTCATGACCGAAAGTCCAAGACTGTTATCGAATTATCGAGAATTAAGCAACACCGGGTAAGTCCCTGAAGTCGTATCTAGACCGTTTCAATTTAGATGTAACAGAAGTCAGCGACCATCATTAGCCCACAATCTTGATGGCATTAATGGAGGGAGTTGATCCTGATTCGGAGTTTGGAGATTATCTTTCTGGGAAGCCACCTCCCACAAGGGAGTTGTTTTATGAGAAGGCCAATATTCAGTTAAGACGGGAGGAAGCAAGGGAAAACAGAAAGAGAAAGTCCGGAGCGGCCTCAAAAGAAGCTGTTCAGAGTAACGTTGCTGTAAAGCAGTCTAGAGAAAGTTCTGGGAAAGTCGAAGTGAATGTTGGAAATAGGAATGGAAACAATAATAATGGAAACGGGGGCAACAACAACCGTAATGCAAATGGTAATAGGAGAAACAGGAACCGAGGAAGTAATTCTGACAAAAGACCCCGGTTCCAGACCTTTGAAAATTATTCACCGTTGAATGACACTTTGGAGAACATTTATTTGGATACGTACAATGTTTTGCAATACAAGAAACTGCCGCCGCGAGATTCGACAGAAAAAGAAATTGCTACTGGAAAGTTTTGTTTATTTCACGGAACCCACGAACATTCAACGAACGAGTGTCGACACTTGAGAGATGTGGTTGAGAAGTTGTTTCGTGAAGGTAAGTTGGATGAGTATAAGGCTGCCCCAAGGGACAGAGGGCAAGGAGGACAGGCCCCAAACCATAGTCAGCCTGCTCCCAAGCCTACAGAACAACAAAAAGGCAAAGGGATTGTCATTAACACCATAGTAGGTGGACTCCATCCGGCTATCCATAGTTTCAGAGCAATGGACCAATACGTTAATGCAGTTAAGAACATAAATATGGACGAGTGTGATGATTTGGAAGATATCACCCCTGTGAAACAGCAGAAGACAATGTTCGATGATGTGGTGTTCCGTAGCAGAGATGACACCGAAATCCAATCACCTACTAAGGATCCATTGGTTATTACCACTACCATTGGGCCGACACTGGTCCATAAGGTACTAGTAGACAATGGAAGCTCTGTCAACATTTTGTTTAAGAAGTCATTTGACCAGATGAAACTTGAGTCTGGAGATTTGAAGCCCTGTGAAGGTTGGATCCGAGGCTTCAATGGGGCATCGACAGCTCCAATGGGGTATATAGAATTGCCTGTAATATTGGGACAGGGGGATCGTCGAAGAGTACGAATGCTTCAGTTCGTGGTGCTAGATATCGATTCGCCCTACTACGCATTTTTGGGAAAGCCTGCCCTTGCAGAGTTCAGGGCTTGTATCGCACCATGGTGCTTATTGCTAAAGTTCCCAACTGAAGCCGGAACAGGAGTAATGAGGGGAGACCAAGTCTCTGGGCGAGCTTGTTATATCGCTGAATTAAAGATGCTGATGATGGGACTTAACATCGATTCCATAGGTACTTCACCCCCTCCAAAGGAGGGTTCCGCATAGCAATTAGAGGGATCAGCCCCAAAGGAGTTGCCCAAGGTAATGCCTGAAGACCTGGATCCCAGAGAAGACGAGGAACCTGAGGATAGAAAAGCAACTCCTAATGAAACGACAGTGGACATACCCATTGATGAAACTGATCCAGCAAAAGTTTTGAAGATTGGATCCCAGTTGGATCCGCATCGAGCTAAAGAACTAGCTGACTTTCTGAAGGCAAACCTGGATGTGTTTGCCTGGACCCACGCTGACATGTGTGGGATATCACCATCCATCATGAGTCATTCGCTGAGTATAAACCCAAAGCACCCGCCTGTAAAGCAAAATAGATGTGTGCTGGGCCCAGAGAGGTCGGCAGCTCTGAAAGAAGAAGTAGAGAAGCTGAAGGAGAATGGGTTTATTAGAGATTCGACATATCCCGACTGGATATCGAATCCTGTTTTGGTAAAGAAGTCAAACGGAAAATGGCGGACGTGTATTGATTTTTCAGATCTGAACAAAGCCTGCCCAAAAGATAGCTTCCCGCTCCCCAGAATAGACCAGCTTGTGGATTCGATGGCGGGACATGAACTTCTTTCTTTTATGGACGCATATTCCGGATACAACCAGATTCCCATGCATATGCCCGATCAAGAGCACACGAGCTTTATTACAAATTTGGGATTGTATTGCTATGTGGTCATGCCGTTTGGATTGAAAGCTGCTGGAGCTACCTACCAACACTTGGTGAACAGGATGTTTTATAACCAAATAGGGAAGACTATGGAGGTTTATGTGGATGATATGCTAGTCAAATCGAGATAGTCCTCTAGCCATACGCAAGACTTGGCAGAGATGTTCGGTATCCTGTGAAAGTACCGAATGAAGCTAAATCCTTTGAAGTGCTCATTTGGGGTGGCATCTGGGAAGTTTCTAGGTTTCATCGTGATCTCTCGAGGAATTGAAATTAATCCTAGTTTGATAGCAGCGATAAGGAACATCGAGGAACCACGAAGAATCAAAGATGTCCAAAGTCTTGCAGGGAAAGTGGCTGCGTTGAGTAGATTCATTTCTAAAGCAACAGACAGATGCGTCCCATTTTTGACTTGATAAAAAGGGGAAAGAAAATTTCGAATGGACTCCAGACTGTGTTGAGGCCATTCGAAATCTGTTGGACTTACTAGAGAGACCACCGATTTTGTCGAAGCCAGTGGATCATGAAGAGTTGCTTGTTTATCTAGCAGTATCGGCCCACGCCGTTAGCACCCCCTTGGTCCGAGAAGAAGACAAGGTGCAAAGGTCGGTATACTACGTAAGTAAGAAATTGGCAGCTGCAGAGCGTAACTACCCAAGGATTGAGAAGTTTGCTTACAGCCTTCTGATCGCCTCCCGAAAACTTCGCCATTATTTTCAAGCTCATCCAATAACCATATACACTGATCAACCTCTGAGACAGGTGTTGCAAAGACCCGAAGCATCAGGACGGTTGATCAAGTGGAATATTGAATTAAGTCAGTTTGATTTAAATTTTCAGCCGCGTAGACCGATCAGGGGGCAAGCTCTGGCTGACTTTATAGCAGAGTTCACAATTCCCGAGGTAGAGATGATCAACGACAAGGTGGTCAAATCAAAGGAAGAATTAGAATTAGGTGAATTAGGTCCATGGAAGTTATACACAGATGGAGCCAAGAACGACAGAAGGTCCGGAGCTGGAGTCGTCTTAGTTACTCCCGAAGGACGATCGTTATATTATGCTCTGCGACTAGAATTTCCAGCGACCAATAACGACTCTGAATATGAAGCCCTGATTGCCGGACTGAATCTTGCTAAGGAACTCGGAATAAAGGCATTGGATATATTCTGCGATTCCAAAATAGTCGTCTGCCAAGTGCGAGAGGAGTTTGTGGCCCGGGGACCTCGACTTATTACCTATCTTGGAAAGGTGAAGGAGCTGTTGAGCAACCTAGAACGGTATAACATAACGCATATCCCAAGAGTCGAAAACCAGAAGGCAGACCAGCTAGCGAAACTGGCTAGTTCCGACAATCCAGAGGAAATCGAAATGGTTCCAATTGAGACGTTGGAATCGCCAGGCTTTGAGTTAATGGAGATTGAATTAGCTCTCGAAGCAGGACTGGAGAGGGAGTCGTGGATGACCCCAATCAAGAATTTCCTTAGAAATGGAATACTCCCGCCAAAGAAAAGTGAGAGGCGAGCCATAGTTCGCAAAGCTACCAGATACATCCTTCAAGATGATACCCTTTATTGGCAAGGATTTTCCATGCCCCTGTTACGATGTATAGCGCACGACGACATCAAGCGTGTACTAAGAGAAGTACACGAAGGTGAGTGTGGAGATCATACGGGGGGTTTGACTTTAGCAAAAAAGGTATTGCGGTATGGGTATTTCTGGCCCACAATTAATAAATATGCAGCTGATTACTCACGACGCTGCGACAGATGCCAGAGGTTCGCCAAGATCCCCAGAGCACCACCGACCCAGCTCAAGTCGATGGTGAGTCCGTGGCCGTTTGCCATGTGGGGAACTGACATCATCGGAGTTCTACCAATTGCCAAAGGAGGAGCGAAGCATGCAATAGTTGCCGTGGACTATTTACGAAATGGTTGGAAGCTGAGCCCTTAACTAAAATCACAGCGAGAAAGGTGATAAGTTTCGTGGTTAGAAATATCATATGCCGATTTGGAATTCCAAAGACCATTATAACCGATAATGGAACTCAGTTCGATGGTGCCAAATTCAGAAATTTCTGCCAGAAATACAAGATTGACAAGCGGTACACTGCAGTCGCCCATCCACAGTCAAATGGGCATGTAGAAGCAATAAATAAAGTCATAAAGTCCATCCTCAAGAAGCGATTGGAACGTGCAAAAGCAAAATGGGTGGATGAATTGCCCTTGGCTTTGTGGGTATATTGGGCAACATTTAAGACAGCTACCGGTCATACTCCTTTCTCTCTCTCATTTGGCTCAGAAGCAGTAATCCCGATAGAGCTTGAAGTTCCCTCTCACAGGGTGACATATTATGACCCGATGACAAATCGGGCACTCCTCCTCGAGTCCCTTGATGAAATCGAAGAGAAAAGGGACGATGCAGACTTGCATGCGTCAAGACATCGACGTCAGATGGCACGCTATTATGACAAAAAAGTTCATTTTAGAAACTTTGAACCAGGAGATTGGGTGCTAAAGCGAGTTTTTCCATCCCTTCCTCCCCTATGTCCAAAGTGGGAAGGACCATTCGTCATCCAACGGAAACTTGAGATGGGAGCCTTCAAGTTAACGACCGTACATGGCGAAGAAGTGCCTAGGGCTTGAAATGCCCAACACTTGATGCGATATTTGAATTAAGGATGTTGTATTTTCTGTTGTTTTTCTTACGAACCCTGTAAAAAGGCACGACTTGCCTTAGAAAAGTCTGTTGATGCAAACAAGAAACTATAAAGTGGATGTAGGCTACGACTTAGCCGAACCACTATAAAAATATCGTGTGCCATTTACTTTCCTGTATTATTTATATCTTCAACTATTATTCTATTGTGACTGAGGAATACGAGATGTTAAATTGAAATCTGGAAAGTTGGAGATGGCTTATATGCAGGAACAAACACGACGACTGTTTGTACAATAAGACATAAAAGAATAGGAAGACGACATTCTTAACTCTAACTCTCAAGAATTGAGAGAGAGAGAGAGTATAAAGGAAGGGAAGACGACGTCCTCCGAGGCGTGAAGGTATACCCAGATAAGAGATCGCCTCGGCAAGAACTCTAACCTGAACATAAGACAGGAGAGTATAAAAGATGCCGGAAAAGAACAGGCATCAATGACAAAAGGAATGTGACCCCCGTTAGACAATCAGGGACATTCAGACTTTTTAATTTAATCTTGAATAGTTTTTCAAGACTGACTGGGGGCATATATGTACACACATATCCCCCCCCCCCGCTATGACTCCATTACACAACTTGAGTAGGACATGCATTTGAATTTTTACATAATTAATGAACTAACGACTAACAAGCATTCAGGAGATGAATTATTTTTATTCACGAATGTATGAATTTGTACAGGAAAACAGGCAAAAAGAAGATGCGAAGGCTACACTCGCTGCAACAATTGTGGGCCAATTAAATGCTAAGATAAAGCAAAGCACTTCATCACTTAGACTTTGAAGTGGACTTGGATTTCTTAGCAGCCTTCTGAGCATCCTTTGCCTCTCTTTCAGCATCAGTTAAGATGCGCCTTGGTTTTTTCTTCCCCGAGACAGAAGTGCTGGAATCGGTTGACTTTTTCATGGGAGTCGGAACGTTGGAATCAAGAGAAGACTTTTTAACAAGTTCTTCTGTGATAGATCTAGTCGAAAGCTTAACAACTAACCATGATCCGGCATCCACTACTGCGAGAGTCTTAAGGCTCTCGGGGTCTAGGTCTTCAACTTTAAGCTGCATGCGTTTGTCTTGTTCGGCTTTCAATACAGCCAAAGTGATGTCATCAGCGCTATTCGACTCCCCAACTATAGCCACCTCAGGGTCTTCCTCGTGTCCCCCGTTGCCACCGTCATCTTTCAAGGAATCTATCATTTCGTCATCGTGAGAAGCATCAGCCTTAGACGGTTCAATTCCTTCTCCTGAATCAATAGTGGTAGCCTTGTCCTTCCCCCTGTAGCATTCTCCATAGGTTTTGCTCCAATGGTGGTTCCCTGGGGCACGTTTGTCTTTTCGGACGGTTCAACACCTATAGAGTGAGAAGAAACAGTTATCAACTTAGGAGAAAATAAAGGGTCCTTCATCGATTGCCCGATTATGTGATGAAAAGTAGAGATAGCTTTGACGAATTGAGGTGAAAAGGTAGAGATATCTTTCGATGATTTCTCAGCTGGAGTGACCGCCGTCTCCGACGCCGTTTCGGGTATGGGGGATAAAAGAGATGCCCGAGGGATCCCCGGGTTTTTGGGGTCATATCCCTCTACTTCCGAGGTTTTAGAGGCAGTAGAAGAAGAACCAGCCTCAAGGATGTTCTTTTGTTTAGCCCTCTGCTTCTCTTCCTCCATAGTAGCAGCAATAAGGCGGCGTCCCTCGGCTAGGCGTTCTGGTTCATCATCTCTTAGATATTTTTCCATAAGATTGTCTTCGTCAATGTAATCAACCTTGAGCTCCTCTTTCTCCCATTCAATGATTTGACTCCATACTTGGACCAAGGTAGATGGATAATCTTCAAAGAGATGTTTCGGCGGCGGATTATATGCGCAAAGAATTCAATCATTAATTCGCCGAAACCATGCACCTCTTCCTCAGCCTCTGACAGCTGCTTGTGGGTCTCTTCGGCGGATTTAATAACACTTTCGACATTACCCTCTGCTAGGGCAGCCCTGTTCTCAGCCTCCACCAATTTGGAAACCAAGTCAGCATTTTTCTTCTCCAATTCGGCGTTCTTCCTCGCTAACTCGGCCTTCTCTCGCTCAAGGTCAGCGTAAGCAAGTTGCATTTTGGCAGCATCTGACTTGGCGTCTTCTGCTTGCTTTTTCAGTTCCGAACGCTCTTGAGTATGGGACTCAAGCAAGTCATGGTAACGTTTTTGTAAGTCCTCAAATTGTTGCTTGAAGCTAGCAGCATCCCGTTGAGCGATAGCAAGTTAGGCTTGTGTATCCTCACGGTCTTTCCCTAAATTTTTCAAGGCCTTTGCGTCGTCTTCTGCGGTCTTCTGCATCGAGTCAGTATTCGTGATTAGATTTCGGATAATTATGGAAAGATTACGCGAATACTTGAACATCTCTGAGTATTGTTTTTCGACCGCATCAATCTTTGCTTTGGACTCATCTGCCCACCTCGACGAAATAGGCTCAAGAGAAGGTAAAAAAAGTCAAGTTTTCGAAGTAGTGTTCGGGAAATTGCTCCTCCAGATACGCCCGCTTAACTGCAGTTTCAGCATCCAATGGTGGAGATGCAGGGAATGTCAGCTCGGTGTCCTTATGTGTGGAAGGTTCAATGGCCTCCTCATTCCTTCTAGGCCGTTTAGCAGGAACTTTGTGCTTGCTTCGCGAATCGGTATCTCTCGGCGGGCTCCTTTCCCTACTGCGTTTTTCTTGAGAAAGAATTGGGTCTTTTGACTGCGGCATGTCATCTTCTCGACGACCTTGGTAGCCCTTATATCGCTCTAAATCTGACCGAACGGGAGAGCGAGAGCGCGAGGACCGCGACTGGCAAGAATCATAGGGCCTTCTATCCTCCCTATCGCGTCTTTCGCGACGATCATGCTCAGGATCAGAAGGGGGTCTAGACATGCTGCGACGAAGTTTCCTGATATCATAATAGGAGTGAGACATTGCACCTGCGCAACAAGGTAAATGAAATTCAGAATCAGTGTTCTCACAAAAGGAAAGTGCTATGAAGTGTGGTGCTGTTGTGTTAAGTGCATCCTAAGTGGCGTTTTCCCCCCGACAAACCCGAGTCCGAAGCCAGACTAGTGTGAGTGGGCTCTTTGGTCTTAGCAGGGGTGGTCTCTTCTGAAGAAGTGAAAACTAAAGGATTTGTCCCAAAATCCTCTGAAGTGTAAATAGTTTCAGGTAAGGGAAATGTTGGATCATCAGTACTAGGGGCATCTCCCTGAAAAGCATCAATTGGCGGCTCTTTGGAAGACGTTGACTTCTCCGGAGAGATGGCATCCTCGGGAACGATGTACCCCTCACGGTGCTTTTCGGCCATGTTAGCCAGTTCATCATCTTGAGTCAAAGATGGAGAAGGTGAAGCCTGAAGCGGCATTGTAGGAGCTTTCGCTCGTTTCTGGGATTACGTCCACTGGGGGAATATATACATATGGACCTGTCCCGTGACCTATACTAAGGGTAACAGACAGCAACCTATGAAGATGAAGATATTCATCCTTAAGGACTTCATCAATAGTTAAAAACTTTTGATCACCATTAAGGAGCCGGTGCATCCGATCAAAGAACGCTTGATCCGATATTTGTTTTGGGTTATCAACTGCAAACAAAAAGAAAACGGATTAATGTGGTGGCGTGGACATACAGAGTCGAGATTTAGAAAACCAGTGCTTTACTTGATTTCGTCCATCTCCTAGCACACCCTGGCTGTTGCCTTATATAAAACCATTCCAGCCTGGAATCACCCGCTTTGCTGCTGAATGGTGCTGGAATTATCTTCCTTTTTGGGACAGACTCGAAGTAACAGAAAGAAGGTGTTTCTCGAGTCCGGTGCTTGAAGTTATAAAAGAAATTGACATCATCGAAGGTTGGTTCTATGCCTAGAATTTCTCTGTATGCTACATACAAGGTATATAGGTAAGCATAGGAGTTGGGATGCAGCTGCATGGGGGCAATCCGCATCTGCCTTAGAAAGTCGACAACGAATGGAGAAAACGGTGGCCCCAACCATGCACATCAGTCGGGTGATTGCCATAAATCCCTATGGAGGATTATGTGGACGATCAGTTTTTGATGGCACCAAGGTATCCCCTTTTAGTATCCCATGCTTTAGGCATATTTGAACAAGTCTGTCATTATCAATCGTCGATTCAACAGAATCTTGAGGTGATTTCAATATGATGGCAGACTCAAATTCATCAGGAGCTCGATTATCTCCAACCCCTCCTTCCTCTTCACAGCCAAGAGAAACTCCACCCTCAGAAGACACATTATCGCTTTCATGAGTTACTACCTCGTAATCCGAGCCCTCATCATCCCACTCTGGATCTGAGGAAGAAGATATGTCGTCAAGAGTGATTTTATTGGATGTCTCTGGGATCTCTTTCTTCTCTGCTAATCTAGATGAACGTATGGCTGTCATGGTCACTAAACTATTGAAGAAGCAATAACACAAGTTAGAGTAAATTAGCCCGTATCCCCCCGTGCATGTGTATGAACTAAAGTGTGAGCAGTGTGTGCAGAAGATGTAAAGTTAACACTCGAAAGTGTAAGGCAAAATCTTGGCAACATAATGATGTTAAGAACAGTTCTTGATGTTCGTTTATGTTCGCGAGGCACTATCCTAACTATCCATTAAGTTGAAGATTATGCCAAGAGTTGATTGGGCCAGTTAAACAAATTCTTATGCATTAAGTTGGACTGCTCTTCGGTTCGGTTCGAGTGCATTCATTGGGATCGGATCGGGGGTATAGCCTTGCCTTGGACTCAGACAAACATTGAAGCCCAGGGATCAAAGTCGGATCGGTTTGGAAGTAGGCTCCCCGAACGATCCGGATCAAATTAAGTGACCATGCCCCTCTCCTCTTTTATTTCACTTTTCAATCCGATCCGATTGCGAGGGTACTATCCGACCCGATCCAATAAGTTAAGCTCTGTCTCCCTCTTCAACTTTTGCCCCGACCCGATTTGACTTTCTGAGCCTTTTCTTCCTTTTCTTCTCCTCCGTCTTCCATATCTCCACACCCGAACTGACTCCCTATGCCCTTCGTCTTCCTCTTCCTCCCTAGTCACAACCAAACTCAATCCATCTCCAAAACCATAGTTGGAACCGAACAGGTACCATCTTCCACCTCCCAGCGCTTTGAGGTGAAGGCGAAGCCACCAACAACGACGGCGAGGGAGGAGGAAGTCGCGGCGTCGAAGCCGAGCAATAACCACACTTAAATTGTTCAAATCGATCACAAATTTCAATTGGAACCGTTTATTACTAAGATAATTGAAGTCTTAAACCTACCAAGATGTTTAAATTGAAAGTCGACGAGAGAATTTCAGAGTTTTTGAGCTTTCTGAAAGCTAGGGTTTCAGTGTGAAAACTGTTGAACGAGACTAATGAAAGAAAGGGAAGAAGAAGGGAATGGATAATGAGTTTATATATGTATTCTCAGTGACTAATCATATTCCTCGTCTTTTCTTCTCCCCGTTCGGACCGGGATATAGGCCCATGAACCTAAGCCAAGCCTGTTAATTCGATGATCGAGTAGTACAAGAAGGAGGCCCCTTCGGATCGAGTCTGAACCGAATGAATTGAGCACAACGACTCGGTGTGCAAATTAAATTCAAAGAAAAATAAAGAAAAAACATACCTAGAAGAGCCACTGATCATCAAGGAGAGTTCCTAGGGTTGTTTAACAATGAAGAAAATAAATCGTAAATTCTACCACATATATATAAGCGATAAAAGACACGACTTCATGAAGTGACACATCTTCACAAGCGAATGGAAATAACTTTTCAATGATCGATGAGCAGATGATATCAAAGCACGCTACGTCTTCAACAGAAGCATCCTTTGAGGGGGCAAAATGTTAGCCTACTTTGTAAACTAGGCTATTCAAAGTCAAGAAATCAGAAAATCGAGTAAACAAAAGACACTTTATTACACATCCGGTTCGGATCAGAATTACAAAGGTAAGAACAGAAGCAACACAAAGCTAAAAGATCTAGCCGGATCGGATCGGGCATAGTCAAAGAAAAGCAAAGTGAGACAAAAGTCGAACCGGATCGGATCGGATGGGATGCTCCGATCCGAACCCCATATTATTAGAAGGACCCAATCCGATCCCAAAAGTTCCCAGCCGCTTCACTCCATGATCTCCTGGATATTCGGAGCAGTTACACCCACTTTTTACCCACGATGGCCACTTACCTGATGTGTTGGCAACACCAAGACTCATCTGATCCCGAAAGTCCTGGGATGGAGGACACGTGCACCCGATCCGAACCGAATTCTTGAGAAATTTCCACCTATAAATAGACATCCAAGGGTCGTTTGAAAGGATCTTTTTGGCACTCTTTGAGTTCATTTATCTTTGAGAACCGAATTCCAGCACTCCCAAACAATCCAAATCAACATACACAGTGTATTTTGAGATAATTGGGTGAATGTATATGAAAAGTGAGCGAGATTGAGCGAATATCTTGTTGTATTTTCATCTATATCATCAAACAAAGTGTTATAAAGTGGACGTAGGCTCTTCAACGCCGAACCACTATAAATTATGTGTCTCTTTTATGTTTTTGATCTCATTTTATCGAAATTTTAGTCAATTTTAGTCAATTTCGGTGTTAGAACCACTTCTTGGTCTAACACTGGGTATTTGAAATTAACCAGGTTCAATGCTGATAACAGGAATGTTATCGTTGGCAAATTCAATGGGATAATTTAAATTTCAAATTCATAGAAGACCATGAACACATGCAACTCTTTCAAAATCGAAGATCAGATCATGTCTTGGTTCATAACACAATCACGCAGCTCATTAAAGCCAAGAATTCAAAAGAGGAAATTTCATGCAATTAGATTAAGTCATTTAATTCGAAATCAGAGCATTTTTAGGGTTTTCTTAACCCTATGTGTTATCACCAAATCATCACTGGCATTCGCATCGAAATCCAACACAAACAATTCAAAGAATTCAAGAGAATCAAATAACTCACATATCTTTTAGGGTTTCGATCGCCACAGAGAGGGACAATTCAACGACGAAGGAGCAACATCTATTCGAGCTTTAGAGAATCAATTTAGATCATCATCGCGATCGAGATTTGGATTCCAGAGAAACCCTAGCCTTTGAAGCCGCTGCCATTTTTTCTCAAATAAGAAAGTGAACGGGAAATGAAACGAGTGGTGCACCATTTTAAAGAGGCCGGCCAAGTTGAAGTTTAAAGGGAGATTTATTTTTCTCTTTTGAAATCTTGGGTTTTGTTTTATTATTTGTTGTATTTTTATTTTTATTTTGAATAGTTCTACCAGTTTCTAGAGTCTGTAAAATTCTAGGGGATTCAGTTAGGGGTTTAACTGAAAGTTTCTAGAGTTTGTAAAATCTAGGTAGTTTCCTAGTTTCGTCTATAAAACTAGGTAGTTTACTAGAGTCTGTAAAACTAGGGGAAATCTGATCTGGGGGATTAGATCAGTCTAGGGTTTTAAGCATAGGATTAAAATAGGAGCGATGGGTTCATAAGTTTACATGGTCTTGTAAGCAGGATCTGTTCTATTACCTAGTAGAAACCTTATGAAGCGGTAAGTAGGATTTTTGCCGAAGCTGGGTATATCTTGTGTCATTTACCTTTCTGCATTTATTTTCTACTGCATTCTGTGATCTGATATTTTTAATATCTCGCTTAATTTTTGAAACACCCCACCTCCGTCAAGGTCACTCACAAAGGGAATGCCTTAACTTTGGTGGAGGTTTATAAGTAAAAGCCATAGAAATACTCAAGACAGATATAAATACACATATTTTAAAACAGTGGAAACCAAACAGACTTTTATTTCATCAATTCCTTTTCAAATAAAACATTCCATAATTGTATCAAAATACTTCCAACATTACAACCTCATTACTGTCTTGATTATTAAAGAAGCATAAAACATAAATAATGTGACAAAAATCCCCATAGTGATATCCAAAGCCATAACCCGAGCAAAAGAGATCCAAATCATACATCTACGTTCTTGGAGCTTGTAAAGAGTCTGACTGAGCTGAGTTGTTTCCTCCCTGTGGACCTGGGGGGGGGGAAACAAAAGAAAAAAAGACGAAAAGAAAATAGAGTCAGACATAAAGCCTGAGTAAATCTTGTAACTCTTCAGTATGTGAATAAGAAAAGGGCATGATAGATATAAACTGAAAATAGGAAAGTGTCACAAGCTAAGGAAGTGTCGAATGTACTATCGCACCCATACTATATCTCAACACCTACTTGAGTTTATTCTAACAAGCACCCCATGCTGAGGGTGAAGTGATCCCCATTTTTATTTAAAGATCGGCTCCTACTCGCGTTAACATGTGTCATACGGCCCCCAAGAATTGTAGATACCTATGATGGTCCCACCATGGGGTGTATCAAGACCCATGGTGGCGGCCCCGACACAAATTCTAGAAGGCATAGGTTATACTACTGGTGTCCCCAGTGCCCTGGTTGTCTGCTCCGGAGTGTGTGCAGGCCCGCACCCCGTTAGACCTACATTGTGCACCCACCGCCTCCGTTTGACCGCTTACAATCAGCCCAGTAATCGTGCCCCACCCTGCCTAGTTTCAGGGTACCATGATACCTAACTTGGGTTACTGCTGAAACGGGTCCCTCGTTACCAGGATTTTCTAGTCAAACATGTTAAGCAGTTAAGTATTTGTATTTACCTAACCCCACCCATCAATTCTTGTTAACATGTTGAATTTGGTTAAGTGCTATAGTTGACTTAACCCTACCATCTGTCCTTAGCCTCTTAGAGCACCAGACCACTCACATTAGACAGGTATTGCTACGGTTACTGGATGTGCCGGTCGATTCCGGGCAGGTTTACACTGTAGCTCAGTCTAACCTCGGGTCATTATTGGGATCAATGCTTAACCACCCACATTGGATAGGTATTGTTGTGACTACTGGACAGCCGGGCGGGTTCGGGCAGGTTTACATCACAACAAAATCCAACCTCGGGTTAAGCATATTGTGTTTTCTAAATTTACACATTTTATTATTTCTCAATTATGGGTGTAAATGACATATCTTTTATTCTTGGGTATATCAATTCATACCGCTTAAATGTCATTGTCATTGGCATGTGCCAACCATGCCAACATATATTTTCATGTTTTACACCCAACGTTATTACCCCCGTTTGTACGTTCGTAACATTATAACATGTGTTGGGCTTGTCACAATTCATCCCAACTTTATAATCGTGAGAAAAAGGGGAAATCAAGAACATGTAATACATAAAGGTGTGTGGTGCATGAACTTGCAATTTAGCGATTCAACTAACATATAACATGGGTCATGTGAACTTGCAGTCAAATCAAAGTATAACTAAGTAGGTGACATATGAAATGGCATAGTTTAGGCTAATACAAACTTGTGTTTTAAACATGTTTAACTTGGCATAATGTCAACCCCAAAACTAGCATGTTGTATATTCACCAAAATGTCCAATTATAACATCTAATCACATAGCCTATTTCAACATGAACTTGCATAGGTTATGAAACCCAAACGATACTTAACATAGATCCAATTATACTTGCAAATAAACATGAACTTGCATAGTTTATGAAACCCAAACGATACTTAACATAGATCCAATTATACTAGCAAATAAACATGAGAATGATATCATAGTTTTTGGGTCAAGTAGGCATAAAAGTTTCAAATCTAGAACATGTTTACATAAGCCTTAATTTAGACTTAGTGAATGTATATAGCCCATGCCATAGGTATAAACATAAAGGGATCAAATTCTAGTTTTTGCCACAAACTTGCAAGTGCCATTGTTTTCATATACAATTGTTCAATAGGCTTGCATCAATCAAATTTATGCCACAAACATCAATACACAAGTCATGATAGAACCATTACAATACACAGAATTTATACAATAACACAATTCTATTTTCATTTACATTGAATCACACCACAGTTTTTATTCATATTCTGAAAGGTCACTATACTTACAACGAATGCAGAATCTTGAATTCTGGATTCTGAAATTGAGATGCGCTCCTTTGGCTAGACTAACGTTGCATTGATTAATTTGATTAAACTTTAATCTTCTTCTTAATTTGATTCGTCTCTAAGCTTTTCTCTCTTGACAGCTATGCTCAATTCCTTCCTGGCAGCATGACGACTCCCATCTTATTTTTTTATGTGAATTTTCAGTTGAGACTTAGGGTGTATTTATAGATTTTTAAATTGTTTTGAGCCGTCAGATGGAGACAGGAGGAATATAGACCATACAGAGTTCAAAGAGCCAATCAATAGGTGACATGTCAGCCCTAGTGACACACCGAGCCACAGAAATTCGAGCCAGAACCAGACCAAGCCAGCCAGGTCGACCAGGCAGGTCGACACCCAGGTCGACACTATGGTCGACCTGGGGTGGCCAGGTCGACACCATGGTCGACCCTATGGTCGACCTGGTCTCTAGGCGGGAATTTTCCTGCCCAGCCCAGTTTGAACCTGTTTTCGAATTTCGAATTTAAAACTGAGCTGTTTGAATTTAAATTTTTTTCTGAAGCTTCCGAAGGTCATAACTCCTTCACACGGAATCCGATTTGCGCAAACTCGGACTCTATCTCAAGCAGAATTCCGAGACGAACGCAATGGCGTAACCCATTTCCCTTAATTATTTCATTTAGAATTAATTACACTTTAATTTGTGAAGCTTAATGTTATAGAATTCACGGGGTGTTACATTCTCCCCCCCCCCTTAAAAGGATTTCGTCCCCGAAATCTCCAAGTTAGGAAGAATGTATATCTGACCATCCAACAGTCCATCTACTCAACCAACAAACACAGGCGTCCACTGTCCTTAGAAGACTTCTAATGCTTCGTGATCATATGCACAGTGTGTGTACATGTCCCTATCTAATGCAGAAATCAGACGGTCTACTGATTCAGTTGACCTCCTTAATGCGAATCATGTAAGTGTCATGAATCCATTATGTATGCAAATTTTTCCTACTCATAATTCTACATGAGTGCACAACTATTCATACAAATGCGATGACCATATGACAGCATATCAAGTTCCAACCATATACAAATGAGAATACATATATGCATATGCAATATGAAGTGACTGAGCCGATCTATAACCTAGGGTGTGTGTGTATATGCATCCACGAGTAACCACTAGCAATCACTAGCAACCATTTGCAGCCATCATCCATAACATGTTTTCAAATACATGTTTGCATCCATTTGTTTTCTACCTAAGGAGTTAGGAAAAGGACCGAGGAGATATACCTAAAAAGATAGATAAAGCATAACTTAAGGAAAAAGAGAGATCGAAGATGTACCCTCAAAAAAAGAGGGTAGGCAGCGCATATTCTGTCCTCAGTTTCCCAAGTCGGGTCTTCCTCGGCGTCGCTCCACTGAACTTTAACGAGTTTGACTTCGCGGTTGCGTAGCTTTTTCACTTCAATTCCTAAAATGCGGGTTGGAACTTTCCTCACAGTTGCTTCACGTTCCACTTCGGCTTCTTCTAGAATGCTAGGTTCCACCACTTCCGCAGACTCATGCAAACACTTCCGGAGGTGAGAAACATCAAAGACGTTGTGAACTCCGGCCAGTCTCTCGGGTAGCTCTAATCTATAGGCCATCTTCCCAACCTTCTCGATGATAGGAAACAGTCCTACAAATCTTGGTGCTAGCTTTCCTGCGGATCCAAAGCGATCGACGTTCCTTAAAGGAGATACCTTAAGGAAAACCCTGTCCCCAACCACAAACTCAAGGTCGGTCCTTCTTTTGTCGGCGTAGGATTTCTGTCTGTCTTGGGCAGTCTTCATTCTCCTACATATCAAGTCCACTTTCTCCGAAGTCTCTCGAATCATGTCTGGCCCAAGTATAAGCTTATCTGTAGACTCCCACCAACAAGTGGGTGATTTGCACGGTCTTCCATACAAGGCTTCGAAGGGTGCCATGCCTATCGTAGCTTGGTAGCTGTTGTTGTAGGCAAATTCTACTAAAGGAAGGTGATCCTCCCACGTCCCTCCAAAGTCAAGAACGCAAAGTCTTAAAAGATCCTCCAAAACTCTATTCACCCTTTCTGTCTGGCCATCGGTTTGGGGGTGATAGGTCGTGCTCAAACATAACTGTGTGCCTACAGCTTCTTGCAGACTCCGCCAAAACTCACTTGTGAAGATAGGGTCTCGGTCACTAATAATGCTGGAGGGTATCCCATGGAGTCGAACTATTTCCTTGAGATAAAGAGATGCTAGAGATGCAGCAGTCCTTCTACTCTTGATAGGTATAAAGTGGGCGCTTTTAGTAAGCCTATCCACCATTACCCAAATGCTAGTGTTGCCTCTTCTCGACCTAGGCAGTCCATCAATGAAGTCCATTGAAATACTATCCCACTTCCACTGTGGGACCTCTAAAGGATGAAGTAGTCCTCCAGACTTCTTCTGTTCTGCCTTGACCTATTGGCAGGTCATGCACTTAGAAACGAAATCTTCCACGTCTTGCTTCATGCCGCACCAAAAGAAAGTCCTTTTTATATCCTTGTACATCTTATCACCACCAGGGTGTATAGTCATCTTAGAATGATGCGCTTCCTTGAGAACCTTCTTTGTCAACTCCCTTGCTTGTGGGACGCATAATCTTCCATCTCGCCTCAGCCAACCCTTATCATCAATGGCGTATCTACCGAGGTGACTAGAAGTCACACCCATAATAAGTTTATCAATCATATTAACAAGCTGAGGGTCTTCACGTTGTGCAGCCCCTATTGAGTCCAAGAGAGTAGGGCGTACTTCGAGAGATGCTAGTAAACCCGATACAAAATCCGAGGAGGGCCTAAAGTTAAAACTGGCTATATACTCCAAGCTTTGCCTTTCCACAAAGAGTGGGCTTAAGGTCAGTTTCTTTCGGCTCAACGCGTCTGCTACCACATTGCCTTTTACGGGAGTATAAGAAATTTCAAAGTCATACGAGGCAAGAAACTCCATCCATCTTTGCTGCCTCAAGTTAAGATCCTTCTTCGAGAAGAGATATTTCAATGATTTATGGTTAGTGTATAATTCGAACTTCTCACCTAGGAGATAATGGCGCCAAGACTTCAGTGCAAAGACGATGGCGGCTAACTCAAGATCGTGGGTTGGGTAGTTCTTTTCATGAACTTTCAATTGTCTTCCGCCATAAGCTACTACCCTTCCTTCTTGCATTAGAACAGCGCCTAGTCCCGTTCCACATGCATCCGTGTATACTGTGAACATTTTGCTTCCATCTGGCAAGGTCAGAACTGGGTTTGTTGTGAGAGCCCTTTTTAATCGTTGGAAAGTAAACTCGCAGTCCAAATCCCAAGTGAACGCCAGATTCTTCTTTGTTAGCCTTGTGAGTGGGGCTGAGATTTTCGCGAAATCCCTAATAAAATTTCGGTAAAAACCAGCTAGCCCAAGAAAGCTTCGAACTTCGGTTGCATTTCTTGGTGTCTTCCAATCTTGTACTGCCACCACTTTCGCGGGGTCCACAGCCAACCCCTCTTTGGACACTATATGCCCCAGAAATCTTACCTCCTTTCTCCAAAAGTGGCACTTGGAGAATTTGGCTTTTAGCTGATGTGAACGGAGAGTTTCCATGATTTCTTTCAGATGTTGAGCATGCTCTTCCTCATTCTTTGAAAAGATTAAGATATCATCTACGAAGACAACCACGAATTTGTTGAGGAATTCTCTGAACACCCTGCTCATTAGGTCTACAAATAAGCGGGTGCATTTGTCAAGCCGAAAGGCATGACAAGCCACTCGAAGAAACCGTCTGGGGTTCTGAACACCGTCTTATCAATGCTATCTTCAGCTACTCTTAGCTGATGGAACCCAGTTGCCAGATCAAGTTGGGAGAAGACCGACGCTCCTACAAGCTGATCAAACAAATCGTCGATTCAGGGAAGAGGGTGCCTATTTTTCTTGATCAATTTGTTTAACTCCCTATAGTCGACGCAAAGGCAAAGCGAACCGTCTGCTTTGGTTGCGAACACCACTGGAGCACCCCATTCCGAAATGCTCCGTCTAATGAACCCCTTTTCGAGAAGTTCTTTAACCTGCTTACTGAGCTCCTTTCTCACCTTTGGAGCCATGTGTCTGACAGGTAAAGCTACGGGCTTTGCATTATCTACAAGATATATGCGGAAGTCTTTTTCCCGCCTCGGAGGTAAGCCTTTCACCTCCTCAAAGAGATCAGGATATTCCCGGACTATTCTAACTGATTGCAAATTCTCCTCAGAAGCATCAAGCGACTCTAGATAACTAAGCATAACAACATTCAAGGGATTACAAGAAATTTCTAGAGTGTTACCAAGCCGAGTCAAGATTCTAACTACTCTTTTCTCACATTCAAGGATCGTCCCATTACTGGATAACCAGTCCATGCCTAAGATCAAACCATATCCCGAGAAGCCCAAAACAAAGGCATTACAACTAAACTCAATGCTGAGAATAGAGATTTTCAAACCCAAACAAACCATTGACTAGTAAGCGGAGCCCCCAATTGGATTTGAAACTACTAAGGGATCTTCTACCATACTAGTGTCTAGATACAGAGATTCTACTAAGGCAGATGAAATAAAAGAGTGTGATGCACCAGAGTCAAAAAGTGTGCGAACTTGATGATCATAAAGATAAACTGCACTTTCTACAGAAATATTACTACCTCGTTCCTACTGAGGTGCCACTAGCGCATGAACCTGACCCCCTGAAGTGGATCCGACTTTCTGTCCCTGCCCTTTCTTCTTTGGACAGTCCTTAGCTTGGTGTCCAGTTTCTCCACAATGGAAGCACCCACCCATCTTCGCCTTCCTTTTTCGACAGTCTTTTGATATTTGTCCCACAATGCCACAGAAATTGCACCTTCTCTTCTCACGGGGCTTATTGTCCTTTCCTCCTTTCTTGAAGTCTGTTTTCTTTGTTTGTAGACCCTCTTTCTTCTCTTCCACCTTAGTTTCTTTCTTGTTGTGGTCTTCCTCATGTAGCAACGCCATGTCCACCAAGCTTTCATAAGTCGCTCTCGTGGATACCTGGGTCATGGCAAGGCTGTGTAGAGGCTCATTCAAACCCTTGACGAAGCGAAGTGCCTTCTTGTGTTGGGTGTTTACTAAGTCTAGACCAAATCTGGCCAGCTGATTAAACTGATTAACATACTCCCTGATTGTCATACTTCCCTGTTTCATAGTTAGGAACTTCTCCATTTACAAGCTTCTTTCAGCTTGGGAGAGGAATTTCATCTCAAACCTTGTCCTGAAGTCTTCCCATGTTTCCACCGCCCTCTGAGCATTGGTAATTTCCCACCAATAGGAAGCTTCATCTTTAAGTAACCATACTGCTAGCTGTATCTTTTGGCCATCATCAACTCCGAAGATGACAAACAGATCCTCAGTCCCCATTAGCCAGTTTCTTGCTCCTACAAAGTCTTTTCCACCATAAAAGTCTTTTCCACCCATTGCCTTGAAGTCTCTGCATGTTATTGCGAAGGCATTTCCACGAGGAGTAGGAGGAGGAGGAGGAACCGCGGCCACTGGAGGAGGGATGTTTGCTGGGCCCGCGCCATTGGCCCTCGCTTCTAAATACCTCCTAAACCAGCCGGGTATCGGTACTCCTTCAGGAAGGTTAAGGTCTCCAGACATACTGAAACAGAAAGGAAAGATTCAAAACGAAGGATAGAGAGAGATAATGCATATGGCTTTGGGGGATTATGTCTTTTAAAATATAACACTTTTTTCTTGAAAAATACTTCTTTAAACTTTCTTTTTGAAAACAATTTCAAAAACTTTTATCTTGTCTGGTAAACCTATGCTCTGATACCAAGTGAAACACCCCACCTCCGTCAAGGTCACTCACAAAGGGAATACCTTAACTTTGGTGGAGGTTTATAAGTACAAGCCACAGAAATACTCAAGACAGATATAAATACACATATTTTAAAACAGCGGAAACCAAACAGACTTTTATTTCATCAATACGTGTTCAAACAAAACATTCCATAATTGTCTCAAAATACTTCCAACATTACAACCTCATTACTGTCTTGATTATAAAAGAAGCATAAAACATAAATAAAGTGACAAAAATCCCTATAGTGATATCCAAAGCCATAATCCGAGCAAAAGAGATCCAAATCATACATCTACGTTCTTGGAGCTTGTAAAGAGTCTGACTGAGCTGAGTTGTTTCCTCCCTGGGACCTGGGGGGAAACGAAAGAAAAGAAGACGAAAAGAAAATAGAGTCAGACATAAAGCCTGAGTAAATCTTGTAACTCTTCAGTATGTGAATAATAAAAGGGCATGATAGATATAAAATGAAAATAGGAGAGTGTCACAAGCTAAGGAAGTGTCGAATGTACTATCGCACCCATACTATATCTCTGCACCTACTTGAGTTTATTCTAACTGGCACCCCATGCTGAGGGCGAAGTGATCCCCATTTTTATTTAAAGATCGGCTCCTACTCGCGTTAACATGTATCATACGGCCCCCAAGAATTGTAGATACCTATGCTGGTCCCACCATGGGGTGTATCAAAACCCATGGTGGCGGCCCCGACACAAATTCTAGAAGGCATAGGTTATACTACTGGTGTCCCCAGTGCCCTGGTTGTTTGCTCCGGAGTGTGTGCAAGCCCACACCCCGTTAGACCTACACTGTGCACCCACCGCCGCCGTTTGACCGCTTACAATCAGCCCAGTAATCGTGCCCCACCCTGCCTAGTTTCAGGGTACCATGATACCTAACTTGGGTTACTGCTGAAACGGGTCCCTCGTTACCAGGATTTTCTAGTCAAACATGTTAAGTGGTTAAGTGTCTGTATTTACCTAACCCCACCCATCAATTCTTGTTAACATGTTGAATTTGGTTAAGTGTTATAGTTGACTTAACCCTACCATATGTCCTTAGCCTCTTAGAGCACCAGACCACTCACATTAGACAGGTATTGCTATGGTTACTGGATGTGCCGGTCGGTTCCGGGCAGGTTTACACTGTAGCTCAGTCTAACCTCGGGTCATTATTGGGCTCAATGCTTAACCACCCACATTGGATAGGTATTGTTGTGACTACTGGACAGCCGGGCGGGTCCGGGCAGGTTTACATCATAACTCAATCTAACCTCGGGTTAAGCATATCGTGTTTTCTAAATTTACACATTTTATTATTTCTCAATTATGTGTGTAAATGTCATATCTTTTATTCTTGGGTATATCAATTCATACCGCTTAAATGTCATTGTCGTTGGCATGTGCCAACCATGCCAACATATATTTTCATGTTTTACACCCAACGTTATTAACCCCGTTTGTACGTTCGCAACATTAAAACATGTGTTGGGCTTGTCACAATTCAGCCCAACTTTATAATCATGAGAAAAAGGGCAAATCAAGAACATGTAATACATAAAGGTGTGTGGCGCATGAACTTACAATTTAGCGAATCAATTAACATATAACATGGGTCATGTGAACTTGCAGTCAAATCAAAGTATAACTAAGTAGGTGACATATGAAATGGCATAGTTTAGGCTAATTCAAACTTGTGTTTTAAACATGTTTAACTTGGCATAATGTCAACCACAAAACTAGCATGTTGTATATTCACCAAAATGTACAATTATAACATCTAATGACGTAGCCTATTTCAACATGAACTTGCATAGGTTATAAAACCCAAACGATACTTAACATAGATCCAATTATACTTGCAAATAAACATGAACTTGCATAGTTTATGAAACCCAAACGATACTTAACATAGATCCAATTATACTTGCAAATAAACATGAGAATGATATCATAGTTTTTGGGTCAAGTAGGCATAAAAGGTTTCAAATCTAGAACATGTTTACATAAGCCTTAATTTAGAATTAATGAATGTATATAGCCCATGCCATAGGTATAAACATAAAGGGATCAAATTCTAATTTTTGCCACAAACTTGCAAGTGCCATTGTTTTCATATACAATTGTTCAATAGGCTTGCATCAATCAAATTTATGCCACAAACATCAATACACAAGTCATGATAGAACCATTATAATACACAGAATGTATACAATAACACAATTCTATTTTCATTTACATCGAATCACATCACAGTTTTTATTCATATTCTGAAAGGTCACTATACTTACAACGAATGCAGAATCTTGAATTCTGGATTCTGAATTCTGAAATTGAGATGCGCTCCTTTGGGTAGACTAACATTGCGTTGATTAATTTGATTAAACTTTAAGCTTTTCTCTCTTGACGGCTATGCTCAATTCCTTCCTGGCAGCATGACGACTCCCATCTTATTTTTTTAGGTGAATTTTCAGTTGAGACTTAGGGTGTATTTATAGATTTTTAAATTGTTTTGAGCCGTCAGATGGAGACAGGAGGAATCTAGACCATACAGAGTTCAAAGAGCCAATCAAGAGGTGACATATCAGCCCTAGTGACACACCGAGCCATAGAAATTCGAGCCAGAGCCAGACCTAGCCAGCCAGGTCGACCAGGCAGGTCGACTGGCAGGTCGACACCCAGGTCGGCACTATGGTCGACCTGGGGTGGCCAGGTCGACACCATGGTCGACCTGGGGTGGCCAGGTCGACACCATGGTCGACCCTATGGTCGACCTGGTCTCTGGGCGGGATTTTCCCGCCCAGCCCAGTTTGAACTTGTTTTCGAATTTCGAATTTAAAACTGAGCTGTTTGAATTTAAATTTTTTTCTGAAACTTCCGAAGGTCATAACTCCTTCATACGGAGTCCGATTTGCGCAAACTCGGACTCTATCTCAAGTAGAATTCCGAGACGAACGCAATGGCTTAACCCATTTCCCTTAATTCTTTCATTTAGAATTAATTACACTTTAATTTGTGAAGCTTAATGTTATAGAATTCACGGGGTGTTACAATTTTCAATAAACCCTATTCACCCCCCGTCCCCTCTAGGGTTAATCTAAATCCAACAAAACCAAAGTAAATATTAAAGTCAATATAAATTGAATGATTAGTTTGTTTATGTTGATTGTGAATTGTTTGTTATTTAATGATAGATTGTTTGAATAGAAATAATCAACAGCTCAATGGAGATGAATGAATTATAAACTAAAGGTAATGAATTCCAATATTTAAAGTGGAATGAAATAGCATATGAATTGGATTAATGATTTAAACTTGTATTGGCAAATGAGTTGATGCTTCATGATTGATTTTGAAATTTTGTGTAGTTATATTTGTTGATTAATGAAGTATTAGTTAAGAATTTCATGAAGTAGTTACATGTATATTGGATGAGTTAAGTATAGTGCCAGATGACTTGGGAATTGATTTTGATTGCGTAGACTGCACGTAAATTGAGCAAGTATGCTCACTTGCACTTGTAAAAGGTATGTCTGAGAGAAAATATAAAATTTTGGGTTTTGAATTTTGTTTTTCGACCGTTTTGGTTGATGTATATATATTATTTGTTCCTACAATATCGCAAATGTCACTCCGAACAAGGGAGACTCTGCCGAATTTTTCTGGGACTTTAATGTGTTCGGAAATTTTCGATATTTTTAAAAAAAATACCATAATGAATTGGTTTTTGATTTAATATAAATTAGATTTTAGAATAGTAAATGGGGTCGTAACATTTTTCATACCTTAATAATTTCGGGGATGAAATTCTTCTAAGGGGGCAAGAATGTAATGTCCCGTATTTTTGGTAATCGAATATTTAATTTACTTTATTATTTTAAATATTTTATTTGGAATATTAATAGATTTAATATTGAATTCGTTATTAAAACGAAGTTATAACGTTAAATTTATATTTAATTTAAAACGAGCTCGAAATGGCGAGGCAGTTCGTAATATGGAGTTATGAACTTTAATTGAATATAAAGGATCCGATCTAAGTCGGATTTCCATCAAACAAGAAACGTTTGAATCTTGTCGATAATAATTTTATAATGAAAGAGAAAATTCTGGATTTTGTGTTATAGATTGTTAGATATGGCCAAATCAAATTTTAAAATAGTCATTATGGAAATCGTTATTAAAATATAACATTTGGAAAGGGTTTTAATATAATTTCGATATAGTTTTAACTCAAAATTGACGATATTGAGTTGTATAATTTATATTTGAAGTTGTATATATATTCTATTTGGATATATATGATAAAAATAATTTATTGTTATTTTACTGAATTATTTGGAAATTTAATTAATATTTTAATCGATATTATATAAACATTAAAAATAGCCATTTTTGCAAACAGTCTCAGTTTTCGATGAAATTTGTTTCATTGGAACCGTATTGTTAAATTATTGTATGAAAATCAAGTTTTGTGGCAAATCGATGTCGTGTGTGACTTCGGTAGCCAAAAACATCTCTGTTTTTATTTAATCGTTTACACAATTTAGACAGGGGTAACTTTGGGGGAATAAACGACTGGCCAAACGAACTCCAATTTTAATGAAATAAATTTCATTGGATCCGTAAGGAAGAGGTCTGGTAAAATGTCAAGGTTTCAAATTTATTGGATTTTTTTTGTAATTATAGGAATTTTAAACGCTTGATTTTTCATTGATATGTATTAAGGACTTTTCACAAACGACATCGGAATTTGATGAAATTGTCCCATCGGGTCCGGAATATTTTTTTTATGCTAGGATTAGCAATTTTTATCGGAATACGGAAGTCGTTTGTAGTTGTTTTGGCAAGTTACTTCACCATTAAGTATGATATAATATTATTTAAATAAATTTGGTGCTCTATGTATGTACCATTTTTTAAGGAAACCCTAAAATTTCTGTTCGTTTAGTCAACTTGGTCCACAAACCTTCCTGCCGCCTCCATATAAAATCAACGACCAATAACTCACCATTTTCCCTTCCAAAATTCTTCCAGTCCACGAATTAAATCATAAAACTGTCAACTACATTATTCTAGCACTCAATGAGATCTGAAGAATAACCGGTTGAGATCGACGTTGGTGAGTTGTGTTGATCGGAAATCGTAGCCGAAATGCATGCGTTCGAGGTATGGAAATTGGCAATTGGCGGCATCAAACTGGCCCTGGAGGATGGAAAAGGGGAGGGCAGTGCGACACTCACAAGGACAGGCACTGTTCATGTTCGGGTGATAGGGTAGAGTTGCGGTAGTAGGGAGATTTGTTCGAACTCGTGCGTGTTTTTTTTTCAGTTCGAAGAAAGGAGGATCGACATGTCAATTTCTAAAGTAAGGGTTCATTTTGGCAGATGGAAGCAAATTATGGGGAGGGCTGTTTTGTGTTTTGATGAAGTGATGAAGAGGCTAGTACACGAAGGGGTCGGGCCTGAAAGGCATGTTTCGAGGTGATTGTTAAAGGGGAGGGGTTGACGAGTAGATGGTTGGAAAAGAATGGAGGAAAGGCATTTGAACGTGTAAGGGTAGCTGCTGTTTGGGCGCAAGGGATCCGCGTTGGTGGAGAGGTTCAGTGAGAGGATCGGTGATGTGCATGGTGAGGGTTCGGAGCAGTGAAAATCAACTAAGGCAAATAGTGAAGACAACATGGGAGCAGAAGACTAACGACCTAAATGTTTAAAAACCAATACAGCTTACTAATTTATAATTAGATTAGTTATTATCATTGTTAATTGACAAGAAGTGATAACCATGTAAAACGGTGATAACAATAGTCTTAAGTTTTAACTAATAATTTAACTATATAAGCGAGGAGAGATAGGCTATTTATACAGATATTTCACTCGATACACTTTTCCAAATTTATCACTTAAGTATAAATGCTAATTATTCTTATTATCAATTATCTTTCCGCTGATTATAAGTATTTTATTTATTTTTAATGTAATTCTGGTGAAACGATTGTTGTATCCATACTATTGAAACTTGACAGAGTACCCATAATCAAATAAGATATTTTTTAATAAGCTATTTTTAACAAACAATCCGGATATTAGTGTACCGAGTACCTTTTAGAATCTGATTAACTTTATAATCATTGACTTATAACCCTTATTCATACTTGATTAGGCACAACATAGTCGGCCTCATTTGTTATCAATAATGTAATTAAGTTATAAAAGTAATTTGGTTGTCAATATAATTGATTAAGAAATAATTAGTCAAATTAAATTATATAATTTATAATGTTAATAACTCATTCAAATATTATCAGATTGGATGATTTAAGAGATCCTGGAACTGTTTTGACGAACAGAACATTATGGAACTGTGTTGGATAAAGACGGGTATAGCTAGAATTTACAGTCAGATTAAACGTTGTTTAGTTTGATTGTAACTGAACCGCTGCAACAATAATGAAATCAAGGTAGGTAAAACTCACTCAGTTTTTTCCCACTTATAGTTTATATAAGTTGGATTTTATAATTGTATGCTATGGCTGCGAATGGTTGATTATTTGTTAATTATATATTGATATATTGACTGAACCAATGAAATTAAACGGTGTTTAATTTCAATGGAAAAATCAAATCATTAAAATTTGGACCCAATGAAGGTAACTTACCTTGTTGGTCACATTTATTAATTAAACGTGTTTAAATTGTTGAATTGTTTTGTCATTGGTTGATGTTGAATAGCCGTTATTTGTTGTTATAGAAATAAACAGTTAAATTAAATTGAATATGTTTATTTGTTATAATCTATTTTAATGTAGGGAAGAACAGGTTGGGGAGATCCAACTGGATTCCTCAAATATATTAGATGTTAATTATTCTCATATTATCCACATATGAACTGTTCTGATTGGACGATTGATTTGGTTATTGACCGTTAACCTGAAATTCAACATTTGTTTTGTTTAAACCAATGGGTGATATTGGTTGAGTAATTGGCAGTACATGGCCTGTAAATCAATCGTTTTCTGAATATTGATTTACCGTCAGGTGAATCGATAGAACTAAAGTTATAAAATTTATTTTATAACTGGAGATAGATTTTTGAAATATATTATTTTGAATAAAAGGAAAATAAATATTTATTATTTAAGTTTTTAAGTAATTATTAAATGATTTTATAAAGAAATTTTCTGATGTTAATCAGAATTTTAAGCAATGGTGTAGAAATTAACCTAACGGTTAAAAATGGGATAATTGTTTTTGAGAAAACAATTAAAATGGAATTATTTAAATTAATTATATTATTAATTAATTTGAAGTGAGAACTAATTGGAATTGGTTAACGAGACAACCGTATTTTGGGTTGATTAGGACAACCGTTTTAACTGAAACTGATGATTTAATTAGTTTGTGCTCGAATTTATGTAATAAAATGGTTTAACAAATAATTGTTTTTAATTTGAATAAGATTTTTTTTAAATGGAATTTACTATTTTTTTTAATAATAAATAAATTAATTACTGCTACAGTAGTTAATGATTGAAGTAAATTATTATTTTAATTAATAATATTTTAGGGAATTACTTTTTATTTGAAATTCATTTAAAAGGTTATCGAAGTTGAAATGAAATCAAATTGAATTGTGAAAGGAGGTATGAGCAGTTTTTATATTAAGAACCCAAGTTTTTATAACAAAGTTATAAAAGGGGTTTAAGAAAATATAATAATTTAAAATAAATGGTTACTTAATATTTGAATCAAGCCGGGGAAATAAAGATAAAAAGGAGTTTTGTAATAAACCTGAGTTTTGTAAACAAGGCTTCTTAAAGAGATGTAAAGTTAAAACGTTAATTCTAAATTAATGTTATTAAATAATTGAATTGAGAGAAATGAATGGAGTTGAAATGGGATTTTCAAAAGGAATGATCAAAAGGGATTTGTAATTGAATTTGGTAAAGGAATTGGTAACGGGATTGGTAATAATAGCTCGAGTTATAAAATGAATTCTTGAAAAGAGTCAACGTTAAGAAGTGGATTTTATTATGGAATTACTTAATCAAGATATTAAGTAATACTGGTTATATTTAAAAAGAGATATTTAAAAAGTAATAAGGTTTTATAAACCATGTTTTTAATAGAACAGTTTAATGAGATTTGTTGGATATTAGAATGAATATGGGTTTCGAGTTACAACTCATATCTATCTTAAGATAAGAGCGTTGTTGATCAAGGTCTGAGAGGTAAATAAATACCCCAATTTGAACGACTTCAGGATTATTTGATGATGATATTAGTTGGTAATGGGAAAGAGGTTATGAATAATTATTTATTTCCATATGAGAAATAATAACGCAACAATAATTGCAAGATCCGAGAATATGAAATGAGATTTCCGAAGTAACGGAAATGGCAAGATTTGAGAATATATAAATACTTATAATGATATTTCCAAAAGTAAAAGGAAATAAGAAGTTGAGTTTTGGAATGAGTTTATTCGAAAAGAATAATGGTTATTTATTGTTTTCAAATAATAGAACAAAAGAGATTTCATAACGTTATTTTACGAATAATAAGCTGAATGGACTCTCCCAATTATAGATAATGAGAAATGATATAATAAAATAGTTTTGAAATAATCTTATGTTAAATAAGAAGTGAAATGCTATATCGATATATTGAAATGATTTTTTAGTTTTAAATTAACATTCGTTAATTAATTTCAATTAAAGAGGCCAAGTAATGCTGAGAAATAAACTAGTGAACTCATTTTATTTTCATGATTTTTATTTGATAGTTAAATAACCAACTATCAAATCTAGCTTATACGATTGTTGGTACGGAAACACTGGGATCGAATTTAGATTCGAAAACCATTCTGAACCAACAAATACGTGAAGATGTTGATTGAAGATGGATCTGTTGAAGATCATGGATCTTCATAAGCGAAAGGACCACTTAATAAATCTCTCTGGATTGCAACCAGAGTTGTTTTGACGGTGATTCTATCGTGATTGAAATCAATGGATTGCAAGGACTAATTATTAATCCTCAGGGTGATTCCTAGGATGCAGTGGGAGGGTGCCTTCAGTTCATCCTGTTTCCTGGGTGACGTGTATGGATGGATGTCTGACAGAGTATTTTCATAAAATTCACATACATTGATTTCTCCAACCGTACCAAGAGTGGAGGCAGAGAAGGAAACTTCTTTTAGCTAATACATAAAGTATTGGTGTGGACGTCAATTAGTGATTTTGATGGATCTAATGATTTGGCATTCGAAGTGAGTGTGATGTGTTGATTATAAAGGTAATACTTAGCCTCAAGCCTCATCAACCAGGAAATGGTAAAAATCGGGTAGGTCGCATGGCTATGTGGGTTGCACCCATCAAAAGGGTATATCATTACCTGGTCTAGTGAAATTTAATGCCTTTGGTTGTCCCTTCTTCTTTTTTTGTATATGTTATCGGTGCTCTCAAGAGAAGTGAGGGGACAGTCATGTTTAACCTGGGTTGCAAGATGTTCTTGTTGAACCCCAATGTATTCATCTCCAGAGGTACATTGTCAGAAAGGTGGTTGCCCATACCTTGCCATGGAAATCCATTCTCTAATAAGTGCCCGCGGTTTTGATTGTATACTATGTATGTAGAGCGTGAGATGCAAGTGTTCTACTAGATTGATATTTATTTTTATCTTGACATTATTATAATATCAAAAAAGATATTGATTTGAAAATGTTCTGGTTTATCGTAAGGTAAAAACCATCTGTATTTATATGTGGATTTAGTCTTACGATTATCCTTTCCCTTCGAAAAGATTTTGACTTTAAAAATCAAGTTGTGTGATACCTTTAACTTAGTGTGTTTTTCTTATTCTAGTTCACCAGACTGATCCGGGGTTTGAAATGCTCGGGTTAGAACGGGTTGTACAGGTTCAGGTTATCGGATGCTGTGAAGAGACGAGCTGGAAGAGTTCAGACATATGATATTATATTATTCCGTTGTGTGTTGTATAGGAGTATAGATTATTATAACTGTCCGGATATGTTGATGCACTTTGATGGTTGTGAGAATTTTTAAAGCTCTCAGTAAAATCTATTTTATATTATATTTTGTTCCGCTGCAATGTGAGACTCTGCGTTGTGTTGGTTCTTCTTCTCCTTCTATTCTAACTTTCTTTCTTATCTCACCCTCTAATTTCTTTCTAATAACGTTCTTGTGTTCTTGATACTTAGGTTCTAACAAGTGATACTAGATATGTATTATAGTCGGAATTCGGGCTCGAATTCCCATAGGTCGTAACAAATTGTCTTCCTAGAATGGTTGATTCTTTAAAGCAGTCTGGAAAAAGAATAAATTCTACTTGTCAACATTGAAAAAAATAATTTTCGATTTCCATGCAAAACAACAAAGTGGGGCTAATGATATAGATATGGTAATTCTCTTATATTAGTTTATTTATATGTCCTGGTTTAATGAGTTGGTTATAAAATATAGAATCAAATACAGCTTAATCAAGCACATCCATTATACTTGGCTAAACACAAAAATCAACCTTTCAGCATGCAATATTCTATAATATATTGTTTAAGGAGGAAAAATGGGCAAGAGTGCAACAAGAACACTCAGCTTTGCAGTTCCTACCTAGGAAAATGGTGATGAATCAAGTCCTGGTAGTTCAGGTGCACATGAAGGTACCCCATTCACAACTAATATCGATGGCAGGTCGTGCGGGAAATTCAAGGGAAAGAAAAAAGAATCCACTGATTATAGTAGACATTATGAACAAATAAGTGAAAGTCTTGCTACTGCTGGATAAATTACATAGAAATACATCAAAGCAAATAAAGAAAAGAGACTTGAGAGGGATATGGAAATACAACGCAGCTGAATTAAAGCATGAACAAGCTGAAGAGTTAGAGTTAATAAGACATGAACTAGCTCATCAGAAAAACGCCAATGATTTGCTTATGTTGACTTGAAACTTGAATTCCCTCGGTCCTACAAAAAAGGCACATGGAAAATTGAATTAGAAGTTTAATAAATGTAACGAAAATTTGTAGGGAACTATTGTAACACCCCACGTCCATTAATGTCACTCGCAAAGGGAATGCATTAACTTCCATGGAGCATTTTAAGTGAATATAGAACAGAAAATCACAACAAGACAGATATTAAGCAGTACTTGAAAATTCAAAACTTTATTTATTGCAGCAGAAGGTAAATATGTTTGGTTACACCATCAAAACCATAAACCAAAGTCAAGTACATCATATCCATCTTGATAAAACAAAGTACATAATCTGAAAGACATAATCCCCAACATTAAAATAGCCATAATTAAAGAGAAGCTGAACTTTACTTCAGCGGTCCAAGAAATCTTCTAAAAGCAGTCCAAAATCAAGCTCCACTGGTGCTAGTTCCAACCTGAGCACCTGGGGGGGGGAAAAAAAGAGAAAAGAGGAGGAAACAAAGGGGGTCAGACATAAAGTCTGGCGAGTGCGATAGCTTTAACAATATAATTAACAAAGTAACTAGGCTAAGGCATAAGTTGGAAAATAAGGAAATGATCATGAACCATTGAGTATGGCAGAGTAAATAAGGAAACAGGATGAACAACGATATCGTTAAGCACACCTAACCCACTATAGGATGATTACTAAACTACACTAACACTATAGGATAATTTCTATACTGCACCACCACTAGTCACCCTAAGGTTGATCCTGCCTACAGACATAACAATGATATTGGTAGTTTCGTACACCCCTAGCTGCCTTAATAGGTGTCGTCTGCCCCTATCTCCACTAGGCCGGTGTACCCACTACCCCTAAGCGATCGGCTCCCTAACTCGTAGATACCCGTGCTGGCCCCACAGTGGGGTGTGTCACTCCCCAAAGTGGCAACCCGATACAACCAAGAATGCACGGCTTATACCTACCAGCCCGGGTCCACACACGCATATGAACCCGTTGGACTTGCGTTGCCACCGCTAACCCGGTTTGGTCTCTTACAGTCAAGCACAGTATGCGTGTCCCGTCCTCGACTTGGGTCGAGCCCACAAAGATACGTATGGGTTACTGGTTGAAACGGGCCCCCATTATTTGACACAAGCTATCCACCTAAGCTTGGTCCCCTCTAGTACATCCCACTTAACCCACTTCTTATTCATGTTTCAATCACATGTTTCAATTTTGGTTAAGTGTTTCTAATCGTATTTCCAAATGCCACCCAAGGCACCCACTAGATTCCACATGCCACCCAAGGCACCCACTTAACCCCCTCATGTCCCACTACATGTCTATCTGGTTAAGTGTTTCTTAATTCATTAAGACCGTAACCTCATAAAGACCTCTCACATTAGACTGGCATTTGTGGCAGCTGGATTTTCCGGGTGGGTCCGGGAAGTCTTACACCACAAAAGAGCCTAACCTCGTGTCTTTACAATTGTTACGTATTTAGTTTATGCCTAAGACCTCTCACATTAGACTGGCATTTGTGGCAGCTGGATTTGCCGAGCGGGTCCGGGCAGTCTTACACCACAAAAGAGCCTAACCTCGTGTCTTAGACGATTAATTACTCCTAATTAATCATTCCCCAATTTGAATTACTTTCCCTATTCAAATTATCAATCAATTCCAAATTTAACAATGTCCATAATTGTCTCAATTATGTCCATCCATTTATGGTATGTAAAATCATACCAATTTTCACCACAATTATATTTTATGCCTTTTAAGGCATTTATGCCAATTAAATCTTTTAATATTATCCCCTTTACCCCACGTTGTACGTTTGTTCGTTTAACGTAAAATATACGTTAGACTCGAATAGTCTAACTCATGAAATAAAAGAAAACATCACAATATATACACATAATTAAAACATGGATCTAACATAGGGGTGAACTTGCATATATGAATGATGTTCTACATCTAAAACTTGCATAGGCCAAAGTTACAACTTACATAAACAATATATGTCATGGATCCAAATCTAAAGGTGTGAACTTGATGAGATAATGGCCACAAACTTGCATAAATCATGTATGACATAGATCCAAATCTAAAGGTGTGAACTTGATGAAATAATGGCCACAAACTTGCATAAATAACATATGTCATAGATCTATATCTAAGGGGGAAACTTGCATAGGTAATAACATAACATGATTCATATCCAACTCATAAACTCACATATGTGATTTATACACCGCAACAATGGTGTAAACTAGTATCTAACATGTAAAGTATCATGTAGAGTTTAGCATATGTCATAACCTAACTTTCAATTAAATTTACATAAACTAGGTGCCATGGCCATGTAAGGTCACATATAATTCTACCCAAACTTGTATATGGTCCATGTTTGAATCAACATCTAAGCTTTCCTACATATGATTTATCATATGAATCAACTAACATATGAAACATTATGATTTGATTGTATATAAAATTACAACATGGATGATAGCAACATAACTTTACATCATAAATGATAGCATCACAACATAACATCATAGAGATTTCAATCACAATCCTACAACATAATTACAACATGAAATCAATACTTCATATCACATCCATACAATCCACATTATATCTTAATCTAATTAAATTACTAATTATCTCGTTAAAACTATCGAACTCACAACTCAAAAGCAGTCTTGAGTTCTGAATTCTGATTTCTGGAGTTGAATTAGCTCTCCTTTGATGAAGATTCATTGTTAGGGTTGAGTAGTTCTGATTTTGTTCGTTGTTCTTCCTCTTTAATTTGGTGGCGGCTGCTCTAGGGTTCAAGACTACAGCATGACGACCATAGTTTTAGTTTTAATTCTGATTTAGGGTTTGAGTCTATGGGTCTTTTTATAGAGTTATGAATTAATTTAAGCTGTCGGGTGATCTTAGGGTTAATCAAAACTATTCAATCATGATAGGGTGACAAGTCAGCCCTAATGACTCAGCAAGGAGTCAGAAAGGACTCAACAACACAGGTCAGCCTGAACCAGAAAGCTATGCAGGCTTTTGCCTCAGCCTGGGCGCACTTGGCAGGTGCGCCAGTGTTAATTTGTACTGGCGCACTTCCCAAGTGCGCCAGTGCAATTTTTTTCTCTTCTTTTTCCACCAATCTTCGTTCGTCCATAACTCCTTCATCCGGTACCCGTTTCCCGCAAACTCGGACTCTATTTCAACCAGAATTCCGAGACGAGCACAATGGCGCAACCCCGTCCCCTTGATTCTCACGTCTGAGATTAATTATTCTTTATTTTAGTTAATTCGGTTATTCAAAAATACGGGGTGTTAGATTCTTCCTTCCTTAAAGGATTTCACCCCCGAAATCTCCAAGTTAAGGAGAATGCAAATCCTACCATCCAAACAACCACCTACTCAACCATCAAACACGGGCATCCATTGTTCTTATAAAATTTCTAATGCTGTATGAACATATGCAAGAAGTGTGTGTATATGTTCCTTATCTAATGCAAAATCAGGCGGTCTACTGATTCAGTTGACCTCCTTAATGCAAACCATGATAGTGCCATGCGTCCATTATGTATGCGGAAGAACCTTATCGATACATATTATTTCTACATGTGTGCACAACCATTCACCAAAATGCAACATCCGTATGATGGTACAACCATTATACATCCATTACTTAAATATGTACACACATTTATATGCAATATGCAATATGAAGTGACTGAGCCGATCTAGTGCCTAAAGTGTGTGTATATGCATCCACGAGCAAACATTTGCATCCACATGCATCCATCATACATAATATGTCTCAAACACATGTTTCAACCATAGGACTATCCAATCTAAAGGTCAAAGATACTAGCGAGAGGACACACTAAAGATAAGATAAGTACAAGATAAGCGATAAAAGAGAAATTTAAAAGCCATACCCTCGAAAAGAAAAGGGTATAACGAACGCATCTTCGCTTCCGTCTCCCAAGTAGCGTTGCTCTCATCATCTCCCCATTGCACTTTGACTAGTTTGACCTCTCGATTCCTCAACTTCTTAATCTCCGACCCAAGAATGCACGTAGGAGCTCGTTGAATCGTCGCATCACGCTCGATCTCCACCTCTCTAAGCAAGCTCGGCTCCACCACTTCCGCGGTCTCGTGCAAGCACTTCCTCAAATGTGACACATGGAATACGTCATGTACACCACTAAGTCTCTAGGGCAACTCTACTCTATATGCCATCTTCCCAATCCTTTCCTTAATAGGAAATGACCCTACGAACCTTGGTGCTAACTTCCCAACAGACCCAAAGCGAACGACGTTCTGTAATGGAGACACCTTGACAAAGACCATGTCCCCAACATCAAACTCAAGATCTGACCTCCTCTTGTCCGCATAAGATTTTTGTCTATCTTGCGTCGTCTTCATCCTCCTTCGAATCAAATCGATCTTTTCCGAAGTCTCTCTAATCATATCGGGTCCAAGCAAGATCTTGTCTGTAGACTCCCACCAACATGTAGGCGAACGACACGGCCGTCCATAAAGAGCCTCGAACGGTGCCATGCCAATGCTAGACTGAAAGCTGTTATTATATGCGAACTCCACCAATGGAAGATGTTCCTCCCATGTACCTCCGAAGTCTAAGACACATAACCTCAATAGGTGCTCTAGAATATGATTCACCCTCTCGGTCTGGCCGTCTGTCTGAGGATGATATGCGGTGCTCAAACATAACTGAGTCCTTACCGCCTCTTGTAAGCTCTTCTAAAATTCGCTAGTAAAAATAGGATCGCGGTCGCTCACTATGCTAGATGGAACACCGTGCAAGCGAACTATTTCTCGAATGTATATGGAGGCTAACCATGGAGCAGTCCTCTTACTCTTCACGGGAATGAAATGGGCGCTCTTAGTAAGTCTGTCTACCACGACCCAAATCCCCGTATTACCCTTCCTCGATCTTGGTAATCCGTCAACAAAGTCCATCGAGACGCTTTCCCACTTCCATTGTGGGACCTCCAATGGGTGAAGCAATCCACCGGGCTTCTTTTGCTCTACCTTTACTTGTTGGCACACCAAGCATCTAGCGACATACTCAGCCACATCTTTCTTCATGCCGGCCCAAAAGTAAACTCGTCTCATGTCCATGTACATCTTGTCCCCGCCGGGATGGATGGTCATCTTCGAACGATGGGCATCATCAAGAATGGTCTTCCTTAGGTCATCGTCTTTTGGTACACAAAGTCTACCGTCCCTACGTAACCAACCCTTATCATCTAGGGTATACCTACGGAGATGGCTCGATGACTCCCCTCCTTTGAGCTTCTTTACTAACTCAACCAACTGTGGGTCGTCTCGATGTGCCTCGCCAATCCGTCCCAAAAGCGTAGGTCTGACCTCGAAGGATGCTAGCAAACCAGGTACAAAGTCAACGGAAGGTTTAAAGTCAAACGTAGAGATGAACTCTAAACTTCGCCGCTCAACAAATATCAGACTCAAGGATAAACTTTTTCTACTTAAGGCATCTGCCACTACGTTACCCTTGCCAGGGGTATATGCTATCTTGAAGTCGTAGGATGCTAAGAATTCCATCCACCTTTGCTGCCTTAAGTTCAAGTCCTTCTGAGAGAATAAGTATTTTAGCGATTTGTGGTCGGTGAACAATTCGAATTTCTCACCAAGAAGATAATGACGCCAAGACTTAAGCGCGAAGACAATAGCGACCAACTCTAGGTCATGTGTAGGGTAATTTCTTTCATGCACTCTCAACTGCCTTCCACCATAGGCTGTTACCCTTCCCTCTTGCATTAAGACTGCGCCTAGTCCTGTCCCACAAGCATCGGTATAAACGGTAAATGGCTTACTCCCATCTGGCAACACTAAGACTGGGGCTGTGGTCAAAGCTCTCTTTAAACGTTGGAACACATCATCACAATCTACGTCCCACATGAAAACTAAGTTCTTCTTCGTCAAGCGTGTTAATAGAGCTGATATTTTTGCGAAGTCTTTGATGAACTTCCTATAGTAGCCAGCCAACCCTAAGAAACTTCTCACTCGGTAGCATTTTTAGGAACCTTCCAATCTTGGATGGCCACAATCTTAGCGGGATCCACAACTATCCCTTCTTTGGAAACCACGTGCCCTAAGAATCGCACTTCCTTCCTCCAAAAGTGACATTTAGAAAATTTAGCTTTAAGGCTATGCGTTCGAAGAGTCTCCAACACTTCCCTAAGATGTAGGGCATGCTCTTCCTTGCTTTTAGAAAAGATCAAGATATCGTCCAAAAAGACTACCACGAATCTATTAAGGTACTCCTAAACACCCTACTTATCAAGTCAACAAAGTATGCGGGGGCGTTTGTCAAACCGAAGGGCATCACAAGCCACTCGAAGAAACCGTCTGGAGTCCTAAAGGCAGTCTAGTTTATGCTATCCTCAGCCACTCTCAACTGATGGAAACCCGTGGCTAAGTCCAACTGCGAAAACACTGAGGCACCAACTAACTGATCGAAAAGATCGTCAATCCTCGACAGTGGGTGTCTATTCTTCTTAGTAAGCTTATTAAGTTCTCTATAGACCACACAAAGTCTAAGGGACCCATCTGCCTTCGTGGCAAATACTACTGGAGCACGCCACTCCGATATACTACGTCTGATGAACCCCTTCTCAAGAAATTCCTTCACTTGCTTACTGAGTTCTCTCATCTCTTTTGGAGCCATGTGGCGCACTGGCAATGCAACCGGCTTTGCATTATTTACTAGATATATTCGAAAGTCTATTTCATGTTTTGGGGGTAAACCCCTCATCGAAGACATCAACATATTCATGGACTATGGGAACAAAATGTAAATCATCATCGGATGCGTCAAGGAATTCTAGGTAGCTAAGCATTATTGGACCTCTTGGGTCACAAGAAATATCAAGGGTCTTTCCAGAACGAGTCAACAATCTAACTACCCTTCTTTCACAATCTAGGATGGCCCCATATCTAGTTAGCCAATCCATACCTAAAATTAAACCGTAGCCCATGAAGCCAAGAACAAAAGCGTTGCACTCAAACTCAACGCCCAAGATAAACAATCTCAAATCCCGACAAATCATAGAAAGATGAGCCGAACCACCGATAGGATTTGAGACTACTAAGGGATCAGTAACTAGACTAGTATAAAGGTGCAGTGTTTCAACTAATGATGTAGAAATAAACGAATGTGATGCGCCAGAATCAAATAAAGTACGGACAGGATGATCAAACAGAAAAGCTAAACTTTCAACGGAAATTGCTCTACTTCGTTCTTGCAGTGGTGGGACCACGAGAGCCTGAACTTGTCCCCTTGCCTGCCCTGGTGCCATAAGAGCTTGCACCTTTCCTCCCGAGGTAGACCCTGCCCTCTGCCCTTTCTTTGGGCAGTCCTTAATAAGATGTCCCACCTCGCCACAGTGGAAACAACCGGTCTTATTTTTCTTCCTACAATCTTTGCTTAGATGGCCGGGTGTCCCACAGTTAAAGCATTTCTTCTTCCCTTTAGCATTATTGCCTTTGCCACCTTTCTTGTTCTGTTGCTGTCGTTGCGACTTCTTTTGATCCCCTTTCTTCTCGGGTGCCTTTTTAGCATTGGCGCCCTTCTCGTCTTCATGTATGAGCGCCATGTCAACTAGTCTCTCGAAGGTAGCCCCCATGGGAATGTGGGTCACAGCTAACCCATAAAGCGGCTTGTTTAAACCCTTAACAAATCTTAGAGCCTTCTTTTCTAGAGTGTTCACCAAGTCCAAGCCAAACCTTGCCAATTGGTTGAATTTGTTGACGTACTCTTTCACCAGTAGATTCCCTTGCTTCAACGCCAAAAACCTTTCCATGTATAGATTCTCTTCAGCCCGCGAGAGAAACTTCGCCTTAAACCTCTGCCTAAAGTCTGGCCATGTACCGACTGGACGTCCCCCATTAGTGACCTCCCACCAAAACGAGGCCTCATCCTTCATTAGCCAGGCAGTCAACTGGACCTTTCTTTCATCATCCACTTCAAAGATTCTAAACAATTCTTCCACCACCTTTAGCCAGTTACGAGCTTCAACAAATGTCTCCGTCCCGTGAAAAGGTTTTCCACCCATTACTCTAAGGTCCTTACATATCTTAGCAAAAGTATCGACGTGAGGAGGAGGGGGAGGAGGAGGAGGAGCATTTGCTGGACCTGCGGTGGCGGCCCTAACCTCAAGATATTGACGAAACCAACCGGGTACATGAACACCCTCTGGTATCTCAGATGCTTCAGACATGTTGAAACGAAAACGGAAATATTCAATATAAAGGAACCGAGGGAAAGATATATGGCTCTTGGGGTTATGCTTTCTAAAATAAGCTTTTCTCTTGAAAATACTTTCCTTAAAACATACTTTTGAAAGTACTTCTTTATAAAAATTGCTTTGAAAAAAATAGTTTTTCAAAATTCATATCTGTTCTGGTAACCTTCAGCTCTGATACCACGTGTAACACACCACGTCCATTAATGTCACTCGCAAAGGGAATGCATTAACTTCCATGGAGCATTTTAAGTGAATATAGAATAGAAAATCACAACAAGACAGATATTAAGCAGTACTTGAAAATTCAAAACTTTATTTATTGCAGCAGAAGGTAAATATGTTTGGTTACACCATCAAAACCATAAACCAAAGTCAAGTACATCATATCCATCTTGATAAAACAAAGTACATAATCTGAAAGACATAATCCCCAACATTAAAATAGCCATAATTAAAGAGAAGCTGAACTTTACTTCAGCGGTCTAAGAAATCTTCTAAAAGCAGTCCAAAATCAAGCTCCACTGGTGCTAGTTCCAACCTGAGCACCCCGGGGGGGGGAAGAGAAAAGAGGAGGAAACAAAGGGGGGGTCAGACATAAAGTCTGGCAAGTGCGATAGCTTTAAAAATATAATTAACAAAGTAACTAGGCTAAGGCATAAGTTGGAAAATAAGGAAATGATCATGAACCATTGAGTATGGCAGAGTAAATAAGGAAACAGGACGAACAACGATATCGTTAAGCGCACCTAACCCACTATAGGATGATTACTAAACTACACTAACACTATAGGATAATTTCTATACTGCACCACCACTAGTATACTGCACCACCACTAGTCACCCTAAGGTTGATCCCGCCTACAGACTTAATAATGTTATTGGTAGTTTCGTGCACCCCTAGCTTCCTTCATAGGTGCCGTCTGCCCCTATCTCCACTAGGTTTACCCACTACGCCCAAGTGATCGGCTCCCTAACTCGTAGATACCCGTGCTGGCCCCACAGTGGGTTGTATCACTCCCCAAAGTGGCAACCCGATACAAACAAGAATGCACGACTTGTACCTAAACGATGCAACAACGTCTTACCTACCAGCCCGGGTCCACACACGCATATGAACCCGTTGGACTTGCGTTGCCACCGCTAACCCGGTTTGGCCTCTTACAGTCAAGTCCAGTATGTGTGTCCTGTCCTCGACTTGGGTCGAGCCCACAAAGATACGTATGGGTTACTGGTTGAAACGGGTCCCCATTATTTGACACAAGCTATCCACCTAAGCTTGGTCCCCTCTAGTACATCCCACTTAACCCACTTCTTATTCATGTTTCAATTACGTGTTTCAATATTGGTTAAGTGTTTCTAATCGTATTTCCAAATGCCACCCAAGGCACCCACTAGATTCCACATGCCACCCAAGGCACCCACTTAACCCCCTCATGTCCCACTACATGTCTATCTGGTTAAGTGTTTCTTAATTCATCAAGACCGTAACCTCATAATGACCTCTCACATTAGACTGGCATTTGTGGCAGGTGGATTTGTCGGGCGGGTCCGGGCTGTCTTACACCACAAAAGAGCCTAACCTCGTGTCTTTACAATTGTTACGTATTTAGTTTATGCCTAAGACCTCTCATATTAGACTAGCATTTGTGGCAGCTGGATTTGTCGGGCGGGTCCGGGCAGTCTTACACCACAAAAGAGCCTAACCTCGTGTCTTAGACGATTAATTACTCCTAATTAATCATTCCCCAATTTGAATTACTATCCCTATTCAAATTATCAATCAATTCCAAATTTAACGTTGTCCATAATTGACTTAATTATGTCCATCCATTTACGGAATGTAAAATCATACCAGTTTTCACCACAATTATATTTTATGCCTTTTAAGGCATTTATGCCAATTAAATCTTTTTAATATTATCCCCTTTACCCCCACGTTGTACGTTTGTTCGTTTAACGTAAAATATACGTTAGACTCGAATAGTCTAACTCATGAAATAAAAGAAAACATCACAATATATACACATAATTAAAACATAGATCTAACATAAGGGTGAACTTGCATATAAGAATGACGTTCTACATCTAAAACTTGCATAGGCCAAAGTTACAACTTACATAAACAATATATCTCATGGATCCAAATCTAAAGGTGTGAACTTGATGAGATAATCGCCACAAACTTGCATAAATCATGTATGACATAGATCCAAATATAAAGGTGTGAACTTGATGAAATAATGGCCACAAAATTGCATAAACAACATATGTCATAGATCTATATCTAAGGGGGGAAACTTGCATAGGTAATAACATAACATGATTCATATCCAACTCATAAACTCACATATGTGATTTATACACTGCAACAATGGTGTAAACTAGTATCTAACATGTAAAGTATCATGTAGAATTTAGCATATGTCATAGCCTAACTTTCAATTAAATTTTCACATAAACTAGGTGCCATGGCCATGTAAGGTCACATATAATTCTACCCAAACTTGTATATGGTTCATGTTTGAATCAACATCTAAACTTTCCTACATATGATTTATCATATGAATCAACTAACATATGAAACATGATGATATGATTGTATATAAAATTTCAACATGGATGATAGCAACATAACTTTACATCATAAATGATAGCATCACAACATAACACAATAGTGATTTCAATCACAATCCTACAACATAATTACAACATGAAATCAATACTTCATATCACATCCATACAATCCGCATAATATCTTAATCTAATTAAATTACTAATTATCTTGTTAAAACTATCGAACTCACAACTCAAAAGCAGTCTTGAGTTCTGAATTCTGATTTTTGGAGTTGAATTAGCTCTCCTTTGATGAAGATTCGTTGTTAGGGTTGAGTAGTTCTGATTTTGTTCGCTGTTCTTCCTCTTTAATTTGGTGGTGGCTGCTCTAGGGTTCAAGACAACAGCATGACAGCCATAGTTTTAGTTTTAATTCTGATTTAGGGTTTGAGTCTATGGGTCTTTTTATAGAGTTATGAATTAATTTAAGCCGTCGGATGATCTCAAGGTTAATCAAAACCATTCAATCATGATAGGGTGACAAGTCAGCCCTAATAACTCAGCAAGGAGTCAGAAAGGACTCAACAACACGGGTCGGCCTGAACCAGAAAGTTGTGCAGGCTTTTGCCTCGGCCTGGGATTACTTGGCAGGTGCGCCAGTGTTAATTTGTACTGGCGCACTTCCCAAGTGCGCTAGTGCATTTTTTTCTCTTCTTTTGCCACCAATCTTCGTTCGTCCATAACTCCTTCATCCACTACCCGTTTCCCGCAAATTCGGACTCTATTTCAACCAGAATTCCGAGACGAACACAATGGCGCAACCCCGTCCCCTTGATTCTCACGTCTTAGATTAATTATTCTTTATTTTAGTTAATTCGGTTATTCAAAAATCTGGGGTGTTACAACTATGTCCGTACAAAGTATCCTATTATCACTCCTTGTATTTATTGCATATTATTGCTTGTATTTGTGGGGAACTACATCATTACTATGTATCTTATTATCACTACTCATATCTGTTACTTATTACTGCTTGTATTTGTAGGGAAATGTATATTTCTCAGTATTGTTATAAGTACAAACAACAAACACATGCTTAGTTCAAATGATATTCAATAAACAAATGAAGAATGCATACAACAGTCGCACCAACTACCAAGTGCAATAGAAGAATGACAAAATTGTTAAAGATGAAATATGATATTAACAAAAACATCTAGTTTACGATTGAATTCCTACATGTTCTCAGTAATGACCCACTAGAATTTCTCTAAGGTCGATATGAGCCTGTGAATCTCGAGCATCTTCAGTTCGCTTCATGTATTAGAGTCTTTGTATGATTCTTTTTGAAATGCAACAACAATATGCGGATAGTTTTTAAGTTGTAGATCTTATCCATTATGTTCTTCATCGACAATCATATTACGTAAAATTATACAACAATACATGATATCTTATAATACTATAGTGTTGTGGTAGTGTACCTCCTTTCGTAATATATGAAACCTTCCTTAAAGCACTTCAAAAGCTCGGTCAACATCTTTTCTTAAACTTTCTTGTTATTTTGTAAAAATTGCCTCTTTACCATTATTAGTCATTTTATATGCTTGCAAAAGAGTTCTTCACTTTGGATAAATTACATCCACTGGGTAATAACCCATAGTATAATCTATGTTGACTATTTTGAAGTCGCATGCAGGTGCTACATTGTTGCATAAGTCATTGAATAAATAAGGTTGCCGCAAAACGGTGTTATTATCATTTAACAAAACTGGTGCTCCAAAAAACACATGCCAAATATAAAAATCAAACGATGAAAAAACTTCCAATACAAGTGTTGTTATTTTGTGGTGTCCTAAGTATTGGCCTTGAAATGCAATCGAAAAAAATTTCCACCTCCGATGCATACAGTCTAAGCTACCTAACATACCTGGAAATTCACGTCGTTCTCCCATTGCTAATTATCGATCAATATCATGAGGGCTTAGGAACCAAATATATACATCACCAAATTGAATAACAACGGTTTTGTAAAATTCTTTCATGCTCAAGATTGTTTTGGAGTCCCCCATCTGTAATTTGTCACCTACAAAATATCCAGAAGCACCATACGATAGCATACGAAGTGCAGCCGTTGCTTGCTAAAGTAAAGGACGCCATAGTTCATTGTACCCATTAACTCTACAAGTGAGAAAGATGTTTGTTTCAGTTAAATTATCGAGAACTCTATTGAAGACGTTCTTTGACAAGCAAAACCTCCGTTAAAATTCAACTTCCCCATACATAGAATTTTCAGCAAAATAATTCATAATAAATTGGTTGTGACTAACAGGGTAATTTCTCTTGTATCATGGATCCTACTCCCAAATACACTCCTTCCTTAGGTCGAATGATTTCTTTCATAGTTTTCACGAGCTATTACAGCCATCAACTCTTTGTTGATCTATAGAGTTTGAACGAACTCATCTGAAGTGAATGAAGATGATGAGGAGTAGCACCATAACCTTTTTAATTTATTCATTTCTAAATAGTTTGTGAATGATGGTAAAGAAGCAACAAGTCTTTACCAGTATTTATAATAAAATTTCATTGGAATATAAACTTGGTCAAACTCATTGTAACATGATGAAACTCTGCCATAGTTTATTGATTGATTGATGTTGACAACACTCTGCTTTTTAATACTATAGACATGTTTTGTTGAATAAATAAATCGTACAAAGATACATTGTAGCCACGATTGTTTGTCTTCCACAGATGATTGATGTTGACAACATGCTTTTATGGCAAGTTGACAACTAACATTATTGCTTTAAGAAAAACGAGATTTCAGTTGAATTCAAAATGTTATGTCACGTCCTTTTCCAATGTGTTATTTCATCTATACACGCTGAACGGTTTTCCTTATTACCACGTTGCTCGATCTTTGATGACTGCTTTAAAATAACATGGCTATGATGTCTGGTCACGGTCATTCATTATAATCACGTTGAACGGTTTACTTTTCTTGATCATTGAATGTATGTAAAGAAAGTGACTGCAATTACTGTCTGTTCGTATCATTCTTTTTTAATTCTAATTACATTTCTTAAAGCATAAAATCTTTGAATAAAATGATAAATCGAATAATATTATAGAATCACATACATAGTACACTGATAAGAACCATTAAACCAGCAAATGTACCACACAAATAAACTACATATTACGTTGAATGTGTGGTGCTTCTAAAGCATTCGTAAGATGAAGCGACCCGAACTTCCCCGATCTCCGAAGGGAAGAGAAAGAACGAATTACTTTGAGGACAAGACGAATCAGAACACAAACAGAAGAACATTTCATTGTTTATTACAACAATTCCATCAGAATACAAGAATATACAGAGTAATGAATAAATATTACACCTTACTAAAGATCATAGATTACAATAAATTACATAGCAGGGGAAAATTATACAAAACACAACTGAAAGTAATACACAGATACAGAGCTTTCCGAGAATCGTTCCAGTTGAAATCAGGATCCTGTGAATATAAATCTGCAAAACCAAAACTACTAGCTGGCCGTGTGAAAAATAGGGGCACCCAGAGTTTAGGTTAAAACAATAAACTCCAGGTCAGTCAAGTGACTGGTGTGAGAACTAAAACGGTTATTAATATTTATTTTTAAAATAAGGTAAATCAAGGGACCACGCCATATAACACGGAACGGGTTTCCTCCCAAGAATACCAGTGCATAAAACAACAGCGCAATGCTAAATAAAGAAGAATGAAGCTATCATAAGACCCAGGTCCCATCACACAATGCAACGCAAGCCGGAGGATAGGATTTCCCTTATAATAGCCAAACATGTTTGGTACGTTTAAAACAAATCATTTGATACTATTATAAGTGTATAGTGTCAAAACAATTTCGATCATAAATATCAATCATAGACGGCATGGGTACCATATATCATGTCGCATTACTAGTTCTACAATTAAAACAGCAATGTCACGTATTGGAAACTAGATTTCCGCCATGTGTCGAGGCAAGGGGCAAGCTCCTCTCCGTTCGAGACACTCTAGCAAATGTCTCAGGACCACACACAGCGATCCTTGGATCTTCAGGGCCGGTCCTCTCTTACTTTTGAGGATTGGCAATTCCTGTACACACGTTTCCCGGTCCTATAGGACCTATATAATGGTCTGTACGTCGGCTCACATAGTGCCAGTTATCGACCATATATTCGAGACGCCTCGCATTCCAACAACCACACAGGTGAAAAGTATATAAATGTCAACCAGTTTAAGCACTGACACAACCACTAGCTATAAAGAAACGTCATGCTCTCCCTGCAGTCACTATCCCGTTTTTGACTCATACCGAGGTGTGAGGCTCGCAAATTAACGCTATACACAAAGCTGCGCCACACAGGCCGTGCTTTGATCATCAACCACAAGACTTTGCTTTTCAACAGAAGCCTTGATCATCTGCCACTTAGGCATGCCACACAGGCAATTCACTCCATGCGACTGATGTCCATCGATATACAATCTCTGAGCTCGTACGTCTTAGAGAAGGGCGCTAAGCAAGAGAATAAATTCTCTGCCGCCAAATAGATGTATATTTAATAGAGATCAATCAACGCAGAATAAAATCCAATGTTAGACACACAGTCCGTTTACAAGTCCGTTCTGGGTCTGAACGAAACCGGAGGCACTTTCGTCGCATACCCATCGATCTCCAAGTACGTCTGGACGATCAACAACTGATTCCCTCCTCTTGGGTGTACAGCCCAATCAAGATCATCAATAATCATCTAAATGATTTGAAGACTTCCGGTCTTCAACCACCTTCTTCATCTTCGACTTATCGTCAAGTCGGTTATTCAGAACGGGTATAAACCCGGCCTTTCCGAATAACCCGCGTATATAATAAATAAATGTTACACAAACACAACATATGCCTCATTCCAGTTCAGAATATTCTTTTATTCAAATTTTCACATCACTAGGGAATAGGTTCCCATTAATTTTATCAAAGATAAATTCTTATAAATTTATTCTTTAATCTTCCTCTGGATATCATTTCAAACCATATTATGGTTTTCCAAACTAGTCGAGATTAGCGAACCACACCGAAGTAATTATTTATTTTATTTCCCAATCCCAAACTATTCATCCCATGGAGCAAAACTGGTAATACCCCATATCTAACACCACGGTGTTATCGGTAAATATTAATTACCATTTAACATTCAAATCTAATTAAAGATTTAACTATCGCTTTGGAGCAAAACTAGTGATACTCCATTCTCGATCACTTTAATCTAATTAAAGATTCATTAAAGCTCCACTTAGTTTTAATCTTCACAAAAATCAATATTCTGTCTTTAACTGGGTTAAAGAACCAATGTCATCTAAAACACGGTTCACGATAAACCCAAAATCACTTTCTATTGTTAATCGGGTTAAAGAACAGGTGTTATTCAAAACACCGCTCATGATAAACCCCAAAAAACAACTCAAATTCAATTCCAATTAAATACTAATTAACTGGACAATTTCACTAAATCTTAATTAAAAGATTTTCTTTTCTAAACTGGGTTCAAAAACAGTGTTATTTAAGACACCATTCACGACGAACCCAAAATCCCATTTGATATTAAATACAAGGCTCTGAATAGAAAATATACCAGCTTATATTCAATATCAAATTCTGAAACCAACAAATATCGTATTGGAAGTAACGATATAAAATATATCTTTCAAATTTCCACAACCATATTTGTATAATCACGAAATCCATTGTAACAACCCGAAAATCTGGGCCAGTTTAAAATTTTTATTTTGGCAAATTTAGCGAATTTTAATTATTTAAAATAGATTATTTTAAATATTATCGACGAGAAAATTTATTTTGAATATAATTCGAATGTATATATTTATACGCGTCGTCGTTAGAATATAAATAATTATATATAATTATAAATAGAATTGAAAATGGCGCGGTAGTTCGATAATTCGATTTCAAACTTCATTTGGATGTACCGGATGCAAAACAATCCGGATTTTAGTGAAACCAAAAATGATAGGATCTAATTGATAATATCTTTCTATCGAATCCGTAAAATCAAGATTTCATAGCGGGAATCAAAAGATATGTCTAGTTGAAAATTCTGAATAGTCGCTATGAAATTCAGGCCCTTAAAAATGGACATTTTGCAAATGACCTCGGATTTCGACGAAACCAGTTTTGTTGGGTCCGTGGTGTCAAGTTATTGCTAGGTTTCAAATTTCATAATTTTTCGAATCAATATGTGAGCGTGGCAAAGGAAAACGCGTTTGACCGGTTTTAGTTGATTTTAATCGACTGGAAATTGGCCATTTTTCCAACGGTCTCAGAATTCGACGAAACTAGTTTTGTTAGGACCGTATCGTCAATACGAAGCTAGAAAATATTTTTCTGGAATTTTTCTAGTTAGTATGTGGCCCCGGTAATTTGAAACGTACGTTTAAAATTCAATATAGTGATTTAAATGTAAATTTAATGGAAACTGATTGTAACAGTCGAATCAGCCTACGATGCTTATCCCATTGTGTTCGGAATGGGGGTAAAACGCTATGGGCGACAGGCGGTGGACCTCGTTCAGGGGTCATATGTAAAAGTCAACTTTTTAGGAAATTAAATAATTAAATAATTAAAATAAAAAAAAACTCTCTTTCTTTATCTCTGCCCCCCCCCCCCCGATCGAATTTCACTTTACAGGATTTGAGAAAAAAAATCGCGAGGCTCGATCCAGCGCCGCCCCACCAGGGATCGACCGCCGCCTCCTCCCTGTGCCACCACCGGCCATCGCTCCTCCCCTCCCTTCCCGATCCTCCTCCTTCTCCGCTTCTCTCTGCTCTCGACGCTCTCTTCTCTGAACCCCAAATCGCCCTCCAGCCTCCGCTCCTCCCTCCTATCGACGAGTCCCCCCCCCCTTCTCGATTTTGAAGACCACCAGCGATGCCATCAAGGCTTGGAGCGGATAAAGATGACCGATTCTAGGCGGGTTCGAATTTATACAGCGGTGAGTTTTTATTTAATTTTAAAATCAGTTTTATATGTTAAAAACAGAATTTTATTTGATGTTAAAAACAGATTTTTAGAATGTTAAAAACAGAATTTTATTTGAGGTTAAAAACAGATTTTTAGAATGTTAAAAACAGAATTTTATTTGAGGTTAAAAACAGATTTTTAGAATGTTAAAAACAGAATTTTATTTGAGGTTAAAAACAGATTTTTAGAATGTTAAAAACAGAATTTTATTTGATGTTAAAGACAGATTTTTAAAATGATTAAAAACATGTTTTTAAATATGAAAAGGCGATGTTTCTAAAATAGAAAAGGCGAAATTTTTATTGGGTAGAAGAAATAAAAAAATATGATTTTTATCTATTGAACTTCGAAATAAAAATTCGTTTTTTATATATTGAAAAGCAAAGTAAAAATTCGATTTTTATATATTGAATAATGAAGTCAAAATTCGATTTTTACATATGTAGAGGATCCGGGCAACAAAGATGACGAAGATGCGATAGCGATGAAGATTTCTATCGATGAAGTGCCGTGGAAATTGGATAGCTATTAGTGAGAATTTCTCACCTTTCAATTTTATTTCTAGTTATATATATACTAGGATGCAGACGGTGCTTAGTAGCACCCGACACAATCGTCCACAGACCATGGACTTGTTTGTTTGGTTGCATAGCTTAGTTATATGATTTGATTTGAATTTGGTTGATTGGTGAATTTGATTGATGTGTGAATGGCGTGGGCCTTCACTAGTCCGGGGATAAGGCTAGGCCTTGTCCCGTTTCTAGTATCGTGCCGTTATGCCGCCGAAATTTTCTAAAATATGTTAGAAAAATAAAAATATCATTTTATTTAAAGAATGAATTAAATAGAAGTTCATATGTTGGGATAAAATGTTTTGTCGTTAAAAATATAATTTTTAACGTGAATGTGAATAAATAAATATTCATTTACAAACCAGACGGTTTGTTTATGTACACCTATTTGAAGGACATTGATTGGGTCGATAAATTTCACACATCGCCCAACAGCACAAATAAAATATGTGTTTGATTGTTTGAAACCCCACACGGGTGTTGGGATGAAATTTGAAGTTCACTCATCCTGATTGATTAAAAATGTCGATCGATTGATTGACAGGCTGTTATAAGCGTTGAATATCTATATTTGATGCTTATACAGTGTAGTGCACTTTGGTTGATGGTTGATTATTTTCAATGCTATTATATACATGTGTTGTATGAAAATCCATATAATTAACTTTATATGGTAATTGATTGGGCCTCATTCCAATTTGAAAAATAAAGAATATTATAAAATAAAAGTTCATGTGTTGACAGTTTCATCCATTGAGATTGGTCATGTGTTGAATGAAATATTTTAATAATAAAGTTTACATCTTTATCAATATAAAATAAAAGTTCATGTGTTGACAGTTTCATCCATTGAGATTGGTCATGTGTTGAACGAAATATTTTAATAATAAAGTTTACATCTTTATCAATATAAAATAAAAGTTCATGTGTTGACAGTTTCATCCATTGAGATTGGTCATGTGTTGAACGAAATATTTTAATAATAAAGTTTACATCTTTATCAATATAAAATAAAAGTTCATGTGTTGACAGTTTCATCCATTGAGATTGGTCATGTGTTGAACGAAATATTTTAATAATAAAGTTTACATCTTTATCGATATAAAATAAAAGTTCATGTGTTGACAGTACTCATCCATTGAGATTGGTCATGTGTTGAACGAAATTTTTTGATAATAACAACTATTTTGAAAAAAAGAAATATTTGAAATAGAATATTTGAAAATAGAAATTTATGAAGCCGTGTTGATTAGATTGACGCCATTTTGACGTGAACGATATTTATATCGATTTTATTCGATTTCGAAATGAATTGAATTGAAAACGATTTCGAAATGAATTGAATTGAAAACGATTTCGAAATGAATTGAATTGAAAACGATTTCGAAATGAATTGAATTGAAAACGATTTCGAAATGAATTGAATTGAAAACGAATTCAAATTGAATTGAAAGCGAATTGAAATGAATTCAAATTTAAATTTGAATTGAATAGAAATGAATTTTAAAACGAATTTATAAAGAAGGATTCAAATTTCATTTGAATTGAAAAGGAAGTTGAAATTGCTTTTGAAACGAATTTTAAAACTATTTATATAATTCGTTTTGAATAGAAATCGACGATATATATATTATATATATTATATATATAATATAATGGCCTGAATAGAACGCGCCGCGCCGCGGCAGTTCGTGAATTTCGACCATTTATTTCAAACGGACATTACGGGAGATCCGACCGTCGGATTCTCCTAAAACTGGAACCGTTGGGTTCGTATCGAAAAGAGCTTTCTAACGAAGGTTAGAAATTTGAAATCTAACGGTTGGATTTGGAGATACGTCCAAATCAAATTCGAAAAAGGTCGTTGTAAGTGCAGTTCGATGGCCATTGTTGGAAATCGACTGTACGGGCCTTGATAAAATTATTAAAAATAGTAATAATTTGTGTAAAATCATAAGAAATGATTTGTGAAGATTTGGGATGAAAAACTCCATATTTGAAAAGATAAAAATAGATTTTTATCGAAATGAACTAGTTTTGAACTAGAAATATAATTCTATTTATTTTTAAATAAATAAATTGAATATGAAAAGGGTTTTAAAAATAACCAGAATATCCAATGATTGCATTGGAGTGGATTTGAATCGAAGTTGTCTTCGGAATATTTCGATGTTGGAATTCGTGATTATACAGGTGTTGTTATGGAAATTTGAAAGATATATTTGTATCGTTATTTCCAATACGACATTTGTTAATCGTAGAATTTGATATTGAATATAAGCCGATATATATTTTCTATTCAGAGCCTTATATTGAATAATCAAATGTGATTTGGGTTTGTCGTGAATGGTGTCTTCACTAACACTGTTCTTGAACCCAGTTGAGAAATGATTAAATCTTTTTATTTAGATTTAATGAAGTGTACCAATTAAATGATATTTAATTGGAATTGAATTGATATTGATTTTTGGGTTTATCGTGAACAGTGTTTTAAATAACACTCGTTCTTTAACCCGATCATTAATGAAATGTGATTTTGGGTTGTCGTGAACGGTATCTTCAATAATACAGTTCTTAGACCTAAAGGAGTTAAGAAAATCAGAAACTAACTGCAGATTAGTTAAGTTGAATAGTTTCCGAGGTATTGATCTGATGTTGGTTTCGGCCTTCGGGATTAATACTTAGGGAATTGCTCACTTGCTAATTTACAATTAGGGACTGATTGAAATGTGATGTGATTTTGGGTTTACCGTGAACCGTGTTTTAAATGACACTGATTCTTTAACCCAGTCACAGATTAAAACTAAGTGGAGTTTTAATGAATCTTTAATTAGATTGAAATAATCGAAATGGAGTATCACCAGTTTTGCTCCAGGCGATAGTTAAATCTTTAATTAGATTTGAACGTGAAATGGTAATTGAATTTACCGATAACACCATGGTGTTAGATATGAAGTATTACCAGTTTTACTTCATGGGATGAATAGGTTGGGATTGGGAAACTAAAACCAATGATTACTTCGGTAAGGTTCGCTAATCCCGACTAGTTTGAATTGATATTCAAAAGTAGATTAAAGAATAAATTCAAGAAATTTATCTTGGATAAAATTAATGGGAACCTTTCCCTATGAATGTGAAATTTAGAAATTGACTGTCGGTTAGCCAAACAGAATGATTTTCTGAATATTGATCTGATGTTGGTTTCGGCCTTCGAGGTTAATGTTTGGGGAATTATTCTCTTGATTAATTTGCGGTTAGTGACTAATGAATTGAATTGAAAACGATTTCGAAATGAATTGAATTGAAAACGATTTCGAAATGAATTGAATTGAAAACGATTTCGAAATGAATTGAATTGAAAACGATTTCGAAATGAATTGAATTGAAAACAAATTTTTGTTTTGAAAATTTAAATCTCTGATATTTCTGTGTAATATTCGTTTGTCTATACTCTTTATAATCTTGTATTCTGATGCATTGTTGTAATATTCAATGAAACGTTCTTCTGTATGCGTTCTGTTTTGTCCTGTTCTCAAATGATAGGGCATTTCGAGCGGCCTGGATCGGTTTAGCGACTGGTTCGGACCGAGCGAAATTCCTTGCCGTTACAGTTGGTATCGGAGCTTTGGTTTACAAAGCTTAGAGAACAAGGCACATTAGAACCGTACGAAAGAATTCATCAGATATTGGATTAGTAGTATCCAATGAGAATGACTCGTTAGAGATGGGATCAGTAGTATCCTAGAACGAGTGTGAAGAGTATATTTTTGAAAATGAAAACAAATTTTTGTTTTGAAAATTTAAATCAATTATTCGTATTTGATTATCTATTTATATTGAGTTGGACAGTCCAGTATATAAAGATTTTGTGTATACGTCTGATCCACGTGTATTCGAAATTTTAATATACTGGATAGATATAGAATCACACTCTAGTCGCCCGGACCTGATTCTGATGATTGACGCGTCATCATTAGTAATTAGTTTCGTGTTTCAAAGGTGTGCTTTCTATATATTTCCTATTGACTGGTGTGAGAACCAAAATTAGATAGGGCTTATTGTTGTGATTTGGCATCAAAAATCTGATTTTTGACTATATATCAAAAGTATGAATTTGAGACTCTAATTCACTAATTGATTGATGTTTGTGTTGTTTGTTTATTTGGTTGATAATTTTTAGCCATTCAGCCTAATTGAATCACATATGGAACTGTATTGAAAATTGGTTGTGTTTGCTTGCATATACATATATTTATATTGAACAGGTCATAGCAAGGAGGCTAGAGCAGAGAATAAAATTTGTTTGCCCGACAAATAGGTACATGTTTACTACATAATTTCCTGTTTTGTTTGGGTGATGACGATTTTATGAGCCTATTGGCTAGCCGCTTGGCTTTTTCTTTTTCTTTTTGAGATCTGAAGGACCGGGGAAGCTATTTGAAATTCCCCGATGCTCCCGGTGCAGGGGAGGTTATGGCGAAATTTTTCGAAAATTTAGGGTGTTAGCCAAATTTTTGAAATTTTGGAAATTCTCAGAAACTGAAGAGTTGGAGAATGTAAGCCAGATCGAACATAGAGTTGATTAATCAAACCACTTTCGACTTTGTTCCTTTTCGGGGACGAAAAGTTTTAAGTGGGGGAGATTGTAACAACCCGAAAATCTGGGCCAGTTTAAAATTTTTATTTTGGCAAATTTAGCGAATTTTAATTATTTAAAATAGATTATTTTAAATATTATCGACGAGAAAATTTATTTTGAATATAATTCGAACGTATATATTTATACGCGTCATCGTTAGAATATAAATAATTATATATAATTATAAATAGAATTGAAAATGGCGCGGTAGTTCGATAATTCGATTTCAAACTTCATTTGGATGTACTGGGTGCAAAACAATCCGGATTTTAGTGAAACCAAAAATGATAGGATCTAATTGATAATATCTTTCTATCGAATCCGTAAAATCAAGATTTCATAGCGGGAATCAAAAGATATGTCCAGTTGAAAATTCTGAATAGTCGCTATGGAATTCAGGCCCTTAAAATGGACATTTTGCAAATGACCTCGGATTTCGACGAAACCAGTTTTGTTGGGTCCGTGGTGTCAAGTTATTGCTAGGTTTCAAATTTCATAATTTTTCGAATCAATATGTGAGCGTGGCAAAGGAAAACGCGTTTGACCGGTTTCAGTTGATTTTAATCGACTGGAAATTGGCCATTTTTCTAACGGTCTCAGAATTCGACGAAACTAGTTTTGTTAGGACCGTATCGTCAATACGAAGCTAGAAAATATTTTTCTGGAATTTTTCTAGTTAGTATGTGGCCCCGGTAATTTGAAACGTACGTTTAAAATTCAATATAGTGATTTAAATGTAAATTTAACGGAAACTGATTGTAACAGTCGAATCAGCCTACGATGCTTATCCCATTGTGTTTGGAATGGGGGTAAAACGCTATGGGCGACAGGCGGTGGACCTCGTTCAGGGGTCGTATGTAAAAGTCAACTTTTTAGGAAATTAAATAATTAAATAATTAAAATAAAAAAAACCTCTCTTTCTTTATCTCTGCCCCCCCCCCCCCCCGATCGAATTTCACTTTACAGGATTTGAGAAAAAAAAATCGCGAGGCTCGATCCAGCGCCGCCCCACCAGGGATCGACCGCCGCCTCCTCCCTGTGCCACCACCGGCCATCGCTCCTCCCCTCCCTTCCCGATCCTCCTCCTTCTCCGCTTCTCTCTGCTCTCGACGCTCTCTTCTCTGAACCCCAAATCGCCCTCCAGCCTCCGCTCCTCCCTCCTATCGACGAGTCCCCCCCCCCCCCCTTCTCGATTTTGAAGACCACCAGCGATGCCATCAAGGCTTGGAGCGGATAAAGATGACCGATTCTAGGCGGGTTCGAATTTATACAGCGGTGAGTTTTTATTTAATTTTAAAATCAGTTTTATATGTTAAAAACAGAATTTTATTTGATGTTAAAAACAGATTTTTAGAATGTTAAAAACAGAATTTTATTTGAGGTTAAAAACAGATTTTTAGAATGTTAAAAACAGAATTTTATTTGAGGTTAAAAACAGATTTTTAGAATGTTAAAAACAGAATTTTATTTGAGGTTAAAAACAGATTTTTAGAATGTTAAAAACAGAATTTTATTTGATGTTAAAGACAGATTTTTAAAATGATTAAAAACATGTTTTTAAATATGAAAAGGTGATGTTTCTAAAATAGAAAAGGCGAAATTTTTATTGGGTAGAAGAAATAAAAAAATATGATTTTTATCTATTGAACTTCGAAATAAAAATTCGTTTTTTATATATTGAAAAGCAAAGTAAAAATTCGATTTTTATATATTGAATAACGAAGTCAAAATTCGATTTTTACATATGTAGAGGATCCGGGCAACGAAGATGACGAAGATGCGATAGCGATGAAGATTTCTATCGATGAAGTGCCGTGGAGCTTGGATAGCTATTAGTGAGAATTTCTCACCTTTCAATTTTATTTCTAGTTATATATATATACTAGGATGCAGACGGTGCTTAGTAGCACCCGACACAATCGTCCACAGACCATGGACTTGTTTGTTTGGTTGCATAGCTTAGTTATATGATTTGATTTGAATTTGGTTGATTGGTGAATTTGATTGATGTGTGAATGGCGTGGGCCTTCACTAGTCCGGGGATAAGGCTAGGCCTTGTCCCGTTTCTAGTATCATGCCGTTATGCCGCCGAAATTTTCTAAAATATGTTAGAAAAATAAAAATATCATTTTATTTAAAGAATGAATTGAATAGAAGTTCATATGTTGGGATAAAATGTTTTGTCGTTAAAAATATAATTTTTAACGTGAATGTGAATAAATAAATATTCATTTACAAACCAGACGGTTTGTTTATGTACACCTATTTGAAGGACATTGATTGGGTCGATAAATTTCACACATCGCCCAACAACACAAATAAAATATGTGTTTGATTGTTTGAAACCCCACACGGGTGTTGGGATGAAATTTGAAGTTCACTCATCCTGATTGATTAAAAATGTCGATCGATTGATTGACAGGCTGTTATAAGCGTTGAATATCTATATTTGATGCTTATACAGTGTAGTGCACTTTGGTTGATGGTTGATTATTTTCAATGCTATTATATACATGTGTTGTATGAAAATCCATATAATTAACTTTATATGGTAATTGATTGGGCCTCATTCCAATTTGAAAAATAAAGAATATTATAAAATAAAAGTTCATGTGTTGACAGTTTCATCCATTGAGATTGGTCATGTGTTGAACGAAATATTTTAATAATAAAGTTTACATCTTTATCAATATAAAATAAAAGTTCATGTGTTGACAGTTTCATCCATTGAGATTGGTCATGTGTTGAACGAAATATTTTAATAATAAAGTTTACATCTTTATCAATATAAAATAAAAGTTCATGTGTTGACAGTTTCATCCATTGAGATTGGTCATGTGTTGAACGAAATATTTTAATAATAAAGTTTACATCTTTATCAATATAAAATAAAAGTTCATGTGTTGACAGTTTCATCCATTGAGATTGGTCATGTGTTGAACGAAATATTTTAATAATAAAGTTTACATCTTTATTGATATAAAATAAAAGTTCATGTGTTGACAGTACTCATCCATTGAGATTGGTCATGTGTTGAACGAAATTTTTTGATAATAACAACTATTTTGAAAAAAAGAAATATTTGAAATAGAATATTTGAAAATAGAAATTTATGAAGCTGTGTTGATTAGATTGACGCCATTTTGACGTGAACGATATTTATATCGATTTTATTCGATTTCGAAATGAATTGAATTGAAAACGATTGCGAAATGAATTGAATTGAAAACGATTTCGAAATGAATTGAATTGAAAACGATTTCGAAATGAATTGAATTGAAAACGATTTCGAAATGAATTGAATTGAAAATGATTTCGAAATGAATTGAATTGAAAACGAATTCAAATTGAATTGAAAGCGAATTGAAATGAATTCAAATTTAAATTTGAATTGAATAGAAATGAATTTTAAAACGAATTTATAAAGAAGGATTCAAATTTCATTTGAATTGAAAAGGAAGTTGAAATTGCTTTTGAAACGAATTTTAAAACTATTTATATAATTCGTTTTGAATAGAAATCGACGATATATATTATATATATATTATATATGTAATATAATGGCCTGAATAGAACGCGCCGCGCCGCGGCAGTTCGTGAATTTCGACCGTTTATTTCAAACGGACATTACGGGAGATCCGACCGTCGGATTCTCCTAAAACCGGAACCGTTGGGTTCGTATCGAAAAGAGCTTTCTAACGAAGGTTAGAAATTTGAAATCTAACGGTTGGATTTGGAGATACGTCCAAATCAAATTCGAAAAAGGTCGCTGTAAGTGCAGTTCGATGGCCATTGTTGGAAATCGACTGTACGGGCCTTGATAAAATTATTAAAAATAGTAATAATTTGTGTAAAATCATAAGAAATGATTTGTGAAGATTTGGGATGAAAAACTCCATATTTGAAAAGATAAAAATAGATTTTTATCGAAATGAACTAGTTTTGAACTAGAAATATAATTCTATTTATTTTTAAATAAATAAATTGAATATGAAAAGGGTTTTAAAAATAACCAGAATATCCAATGATTGCATTGGAGTGGATTTGAATCGAAGTTGTCTTCGGAATATTTCGATGTTGGAATTCGTGATTATACAGGTGTTGTTATGGAAATTTGAAAGATATATTTGTATCGTTATTTCCAATACGACATTTGTTAATCGTAGAATTTGATATTGAATATAAGCCGATATATATTTTCTATTCAGAGCCTTATATTGAATAATCAAATGTGATTTGGGTTTGTCGTGAATGGTGTCTTCACTAACACTGTTCTTGAACCCAGTTGAGAAATGATTAAATCTTTTTATTTAGATTTAATGAAGTGTACCAATTAAATGATATTTAATTGGAATTGAATTGATATTGATTTTTGGGTTTATCGTGAACAGTGTTTTAAATAACACTCGTTCTTTAACCCGATCATTAATGAAATGTGATTTTGGGTTGTCGTGAACGGTATCTTCAATAATACAGTTCTTAGACCTAAAGGAGTTAAGAAAATCAGAAACTAACTGGAGATTAGTTAAGTTGAATAGTTTCCGAGGTATTGATCTGATGTTGGTTTCGGCCTTCGGGATTAATACTTAGGGAATTGCTCACTTGCTAATTTACAATTAGGGACTGATTGAAATGTGATGTGATTTTGGGTTTACCGTGAACCGTGTTTTAAATGACACTGATTCTTTAACCCAGTCACAGATTAAAACTAAGTGGAGTTTTAATGAATCTTTAATTAGATTGAAATAATCGAAATGGAGTATCACCAGTTTTGCTCCAGGCGATAGTTAAATCTTTAATTAGATTTGAACGTGAAATGGTAATTGAATTTACCGATAACACCATGGTGTTAGATATGAAGTATTACCAGTTTTACTTCATGGGATGAATAGGTTGGGATTGGGAAACTAAAACCAATGATTACTTCGGTAAGGTTCGCTAATCCCGACTAGTTTGAATTGATATTCAAAAGTAGATTAAAGAATAAATTCAAGAAATTTATCTTGGATAAAATTAATGGGAACCTTTCCCTATGAATGTGAAATTTAGAAATTGAATGTCGGTTAGCCAAACAGAATGATTTTCTGAATATTGATCTGATGTTGGTTTCGGCCTTTGGGGTTAATGTTTGGGGAATTATTCTCTTGATTAATTTGCGGTTAATGACTAATGAATTGAATTGAAAACGATTTCGAAATGAATTGAATTGAAAACGATTTCGAAATGATTTGAATTGAAAACGATTTCGAAATGAATTGAATTGAAAACGATTTCGAAATGAATTGAATTGAAAACGATTTCGAAATGAATTGAATTGAAAACAAATTTTTGTTTTGAAAATTTAAATCTCTGATATTTCTGTGTAATATTCGTTTGCCTATACTCTTTATAATCTTGTATTCTGATGCATTGTTGTAATATTCAATGAAACGTTCTTCTGTATGCGTTCTGTTTTGTCCTGTTCTCAAACGATAGGGCGTTTCGAGCGGCCTGGATCGGTTTAGCGACTGGTTCGGACCGAGCGAAATTCCTTGCCGTTACATCCAACATCGAAATATTCCGAAGATAATTTCGATTCAAATCCATTCCAACTCGTATATTGGAAATTCTGATTATTTTCAAAACCATTTCAAATCTAGTTCAAAACTAGTTCATTTCGATAAAAATATATTTTATCCTTTCAAATGTGGAATTTTTCATCCCAGTTCTTTCCAATTCATTTATTATGATTTTACACAAATTATTAATATTTTTAATAATTTTATCAAGGCCCGTACAGTCGGTTTTCAATAACGGCCACCGAACTGCACTTACAACGACATTTTCCAAATTTGATTTGGACATAATTCCAAATCCAACCATTAGATTTCAAATTTCTAATATTCATTGGAAAGCTCTTTTCGATACGAACCCAACGGTTCTGGTTTTAGGAGAATCCGACGGTCGGATCTTCCGTAATGTCCATTCGAAGTCAATGGTCGAAATTCACGAACTGCCGCGGCGCGGCGCGTTCTATTCAGGCCATTTAATATATATATTATATATATTTCGTCGATTTCCTTTTAAAACGTATTTTATAAATCGTTTTAAATTTATTTTCGAAACGATTTCAACTTCATATTCAATTTCGAATCAAAATTGAATATTCCACATCATCGATATACAAATGATAATATTTTCAAAACGTTATATTTTGAAATCACTTTCTTTTCTATATTCATTATAAAAACGAATATCATCGATATAAATATCGTTCACGTCAAAATGGCGCATATCTAATCAACACGGCTTTATATATTTCAATAACTTCATTATTCTATTCAACAAATGAATATTTTCTTTATTCAACACATGAATCTATATTTCTTTCAACAAATAAATATTCTCAACACATGAGTATCGTCAACACATGACTATTTTTGTTATTTAATATATTTTATAAAATTATGATAAAGATGTAAATTTTATTGTTAAAATATTTTACTCAACACATGATAAGTTTCAACACATGAATATTCTCAACACATGAGCATCATCAACACATGACTATTTATTCTATTCAACACATGAATGTTTATTTTATAATATTCTTTATTTTCCAAATTGGATTGAGGCCCAATCAATTACCATATAATGTTAATTACATGGATTCCCTACAACACATGTATATAATAGCAACGATAAATAATCAACCATCATCCAAAGTGCACCACACAACTGCATAAGCATTAAATATAACTAATTAACGCTCATACAGCCTATCAATCAAATGATCGATATATCACTAAACAATTGGGATTAGTGTACGCCAAATATCATCCCAACACCCGTGTGGGATTTCAATCCACAAACACTGAATATTATTGGTGCAGTTGGGCGATGTGTAAAATTGGTCGTCCCAATCAATATCCTTCAAATGGGTGTACATAAACAAATCGTCTGATTTGTAAATGAATATTTATTTATTCACATTCACGTTAAAAATTATATTTTTAACGATAATTAATTTATTTCAACACATGAATATTTTATTTTCAATCATTCCACATCACAATCAATTTTCACAACACATCAATCAAACAAACAAGTCGTCCATGGTCTGTGGACGACGGGTGTTGGGTGCTGCTAAGCACCGTCTGCATCCTAGTATATAATTTTAACTAGAAAAGAAAATTTAAAGTGAGAAGTTCTCACCGACTAGCTAAACCAATACACCGCGACTCTTCATATGTAGAAATCTTTGCCGCTCTCGCCCTTTTGTCAATTTCATTGTCCGTAGCCACTACATATATAAAAATAACATTTTTATATTGTTATTATGTATATAAAAATCACATTTTTATAATCGCTCTATATGGATAAAAATCACATTTTTATACCGCTACTATATAGATAGAAATTCTTTTTTTACACCGCTACTATATAGATAGAAATTCTATTTTTACACCGCTACTATATAGATAAAAATTCTATTATTATACCGCTACTATATAGATAAAAATTCTATTTTTATACCGCTACTATATAGATAATAATTCTATTTTTATTCTTCCTATGATATAAAAATCGTATTTTTAACTTGCTATTCATAATAAAAATTATATTTTTATCTCAAAATCTTTCATATAAATGTCGTATCTTTATATCGCTACATCTATAAAGATCTCATCTTTATATATATTAAAAAACAAATCTTTATTCATTTCAAAATCAAATCTTTCTTCTAACTAAAAATGAAATCTTTTCATATATAAAAAATCCATTCTCTTCTATTTTAAAATCAAATCTTTGCATTGTTATTTATATACAAAAGATCAAATCTTTACATTGTTGTTCATATTTAAATAAATAAATAAGGAAAAACTCACTTTTTTCTTCGGTTTACTGAGAGGGGGGCCCACAACGGAGGTGGCGATCGGAGAGGGTGGCTCTGAGGTCGGAGGGGGTCGGCAGTCTAGTCAGGAGGCTAGGGTTTCGCTGTTAGGGGGATTTAGGGGCGGTGGATCTTAAATTGGAGAAGGAGGGGAGAGGAAAAGGAGGAGAGAGGGGCGCCTGAGGTGGTGGAAGCCTGCGGTGGCGCGGCTAGGGCGGAGGAGCGATGGGCGGTGGCTGAAATCGGGGTTTGGGTGCGGCGGTTTTTGGTCTTCGCGTCTGGAGGGGAGAGAGAGGCAAAAGGGGGGCATCGACGACTTGAGGGAGGAGGAAGAAGCGGTGGCGGCAGCACTCAGCCCCGGTGGTGGCGCGTTTGGGTTGCGCGTTTTTTTTTTGAACGATGAATGAAGGAGAGAGATAGTGGGAGTGTGAGGATATATAAATATATATATTTAATTATTTATTTTAAATTCTAAAAAGCAACTTTTTATTTTCAACTCGAAATCGAACCCACCGACTGTCGACCCTAGCTAATTACCCCCATTCCGAACACAATGGGATATGTATCATAGGCTGATTCGACTGTTTCGATCAGTTCTCGCCAAAATCAAAATATAACTCTATATATTGAATTTGAACGCACATTTCAATTTACCGGGGCCACATACTAACTAGAAAAATTCCCAAAAAATATTTTCTAGCTTCATATTGACGATACGGTTCTAACAAAACTAACTTCGTCAAATTCTGAGACCGTTTGAAAAATGGACATTTTCCAGTCGATTAAATTCAATTGAAACTGGTCAAACGCGTTTTCCTTTGCCACGCTCACATATTGATTCGAAAAATTACGAATTTTGGAATCTAGAAATATCTTGACATCACGGATCCAATAAAAGTGGTTTCGTCGAAAACCGAGGTCGTTTGCAAAATTTCCATTTTTAAGGGCCAGAATTCCATAGCGACTATTCTGAATTTTCAACTGGACATAACTTTTTATCCCCGCTATGAGATTTCAATTTTTCAGATTCGTTGGAAAGATATTCTCAATTAGAATCTAATATTTTTGGTTTCGCCAAAATCCGGTTTATTTTGAATCCTACACATTCATTTGAACTTTGAAATCGAATTATCGAACTACCGCGCCATTTTCAATTCCTTTTATAATTATAAATAATTATTTATATTCTAGCGCCAATTCAAATAAATATATACGTTCTAATTCTATTCAAAATAAATTTCTCGTCGATATTATTTAAAATAATTCATTTTAAATATTCAAAATTCATTAAAATTGCCAAAATAAAAAATTTAAATTGGCTCGGATTTTCCAGGTTATTACAATCTCCCCCACTTAAAACTTTTCGTCCCCGAAAAGGAACGAAGCTCAAAGTTGTTTTCTAACCAACTCAACTTCCATTATTTTCGTTACGGCTTAAGTTCTTCAACTTTTTAGTTTCTAAGACCTTTTCAAAATTTTCAAAAATTTGGCTAACACCCTAAATTTTCGAAAAATTTCGCCATAACCTCCCCTGCATCGGGGACTTCGGGATATTTCAAATAGCCTCCCATGGCCCTCATCAATCCATAAAGAAAAAGAAACAGCCAAGCGGTTAGCCAATCGGCTCATAAAATCATCCAAACCCAATAAATTTGTAAACATATACCTATTTGTCGGGCAAACAATTTTATTCTTCTGCTCTAGCCTCCTTGCTATGATCTGTTCAATGTAAATACACGTATATGCATGCAATTGTAATCATTTTTTCAATACAGTTCAATATTCGGTTCAATTAGGCTAAAGGTTCAACATTTAATTAATCAAACAATAATCAACCAACACAACCAGCAATCAATTAGTTGATTAGCTTTTCAAATTCATAACTTTGATACATATACAGAAAATCATGTTTTTGATGCCAAATCACAACAATAAACCTATCTAGTTTTTATTCTCACACCAGTCTAATGGAAATATATAGATATCACACTTTCGAAACTCGAATATAAATTCTGATGATGTATACTATAGCGATCATCAGAACCATCCCCGGGCAACTAGAATGTGATTCTATATCTATCCAGTATATTAAAACTTTGAATATACGTTCATGATGCGTATATGCAAAATCTTTATATACTAGATTGTCCAAATTCAATACAAATAAAATATTCAAATACGTATAAATGGTTTAAATTTCAAAACAATATTGTTTTCATTTGAAAAATATACTCTTCACACTCGTTCTAGGATACTACCGATCTCATCTCTAACGAGTTATTCTAATTGGATATTACTAATCCAATCTCTGATGAATTCTTTCGTTCAGTTCTAATGTGTCTTATTCTCGAGCTCTGTAAACCAAAGCTCTGATAACAAATGAAGCGGCCCGAACTTTCCCAATCACCGAAGAGAAGAGAAAGAACGAATTACTTTGAGGACAAGACGAATCAGAACACAAACAGAAGAACATTTCATTGTTTATTACAACAATTCCATCAGAATACAAGAATATACAGAGTAATGAATAAATATTACACATTACTAAATATCAGAGATTACAATAAATTACATAGCAGCGGAAAAATATACAAAACACAACTGAAAGTAATACACGGATACAGAGCTTTCCGAGCATCGTTCCAGTTGTAATCAGGATCCCGTGAATATAAATATGCAAAACCAAAACTACTAGCTGGCCGTGTGAAAAATAGGGGCACCCAGAGTTTAGGTTAAAACAATAAACTCCAGGTCAGTCATGTTACTGGTGTGAGAACTAAAACGGTTATTAATCTTTATTTTTAAAGTTTGGTAAATCAAGGGACCATGCCGTATAACACGGAACGGGTTTCCTCCCAAGAATACCAGTGCACAAAACAACAGCGCTGTAACACCCCACACCCGCTATGGTCACTCACTAAGGGAATGCCATAGCATCGGTGGAGTATTTTAGTGAATATAGAACAGAAAAATTACACCAAGACAGATATAAATAGTACTTGAAATTTAAAACATCATCTCATAACAGCGGAAATAAACATGTCTGGTTACATCATAAAGCCATGATAAAAGTCAAGTACAATATCTGTCAAAATAAAGAAGTACATAATCCCACTCTCTCATACAATAGCCATGACAAAAGAAAAGATAACTGGATAACTGGAGCTTTACATCTACCCAAACTCCCAAAGGCTGGAACAACAATCCGATCAAGCTCTACTACCGCTAGGATCCACCGTAGGACCTGAGGGTTGGGAAAAAGATAAAAACAACGGGGTCAGACATAAGTCTGAGTGAGCCCTATAACCTTAACAATACAATTATTAAAGTAATTAGGGTATGACATGAACTCGGTACGGTACCTTTGGGGATAATGACTACACTAAATAGCCAACAACATAGGATGAACTAAGATAACCGTCAGGACGCATCTACCCACCCAAGGATAATTACTAACTGCACCACACCAGTCATTCCTACTTAAAGGTTGATCCCTTCCAAGGACTTAGAAAATTTCCCCAATAATTTCATGTACTCCTAGCCCACTACATAGGTGCCGTCTGCCCCTATCTCCACTAGGTGTACTCAGTAATTCTTACCCAGTAGTTTCGTGTACCCCTACATAGGTGCCGTCTGCCCCTATCTTCACTAGGTGTACCCACTACTTCCCATCGATCGGCTCCCTACCGTAGATACCCGTGCTGGTCCCACAGTGGGGTGTATCACTCCCCTAAAGTGGCTACCCAATACAATAAACGGTGCACGGCTTTATATCTACACGATGCAACAACGGCTTATCTACCAGCCCGGGCCCACACACGCATATGAAACCCGTTGGACTTGCGTTGCCACCGCTAACCCGTTTTGGCCTCTTATAATCAAGCCCAATATGCGTGTCCCATCACTCGACATGGGTCGAGCCCACAAAGATACGTTTGGGATATTGGTTGAAATGGGCCCCCACAAGCTACCCACTTAAGCTTGTCAAATATCTAGTGTATCCCACTTAACCCTTTAATCATGTTTAATTACATGTTTCCACTTGGTTAAGTATTCTAATCGTATTTTCTATTGCCACCCAAGGCAACCCACTAGATTCCACATGCCACCCAAGGCAACCACAATATTTCCACATGCCACCCAAGGCACCCACTTAACCCCTCATGTCCCACTACATGCTATTATGGTTAAGTGTTTCTTAATTAATTAAGACCGTGATCTCCCATAAAGACCTCCCACATTAGACTGGCTGTTATGACCGCCTGGTTAAGCCGGTAGAGTCCGGGCAGTCTTACGTCATAACAGAGTCTAACCTCGTGTCTTTACCTTAATCACGTATTTAATTCATGGCTAAGACCTCTCACATTGGGCTGACATTTGTAGCAACTGGTTAAGCCGGTCGGGTCCGGGCAGTTTTACACTACAAAATGAGTCCAACCTCGTGTCTTAGTCGATTAATTACACCTAATTAATCACCCCCATATTAATTATCCCTAATTAATATCAAGTTTTCCATAACATGGGTAGACCTAACTCAATAGGTAAATTCCCATGGGGTAGACCTAACTCAATAGGTAAATTCCCACTTATGGTAATTTATTTTTATGGTATGCTTAATCATACCCAATCATTCATTTATTAACATATTTACCAACCCCATCGTTCCCCACGTAAATCGTTCACATTTCATGACATAATAAAAGGGGAAGATCCATCACAAATATCATGGGTTTAGCATATAACTTTGTCATGGGTTAAGAGGATGTCAACTTGCATATATGAGCATATATTAACCCAACTTGCTCTTAAGCATCCACATAACTTGCATAATTATTCACATGACTTCATAAGCATGCATAACATGGTAATCTTGCATTTGAGCATACACCTAACTTGCATAATCATTCACATAACTTCATATGCATGCATAACATGTTAATCTTGCATTTGAACATACACATAACTTGCATATTTATTCACATAACTTCATATGCATGCATAACATGTTAATCTTGCATTTGAACATACACATAACTTGCATATTTATTCACATGACTTCATAAGCATGCATAACATGGTAATCTTGCATTTGAGCATACACCTAACTTGCATAATCATTCACATAACTTCATATGCATGCATAACATGTTAATCTTGCATTTGAACATACACATAACTTGCATATTTATTCACATAACTTCATATGCATGCATAACATGTTGCATAATAGATCAATGTCCAACTTAGTGTTTTGCATCATAATCATCATGAAACATAGCACCAAACTTGCATAAAGATATAACATTAAACTTGCATAAAAATGTCATGAACACATACACTAAACTTGCATGACATAGAGCATATAACTTGCAAAACACATGACATATACAATATTAAGCTTGCATAAACACATTGATCCACAAACATAACCATACATCATCATATCCTATCTTAATCAATTTAATAATTGATTATTAAGGGGATAGAAGCTCACCAAAACAAAATTAGCAAACTAATGAAGAAGATTAAGAGGCTAGAAGTTGATTTGGAATGCTATCCCTTCTCTAATTTTGATGGAGGCTCTCTCAAGTTTCAATTTGCCATAGTTTAGTTACTAGATCTAATTATGAATGAATTAGGGTAGGGTTAGGGTCTTATTTATAGGATTAGGTGAGTGTTTTAGGCCCTTAGATTAACCCTAGATTAGATTAGGACCCTTAGATTTCGGCACCTTCCAGAAACCAGCCCTAAGACCAAGCCCAAACCCCAAACTGGTGCACCCAACCACAGAACTCTCTAGAAACTGTGCAGGTTTTCTTGGCTCGGCACGGGCGCACTTCCCAAGTGCGCCAGTGTATCTTTGTACTGGCGCACTTCACAAGTGCGCCAGTGCATTTCTGGCCTGTTTCTGGTTTTCTGCCTAACTTCGTTCGTCCATATCTCTTTCATACGGTACCCGTTTTACGCAAACTCGGACTCTATTTCACGTATTTTTCCGAGACGAACGCAATGACGCAGCCCGTTTCGCCCAATTCCCACATCTGAGATTATTTATTCTGTAATTAGTGAATTTTAGCACTAACTAAAATTCGGGGTGTTACATTCTCCCCTCCTTAAAGGATTTCGTCCCCGAAATCTCTAAGCTAAGGAGAATGAATATCCTACCATCCAAACAACCATCTACTCAATCCATCAAACACGGGCATCCATTGTCCTTAGAACAATTTCTAATGATGTATGAGCATATGCAAAAAGTGTGTGTATATGTCCCCTATCTAATGTATGAACATATGCAAACCATGATAGTGCCATGCATCCATTATGTACGCGAGAAAACCCTATCGACACATACAATATCTACATGAGTGCACAATCATTCACCAAAATGCATCATCCATGTGATAACACAACCATTATACATCCATAAATATTTCTCTACACACAATTTTATGCAATATGCAATATGAAGTGACTGAGCCGATCTAGTGCCTAGAGTGTGTGTATATGCATCCACGAGCAACCACTAGCAAACACTTGTATCCACTTGCATCCATCAACCATAACATGTCTCAAGCACATGTTTCAACCATGGGTTTACCCTATCTAAAGGTCAAAGGTACTAACGAGAGGACATACCAAAGATAAGATAAGTACTAGACAAGCGATAAAGGAGAAAGTAAAGACATACCCTCAAAAAGAAATGGGTACAATGAACGCATCTTCGCTTCCGTCTCCCAAGTTGCGTTGCTCTCATCTTCTCCCCATTGCACCTTGACTAGTTGAACCTCTCTGTTTCTTAACTTCCTAGTCTCTGACCCAAGGATGCGAGTAGGAGCTCGTCTAATAGTCGCATCACGCTCTACCTCTACATCTCTAAGCAAGCTCGGCTCTACCACCTCTGCCGTCTCATGTAAGCACTTCCTCAGATGTGATACATGGAATACATCATGAACACCACTAAGTTTGTCGGGCAACTCCACCCTGTATGCCATTCGTCCAATCCTTTCCTTGATAGGAAACGGCCCAACAAACCTCGGTGCTAACTTCCCAACTGATCCGAAGCGAACAACATTTCTCAACGGAGATACCTTAACAAAAACCATATCCCCAACCTCAAACTCAAGATCCGTCCTTCTCTTGTCCGCATAAGATTTTTGCCTATCCTGCGCTGCTTTCATCCTTCTTCGAATCAAATCGATCTTCTCAGAAGTCTCCCTAATCATATCAGGCCCAAGCAAGATCTTATCCGTAGATTCCCACCAACATGTAGGTGATCGACAAGGCCTTCCATAGAGAGCTTCGAAAGGAGCCATACCAATACTGGACTAAAAGCTGTTATTATATGCGAACTCCACCAATGGAAGATGCTCTTCCCATGTACCTCCAAAATCTAAGATACAAAGCCTCAAAAGGTCTTCTAGAACACGATTCACCCTCTCAGTCTGGCCGTCCGTCTGAGGATGATATGCGGTGCTCAGACACAATTGAGTCCCCACTGCTTCTTGCAAACTTCTCCAGAACTCGCTAGTGAAGATAGGATCTCGATCACTCACTATGCTAGAGGGTACCCCATGCAATCGAACTATCTCTCGAAGATATACAGAAGCTAGCCATGGAGCGGTCCTCTTGCTCTTCACAGGTATGAAATGGGCGCTCTTAGTAAGTCTATCTACCACCACCCAAATTCCTGTATTACCCTTCCTCGACCTGGGTAACCCGTCAATAAAATCCATCGAGACGCTATCCCCCTTCCATTGCGGAACTTCCAATGGGTGAAGCAACCCACCAGGTTTCTTTTGCTCCGCCTTTACTTGCTGGCACACCAAGCATCGAGCTACATATTCGGCCACATCTTTCTTCATACCGGCCCAGAAGATAACCCTCTTAATGTCTTGGTACATCTTATCCCCACCGGGATGAATGGTCATCCTAGAACGGTGTGCGTCATCAAGAATAACCTTCCTCAACCCTTCATCTTGCGGTACACAAAGTCTACCGTCTCTACGCAAGCACCCCCTATCGTCTAGGGTGTACCTACTCAAATGGCTGGACGACTCCCCCCTTATGAGCTTCTCTATCAACTCAACCAACTGTGGGTCGTCCCTCTGGGCTTCCCCAATCCGCCCCAAAAGAGTAGGCCTAACTTCCAAAGAAGCTAGCAAACCGGGTACATAATCAATGGAAGGTCTGAAATCAAACATCGAGATAAACTCCAAGCTTCGTCGTTCCACGAACAATGGACTCAAGGACAACCTCTTCCTACTCAAGGCGTCCGCCACCACATTACCCTTTCCAGGGGTATACGCTATCTCGAAATCATAGGATGCTAAGAACTCCATCCACCTTTGCTGTCTCAGATTCAAATCCTTCTGAGAAAACAAGTACTTTAATGATTTGTGGTCGGTGAACAACTCGAATCTCTCACCAAGAAGATAATGGCGCCAGATCTTAAGCGCAAAAACAATAGCAGCCAACTCTAAATCATGGGTAGGGTAATTTTTCTCATGTGGCCTTAACTGCCTTCCACCATAGGCTATTACCCTTCCCTCTTGCATTAAGACTGCGCCCAGTCCTGTTCCACAAGCATCGGTATAGACAACAAATGGCTTGCTCCCATCTGGCAACACTAAAACTGGAGCAGTGGTTAAAGCTCTCTTTAACCGTCGGAACGCATCATCACAATCTACGTCCCATGCAAAAACAAGATTCTTCTTCGTTAAGCGGGTTAATGGGGCTGATATCTTCGCGAAGTCTTTAATAAACTTCCTATAATAACCCGCCAACCCCAAGAAACTTCTTACTTCGGTAGCATTTCTGGGAACCTTCCAATCTTGGACTGATACTGCCTTCGCGGGATCCACGGCTATCCCCTCCTTGGAGACCGCGTGCCCCAAGAACCGTACTTCCTTCCTCCAGAAGTGACATTTAGAGAATTTAGCCTTAAGGCTATGCGCTCGAAGAGTCTTCAACACCTCCCCAAGATGTAGGGCATGCTCTTCCTCACTTTTAGAAAATACTAAGATATCATCCACAAAGACCACCACGAATTTATTAAGGAACTCCCTGAACACCCTACTCATCAAATCAACAAAGTATGCAGGGGCGTTCGTCAACCCAAATGGCATCACCAGCCACTCATAGAAACCATCCGGAGTCCTAAAGGCAGTCTTGTCTATGCTATCCTCAGCCACCCTCAACTGATGAAACCCCGTGGCTAAGTCCAACTGAGAAAATACTGAAGCGCCAACTAACTGATCGAAAAGATCATCAATCCTCGGCAATGGGTGTCTATTCTTCTTTGTGAGCTTGTTGAGTTCTCTATAGTCTACACAAAGTCTGAGGGACCCATCTGCCTTCGTAGCAAATACTACTGGAGCACCCCACTCCGATATGCTCCGTCTTATGAACCCCTTCTCAAGCAACTCCCCTACTTGCTTATGGAGTTCCCTCCGCTCACGAGGAGCCATGTGGCGCACTGGTAAAGATACCGGTTTAGCATTATCCACCAGATATATTCGGAAGTCAATCTCCCGCTTCGGAGGTAAGCCCTTCACCTCCTCAAACACATCCGGATATTCCCGGACCACTCTCATAGATTGCAAATTCCCGACCGAAGCGTCAAGCGACTCAAGATAACTTAGCATAACAGAGTCCATGGGATTACAAGAAATCTCGAGAGTGTTACCCAAGCGGGTCATGAGCCTAACAACTCTCCTTTCGCAATCAAGAACGGCACCATTACTGGATAACCAGTCCATGCCCAAAATCAACCCATAGCCCGTGAAGCCCAACACAAAAGCATCACATCTAAACTCAATGCTAAGTATAGAAATCTTCAAACCCAAACATATCATGGATAAATAAGTGGAGCCCCCAATTGGGTTTGAAACAACCAAGGGATCATCTACCAGACTGGTGTCTAAGTGCAGTGACTCAACTAATGATGATGAGATAAAAGAATGCGATGCGCCTGAATCAAACAATGTACGGACAGGATGATCAAATAGAAAAACCAGACTTTCCACGGAAATAGTTCTACCTCTCTCCTGAATCGGTGGAACCGCGAGAGCCTGTACTTGCCCCCTAGCCTGACCCGGTGCCATAAAAGCTTGCACCTGTCCTCCTGAGGTAGACCCCGTCCTTTGCCCTTTCTTAGGGCAATCCTTCACTAAATGCCCTGCTTCGCCACAGTGGAAGCAGCCAGTCTTCTTCTTCTTGCGACAATCCTTGCTTAGGTGGCCAGGTGTCCCACAATTGAAACACTTCTTCTTCTTGCTCTTGCCACCGTTGCCTTTCCCACCTTTGTTTTGCTGTTGTTGCTGAGGTCTCTTTTGATCTCCCTTCTTCTCGGGCGCCTGACTAGCATTGGGACCCTTCCCTTCTTCATGCATGAGTGCCATGTCAACTAGCTTCTCGAAGGTGGCCCCCATAGGGATATGAGTCATAGCCAACCCATGCATCGGTTCATTCAAACCTTTCACGAACCGCAAAGCCTTCTTCTCCGGTGTATTCACCATATCTAGGCCAAACCTTGCCAACTGGTTAAACTTGTTAACATATTCCTTCACCGAAAGATTTCCTTGCTTTAGAGTCAAGAATCTCTCCATATACAAGTTCTCCTCCGCCCTTGAGAGAAACTTTGCCACAAATCTTTGCCTGAAATCCGCCCAAGAGTCAACGGGGCGTTCTCCATTAGTGACCTCCCACCAGAATGAGGCCTCTCCCTTCATTAACCAAGCAGCCAACTTGACTTTCTTTCCTTCTTCCATCTCAAAGATATCTATCAACTCTTCCACCTCCTTAAGCCAATCTCTTGCCTCCACAAAAGTTTCAGATCCTTGAAAAGGTTTCCCTCCCATAGCTTTAAACTCCTTACAAGTCTTAGCAAAAGTATCCGTGCGAGGAGGAGGGGGAGGAGGAAGATCGGGTGCTACGGTTGGTGGAGGAACATTTGCTGGACCCGTAGTGGTGGCCCTAGCCTCCATCAATCTCCTATACCATACTGGTATCGTCACACCCTCCGGAAAATTAAGATTCTCGGCCATGCTGAAACGAAAAAGGAAAGATTCAAAACGGAGAATTCGAAGGATATAGATATGGCTATTGGGGATTATGCTTTTCTTTCAAAAACTTTTCTCTTTAAAAGACATGTTTTTGAAAATATCTTTTCCAAAAATGTTTTAGAAAAATAGTTTTCTAAAAATTTTATCTGTTCCGGTAACCTGGCTCTGATACCACGTGTAACACCCCACACCCGCTATGGTCACTCACTAAGGGAATGCCATAGCATCGGTGGAGTATTTTAGTGAATATAGAACAGAAAAATTACACCAAGACAGATATAAATAGTACTTGAAATTTAAAACATCATCTCATAACAGCGGAAATAAACATGTCTGGTTACATCATAAAGCCATGATAAAAGTCAAGTACAATATCTGTCAAAATAAAGAAGTACATAATCCCACTCTCTCATACAATAGCCATGACAAAAGAAAAGATAACTGGATAACTGGAGCTTTACATCTACCCAAACTCCCAAAGGCTGGAACAGCAATCCGATCAAGCTCTACTACCGCTAGGATCCACCGTAGGACCTGAGGGTTGGGAAAAAGATAAAACAACGGGGTCAGACATAAGTCTGAGTGAGCCCTATAACCTTAACAATACAATTATTAAAGTAATTAGGGTATGACATGAACTCGGTACGGTACCTTTGGGGATAATGACTACACTAAATAGCCAACAACATAGGATGAACTAAGATAACCGTCAGGACGCATCTACCCACCCAAGGATAATTACTAACTGCACCACACCAGTCATTCCTACTTAAAGGTTGATCCCTTCCAAGGACTTAGAAAATTTCCCCAATAATTTAATGTACTCCTAGCCCACTACATAGGTGCCGTCTGCCCCTATCTCCACTAGGTGTACTCAGTAATTCTTACCCAGTAGTTTCGTGTACCCCTACATAGGTGCCGTCTGCCCCTATCTTCACTAGGTGTACCCACTACTTCCCATCGATCGGCTCCCTACCGTAGATACCCGTGCTGGTCCCACAGTGGGGTGTATCACTCCCCTAAAGTGGCTACCCAATACAATAAACGGTGCACGGCTTTATATCTACACGATGCAACAACGGCTTATCTACCAGCCCGGGCCCACACATGCATATGAAACCCGTTGGACTTGCGTTGCCACCGCTAACCCGTTTTGGCCTCTTATAATCAAGCCCAATATGCGTGTCCCGTCACTCGACATGGGTCGAGCCCACAAAGATACGTTTGGGATATTGGTTGAAATGGGCCCCCACAAGCTACCCACTTAAGCTTGTCAAATATCTAGTGTATCCCACTTAACCCTTTAATCATGTTTAATTACATGTTTCCACTTGGTTAAGTATTCTAATCGTATTTTCTATTGCCACCCAAGGCAACCCGCTAGATTCCACATGCCACCCAAGTCAACCACAATATTTCCACATGCCACCCAAGGCACCCACTTAACCCCTCATGTCCCACTACATGCTATTATGGTTAAGTGTTTCTTAATTAATTAAGACCGTGATCTCCCATAAAGACCTCCCACATTAGACTGGCTGTTATGACCGCCTGGTTAAGCCGGTAGAGTCCGGGCAGTCTTACGTCATAACAGAGTCTAACCTCGTGTCTTTACCTTAATCACGTATTTAATTCATGGCTAAGACCTCTCACATTGGGCTGACATTTGTAGCAACTGGTTAAGCCGGTCGGGTCCGGGCAGTTTTACACTACAAAATGAGTCCAACCTCGTGTCTTAGTCGATTAATTACACCAAATTAATCACCCCCATATTAATTATCCCTAATTAATATCAAGTTTTCCATAACATGGGTAGACCTAACTCAATAGGTAAATTCCCATGGGGTAGACCTAACTCAATAGGTAAATTCCCACTTATGGTAATTTATTTTTATGGTATGCTTAATCATACCCAATCATTCATTTATTAACATACTTACCAACCCCATCGTTCCCCACGTAAATCGTTCACATTTCATGACATAATAAAAGGGGAAGATCCATCACAAATATCATGGGTTTAGCATATAACTTTGTCATGGGTTAAGAGGATGTCAACTTGCATATATGAGCATATATTAACCCAACTTGCTCTTAAGCATCCACATAACTTGCATAATTATTCACATGACTTCATAAGCATGCATAACATGGTAATCTTGCATTTGAGCATACACCTAACTTGCATAATCATTCACATAACTTCATATGCATGCATAACATGTTAATCTTGCATTTGAACATACACATAACTTGCATATTTATTCACATAACTTCATATGCATGCATAACATGTTAATCTTGCATTTGAACATACACATAACTTGCATATTTATTCACATGACTTCATAAGCATGCATAACATGGTAATCTTGCATTTGAGCATACACCTAACTTGCATAATCATTCACATAACTTCATATGCATGCATAACATGTTAATCTTGCATTTGAACATACACATAACTTGCATATTTATTCACATAACTTCATATGCATGCATAACATGTTGCATAATAGATCAATGTCCAACTTAGTGTTTTGCATCATAATCATCATGAAACATAGCACCAAACTTGCATAAAGATATAACATTAAACTTGCATAAAAATGTCATGAACACATACACTAAACTTGCATGACATAGAGCATATAACTTGCAAAACACATGACATATACAATATTAAGCTTGCATAAACACATTGATCCACAAACATAACCATACATCATCATATCCTATCTTAATCAATTTAATAATTGATTATTAAGGGGATAGAAGCTCACTAAAACAAAATTAGCAAACTAATGAAGAAGATTAAGAGGCTAGAAGTTGATTTGGAATGCTATCCCTTCTCTAATTTTGATGGAGGCTCTCTCAAGTTTCAATTTGCCATAGTTTAGTTACTAGATCTAATTATGAATGAATTAGGGTAGGGTTAGGGTCTTATTTATAGGATTAGGTGAGTGTTTTAGGCCCTTAGATTAACCCTAGATTAGATTAGGACCCTTAGATTTCGGCACCTTCCAGAAACCAGCCCTAAGACCAAGCCCAAACCCCAAACTGGTGCACCCAACCACAGAACTCTCTAGAAACTGTGCAGGTTTTCTTGGCTCGGCACGGGCGCACTTCCCAAGTGCGCCAGTGTATCTTTGTACTGGCGCACTTCACAAGTGCGCCAGTGCATTTCTGGCCTGTTTCTGGTTTTCTGCCTAACTTCGTTCGTCCATATCTCTTTCATACGGTACCCGTTTTACGCAAACTCGGACTCTATTTCACGTATTTTTCCGAGACGAACGCAATGACGCAGCCCGTTTCCCCCAATTCCCACATCTGAGATTATTTATTCTGTAATTAGTGAATTTTAGCACTAACTAAAATTCGGGGTGTTACAAGCGCAATGCTAAATAAAGAAGAATGAAGCTATTATAAGACCCAGGTCCCATCACACAATGCAACGCAAGCCGGAGGATAGGGTTTTCCCTTATAATAGCCAAACATGCTTGGTAAGTTTAAAACAAATCATTTGATACTATTATAAGTGTATAGTGTCAAAACAATTTCAATAATAAATATCAATCATAGATGGCATGGGTACCATATATCATGTCGCCATACTAGTTCTACAATTAAAACCGCAATGTCACGTATTGGAAATTGGATTTCCATCATGAGTCGAGACTAGGTGCAAGCTCCTCTCCGTTCGAGACACTTTAGCAAATGTCTCAGGACCACACACAGCGATCCTTGGATCTTCAGGTCCGGTCCTCTCTTACTTTTGAGGATTGGCAATTCCTGAACACACGTTTCCCGGTCCTTTAGGACCTATATAATGGTCTGTACGTCGGCTCACATAGTGCCAGTTATCGACCATATATTCGAGGCGCCTCGCATTCCAACAACCACATAGGTGAAAAGTATATAAATGTCAGCCAGTTTAAGCACTGACACCACCACTAGCTAGAAAGAAACGTCGTGCTCTCCCTGCAGTCACTATCCCGTTTTTGACTTATACCGAGATGTGAGGCTCGCGAATTAACGCTATACACAAAGCTGCGCCACACAGGCCGTGCTTTGATCATCAACCACAAGACTTTTCTTTTCAACAGAAGCCTTGATCATCTGCCACTTAGGCATGCCACACAGGCAATTCACTCCATGCGTCTGATGTCCATCGATATACAACCTCTGAGCTCGTACGTCTTAGAGAAGGGCGTTAAGCAAGAGAATAAATTCTCCACCGCCAAACAGATGTATATTTAATAGAGATCAATCAACACAGAATAAAATCCAATGTTAGACACACAGTCCATTTACAAGTCCGTTCTGGGTCTGAACGAAACCGGAGGCACATTCCTCGCATATCCATCGATCTCCAAGTACGTCTGGACGATCACCAACTGATTCCCTCCTCTTGGGTGTACAGCCCAATCAAGATCATCAATAATCATCTAAACGATGTGAAGACTTCCGGTCTTCAACCACCTTCTTCATCTTCGACTTATCGTCAAGTCGGTTATTCAGAATGGGTATAAACACGACCTTTCCGAATAACCCGCGTATATAATAAACAAATGTTACACAAACACAACATATGCCTCATTCCAGTTCAGAATATTCTTTTATTCAAATTTTCACATTACTAGGGAATAGGTTCCCATTAATTTTATCAAAGATAAATTCTTATAAATTTATTATTTAATCTTCCTCTGAATATCATTTCAAACCATATTATGGTTTTCCAAACTAGTCGGGATTAGCGAACCACACCGAAGTAATTATTTATTTTATTTCCCAATCCCAACCTATTCATCCCATGGAGCAAAACTGGTAATACCCCATATCTAACACCACGGTGTTACCGGTAAATATTAATTACCATTTAACATTCAAATCTAATTAAAGATTTAACTATCGCTTTGGAGCAAAACTGGTGATACTCCATTCTCGATCACTTTAATCTAATTAAAGATTCATTAAAACACCACTTAGTTTTAATCTTCACAAAAATCAATATCCTGTCTTTAACTGGGTTAAAGAACCAATGTCATCTAAAACACGGTTCACGATAAACCCAAAATCACTTTCTATTGTTAATCAGGTTAAAGAACAGGTGTTATTCAAAACACCGCTCACGATAAACCCCAAAAAACAATTCAAATTCAATTCCAATTAAATACTAATTTACTGGACAATTTCACTAAATCTTAATTAAAAGATTTATTCTTTTCTAAACTGGGTTCAAAAACAGTTTTATTTAAGACACCATTCACGACGAACCCAAATTCTCATTTGATATTAAATACAAGGCTCTGAATAGACAATATACCGGCTTATATTAAATATCAAATTCTGAAACCAACAAATATCGTATTGGAAATAACGATATAAAATATATCTTTCAAATTTCCATAACCATATCTGTATAATCACGAAATCCAACATCGAAATATTCCAAAGATAATTTCGATTCAAATCCCTTCCAATTCGTATATTGGAAATTCTAATTATTTTCAAAACCATTTCAAATCTAGTTCAAAACTAGTTCATTTCGATAAAAATATATTTTATCCTTTAAAATGTGGAATTTTTCATCCTAGTTCTATCCTTTTCATTTATTATGATTTTACACAAATTATTAATATTTTTAATAATTTTATCAAGGCCCGTACAGTCGGTTCTCAATAACGGCCACCGAACTGCACTTACAACGACCTTTTCCAAATTTGATTTGGACATAATACCAAATCCAACTGTTAGATTTCAAATTTCTAATATTCATTGGAAAGCTCTTTTCGATACGAACCCAACGGTTACGGATTCAGGAGAATCCGACGGTCGGATCTCCCGTAATGTCCATTCGAAGTCAATGGTCGAAATTCACGAACTGCCGCGGCGCGGCACGTTCTATTCAGGCCATTTAATATATATAATATATATATTATATATATTTCGTCGATTTCCTTTTAAAACGTATTTTATAAATCGTTTTAAATTCGTTTTCGAAACGATTTCAACTTCATATTCAATTTCGAATCAAAATTGAATATTCCACATCATCGATGTACAAATGATAATATTTTCAAAACGTTATATTTTGAAGTCATTTCCTTTTCTATATTCATTATAAAAACAAATATCATCGATATAAATATCGTTCGCGTCAAAATGGCGCATATCTAATCAACACGGCTTTATATATTTCAATAACTTCGTTATTCTATTCAACAAATGAATATTTTCTTTATTCAACACATGAATCTATATTTCTTTCAACACATGAATATTCTCAACACATGAGTATCGTCAACATATGACTATTTTTGTTATTTAATATATTTTATAAAATTATGACAAAGATGTAAATTTTATTGTTAAAATATTTTACTCAACACATGAAAAGTTTCAACACATGAATATTCTCAACACATGAGCATCGTCAACACATGACTATTTATTCTATTCAACACATGAATGTTTATTTTATAATATTCTTTATTTTCCAAATTGGAATGAGGCCCAATCAATTATCATATAATGTTAATTACATGGATTCCATACAACACATGTATATAATAGCGACGATAAATAATCAACCGTCATCCAAAGTGCACCACACAACTGCATAAGCATTAAATATAACTAATTAACACTCATACAGTCTATCAATCAAACGATCGACATATCACTAAACAATTGGGATTAGTGTATGCCAAATATCATCCCAATGGGTTCCAATCCACAAACACTGAATATTATTTGTGCAGTTGGGCGATGTGTAAAATCTGCCGTCCCATTCAATATCCTTCAAATGGGTGTATATAAACAAATCGTCTGATTTGTAAATGAATATTTATTTATTCACATTCACGTTAAAAATCATATTTTTAACGATAATTAATTTATTTCAACACATGAATATTTTATTTTCAATCATTTCACATCACAATCAATTTTCACAACACATCAATCAAACAAACAAGTCGTCCATGGTCTGTGGACGACGGGTGTCGGGTGCTGCTAAGCACCATCTGCATCTTAGTATATAATTTTAACTAGAAAAGAAATTTTAAAGTGAGAAGTTCTCACCAACTAGCTAAACCAATACACCGCGATTCTTTATATGTAGAAATCTTCACCGCTCTCGCCCTTTTGTCAATTTTATTGTCCGTAGCCACTATATATATAAAAATCACATTTTTATATTGTTGCTATGTATATAAAAATCACATTTTTATAATCGGTCTATATGGATAAAAATCACATTTTTATACTGCTACTATATAGATAGAAATTCTATTTTTACACCGCTACTATATAGATAGAAATTCTATTTTTACACCGCTACTATATAGATAAAAATTCTATTATTATACCGCTACTATATAGATAAAAATTCTATTTTTATACGGCTACTATATAGATAAAAATTCTATTTTTATTCTTCCTATGATATAAAAATCGTATTTTTAACTTGCTACTCATAATAAAAATTATATTTTTATCTCAAAATCTTTCATATAAATGTCGTATCTTTATATCGCTACATCTATAAAGATCTCATCTTTATATATATTAAAAATCAAATCTTTATTCATTTCAAAATCAAATCTTTCTTCTAACTAAAAATGAAATCTTTTCATATATAAAAAATCCATTCTTTTCTATTTTTAAATCAAATCTTTGCATTGTAATTTGTATATAAAAGATCAAATCTTTACATTGTTGTTCATATTTAAATAAATAAATAAGGAAAAACTTACTTTTTTCTTCGGTTTACTGAGAGGGGGGCCCACAGCGGAGGTGGCGATCGGAGAGGGTGGCTCTGGGGTCGGAGGGGGTCAGCAGTCTAGTCAGGAGGCTAGGGTTTCGCTGTTAGGGGGATTTAGGGGCGGTGGATCTTCAATTGGAGAAGGAGGGGAGAGGAAAGGAAGGAGAGAGGGGCGCCTGAGGTGGTGGAAGCCTGTGGCGGTGCGGCTAGGGCGGAGGAGCGACGGGCGGTGGCTGAAATCGGGGTTTGGGTGCGGTGGTTTTTGGTCTTCGTGTTTGGAGGGGAGAAAGAAGCAAGGGGGCGTCGACGGCTTGAGTTGGGAGGAAGAAGAAGCGGCGGCGGCGGCACTCAGCCCCGATGGCGGCACGTTTGAGTTGCGCGTTTTTTTTCTTTTTTCTTTTTTTTGAACGATGAATGAAGGAGAGAGATAGTGGGAGGGTGAGGATATATAAATATATATATATTTAATTATTTATTTTCAACTCGAAAACGAACCCACTGACTGTCGACCCTAGCTAATTACCCCCATTCCGAACACAATGGGATATGTATCATAGGCTGATTCGACTGTTTCGATTAGTTCCCGCCAAAATCAAAATATAACACTATATATTGAATTTGAACGCACATTTCAATTTACCGGGGCCACATACTAACTAGAAAAATTCCCGAAAAATATTTTCTAGCTTCGTATTGACGATACGGTTCTAACAAAACTAACTTCGTCAAATTCTGAGACCGTTTGTAAAATGGCCATTTTCCAGTCGATTAAAATCAACTTAAACTGGTCAAACGCGTTTTCCTTCGCCACACTCACATATTGATTCGAAAAATTACGAATTTTGGAATCTAGCAATATCTTGACATAAAGGATCCAACAAAAGTGGTTTCGTCGAATACCGAGGTCGTTTGCAAAATTTCCATTTTTAAGGGCTAGAATTCCATAGCGACTATTCTGAATTTTCAACTGGACATAACTTTTTATCCCCGCTATGAAATTTCAATTTTTCGGATTCGTTGGAAAGATATTCTCAATTAGATTCTAATATTTTTGGTTTCCCCAAAATCCGGTTTATTTTGAATCCTACACATTCATTTGAACTTTGAAATCGAATTATCGAACTACTGCGCCATTTTCAATTCCTTTTATAACTATAAATAATTATTTATATTCTAGCGCCGATTCAAATAAATATATATGTACTAATTCTATTTAAAATAAATTTCTCGTCGATATTATTTAAAATAATTCATTTTAAATATTCAAAATTTGTTAAAATTGTCAAAATAAAAATTTTAAATTGGCTCGGATTTTCCAGGTTATTACATAAGACGCCTTATCTTCTGTTCCAACTCATTTGCATAGGCGATGACCCTTTGCACATAAACGATCGTCCACCCATTCCGAATAGTTGTAACCATTCGTCCAATATGGACATTGTTGGATTCTGCTACTAATATTTTCTTCATCTGCACTAAATACACCTCCACCGCATATGCATAGTGTCAACAAATAGGATACGAGTCAACCTCTTGATCATATGGAGGTTGAGCAACTGAAGCTCGGTTTACCCCTTGTTCATATAAAGGTTGAACAATTGAAAATTGGTCTATCGCTTGTTGAAATGCTAAAGCGTGATCAACCCCTTGTTCGTATGGAAGTTTTAAAGGCTTATGAAGTCATAGTTGGTCAAGATTTGGGAACTCATGACGGGCGTTCTCATAGTGTTGCTCTTAATACTCGATAAGCCCGTCTTCATTGGTTCGTGGACTATCATAAGGTTCGTGCACTGGCCAGAAGTCAGAATTAACAGATGAAGGTCATGATGGTATTGCTATTAGTACGCAAGGAAGTAAAGAAGAATGAGATTAATTGAGTAAAGAATTGTAAGGAAGAAATAGATCCCAACTCATATTTATATATGTACGGTTGTGTATTGTGGAGATTACTATATAATAGAAATGATAGTGCACACTGCACGCTACTAAAGTTGTTACATTAATTACACACTACACACCAATAAAGATCCTCATTCGACAGTACATAAGGAACAATATATAAAATAATGGCCATACTGAAACTTTGTTAAATAGAGGACCATTTGAGTTGTCGTACTCTTTCACATTCTACACTAAAACCTTGTGCCATAAATTCTTGTATTAATATGTCGAGTTATCAACATCATTGGTGTACTGTAACGACCCGAGGATTTTGCGACCTTGGTTATCGACATAAACTCAATGTCGATGATCCAAGCATCGGAAATACCAGATAGTTAATAGAAAGAAGTTAGAAGGTGAGAATGGATAAGATAGAAAAATTAGAATAGAAGAAGAAGATCACAACAACAGAATCAGAGTAACACGAATCACACGGCGGAACGAATAAAATATAACATAACATTGAAATAAAACCAATATATGTATATAATAACATTTATCAGAGTACAACACTTACAACACTACGGAAATAAACAATTGCTATAAAATCATGGAGCCTCCTGCTTCGAGCTCTTAGTATCTGTAAAATCCCGACTACTTGACTGCCCGTACAAAAGTGGGCACCCAAGAATTAGGGAAAACAAAACAAAATAAACTCCAGGTCAGTCATGAGATTGGTGTGAGTAAACAATTTAAAACAGTTTGAGAGAATAAACGATATCTCATAAGACCACACCGTTTAACACGGAACGGATTTTTCCCTTATGAGAATCTAAAACACTTGATTTAACTTTCAAAATCCCTTTGAAACAAACGATAATCTTTATATTAAAAATCCTTTTGATATTATAATAGTGTCTATCAACCACAATATAATTAATCATCTAGCGGAACGCTTTCATCTCACGTTCCACATACATAATATATAATCAAAAATCGCGGGCGCTTATTGGGTAATGAATACTAACTGGCAAGGTATGGGACCACCTTCCGACACTATATCTCTGGAGAGGAATACACCGGGTTCAACAAGAACATCTTGCAACCCAGGCTAAACATGACCAGTCACTCATTTCGCTTGAGTGTACCGAATGTATTATCACCAATGGTTGGGATCAGCAACTGTTTCCTTAAAGGGACAACATCGGAATAGATTATAGAATTAAAATGGAATTTCTCTAGATCAGGTGAAAATACACCCTAATTGGCAGCTCACCACTTAGCCATGCGACCTACCCGATTTTATACCATTTCCTGATTGTGAGGCTAGAGGCCATAACGTATAGATTACACCTTTATTTACTTTGAATGTCACATCGTCATACCCGCCAAATCACAAATTGATTTCCCCAAAAATACCATGGGTATACAGCTAAGAGAAACGAATTCCTCTGCCACCAAACATAAATACGTTTGAAGAGATCAACTTACGCGATCTATTAAATATACTATGTTAGACATTCTTTCATACAGGTCGTCCTGGACTGGACAGACCGAAGGTACTATTCTATAAATCCATCTTAGGCAATTTCTACCTAAGATTTACTGAACAGCCCTTGCATAACTCCGTCTTCAATTATCTTCATCATATTTGATTCGCAACGCAAACGCCATACGGAGTGGTTTTCAGATAATATATATGATCCTGGTCTCTCCGTATTAACAACGGAGATGGTCAAAATCTTTGATAGTCGGTGATTTAACTATCAAAGGAAAACATGTATACAAACAACGGTCGTACTCCCAAATGGAAATCTTACCGATCAATCATCATTTCATTTCCAAATTTCCCATTTATCGTTTCCATATATTCATAAATTCCTTATTTTCTAAAATTAGAAAATATACGTTATTAACTTTGGAAAATGTTTCCATTTTTGATTCACGTATCAATATCTTCCCACCTCTATCAGGCTCTAATTGTAAACTAGTAAGAGAACAACTTCCCAAGCATAAACCCCGAAGGCCGAAACCAACATCAGATCGATACCTAAAAAGTCATTCAACTTAACTAATTTCCAGTCAGCTTCTAATTTCAGTAATTCCATTTAAATTCCAAATTTAAACCCCAAATTCCTTTATAGTATTTTATTTGCAAAATATTTACTTTATTCTATTTTTCACATAGAATGCAAATAATATTTCTTTATATAATCAAAACAGTTTGATTTCGTATTTTAAAAACAATATCTACAACCCAAATTCTATTTATATCTTTATTTGTATAATTATTCATACAAAACTCCTTTTTATTTCTAACACTTAAATCTCATTTATAATTCCCTTTATGTAATTCTGTTTATTCTATATGAATCATTTTATATAATTCTATTTGTTTTATATAAATCCTTTTATATAATCCTATTCATTTTATATAAATCCATTTATATAATCCTATTCATTTTATATAAATCCTTTTATATAATTCTATTTATTTTATATAAATCCTTTTATATAATTCTATTTATTTTATATAAATCCTTTTAAATAATTCTATTCATTTTATAAAAATCCTTTAAAATAATTCTATTTATTTTTTATATATATCCTTTTATATAATTCAATTTATTTTATATAAATCCTTTTATATAATTCTATTTATTTCCCAAATATTTCCTTAATTGTATTTTCCAATATTTGTTTTCCAAATATTACCTTTTATAATATCCTATTTATTTTATATATAGATATTTCATTTTCAATATTCACTTTGAAATTTTCCTTTTTACATTCCAGTATTTCATACGGTATTTAAAATACCAAATAACATGACCAGTGTCATCATAATCAATCACAGATTTTATATCACATCATATATCACAATATATGAAAACAAATAGTATTATAATATTGAGGAATCCAATTGGATCCCTCAAACCTGTATCCCTGCATTCACAGATGTTAAACAATATAATTAACATCAATTTCATTTCTATATGAAATATTCTGATATACAGAATCAATATAAAATTAACGATTATATATATATACATATAACTTTATCTATAATTTCAGCCAATTAATTAACAGTTCAACCAACAATCAACACAGAGCAATCAATCATCAATACTAGATTATATTTATAAAATATAATCTGTGCAGAGTTAGTAAAATTTACTCACATTGGTCGGTTATCATTAAATAACAATATGCGATCGTCGATTTGATTCAGATCAGACAATTTATTTTGCTATAAATTGTAACGAGCTCCAATTCACTCCCAGTCAGTTCCATGATGTAGCCATCGTCTATACGATCCCAACAGATCTTGTTTTGCGTGATTCTGATAACGTATGTAATAGATATTCAAATTACAAACTTGTATATTAATTAAATAAATTTACTTTATATATATTTGAATGGGCCTCACCCAATTTAACCATCAGCCCAACATCTCTTCTACACCGACCCATTTAAAATTCCTTCTTCCTCGATATAAAATATCGAGCTCCAGGAACAGGCCATATTTGATCTTCTCAAACATCACGCTAATTTGTTTCTTCACCAATCTACACCTTAAACACCCTTTTTAAAACCTTAACCACCGCCCCTCATTTCCCTTCTTCATCGAACAACAGAACTCCACGGACACCATTTCGAAATATTCTCAGCTTCCATACTCACTTTACACTCCATAAACAAATCAACTAAAATCATCACAGTCCTCCCAATTATATCACCACACAAGTCTGCTCAAAATCTCCTTCCCCATTTCAAAAATAACCAGCAACAGTACTCCACACTTACTGTCCTTCGCCTACCTCTTTCGATCGCACAAAATTTTGCATCCAGTCATCAACTCCCATCACCGTCCATCCAACACCCTCCTCAGATGCGCGAGCCACCTCATCACCAACCAGCTCGCCTCCCCAACTGTCACTATCAACATCGCTTCGTATCTCCTACCCGACAAGCGACTTTACCATGTCGTGCCTCAGCAACAAGGTCATCACGACACCTTCCATCATCGATTACCCCAAAAATCCACCCACGGCCTCGCCTCACCCCCCTGATAACTCGCGACTTCCAACATCGTACGTTGAAACCAACGAACAATCCCCAAACTCCACGGAATTTTGCCAAAACTTGCCATTCGATCCCAATAACACATATACCTTAACCAAATCGCAAACAAAGCTCACTAATTTTCAAATTCTTGAACCCTAGAAAAAGAACGAACGCTGTATATTTTTGCGAGCGAACAAAATCATAATCGGAGTAATTGAAATTTATGTAGGTCTGAAGCTCACACTGATACAAATCCGAACATATATATTTTATAATTTATAGGATTAGATTTCATTTTATATGAATTTGCAAAGAAGCACATTTTCCCCTTTTGCTGAAACGTTGAAAAAAAGATGCAGCGGAAAATGTTTTGACCAGAAGAATGAATTGTTTAGGGTTAGGAGAATTTGTACTCTATTTATAGTAAGGTTTTATATTTTTATATTCCATTATTATATTTATTTTTATTCTAACACTATGTATATTTGTTGTTAAAAATTCTGATGATCATAAACTATATCCAAAAATCATGAAAATGGGCATGCAGCTACAGTTTGACATTACGGACCCAACGAAACTGGTTTCGTCAAATTCCGAGTCCGTTTGCTCACACAGCGTATTTTTAAAGTCAAATTATGGATTGTTTTTCACATTAAAATTCCGTACGGCCACATACTGACTCCAAAAATCATGAAATTGAAATCTAACAATAATTTAATATTTTGAATCCAACAAAATTAGATGCATCGAAAACGGAGGTCGTTTGTAAAAATGGCTTTTTTCCGAGGTCAAAATAAACCCATTTAAATATTAATATATTTAAAAACAATTTATTTTAATGTTAATAAATTAATATTATCGTATATATATTCCCATAAAATATCATGCAGCTCTAAAATATTCCTATCTGAATTTATAACTCGATATTTCAAATCCAGTATTAAATTAGTATTCAATTTATATTAAAAATCCATTTATAATATAAATAAATTGTTATAAATTATAAAGGAATTCCATAGCGACTTTTTGAAAAATTGATTTGGACATAACTCGAAATCTACACAACGAAATCTAGATTTTTCTCTTCCATTAGAAAAATATCGTTCAAAAGATTCGAACGTTTCTTGTTTCATAGAAATCCAACTTAAAATGGATTCTGTATATTCGTTTAAAGTTCAAATCGCCAAATTACGAACTGCCACGCCATTTCGTGCTCGATTATAATTATAATATAATTTCTACGTTCAAATGACATTTATAAATAAATTTGTTATTATAATTCAACTCTAAACTGGATTAAATATTTTTAAATAATCCAATACACACAATATTGTCATTTCATCTTTTCTGATTATTTCAAAAATTAAATATATTATTTAATTATCTATATTAATTAAATATTCAATAATATTAAATTCAAGCCATTTTAAATTACCAAACCATTATTTAAATAATTAAATAAATAAATTATTCGACTGTAAAAGTGCGGGTCGTTACATTCTTCCCCTATTAAAATAATTTCATCCTCGAAATTGCTAATGAAGAAAACAAACCCTATTAACTGGATTAAAAAAATTATTTGTTTACTTCTTTAACTTCAATTTCAACTGAACCAATTTAATTTCAATTAAATTTTAATTCATTCTTACCAACAAAAAATTTCAAAAACTCTAAAAAAAAATCTAACACCCTAAATTTTTGAAAAATTTCGCCAGCACCTCCTTTGTACGGGTCAATCGGTACAACTACAACTCGCCTCTCTAGGTCTTCCCCAACCCAAAAGAAAATCAAACAGCCAAGCGGCTTGCTAAATCGGCTCATAAATCACCAAACTCATATATAAATAAACTTGTACCTTTTTGTCGGGCATATCATTATATCCCTTTTTTTCGGCTACCACTTCAGCATATACTAATATCGTTCCAATCAAACTCCAATCAATACATTCTCAAAAAAATTATTCACTTATACCCTAGCCAAATTTATTTCAACTCGAGTTCCATTCTCGATTCCAACCTCCTAACTCACCAGTCCAATACCATTTCAGCTTCCTATCTCACAATTCAAAATCTGATTCTACTAGATATATTATATTCCAATTCAATTTCCAGTTAATTGGTTTTAATTCAATTCATATTTGCTTTCATAAATTTTCTTTAAATTTGTTTTAGTTCAAACAATATGTTTCTAGGAGTTTTTAAACAGCTTTGCTTTTCAAAAATCAAATATTCATTTCCAAATATCAAAAACCACTCTTTTTCCCAAAATAATTCGAAAACAATCTCTTTGGTAGTAATCCGTCACTTACAACTCGAAAATGAACACTGGTGATGTGGCCAGCATCATCAGAATTATTTCCCAGCGACTTAAGTGAGTTCAATACTATATCACTTTCAAAACCATTTAGAAACACTTCCATTTTGAAATACATTTCCAAATATATACCATTCACAATACTTGTAAAACAATTTAAAATCTCCTAGGATTTTAAAATTTCCATATATTTAATTCAAGTCCATTTATAAACACTTCTCCAACATTTAGGAATTTTAATTCCAATTCTGATTTAAATTCAGATTAAATTCGTCGAATTTCATATATTACACTTATACGAATTCAGATTGGTTGTTTATAATCATTTCAATTATAATCTTATTCGATTATAATAATGACCAGCACATCAAATATAATAATTCCAATATATTTTTCTTTATTTCAAAATATACTTTGGATAAAATTATGTCGTTACCCCTTTTTCAAAACATACTGTGTTGGTTCATCGTATTCAAGTGTTTAAAAACTCCTACCGATGCAGTGGGTCAAACTGATCGACCAGAACCCATAAACAACTCAACCAATAAATCTCCACAATATAAAACAATTTTTTTAATAAAATCTACAAATACGTTCACTCATATATATACACTCAAACTCAATCTAGGATATTGCTAACCCTATCGCTACTGAGTCACGCCACAGAGCCAAGGTAATTACTTAGCCTTCAACTCTGATACCACTGTAACGACCTAGGGATTTTGCGACCTTGGTTATCGAAATAAACTTAATGTTGACTATCCAAGCATCGGAAATACCGGATAGTTAATAGAAAGAAGTTAAAAGGTGAGAATAGATAAGATAGAAAAATTAGAATAGAAGAAGAAGATCACAACAACAGAATCAGAGTAACACGAATCTCACAGTGGAACGAATAAAATATAACATAACTTTGAAATAAAACCAGTATATGTATATAATAACATTTATTAGAGTACAACACTTACAACACAACTGAAATAAACAATTGCTACAAAATCCTGGAGCCTCCTGCTCCAAGCTCTCAGTATCCGTAAAATGCCGACTACTTGACTGCCCGTACAAAAGTGGGCACCCAAGAATTAGGGAAAACAAAACAAAATAAACTCCGGGTCAGTCATGGGACTGGTGTGAGTAAATAATTTAAAACAGTTTGAGAGAATAAACGATATCTCATAAAACCACACCGGTTAACACGAAACGGGTTTTTCCCTTATGAGAATCTAAAACACTTGATTTAACTTTCAAAATCCCTTTGAAACAAACGATAATCTTTATATCAAAAATCCTTTTGATATTATAATAGTGTCTATCAACCACAATATAATTAATCATCTAGCGGAACGCTTTCATCTCATGTTCCACATACATAATATATAATCAAAAATCGCGGGCGCTTATTGGGTAATGAATTCCAACTAGCAAGGTATGGGACCACCTTCCGACACTGTATCTCTAGAGAGGAATACACCGGGTTCAACAAGAACATCTTGCAACCCAGGCTAAACATGACCGGTCACTCATTTCGCTTGAGTGTACCGAATGTATTATCACCAACGGTTGGGATCAGCAACCATTTCCCAAAAGGGACAACATTGATACTCTAGATCAGTTGACAATACACCCTAATTGGAAGCTAACCACTTAGCCATGCGACCTACCCGATTTTATACCATTTCCTGATTGTGAGGCTAGAGGCCATAACGTATAGATTACACCTTTATTTACTTTGAATGTCACATCGGCATACCCGCCAAATCACAAATTGATTTCCCCAAAAATACCACGGGTATACAGCTAAGAGAAACGAATTCCTCTGCCACCAAACGTAAATATGTTCGATGAGATCAACTTACGCGATCTATTAAATGTACTCTGTTAGACATTCATCCATACAGGTCGTCCTGGGACTGGACAGACTAAAGGTACTATTCTGTAAATCCATCTTAGGCAATTTCTACCTAGGATTTACTGAATAGCCCTTGCATAACTCCGTCTTCAATTATCTTCATCATATTTGATTCGCGACGCTAATGCCATATGGAGTGGTTTTAAGATAATATATCTGATCCCGATCTCTCTGTATTGACAACGGAAATGGTCAAAATCTTTGATAGTCGGTGATTTAACTATCAAAGGAAAACATGTGTACAAACAACGGTCGTATTCCCAAATGGAAATCTTACCGATCAATCATCATTTCATTTCCCAATTTCCCATTTATCGTTTCCATATATTCATAAATTCCTTATTTTCTAAATTAGAAAATATACGTTATTAACTTTGGAAAATGTTTCCATTTCTGATTCACGTATCAATATCTTCCCACCTCTATCAGGCTCTAACTGTAAACTAGTAAGAGAACAACTTCCCAAGCATAAACCCCGAAGGCCGAAAACAACATCAGATCGATACCCAGAAAGTCATTCAACTCAACTAATTTCCAGTCAGTTTCTAACTTCAGTAATTCCATTTAAATTCCAAATTCAAACCCCAAATTCCTTTACAGTATTTTATTTGCAAAATATTTACTTTAATCTATTTTTCACATAGAATGCAAATAATATTTCTTTATATGATCAAAACAGTTTGATTTCTTATTTTAAAAACAATATCTCAAACCTAAATTCTATTTTTATTTTTATTTGTAGAATTATTCATACAAAATCTCCTTTTTATTTCTAACACTTAAATCTCATTTATAATTCCCTTTATATAATTCTATTCATTCTATATAAATTATTTTATATAATTCTATTTATTTTATATAAATCCTTTTATATAATCCTATTCAGTTTATATAAATCCTTTTATATAATTCTATTCATTTTATTTAAATCCTTTTATATAATTCTATTCATTTTATATAAATCCTTTTATATAATTCTATTTATTTTATATAAATCCTTTTAAATAATTCTATTAATTTTATATAAATCCTTTAAAATAATTCTATTTATTTTTTATATATATCCTTTTATATAATTTGATTTATTTTATATAAATCCTTTTATATAATTCTATTTATTTCCCAAATATTTCCTTAATTGTATTTTCCAATATTTGTTTTCCAAATAATACCTTTTATAATATCCTATTTATTTTATATGTAGATATTTCATTTTCGATATTCACTTTGAAAATTTCCTTTTTACATTCCAGTATTTCATATGGTGTTTAAAATACCAAATAACATGACCAGTGTCATCATAATCAATCACAGATTGTATATCACATCATATATCACAATATATGAAAACAAACAGTATTATAATATTGAGGAATCCAATTGGATCCCTCAAACATGTCTCCCTACATTCACAGATGTTAAACAATATAATTAACATCAATTTCATTTCTATATGAAATATTCTGATAAACAGAATCAATATAAAATTAACGATTATATATATATATATATATATATATATATATCTTTATCTATAATTTCAGCCAATTATTTAACAGTTCAACCAACAATCAACACAGAGCAATCAATCATCAATTTATCAATACTAGATTATATTTATAAAATATAAACTGTACAGAGTTAGTGAGATTTACTCACACTGGTCGGTTATCATTAAATAACGATAAGCGGTCGTTGATTTGATTTAGATCGGACAATTTATTTCGCTATAAATTGTAACGAGCTCCAATTCACTCCCACCCAGTTCCATGATGTAGCCAACGTCCATACGATCCCAATGGATCTTGTTTTGCGTGATTCTGATAACGTATGTAATAGATATTCAAATTACAAGCTTATAAACTAATTAAATAAAAATAACCTTAGATATATATTTGAATGGGCCTCACCCAATTTAACCATCGACCCAACATCTCTTCTACACCGACCCATTTAAAATTCCTTCCTTGATATAAAATATCAAGCTCCAAGAATAGGCCATATTCGATTTTCTCAAACACCACGCTAATTTGTTTCTTCAGCGATCTACACTTTAAACACCCTTTTTAAAACCTTAACCACCGCCGCTCATTTCCCTTCGTCATCGAACAACAGAACTTCACAAACACCTTTTCGAAATATTCCTAGCTTTCATACTCAATTTACACTCCACAAACAAATCAACTAAAATCATCACAGTCCTCCTAGTTATATCACCACACAAGTCTACTCAAAATCTCCTCCCCATTTCAAAAATAACTAGCAACAGTACTCCACACATATTGTCCTGCGTCTACCTCTTTTGAACGCACAAAACTCTGCTTCCAGTCATCAACTCCCATCGCCATCCATCCAACACCCTCCTCAGACGCGCGAGCCACCTCATCCCCAACTAGCTCGCCCCCCAACTGTCACTATCAACATCGCTTCGTATCTCCTACCCGACAAGTGACTTTACCATGTCGTGCCTCGGCAACAGGGTCATCATGACACCTTCCATCATCGATTACCCCAAAAATCCACTCACAGCCTCGCCTCACCCCGTGATAACTCGCGACTTCCAACACCGTACGTTGAAACCAACAAACAAATTTTCCCCCAAACTCCATGGAACACGCCATTTGATCCCAATAACACATATACCTTAACCAAATCGCAAACAAAGCTCACTAATTTTAGAATTCTTGAACCCTAGAAAAAGAACGAACGTTGTATATTTTTTTGAGCGAACAAAATCATGATCGAAGTAATTGAAATTTATGTGGGTCTGAAGCTCACACCGATACAAATCCGAACATATATATTTTATAATTTATAGGATTAGACTTCATTTTATAGGAATTTGCAAAGAAGCACATTTTCCCCTTTTGCTGAAACGATGAAGAAAAGATGTGGCAGAAAATGTTTTTGTAGCGACCCGGAATTTCAACACTTGAATCCAGATACTAATACATCTCGTATCCAAAATTCTAGTATCGAAAACCCAGAAAGCTAATAGAAAGAAGTTAGAGGATGAGAGAAGAAAGAAAGAAATATTAGAATAAGAAGATCAGAGTCTCACAGCGGAATGGACAAAATATAATAATCAATAATACTTTATAAAAGAACTGTATATTACAACATTAGAGTATACATTCATATTAATGCTACATACAGCGGAAATAAACTTGTACAAGTATATATGGAATACGCCTCGACTTCAACTCCTCTTCTGAAGCTCCAAGCGATACCTAACCTGATAATATACTTGGTCTGTCCCGAGTACATTTAAAGCAAAGAAAAATTCACTCGGATCAGTCTGAAATACTTTCAGTGATAAATTCATATGACAAACAACTTGTTTAACTTTGAAAATCCTTTTGAAAGAAAAGGATAATAGTGAGACCAACCCACACATAAATACGGACGGTTTTTACCTCACTATACCCTAAAACATTTTGAAATCAGTATCTTATTCTGATATTATAATAGTGTCAAAGTACAAGTAAATAGAATCTAGCAGAACGCTTGCATCTCACGCTCCGCATATATAGTATACAATCAAAACCGCGGGCGCTTATTGGAGATTGGATTCCTACTATGGCAAGGTATGGAACCACCTGCCGATAGTGTATCTCTAGAGAGGAATACACTTGTAACACCCTAAATTTTCTGTGAATATTAAAATTAACAAATTAAAGAATACTTAATTTCAAATGTGAGAATTAAGGGAAACGAGTTACGCCATTGCGTTCATCTCGGAATTCTGCTTGAGATAGAGTCCGAGTTTGCGTGAATTGGACTCAGTATGAAGAAGTTATGGCCTTCCGTAGTTTCAAAATTTAAATAAATTAAAAACAGCTCAGGTTCAGAAATTCAAAATTCAAAATTCAAGCAGGGAAGCGGGCTGGGCGGCAATTCTTCTGCCCAAGGTCAGGTCGACCAGGGGGTCGACCTCCCCCTAGACAGGTCGACCTGGGGGTCGACCTACCCCCCGCGCAGATCTGAAAACAGTCGATCTTGACTTGTTGCTGAGTCTTACCTGACTTGTTGCTGAGTCATTAGGGCTGATGTGGCTGTTCTGGATAATTCTATCTTGTCTGGATGGTCCAGATTAATTTTATCTTAATCTAATGGCTTAGGTTGATTTAAACTTCTATAAAAGAGTGCCTAGACTCAAACCTTAAACCTAAACTAAATCAGTCACTTGGCCACCATGCTGTTGCTAGGATAGTTCTTCTTCCTAAAGCTTAGGGATTAGCAAGTCAGAATTCTAATTCAAAAAGACGAACAAATCATTCTCTACTCTAACCTATCTTTGTGAGTACTATTTCTTTCACAGTATAATTAATAAATTAATTATGATAGGTTGTAATTGGATTATGAGAACGTGTATGTTGAATCATATGATGTTTTTTAACTTTGTAGATCAATTTCATATTTAATTTGATTCATTTTATGCAAGTTTGGATGTTAAATCATATGTTAATCCATATGTGAATCTTATGTAAGTTTGGGATGTTAAATCATATGTTAATTCATATGTGAATCTTATGCAAGTTTGGGATGTTGAATCATATGTTAATTCATACGTGAATCTTATGCAAGTTTAGGATGTTAATTCATATGTGAATCTTATGCAAGTTTGGATATTAAATCATATTCGTATGTGAATTTTATGCAAGTTTGGGATGTTGAATTGTACATTAGTTTGAATATGAATCTTATGCAAGTCTATATGTGAATTGTACACAAGTTTATATGTGAATCAAGTATATACATATGCTAGTTTATATGCAAAACCATGTGATAAATTCATATGCAAGTTGTTGAAATCCATATGCAAATTTAGGTGAAAAACTATATTCACATTTTTGGGTGAAAATTATATTCACATATGCAAGGTAGGTGAGACCCATAATTTATATATGCAATTTCTCAATTTCATGTTTATATCTATATTTATATCCATGGTAGTTTATGCAAATATATGATTCTATATGACCATTGTCTATGCAAATTATTGGCTATGCAATTTTATGTTATAATTCCTATTTGCAAGTTAGATCTATTTTTATGTGTTATGCAAGTTGTGATGTTTCTCTTTTATAAGTTAGACTATTTGCGAGTCTAACATATTTCATATTTGAACGTACGAATAGCATGGGGACAATGGGAAAATATTAATTTGTGAATTGACATAAAATGGCTTTAAAATCATATAATTAAATTGAGACATTAATTGGTATAATTTTTATACCTAAAGAGTTTGGACATAATTTAGGTGACAATTATGGACATAATTAATTTGGAAATTATTGACAATTTGAATACGGAAAATAAATTCGAATTGGGGTGAAATAATGTGTAATAATAGGCGCCTAAGACACGAGGTTAGACTCGTTTGTGGTGTAAGACTGCCCGGACCCGCTCGGAAATCCAGCAACCACAAACGGTAGTCTAATGTGAGAGGTCGAAGGCATAAATTAAATGTGTAACAATTGTAAAGACACGAGGTTAGACACGTTTGCGGTATAAGACTGCCCGGACCCGCCTGGAAAATCCAGCAACTGCAAACAGGAGTCTAATGTGGGAGGTCTTCCAAGGTTACGGTTATAATGAACTAAGAAACGCTTAACCAAGATAAACATGTGGTGGGACATGGGGGTTAAGTGGGTGACATAGGTGGCATGTGAAATACGATTAGAAACACTTAACCGAATTGAAACATGTAAGAAGACACAAATAAGAAGGGGTTGAGTGGAAAATTCTAGTGGGGACCAAGCATAGGTGGAAGGCTTGTGTCAAACATGGGGGACCCTTTTCAAACCAGTAACCCATTAAGTATCTTTGTGAGCTCGAGTTAGATCGAGGATGGGACACGCATATTGGGTTTGATTGTAAGAGGTCAAAACAGGTTAACGGTGGCAATGCAAGTCCAACGGGGTCATGTACATGCGTGGGCCCGGGCTGGCAGGTGAGACGTTGTTGCATCGTGTAGATATAAGCCATGCATTTTTAGTGGTATCGGGTTGCCACTTTGGGGAGTGATACACCCCACTATGGGACCAACACGGGTATCTACGAGTTAGGGAGCCGATCGCATGGGAGTAGTGGGTACAACTAGTGGAGATAGGGGCAGGCGGCACCTATGAAGGAAACTAGGGGTACACGAAGCTACCATTATGATTATTATGTTCAGTAGGAGGGATCAACTCTTAGGGTAACTAGTAGTGGTGCAGTATAGTAATTATCCTATAGTGATCAGGAGCGAGATTAACACCAGAATATTCCTCTTGTTTGTTTTGTCTTGCCCACTTGTTTCACAGTCATTCCTTGTTTTACCAGTTTATGACTTATCCTAATTACTTTAATAATTATATTGTTAAAGTTATTGTACTCGCCAGACTTTATGTCTGACCCCTTTGTTTTCGCCTCTTTTCTTCCTCCCCCCCCCCTCAGGTTCTCAGGGTGGGACTAGTACTAGTGGAGCTTGATTTGGATCTCTTTCTCTCTCTTTTGGAAGTGCTTGGATTGTTGAAAGTAAAGTTTAGCTCATCTCTTTTATGACTACTTGTGTTGGGGTTATGCTTTTTTACTTTATGTACTCAGAAAACAGTTTGTCAAGATGGATATTAAGTGTACTTGATTTTACTATTGGGTTATGAAGTTGTTGTGATTAAACTATTTCTCCGCTGCAATAAAAGTTGTTTTTAAATTTTTCAAGTACCAATATATGTATCTGTCTTGTTATATTCTGTTCAATACACTAATAATACTCCATGAAAGTTAATGCATTCCCTTTGAGAGTGACATTAATGGACGTGGGGTGTTACATGTGGTATCAAAGTGAAGGTTAATAGAACAGATAAGAGATTTTGAAAAACTATTTTTCAAAAGCGTTTTATAAAGAAATACTTTCAAAAGTATGTTTTAAGAAGAGTATTTTCAAGAGAAAAGTTTGTTTAAAAAAACATAACCCCCAAGAGCCATATATCTTTCTTTCGAATTCTCCGTTTGTGAATCTCTTCATTTTCTTTTCAGCATGTCTGGGTTACCCGAGATACCCGAGGGAATACCAATACCAACCTGGTTCAGAAGGTATCTGGAGGCTAGGGCCACCGCCACAGGCCCAGTAAACATCCCTCCTCCCCCAGCTGCAGCCGCTCCTCCTCCCCATCCTCGTGTTGATACTTTTTCAAAGATATGCAAAGACTTTCGAGCAATGGGTGGAAAACCTTTTCACGGATCAGATACGTTTGTTGAAGCTCGAAATTGGCTTAAGGAGGTGGAAGACTTGTTTGGTATCTTCGAGGTAGAAGATGGAAGGAAGGTCCAATTGGTTGCTTGGTTAATGAAGGACGAAACCTCGTTTTGGTGGGAGGTTACGAATGGAAAGCGTCCAGTAGAGACATGGATGGATTTCAGACATAGGTTCGGGATAAAATTTCTCTTACGAGCAGAAGAGTATCTATACATGGAAAGGTTCTTGGCATTGAAGCAAAGGAATTTATCATTAAAGGAGTACGTCAACAAGTTCAATCAGTTGGCGAGGTTTGGCTTAGACTTGGTGAACACACCTGAAAAGAAGGCCCTGAGGTTCGTTAGAGGTTTGAATGAGTCACTACATGGGTTAGCTATGACCCACATTCCTATGGGGGCTACCTTTGAGAAACTAGTTGACATGGTGCTTATTCATGAAGAGGAGAAAGGAGCTAATGCTAATAAGGCACCAGAAAAGAAAGGGGATCAAAAGAAGTCACAGCCGAAACCTAAGAAAGGTGGTAAGGACAACAATATCAAATGAAAGCAAAGATGCTTTAATTGTGGAACACCAGGCCATCTGAGTAAGGACTGTAGGAAGAAGAAGAAGACTAGATGTTTCCACTGTGGAGAGGCAGGACATCTAATTAAAGACTGCCCGAGGAAACAGGGGCAAGGGCAAAGAATAGGGTCTACTTCTGGAGGACAGATTCAGGCTCTCATGGCACCAGGGCAGGCAAGAGGGAAGATTCAGGCTCTCATGGCACCAGGACAGAAGAGAGGTAGAAACATTTCTGTTGAAAGTTTGGTTTTTCTGTTTGATCATCTTGTTCATACTTTGTTTGATTCTGGCGCTTCACAATCGTTTGTGTCTGCTTCGTTAGTTGAAACACTGCACCTAAATACTAGTCTAGTTACGGATACCATAGTAGTCTCAAATCCTATTGGTGGTTCGGCTCATCTTTCAATGATTTGTCGGGATTTGAGAGTGTCGATCTTGAGCATTGAGTTTGAATGCAACGCCTTCGTTCTTGGCTTCACGGGCTATGGATTGATTCTAGGCATGGATTGGTTATCCAGTAATGGTGCCATCTTCGATTGTGAAAAGCGAGTGGTTAGACTTATGACTCGCCTCGGCAACACTCTCGAAATATCTTGTAATCCCATACATTCTGTTATGCTTAGTTACCTAGAATCTCTTGATGCGTCTGTTAAAAACTTGCAGTCTGTTAGAGTAGTCCATGAATACTCAGATGATTTGAAGAGGTAAAGGGCTTACCTCCGAAGCGGGAGATAGACTTCCGCATGTACCTTGTTGATAATGCAAAACCCGTAGCTCTACCCGTTAGACACATGGCTCCAAGGGAGAGAAAAGAGCTCAGTAATCAAGTCAAAGAGCTGCTCGAAAAGGGGTTTATAAGGCGGAGTGTTTCTAAATGTGGTGCTCCAGTAGTATTCGCAACCAAAGCGGATGGTTCACTTCGCCTATGCGTTGATTATAGGGAGCCAAACAAGCTGACCAAGAAGAATAGGCACCCACTTCCTAGAATAGATGACTTGTTTGATCAGCTTGTAGGTGCGTCTGTTTTCTCCCAACTAGATTTGGCTACCGAGTTCCATCAGCTAAGAGTGGCTGGAGACAGCATTGATAAGACCACGTTCAGAACCCCGGATGGTTTCTTCGAATGGCTTGTCATGCCTTTCGGCTTGACAAAGCACCCGCTTACTTCGTTGAATTGATGATTAGGGTGTTTAGAGAATTCCTTAATAAGTTTGTGGTGGTCTTCGTAGACGACATTTTGATTTTCTCAAAGAACGAAGAAGAGCATGCTTTGCATTTAAGGGAAGTCATGGACACTCTTCGTGCACATTAGCTGAAAGCCAAATTCTTCAAAATGCCATTTCTGGAGAGAAGAAGTGACGTTTCTTGGACATGTGGTGTCCAAAGAAGGGTTAGCTGTGGACCCCACAAAAGTAGTTTCGGTGCAAGATTGGAAGGTTCCACGGAATGCAACCGAAGTCCGAAGCTTTCTCGGGCTAGCGGGCTTTTACCGAAAGTTCATTAAAGACTTTGCAAAAATCTCAGCCCCACTCACAAGATTAATGAAGAAGAACCTAACTTTTGCTTGGGATTTTGGATTGCGATATTGCTTTCCAACATTTGAAAAGGGCTCTAACAACAGCCCCAGTTCTGACATTGTCGGATGAGAGCAAGATGTTTATTGAAACACCCCACCTCCGTTAAGGTCACTCACAAACGGAATGCCTTAACTTTTGTGGAGCAGTTTAGGTAAAAGATGCAGATAAATTACAAGACAGACGAATAAAGCAGTGGAAAATAAAGTCAATTTATAAACAACTTAATTCAGTCAAGCTTTTACAACAATTGTCTCAATCATACTTAAAAGTAATACATAGAAATTTTGTCTTGATTCAAAAACTTCCAAGTATAAAAGAAGCATAAAAATAACAATGATATTCCCCATTAAAGCGTGAACCAGCCATAGCAGTGGAAGAGAGAGTCCAAAGCAATACATCGACTTTCTTCGAGCTTGGAAAGAAAACTAAGCTAAGTGATAAAATTTCCTCCCTGTAAACCTGGTGGGGAGAAACGGAAGAAAAGAGGCGAAATAAAACTAGGTCAGACATAAGTCTGATAAGTCCAGTGACTTTTAGCATATAAACAGGCAAAAGCATCATGACATGAATAAACTGAATATAAGACAATACCGCGATAACAGTGATAACATAGCATAAGCATAAGGTATGATAAGGTAAGATAAACTGAATGCGCTTCTACTCTTTCTCTGCTTCGCCACTACTTTGGTATTTTGATTTCTATATCTATCTCCACACCACCTAACTAGTGTCCCAACTAGTAATCTGTATAAAATGATAACCTGATCCCCATCCCCGTAATTGTGGTAGCCTTCAGGTGTACATCTATCGTGAGGATTCCACCTCAATCAGCCTAATTGTTATGAACATGTTAGATATACCCTTACTACCCTATCAATCGGCTCCCTTACTTGCATTCATGTGTCTGTGTCAATCGACCCTCTCTTGCATGTAGATACCCTATGATGGTCCCACCATAAGGTGTATCAATCCTTATGATAGCGACCCGACACGATTCAAGATGCACAATGTATAACTACTGGTACTCAGTGCCTGCTTTTTCCCACTCCGGAGTACGTGCAAGCCCGTAAACCGTCGGAACCTACACTAATGTACCCCCTGCCACTGTTTTGACTGCTTATAATCATCCCAGTAATCATGCCCCACCCTGCCTAGTTTCAGGGTACCATGATACATCTATGTGGGTTACTGCTGAAATGTGTCCCCGTTACTAGGGTTTCCCATTGGTTAAGTTTATGGGCCTATATATATATATATATATATATATATATACAAATATTACCCACCTACACGGGATGTACTTAACCCTCCCATCGATTCAAGCATATTTATTTAACGATTAAGTTTTGTGGGCCTATATGTACTAATATTACCCACCAGCCAGATATGTACTTAACCCTTCCATCGATTCATGCATATTTATTTAACGGTTAAGTTTTGTGGGCCTATATGTACTAATATTACCCACCAACCCGATATGTACTTAACCCTCCCATCGATTCAAGCATATTTATTTAAAGGTTAAATTTTGTGGGCCTATATGTACTAATATCACCCACCAACCCGATATGTACTTAACCCTCCCGCACATTATGTCATATTGGTTAAGTGTTGTCCATTCATGTTAACTTAACCCACCCATTCATCATATCATGTTGGTTAAGTGTTTCTTATTAACTTAACCCTCCTCACTTATCATGTTAGATTGGTTAAGTGTTTCTTGTTGACTTAACCCGACGTGTCTGTCATGTTGTGTTTGTTAAGTGTCATCAATCAATTCAAGTTAAATTAACCCACCTACTCATCATGTCATGTTACTTTGGTTAAGTGTTGCCTTCTTGTGTTGACTTTACCCGACCACAAATCAAGTTATATTGGTTAAGTGTTTCTCTCTTGTTTTAACTTAACCTTACCACAAATCAAGTTATATTGGTTAAGTGTTTCTCTCTTGTTTTAACTTAACCTTACCACAAATCAAGTTATATTGGTTAAGTGTTTCTTATTACTTAACCCTACCCATTCATCTTGTTATATTGGTTAAGTGTTTCTCATTAACTTTACCCTAGTCATCCATGTTATATTGGTTAAGTGTTCCTATGAACTTAACCCTACTCATTCATCTTGTTTATTAGCATTAATTGATTTATTAATGCACAAACCTCTCACATTAGATGTGTTGTTGCGGTTACTGGATGTGTCGGGCGGTTCCGGGAAATTTTGCACCATAACTCAATCTAACCTCGGGTTTTTCTTGGGCATGATGCACTAACCTCTCACATTAGATAGGTGTTGTTGTGGTTAATGGATGTGCCGGGCGGTTCCAGGAAGTTTTACACCACAACTCAATCTAACATCGGGTTAGGCATGTTCATCTTTAACCTACACATTTACCCTATATATCCAAATCTAGATTTTACATGCTAATTACCAAATTCACCAAAACTAGTCTTGTTACATTTTACGCCCAATCTAGATTTAGTGCTCAAGTTACCCCAAATTCGCAACAACAACAATTTTGCCCAAAACTTGATTTATATGCCAACTTCCTATTTTGTCGTTCATGCCAATTCTAGGTTCAATATGTCAAATTACATATTCCATAATTCATGTCAAATTGCATTTTAACAGTTGCGCCACGTTACATGTTCCAAATTATGCCAAATAATGTCAATTTCATGTTATACCCAACTTCCCCTGCATTCATAACATACGTATTTCAAGATTCAACTCAAGATTCATATTATAAGGGGAGAAGCAAGATGGAACATCGTAAGAATAGGCATAGTCATATGATGATAAGAACTACTGGTCCAATAAACTTGATGTACTAAAAAGACAAGTTTTGCAAGGAATACATCGCAGGCATATAGATATGATAAGAACTATATCATGAACTTAAAAGGGATTACAATTCCGATATACAACAAGGATAGATATGATTGGACCAGTTTCATAATCAAAAATGATCCCCAAAGATATATATATTCTCAAGCACATATTTCAATGAAAGGATAGCTTACATCAGGCATATTCTCATATCCATTTTATTACATGTCACAATTTGATTTAGGTGTTCAAATCTAAAAAAAATAAATGACTTACAAAACAAAGGCAAGTCTTGTTTTCATGCCTAAGCCATACATCACTATACACCCTAATCTTCTTCTTTCAAATCAATAACTATCATATATATATATATATATATCTGTATATATATATGCCTCAATTTTAGATCTTAAACCACAACATGTATTATGCCACATATTTACAGTTCAATTTACACCCCAAATCTTATGTCATATGTCCAACATTTTATGCCTCAAATCTCAAGTTATATGTCCAATATTTTATGCCTCAAATCTCAAGTTATATGTCCAATATTTTATGCTTCAAATCTCAAGTCATATGTCCAATTATACACAATTTAATACTTTTCCCAAATTTTAGCGCTGGTTATGTCCAAATCACATTCTATGCCCAAATTTTATTTCCAACGTACGTTCATCTCTTATGAGATCTGGCTCAGGCTGGTAATAGCCTGGCTATAAAACAAAAAGGGAAGAAGAGACAAAGAATGGACATAATATTATCAATGAGATAGATCCAAAGGATATAGAAAGACAGGCATAATCTCAGATCCAGATTTATTACAATGTCAGAATCACAATTAACTTTTATTTCTTAAAGTAACGTGAACTTACAAATTACAGAAGGGTCTTGAATTCAAGGATCTGTATTCTGAAATTGAATAGCTCTCCTTTGTTGTAGACGTTGAATTCTCTTAGTTGAATTAGATTTGATTTGTAATTCCTAACTTGCTCTCTAGTTGAATGAGAATGGCGGCTACTCTAGGTTGAGTGTTGACAGCATGACGATCTTAGGGATATTTTTGTGTGGTTTAAGGTTTAGATTTAGGTTGCTTATATAGAAGTTTGATTTAATAGGAGCCGTCAGATTAACCTAGATCAAATCAAAGCCATTCAAACCTAAGAGAACCAACCAGAAGTTTCCACACAAGCCCTAATGACACAGCAGATCGTCACACAAAGAAAAATGTCAGATTTCAGATCTGACCCGAGGGGGAGGTCGACCCCCAGGTCAACCTGTATATAGAGAGGTCGACCCCCTGGTCGACCTGGCCTGGGGTAGGTCGACTCCCAGGTCGACCTACCTTGGTATTTAATTTTTTGAATTGTTTTATATAAATTTCTGAAAGTTCCGAGGGCCATAACTTCTTCATACGAAGTCCGATTTTCGAAAACTTGGACTCTTTTCCAAGAAGAATTTCGAGATGAACGCAATGGCGCAACCCGTTTCACCTATTTCTCACATTTGTAATTAATTATTCTTTAATTCGTTACTTTAATATTCTCAGAAAATACGGGTTGTTACATTCTCCCCTCCTTAAAGGATTTCGTCCCCGAAATCTTCAAGTTAAGAAGAATGTATATCCTACCGTCCGATCATCCATCTACTCAACCATCAAACACAGGCATCCATTGTCCTTAAAAAGATTTCTAATGCCTTCATGATCATATGCATAGTGTGTGTACATGTCCTTATGTAATGCAAAATCAGGCGGTCTACTGATTCAGTTGACCTCCTCAATGTGAATTATGTCAGTGCCATGAGTCCATCATGTATGCAATTATTCCTAATCGTACTTTATAACTTCTACATGAGTGCACAATCATTCATACAAATGCAACGTCCATATGATAACACATCATGTTTCAGTTGGTATATATAAAAATTCACTCATGCATATGCAATATGAAAGTGACTGAGCCGATCTAGTGCCTAATGTGTGTATATGCATCCACGAGCAACCACTAGCAAACACTTGCAACCATCAATCATAACATGTTTCAAATACATGTTTACATTCATTGGCTTCTACCTAAGGATTGAAGATATGACCTAGTGGATATTCCTAAAAAGATAGAAACAAACATGCATAGAATTCCTAGAAAAAGAGATCAAGGATATACCCTCAAGAAAAAGGGTATGATGTGCGTGTCTTATTTTCAGTCTCCCACGTCGCGTCTTCTTGAGCTTCACTCCACTATACCTTAACTAATTTAACTTCATAGTTGCGAAGCTTCTTGACCTCCATTTCTGAAACTCACTAGTAAAGATAGGACCTCGATCACTTACTATGCTATATGGTATCCAATGTAGTCGAACTATCTTTCCAAGATAAACAGGTGTGAGCCAAGATACCAAGTGTATATACTAAGATGATTAGAGGTCTCTCCTCTACTTAGCTTATCCATAATGTCACAAATCTGAGGGCCTAAAGCTAAAGGTTGCTATGTACTTTTTACCTCTCTTAAGGTCAGTCTTACTTTATGGCGCCTGCCACAACCATTTATTTCTCACGCAAACCATCCTAGTCGAACTCGACATCCCTCAAGTACAAGCCCCAAAGGTCTAAACCAATATCAGACAATCACCCAAGGAATACCTCCTCTGAATTTGAACGATTTATGTGGGATGATACTAGCAAAACAACCAAACAATTGAGCACTTAACCGACTCTGGCTATCCTCGCCAATCTTGCTCCAAAACTATCGTTGATCGCATAGCTGGCTTTGCATTGTCAACTAAATATATGCGGAAGTCTATCTCGAGTTTTAGGGGAAAACCCATACCCTAATCAAAACATCTTGTGTACTCATGGACTACTCCAATGGATCGAAAATCATCGATAGATACATAAAGTGATTCTAGGTAGCTAAGACAAACTGATCCCTTAGGATCGCACGAAATCTCGAGGGTATTCTCGAGGCAAGTCGAAAGTCTAACTACCCTCCTTTCACAATTACTAGCTAACCGATCCATGCCTAGAATCAACCCATGGCCCATGAAACCCGGAAACATAAGCATCTCAAATCCAAAGATAAATGAGCCGAACCACAAATTGGATTTGAGACAATAATGGGATCTTCTACTATACAAGTACTAAGGTGCAGAGACTCAACTATGGAAGCATATATAAACGAATGTGAAGCGCTAAAATCAAAAAGATCACTAACAGGATGATCGAGAAGAAAAACTAAACTTTTTCAATAGAAGCTCTACTACCTTTCTCTCAGGTATGCTGGTGGTGAGAGCATGCACTTGCCTTTCGGAAAATCCTGTGCTTTGTTCTTGCCCTTGTCCTTAATTATATGAACCGTTATATCATAATAAAGATACTTCCTCTTGTCTTAGGTTTTACTACTCTTTCCTCCCCTCCTTTGTGAACCAAGTCTATATCCATGAGTTCTTCATCCTTGGGTTGTGCTCCTTAGCCAAAATCCCTCATTCTCATCTTCTCCATCCTTGTGTAACTTGTTGACAGGTCTCTTGAAAGCTGCCTCCATCGCACGGAAAATCCTACAAAGCTCAAAAGAAAATTAGCCGTAGGTGAAACTGCAGTGGCTATAGATGGAAGTTGGGCACTTCTTCACCCTTTGACATATATCGTAATCTTATCAAGCCTACGGAACCATGCCGCGATGAGGATACCTCCGAGAAAGTCAGGAGCCCCGGAGACTCAGGAAAGAAGGAAACAAGAATTCAAATAGAGGATCAAAAAGATAATGCATATGGCTTTGGGGAATATGCCTTTAAAACAAAACTTTTCTTTTGAAAATGCTTCTTTTAAAACCATTTTGAAAATAATTTTTCAAATCTTTTATCTGATCCAGTAACCTTCATCTTTGATACGAAGTGAAACACCCCACCTCCGTTAAGGTCACTCATAAAGGGAATGCCTTAACTTTGGTAGAGCATTTTAGGTAAAAGATGCAGATAAATTACAAGACAAATGAATAAAATAGCGGAAAATAAAGTCATTTTATAAGCAACTTAATTCAGTCAAGCTTTTACAACAATTTTCTCAATCATACTTAAAAGTAATACATAGAAATTTTGTCTTGATTCAAAAACTTCCAAGTATAAAAGAAGCATAAAAATAACAATGATATTCCCTATTAAAGCATGAACCAGTCATAGCAGTGGAAGAGAGAGTCCAAAGCAACACATCGACTTTCTTCGAGCTTGGAAAGAAAACTGAGCTAAGTGATAACATTTCCTCCCTGTGAACCTGGAGGGGAGAAACGGAAGAAAAGAGGCGAAACAAAACTAGGTCAGACATAAGTCTGGTAAGTCCAGTGACTTTCAGCATATAAACAGGCAAAAGCATCATGACATGAATAAATTGAATATGAGACAATACCGTGATAACAGGGATAACAAGATAACATAGGATAAGCATAAGGAATGATAAGGTAAGATAAACTGAATGCGCTTCTACTCTTTCTCTGCTTCGCTACTACTTTGTTATTATGATTTCTATATCTATCTATGCACCACCTAACTAGTGTCCCAACTGGTAATCTGTATAAAATGATAACTTGATCCTCATCCCCGTAATTGTGGTAGCCTTCAGGTGTACATCTATCATGAGGATTCCACCTCAATCAGCCTAATTGCCATGAACATGTTAGATGTACCCTTACTACCCTATCGATCGGCTCCGTTACTTGTATTCATGTGTCTGTATCAATCGGCCCTCTCTTGCCTGTAGATACCCTGTGCTGGTCCCACCATAAGGTGTATCAATCCTTATGATAGCGACCCGACACGATTCAAGATACATAGTGTATAACTATTGGTACTCAGTGCCTGCTGTTTCCCACTCAGGAGTACGTGCACGCCCGTAAACCGTCGGAACCTACACTGACGTACCCACAGCCGCTGTTTGGACCGCTTATAATCAGCCCAGTAATCATGCCCCACCCTGCCTAGTTTCAGGGTACCATGATACATCTATGTGGGTTACTGCTGAAATGGGTCCCCGATATTAGGGTTTCCTATTGGTTAAATTTGTCGGCCTATATATACAAATATTATCCACCTACACGAGATGTACTTAACCCTCTCATCGATTCATTATTTAATGTTTAAGTTTTGTGGGCCTATATGTACTAATATTACCCACTAACCCGATATGTACTTAACCCTCCCATCGATTCAAGCATATTTATTTAACGGTTAAGTTTTGTGGGCCTATATGTACTAATATTACCCACCAACCCGATATGTACTTAACCCTCCAATCGATTCCGGCATATTTATTTAACGGTTAAGTTTTGTGGGCCTATATGTACTAATATTACCCACCAACCCGATATGTACTTAACCCTCTCGCACATTATGTCATATTGGTTAAGTGTTGTCCATTCATGTTAACTTAACCCACCCATTCATCATATCATGTTGGTTAAGTGTTTCTTATTAACTTAACCCTCCTCACTTATCATGTTAGATTGGTTAAGTGTTTCTTGTTGACTTAACCCTACGTGCCTATCATGTTGTATTGGTTAAGTGTCATCAATCAATTCAAGTTAACTTAACCTACCTACTCATCATGTCATGTTACTTTGGTTAAGTGTTGCCTTCTTGTGTTGACTTTACCCTACCACAAATCAAGTTATATTGGTTAAGTGTTTTTCTCTTGTTTTAACTTAACCTTACCACAAATTAAGTTATATTGGTTAAGTGTTTCTCTCTTGTTTTAACTTAACCATACCACAAATCAAGTTATATTGGTTAAATGTTTCATATTACGTAACCCTACCCATTCATCTTGTTATATTGGTTAAGTTTTTCTCATTAACTTTACCCTAGTCATCCATGTTATATTGGTTAAGTGTTCCTATGAACTTAACCCTACTCGTTCATCTTGTTTATTATCATTAATTGATTTATTAATGCACCAACCTCTCACATTAGATATGTGTTGTTGCAGTTACTGGATGTGCCAGGCGGTTCCGGGCTGTTTTACACCATAGTTCAATCTAACCTCGGGTTTTTCTTGGGCATGATGCACTAACCTCTCACATTAGATAGGTGTTGTTGTGGTTATTGGATGTGTCGGGCGGTTCCGGGCGGTTTTACACCACAACTCAATCTAACCTCGGGTTAGGCATGTTCATCTTTAACCTACACATTTACCCTATATACCCAAATCTAGATTTTATATTCTAATTACCAAATTCACCAAAACTAGTCATGTTACATTTTATGCCCAATCTAGATTTGCTCAAGTTACCCCAAATTCGCAACAACAACAATTTTGCCCAAAACTTGATTTATATGCCAACTTCCTACTTTGTCGTTCATACCAATTCTAGGTTCAATATGTCAAATTACATATTCCATAATTCATATCAAATTGCATCTTAACAGTTGTGCCATGTTTCTTGTTCCAAATTATGCCAAATAATGTCAATTTCATGTTATACCCAATTTCCCCCACATTCATAACGTACGTATTTCGAGATTCAACTCAAGATTCATATTATAAGGGGAGAAGCAAGATGGAACATCGTAAGAATAGGCATAGTCATATGATGATAAGAACTACTGGTCGAATAAACTTGATGTACTAAAAAGATAAGCTTTGCAAGGAATACATCGCAGGCATATAGATATGATAAGAATTATATCATGAACTTAAAAGGGATTACAATTCTGATATACAACAAGGATAGATATGATTGGACCAGTTTCATAGTCAAAAATGATCCCCAGAGATATATATATACTCAAGCACAGATTTCAATGAAAGGATAGCTTACATCAAGCATATTCTCATATCCATTTTATTACATGTCACAATTTGATTTAGGTGTTCAAATCTAAAAAAATAACTGACTTACAAAACAAAGGCAAGTCTTGTTTTCATGCCTAAGCCAAACATCACTATACACCCTAATCTTCTTCTTTCAAATCATAAACTATCATATATATATATATGCCTCAATTTTAGATCTTAAACCACAACATGTATTATGCCACATATTTACAGTTCAATTTACGCCCCAAATCTCAAGTCATATGTCCAATATTTTATGCCTCTAATCTCAAGTTGTATGTCCAATATTTTATGCCTCAAATCTCAATTTATATATCCAATATTTTATGCCTCAAATCTCAAGTCATATGTCCAATTATACACAATTTAATACTTTTCCCAAATTTTAGCACTGGTTATGTCCAAATCACATTCTATGCCCAAATTTTATTTCCAACGTACGTTCATCTCTTATGAGATCTGGCTCAGGCTCGCAGTAGCCTGGCTATAAAACAAAAAGGGAAGAAGGAAAGAAGAGACAAAGAACGAACATAATATTATCAATGAGATAGATCCAAAGGATTTAGAAAGACAGGCATAATCTCAGATCCAGATTTATTACAATGTCAGAATCACAATTAAATTTTATTTCTGAAAGTAACATGAACTTATAAATTACAGAAGAGTCTTGAATTCTGGGATCTATATTCTGAAATTGAATAGCTCTCCTTTGTTGTAGACGTTGAATTCTCTTAGTTGAATTAGATTTGATTTGTAATTCCTAACTTGTTTTATAGTTGAATGAGAATGGCGGCTACTCTAGGTTGAGTGTTGACAGCATGACGGTCTTAGGAATATTTTTGTGCAGCTTAGTGTTTAGATTTAGGTCGCTTATATAGAAGTTTGATTTAATATGAGCCGTCAGATTAACCTAGAGCAAATCAAAGCCATTCAAATCTAAGGGAACCAACCAGAACTTGCCACACAAGCCCTAATGACACAACAGATCGTCACATAAAGAAAAACGTCAGATTTCAGATCTGACCCGAGGGGGAGGTCAACCCCCAGGTCGACCTGTATATAGGGAGGTCGACCCCCTGGTCGACCTGGCCTGGGGTAGGTCGACCCCTAGGTCGACCTGCCTTGGTATTTAATTTTCTGAATTGTTTTATATAAATTTCTGAAAGTACCGAGGGCCATAACTTCTTCATTCGAAGTCCAATTTTCGAAAACTTGGACTCTTTTCCAAGCAGAATTTCGAGGCGAACGCAATAGCACAAACCGTTTCACTTATTTCTCACATTTGTAATTAATTATTCTTTAATTCGTTACTTTAATATTCTCAGAAAATACGGGATGTTACATTTACCGTATATACGGATGCATGTGGTACGGGACTAGGTGTTGTCTTGATGCAAGAAGGGAAGGTAGTAGCTTATGGAGCCAGACGGTTGAAAGTACATGAGAAAAACTACCCAACCACGATCTAGACTTGGCTTCCATCGTCTTTGCGCTTAAGTCTTGGCGCCATTATCTCCCTAGGTGAGAAATTTGAATTGTATACTGACCATAAATCATTGAAGTACCTTTTCTCACAGAAAGATCTTAACTTAAGACAGCAAAGGTGGATGGAATTTCTGGCCTCATATGATTTTGAGATTTCCTATACCCCAAGCAAGGGCAATGTGGTAGCAGACGCCTTAAGTAGGAAGAAGCTGACCTTGAGTCCTCTCTTTGTAGAAAGGCAAAGCTTGGAGTATATAGCAAACTTTAACTTTAGACCCTCCTTTGAAATTGTGCCTGGTATGTTAGCATCGCTAGAGGTGCGGCCTACTCTTTTGGACTCAATAGGAACCGCGCAACGAGAAGACCCTCAGCTAGTTGACATGATGGATAAGATAGTTAGGGGTAAAACTTCTAGTCACCTCACTAGACACTTCATCGATGATAAGGGTTGGTTGAGGCGAGATGTAAGGCTATGCGTCCCACAAGTAAGGGATTTAGTAAAGACGGTTCTCGAAGAAGCACACCATTCTAAGCTGACCATACACCCAGGCGGAGGCAAGATGTATAAGGATATAAAAAGGGTTTTCTTTTGGAATGGCATGAAGAGTGATGTAGCTGAGTTCGTCGCTAAGTGTTTGATATGCCAGCAAGTCAAAGCGGAGCAGAAGAAGCCCGGTGGTCTACTTCATCCTCTCGAGGTCCCACAGTGGAAGTGGGATATCATTTCGATGGACTTTGTTGATGGGTTGCCTAGGTCAAGAAGGGGCAATACCAGTATTTGGGTAATAGCGGACAGGCTCACTAAAAGCGCTCACTTTATACCTGTTAAAAGTAAAAGGACTGCCTCATCCCTAGCATCAATTTATCTTAAAGAAACAGTTCAATTCCATGGGATACCCTCCAGCATAGTGAGTAATCGAGATCCTATCTTTACGAGCAAGTTTTGGAAAAGTTTGCAAGAGGCAGTAGGAACACAATTATGTTTAAGCACGGCCTATCACCCCTAAACCGATGGTCAGAAGGAAAGGGTGAACAGAGTATTAGAAGACCCCTTGAGATTGTGCATTCTTGACTTTGAAGGGGCATGGGAGGATCATCTTCCTTTGGTGGAATTCGCCTACAACAATAGCTACCAAGACACCATAGGCATGGCGCCCTTCGAAGCTTTATATGGAAGACCATGCCAATCACCAACTTGTTGGTGGGAGTCTACAGACAAACTCGTACTTGGACCGGACATGATTAGAGAAACCACAGAAAAGATGGACTTGATAAGAAGATGGATATAGGCTGCACAAGATAGACAGAAGTCCTACGCAGACAAAAGAAGAACCGACCTTGAGTTTGAGGTTGGAGATAAGGTGTTCCTTAAAGTATCTCCTTTAAGGAATGTCATTCGCTTTGGGTCCGTAGGAAAGCTTGCACCAAGATTTGTAGGACCATTTCCTATCATTGAAAGGATTGGGAAAATGGCTTACAGAGTAGAGCTACTTGAGAGACTGGCTGGAGTTCATAATGTTTTTCATGTTTCTCAACTACGAAAGTGCTTACATGAATCTGCGGAAGTGATGGAGCCGAGTATACTAGAGGAAGTAGAAGTGGAACGAGAAGCGACTGTGAGAAGAGTTCCAACTCGTATCTTGGGTACGGAAGTCAAAAAGCCACGCAACCGTGTAGTCAGGCTTGTTAAAGTCCAATGGAGTGACGCTGAGGAAGACGCAACTTGGGAAACTGAGAGGAAAATACGCGCGGCATACCCTTTTCTTTTTGAGGGTACCTCCTTGATCTCTTTTTCCATAAGTTTATTCATGCTTATATCTATCTTTTAAGTATATCTCCTCAGTCCTACTCTTTATCCTTAGGTAGAACCCAATGGATGTAAACATGTATTTGAAACATGTTATGATTGATGGTTGCAAGAGGTTGCTCGTGGATGCATGAACACACACATTAGGCACTAGATCGGCTCAGTCACTTCCATGTTTCATATAAATGTGTGTGCATATTTAAATTAATGGATGTATAATGGTTGTGTTATCATATGGATGTTGCATTCTGATGAATGGTTGTGCACACATGTAGAAGTAATATATATCGTTAGGATTCTTTTGCATGCATAATGGACGCATGGCACTATCATGATTTGCATTAAGGAGGTCAACTGAATCAGTGGACCGCCTGATTTTGCATTAGATAAGGAACATATACACACTTTTTGCATATGTTCATACGGCATTAGAAATCTTGCAAGGACAGTGGATGCCTGCGTTTGATGGTTGAGTAGATGGATGATTGGATGTTAGGATATACATTCTCCTTAACTCGGAGAATTCGGGGGTGAAACCCTTTAAGAGGGGAGAATGTAACAACCTGAATTTTCTGTAAATATTAAAATTAACGAATTAAAGAATACTTAATTTCAAATGTGAGAATTAAGGGAAATGGGTTACGCCGTTGCATTCGTCTCGGAATTCTGCTTCAGATAGAGTCCGAGTTAGCGTGAATTGGACTCAGTATGAAGAAGTTATGGCCTTCCGAAGTTTCAGAATTTAAATAAATTAAAAACAGCTCAGGTTCAGAAATTCAAAATTCAAGCAGGGAAGCGGGCTAGGCGGGAATTCTCCCGCCCAAGGCCAGGTTAACCAGGGGGTCGACCTCCCCCTAGAAAGGTCGACCTGGGGAGTCGACCTACCCCCAGGGAAGATCTGAAAACGGTCGATCCTGACTTGTTGCTAAGTCTTACCTAACCTATTGCTAAGTCATTAGGGCTGATGTGGCTGTTCTGGATAATTCTATCTTGTCTAGATGGTCCGGATTAATTCTATCTTAATCTAATAGCTTAGGTTGATTTAAACTTCTATAAAAGAGTGCCTAGACTCAAACCCTAAACCTAAACTAAACAAGTCACTTGGCCACCATGCTTCTGCTAGGATAGAACTTCTTCCTAAAGCTTAGGGATTTCCAAGTCAGAATTTTAATTCAAAAAGATGAACAAATCATTCTCTTCTCTAACCTATCTTTGTGAGTACTATTTCTTCCACAATATAATTGATAAATTAATTATGATAGGTTGTAATTGGATTATGAGAACATGTCTGTTGAATCACATGATGTTGTTTAACTTTGTATATCTATTTCATATTTAACTTGATTCATTTTATGCAAGTTTGGATGTTAAATCATATGTTAATTCATATGTGAATCTTATGTAAGTTTAGGATGTTAAATCATATGTTAATTCATGTGTGAATCTTATGCAAGTTTGGGATGTTAAATCATATGTTAATTCATATGTGAATCTTATGCAAGTTTGGGATGTTAAATCATATGTTAATTCATATGTGAATCTTATGCAAGTTTGGATATTAATCATATTTGTATGTGAATTTTATGCAAGTTTGGGATGTTGAATTGTATGTTAGTTTGAATATGAATCTTATGAAAGTCTATATGTGAATTGTACACAAGTTTATATATGAATCAAGTATATACATATGCTTGTTTATATGCAAAACCATGTGATAAATTCATATGCAAGTTGTAGAAATCCATATACAAGTTTAGGTGAAAAACTATATTCATATTTTTGGGTGAAAATAATATTCACATATGCAAGTTAGGTGAGACCCATAATTTATATATGCAAGTTCACAATTTCATGTTTAGATCTATATTTAGATCCATGGTAGTTTATGCAAATATATGATTCTATATGACCATTGTCTATGCAAATTATTGGCTATGCAATTTTATGTTATAATTCCTATTTGCAAGTTAGATCTATTTTTATGTGTTATGCAAGTTGTGATGTTTCTCTTTTATAAGTTAGACTATTTGCGAGTCTAACATATTTCATATTTGAACGTACGAATAGCGTGGGGACAATGGGAAAATATTAATTTATGAATTGACATAAAATAGCTTTAAAAGCATATAATTAAATTGAGACATTAATTGGTATAATTTTTATACCTAAAGAGTATGGACATAATTTAGGTGACAATTATGGACATAATTAATTTGGAAATTATTGACAATTTGAATATTGAAAATAAACTCAAATTGGGGTGAAATAATGTGTAATAATAAACGCCTAAAACACAAGGTTAGACTCGTTTGTGGTGTAAGACTGCCCGGACCCACCCAGCAAATCCAGCAACCACAAACGGTAGTCTAAAGTGAGAGGTCGAAGGCATAAATTAAATGTGTAACAATTGTAAAGTTACGAGATTAGACACGTTTGCGGTATAAGACTGCCCGGACCCGCCCGGCAAATCCAGCAACCGCAAACGGGAGTCTAATATGGGAGGTCTTACAAGGTTACAGTTATAATGAATTAAAAAACACATAACCAAGATAAACATGTGGTGGGACATGGAAGTTAAATGGGTGACATGGATGGCATGTGAAATACGATTAGAAACACTTAACCAAATTGAAACATGTAAGAAGACATAAATAAGAAGGGGTTAAGTGGAAAATTCTAGTGGGGACCAAGCATAGGTGGAAGGCTTGTGTCAACCATGGGGGACCCTTTTCAAACCAGTAACCTATTAAGTATCTTTGTGAGCTTGAGTTAGATCGAGGACGGGACACGCTTACTGGGTTTGATTGTAAGAGGTCAAAACGGGTTAACGGTGGCAACGCAAGTCCAACGGGGTCATGTGCGTGCGCGGACCTGGGCTGTTAGGTAAGACGTTGTTGCATCGTGTAGATATAAGCCGTGCATTTTTATTGGTATCGAGTTGCCACTTTGGGGAGTGATACACCCCACTGTCGGACCAACACGGGTATCTACGAGTTAGGGAGCCGATCGCATAGGGGTAGTGGGTACAACTAGTGGAGATAGGAGCAGGCGGCACCTATGAAGGCAACTAGGGGTACACGAAGCTACCATTATGATTATTATGTTCAGTAGGCGGGATCAACTCTTAGGGTGACTAGTAGTGGTGCAGTATAGTAATTTTCCTATAGTGATCAGGAGCGAGATTAACGCCAGAATATTCCTCTTGTTTGTTTTGTCTTGCCCACTTGTTTCACAGTCATTCCTTGTTTTACTAGTTTATGCCTTATCCTAATTACTTTAATAATTATATTCTTAAAGTTATTGTACTCGCCAGACTTTATGTCTGACCCCTGTGTTTTCGCCTCTTTTCTTCCTTCCCCCCCCCCCCCACAAAGGTTCTCAGGGTGGGACTAGTACTAGTGGAGCTTGATTTGGATCTCTTTCTATCTCTTTTGGAAGTGCTTGGATTGCTGAAAGTAAAGTTCAGCTCATCTCTATTATGGCTACTTATGTTGGGGTTATGCTTTTCACTTTATGTACTCAGAAAACAGTTTGTCAAGATGGATATTAAGTGTACTTGGTTTTACTGTTGGGTTATGAAGTTGTTGTAATCAAACTATTTCTCCGCTGCAATAAAAGTTGTTTTTAAATTTTTCAAGTACCAATATATGTATGTGTCTTATTATATTCTGTTCAATACACTAAATACTCCATGAAAGTTAATGCATTCCCTTTGAGAGTGACATTAATGGACGTGGGGTGTTACAACACTGGGTTCAACAAGAACGTCTTGCAACCCGGCCCACACATGATCGACCACTCATTTCTCTTGAGTGTATCGAATATATTGTCACCTTACGGTTGCACAGCTACTGTTTTCCCGGGAGATACGGAAATGAAAAGAAGTAATAAATATGAATATTTTCTAGATGGTGAAAATACACCCTAATGGGTGCGACCCACATAGCCATGCTGCCTGCCTGATTTTTGTCATTTCCCGGTTGATGAGACTTGAGGTTAAAATCGACTTTTGGAACATCTGGCACCATTCACTTCATCCATACAAGTCATATAGGAACAGGATGAACCGAAGGTACTCTCCTACTGCATCCAATATAGGAATCACCCCATGGATCAGCAGCGAGAAGTCCTTGCAATCCGTAGATTCCAACCACGACAGAATCATAATATATCTCTAGGGATTAGCCAGAGATTGTAAGTAACTCTTCCGTTTCATGAGGATCTATGGTCTTTATTTGCTCCATCTCGATCAGCGTCTTCGACATATTCGTATTTATTGGTCGGAATGGTTTTCGAATATAAATTCGATCCCGGTCTTTCCGTACCAAAACCGTTGGGCCAGATTTTCATATTCGGTTATTTAACTATCAAAATAAACAACCATGAAAATAAAACAGGTCCATTGGTTTATTACACAGTATTACTTGCCCATTTAAAATCATATATCAGTTGAAATACCCAAAAATAATATATTAGTTTAATATATAATTATACTCGAATCCTTTTACTTATATACTTAGAACGTATCTTAAATTCATATTTAATTTAACCTTCGACTAACATTTTAAAACATTGCTATAACGTTTCTTATTTCTTATCGATTCAATTTATCATTCGTAAAACAATCATTATGACACCTTCCCTGGCTTCGTTATTTGAACATCAAAATCACCACTCATCCCTTTTCAGAATAAACCCATTTAAATCTCATTCCATAACCTTGAAAATATCGTTATATTTCCACTAATCTCCTTTTATTTCTTTTATTATGGAAATATCATTTCATACCATCAAGCCCCTTTTTATTTCCTTTTATTTCGGAATCTCATATTATATATATATATATTTCCAAATCCTTCAAATAACGTTACGCTGTGTTTTTCCCAAACTACTTTACTCTAACATCTTCACCATTACGACTAATATCATCCTTTGATAATCCTAAAGTTGTCCAAGTTGGGGTACTTCAATTACCTCTCAGACCTTGATCAACAACATTTTTGTCTTAAGGTAGATATCAGTTTTAATACAAAAACCGATACTTATTTCCCATATCACAACAAATCCCATTTTAATTCCATCTTAACGAAATATCATCTCTTCTTTAAAATAGTGGTTCTGTACTGCAACTTTATAATTTATCTCGTTTAACTACTCTAATCCAAATTTGGGTTTACGTTTGGTTTCCCATTTAATATCTCCACTAGTTCCTAACTGTAAATCAGTTAGAAAATAATTCTCTAAATATTGACCCCAAAGGCCGAAACCAACATCAGATCAATATTCAGAAAATCAATTATCCCAACTAATTCCCAGTTAAGTTCTATTTCTTAAATTTCCAATCCTGACTTTCCTTTATTCAAATGTCACTTCTAATACTCGTTCCATTTATATATTCACTAAACTTAGGTTTTATAACTTCATATAATTTGGATTCAGAGATCCAATCAAATGTAATTCAGTAAGGATCAAGTTAAAACTTCGATTTTACATAAATATTAAACCGCTTTATTAACTATAAACACGGCTTTAAACTTCACAAACTTTCCTTACTATATTTAACATTCCAAATTATCACTTCGATTATTAATAAATGACAAATAATTAAATTTCAACATTTATTAAAATAAAACTAGGTTTCTTAACCATTAACTACTCCCTTTAAATTAATGAACTAATAAACAATTTCAGTTAACGTCGTTAACTTGTTCAACTCTAAACATGGTTAACCCGTTGGTCAATCGTTATTGATCTTGCCATTTAAATAAATTAATGATTAATTAATTCAAATAATTCTATTCACTTTGATTTCTACTAAATCAATATCAATGTAAACCCATTACATAAATTCTGGTCATTTGAATTAGCTAAATAAAATCGTTTTTAATAATCACTTAATAAGCACGTGCTCCACGCATGGTAGATTTTGTACAAAAATGGTAATTTGTGGTTAAACCAATTAATGTATATATATGGTTCGTTGATTTCCCTTTTTTAAAACTTTATTTAAAATAGTATATTTAAAAATCAATATTTGGTTATAAAATAAATTTCATTACTTCATTTCTAGCGATTCACCTGATGGTGAGTCGATCTTTATAAAACGATGTATTTCTAGGCCATCTGTTATTTATTCTGTAATCAATACTATATATTGATTCAAATCTCAACCATAATCAACAACCAACAGGGTTTCAAAGTCAACTGGTTTTAAACAGTTCATATAAAATATGAATTAATAGCAGACTAAATATTTGAGGAATCCGGTTTGATTCCTCCTACCTGTTCTTCCCTGTATCATAGATCAGCATATAATTTATAACAGCATATGATTTTAATTTGAATATATTAAACGACGATAATATAATTCACACCAACCATATAAATCAACCATAGGCATTCAAGGCATCCAATCAACCAATTATCAATGATTTAATCTAATTATATGAATTTAGCACATCCTAGTATTTCAGAAATGTGTGAGAATTAACTTACCATTGTTTTGTTTAATTTTAAACCGACGTTTAAAATTAGCGGAAATCTGATTGCTTCTTCCTTCCCGAAACTGCTCAGCATCGTAATACTCTTCCCTGCGATTCCAACAAACTCTGTTTTGCGTAATTCTGTTCATGTTCGGAAGAGTCTTATTATTTACACGATAACGATTTATATATACAAATTAAAATTATTTAATTATAAAATTAGCTTTCCCTAAACTAATCTAAATAAATATGTTTTTACCTTAATCTTGTATTAACTCGATCAACAACTTTTCATTTTGCTTTCAAGCCCAAGCCCAGATATCATGTCCATAGCCTGCTTCGACCTTTTCTATTCATATTCTACATCTTACGTTTCGGCCATATGGTTCAGCTACAGTAACAAGCGAATAATACTGTCACCAAACTCCACAAATTTCCACCACAATGCCATGATTCTCGTGACCAGCTAAACGTCCTTCTTTGATCACACCACGCCATGGGTTTACGCAAACAAGTGCCAACCAAATGCCAAACACCATTGTTTTCGAAACCATCCAGTTTCCCACCCTTTGTTATGTACACAGCTGCTCCGCTGAAATTTGACAATAACACAAACAACCCCCATCTTCCATGTATACAAATGTTCGCCAGTCCTTCTCAGCTCTTTTAAAAACTCAAAACTGCCAACATATCAAACTCCGTCCAAGGGTGTGGCTTGCTACCAGAACCTTCCCGCCAAACCCCATTTGAGCTGCTTCCGCTCTGTTTAGCTGAACATTGCTAGAAACTTCACCTCCATGTGTTTTACAAAACAGTAAAATGGATCTGCAACCGTACAGAGCTACTTTCCAAAGCTCCTTCTTGCGCTGTCTGTAGAACTCAACTTCCTACTTCTATGTTATCTTATCTTCTTCTTCATACGTTTGCTTCGGAAAACTCCTGCTGCTTCTATATATTTGAAGTACCCCACTTCCAGCATGAACAAAGCTCCTTCACTCCCATAGCAACCGCTACCCATGCAGCAACAAACCCAATGAAGAACTTACTAGTCACCACCACACCGTTTACCACTGCAATCACACCATTTCTGACATCGCAGGCTTTGAACTCGCACCATGCCTCCTCTCCATGCGTGTAGGCATGATCACGTTGATTTTGGGTATTTTTAGTTTGAAATGGAAGCCACATAATTTTCGCAAGACATTGTAGAAGCATGCACGGTTTTAGTTCCAAAGGTTTTTATTTAGTTTTGGGTTAAGCGAATTTTTGAAAGATTTAAATTTGGAGGAGGCTACTTGTAACACCCCACCTCCGCCAGGGTCACTCACAAGAGAATGCACTAGCTTTGGAGGGGTGTTGTCTAGGTAAACATGCACAGAGATATCACAAGACAGAACATAGATAAATAAATAAGTAAAGCAGTGGTAGAAATTTAAAAACCATAGTTAACCATTTCAAAACCAAATAGTCAACTTACATCAAAGTACTTAGTCATTATTTTCCAACTACCACAAGTCTAGAAAACATAAACTGAAAATAACATAAAGTAAACTATCCCCAAGATAGATGTGGTGAAGCCATAACAAGCTCAAGTCCAAACCGTACATGAGCTGTCAAGAAAGCAAGCCAAATGTCCAAGCTAAGCACTAATGTTCCCTCCCTGAGAACCTGGGGGGAAACGGAAGAAAAGGGGCGAAAGAAAAAGGGTCAGTCATAAAGACTGGTAAGTCCTACCTACTATTAGTATAAAAACTAATGAAGTTAACTAAACATGAGAAACTGAGATGAAACATAAAGATGGTAACTAACTGGCATGATAAATAGATAACAAGGTAGATCAAGTGTGGCATCGCATATACAAGGTTTAGTTTTGCACCAATAGTACTAGTATTCCAACCCATGTCAAGTATAAACAAGAAATGATCCCTTGGCCCAATATCATGAGTTGACCCAAGTCAAGGTCCAACTATACAATCTAGTCGATCGGCTCCCTATAAGCCTAACTCGTCGAGTGTCGGTGTCATACGGCCCAATCACGGAATGTAGTCGAACTGTGCCAGGTCCACCCTAGGGTGTATCAAGCCCTAGGGTGCCAACCACTGACACGAATCAAGCACGCACAGTCTAAACCTACTGGTGCCCATGTCTGTTTTATTCAACTCCGGACTATGTGCACGACCATAGTCCGCCTGAACCTACACTGGCGTACCTACTCTGCCGTCTTTCTGGTCGCTTACAATCAGCATAGTAATCGTGCCCCACCCTAGCCTAGTCCCTAGGGTATCGTGATACATCCAAGAGGGTTACTGCTGAAAAGGACCACGTAACTAGGGTTTCCAACGGGTTAAGTGTTGTTAACCCTATCCAATCATGTATCAAGTTTGTTAAGTGTATCCAAGTGGTTCATGACTTAACCCTAACATGTGGCATTAATTAATTTAATGCACCCAACCTCTCACATTTGACTTTGTTGTGGTTACTGGATATGCCGGGCGGGTCCGGGCAGCTTTACACCACAACCTAGTCTAACCTCGGGTTTCAAGCGCGATATGACCAACTTCTCACATTGGGTCCTATTGTTTGTAGCAACTGGATTTGCCGGGCGGTTCCGGGCAGATTTACGCTACAAACTCAACCCAACCTCGAGTTGGCCACTTTATGGTTTTCTACATGTCATGACCACATTCACATTTTCAAGCATAATCAAGTTTCATGTCACATTTCAAGTCATGTTTGTCATGTCATTTCAAGTTTACCTAACTACCCATAACGTATTCCCATTCGCACGTAAATTCGCATCAATACAAATAGATCAAGAAGGGGAACATAACAACATGACAAAGATGGGCATAAGGTGATAAAGTTGGTCATAAGTTAAACATGATGATATTTGAGGCAAAGGTGTTCATTACAACTAGCATATAGGATTATTGGCCTCAAAAAATGTATGACATCAAACTTAGCAAATAAACTTGTGGGTAGAATGTAGTTCAACATCATAGGAAAAGGTGATAACATGATAATAGTTGACATAGGGTGATAAACTTGTGGGTAGCATGTAGTTCAACATCATAGGCAAGTTAACATCAAGGTTATGAGGGGTTCTATGTTGCATTATGCATAATCCCCAAATAAAGCTCATAGCTTTCTACCCAAAAATCAAAATGAACGGTACTAGGTTGATGATAGTTCCACAATCATAGATCAAAAGAGTCATAAATGGATCTATGCATACAAATATAGCCCCAAGACAAGTATTACACCAAAATTCCCATTTCAACTTGCTACATGTTCATATTAATTTCATAGTTTAAATCTAAGAGTAGAGTGGGGCTTACAAATCGTGGCTATGAGAACTAGAACAAAGTAGAACAAGATAGAGACATTGTAGAAGCTCTAGGAATGATGTAGCAACACTAGAAGCCTTGAGAAATAAGTAGCTCCTTTGATTTGATGGAGAAAGATTGCTCCTTTTTGCCTTAGAAGCTCTCAAGATGAAGATAGAGGCTATGATTAGGGAGCATTTTTCCAGAATTTAGTTGTTAGGATGATTTGTGGTGGTTTAGGCTAGGTCTTAGGGTGTTTTTATAGGTGTAGAGACTAGTTTAGGCCATAGGATTAACCCTAGTTTAGATCTGAACCATCAAATCCCGTCACAGGCCAACTGACCAGACCAAAGGAGCAAACAGGTGCACCAAGGAAACATGGCCGACCAGGGAGGTCGACCCCCAGGTCGACACCCAAGTCGACTGGGCAGTCGACCTGGGATGGGGCAGGTCGACTCCCCAGTCGACCTGGGGTTGGGCGGGAAATTTTCCCGCCCAATCTGTTTGGAGCTGATTTTGAATTTCGGGCTGAATATTGAATTTTCTGAAATCTTCTATGGGCCATATCTTGGTCATACGGACTCCGATTTACGAAATTTCGGACTCGTTTTCAAGTAGAATTTCGAGACGAACGCAATGGCGTAACTCGTTCCCATTGGTTCTTAACTTATGATTTAATTCTTCCCTGATTTCTTGTTTTAACATGTTATTAAAAATTCGGGTTGTTACACAACTGTAGTTGTTTCTTTGAGGAAGAGACAGTTTGAGTTGGAAAGAAGAAACAAGGCATAGTGTGTATATATAAGTGAAGCATCCGTGTCCGCCAAGGTATTAGAACGTGGGATTGTCAGAGATATTTTTTTCCTCCTTTCGGTTTTGTGTTATTTAAGATGGAGAAACCGTTTATTTATAATACACGAATACTTGGCACACACGCACAGGAGAAGGGGGCTCTCGAAAGGCGCAGCTGTAACAGCTTGATCCTTACGTAATAAGAAGGTGTAGGATGCAAGGCATCGGATAGACATTAGAATAGGAGAGTAGATTTTCAGTGAAAGGTCTGCGATTGAAAACTCTCTGATTGTTTGGCAACGAAGGAACTAATGTAAATGGGTAAGCATGCGTACCTAGTTCATTCTTAGGTTGGCTTGTTGCTGTGTCTTGTAACTTCATATTTTGTCGGCTGAAATTTCTTGTCTATTGAAAAGGGAATACGTGATGTGTGCGGACAACTGAAAAGAAACTGTACGTATGCAATGACTAAGATTGAATAATTTGGGAAGATAGCTGGGATGGGTAGGTTGATGTAGGGTTGCTATAAATATATTTTTGTTTTTAGTTTGATTTGATATCGGTGAAAGAGACTAAAGATTTTTAGTTTTAAAGTTAAACGTACCAACTCCATTAACATATGATTTGCTATCGACAAAAATAAAAATACCATCGCGTCCAACATTGTGCCACGATCACAAATAAATAATAAAATAGACAAGTTGACTAATTTTGTGAAACCCCAAAATGCTGTATAGGGTGTAAATTACTCCAAATAAAAAGTTGTTTATTTTTCAAATTAAAAATTACAGTAAAATTCTAAAAACTAAATTATAACTATGTCTTAAAAATCTTGTTCGAATTCGAATCCAATAGATTATTATATTAAATAAACCGTTATGGTCCATAAACGATTCCATAGCGCCTATTTTAGAATTTGATTTGGACATAAAAAAAAATCTACAACATAAAAATTAGATTTTTCTCTTCCATTAGAAAAATATTATCAATTAGATTTAGACGTTTCTTGTTTCACAGAAATCCGACTTAAAACGGATTCCGCATGATCAATTGAAGTTGAAATTCAATTTTACGAACTACTACACAGTTTCGAGTTCGTTTTATAATTTGAATATAAATATAGCGTTCAGTCGCCGTTTAATTAATGAATTCAATATAAATAGAATTAATATTCCGATTATAATATTTAAAACGAATTCAAATATTCGAATTCAAATAGCCGGAAACTCTGGGTTGTTACAGTTTTGATCAGAATAATGAATTGTTTAGGGTTAGGAGAATTTGTACTCTATTTATAGTAAGGTTTTATATTTTTATATTCCATTATTATATTAATTTTTATTCCAACGCAGTGTATATTTGTTGTTAAAAATTCCTACGATCACAAATAATATCCAAAAATCATGAAAATGGGCATGTAGCTACAGTTTGACATTACAGACCCAACGAAACTGGTTTCTTCGAATTCCGAGTCCGTTTGCTTACATAGTGTATTCTTATAGTCAAATCATCGACTGTTTTTCACAATAAAATTCCGTAGGCCACATACTGACTCCAAAAATCACGGAAATTGAAATCTAACAATAATTTAATATTCTGGATCCAACAAAATTAGTTTCGTCGAAAACGAAGGTCGTTTGTAAAAATGGCTATTTTCCGAGGTCTAAATAAACCCATTTAAATATTAATATATTTAAAAACAATTTATTTTAATATTAATAAATTAATATTAACGTATATATATTCCCATAAAATATCATACATCTCCAAAATATTCCTATCTGAATTTATAACTCGATATTTCAAATCCAATATTAATTCAGTATTAAATTTATACTAAAAATCCATTTATAATATAAATAAAACATTATAAATTATAAAGGAATTCCATTGTAACTTTTCGAAAGATCGATTTGGACATAACTCAAAATCTAGATTTTTCTCTTCCATTAGAAAAATATCGTTCAACAAATTCGAACGTTTCTTGTTTCATAGAAATCCGACTTAAAACGGATTCTGTATATTCGTTTAAAGTTTGAATCGCCAAATTACGAACTGCCGCGCCATTTCGAGCTTGATTATAATTATAATATAATTTCTATGTTCAAATGACATTTATAAATAAATTCGTTATTATAATTCAACTCTAAACTGGATTAAATATTTTTAAATATTCCAATACACACAATATTGTCATTTCAGCTATTTCTGATTATTTCAGAAATTAAATATATTATATAATTATCTATATTAATTAAATATTCAATAATATTAAATTCAAGCCATTTTAAATTACCAAACCGTTATTTAAATAATTAAATAAATAAATTATTCGACCATAAAAGTGTGGGTCATTATATGTACACACCAATGTGAGACAGTGAGACGACCCGAAATCCCGTTCTCACGGAAACAAGGGTTATCTTTGGAATATAACACAGAAACAGATAATAGCAGAACAGAATTAAATAAATACACCAGATAATGAACAATAGAATATACTAGATAAAAGTAATCATCAGAGTTACACAGTATACAGGATCTTACTTAGTACAAATACAGTTCAGCTATACATAAATGTCTACAGCGGAAATAAACAAAATATGTACAATAGGAGCTGAACAGCATAAAAAGAGATAAATGATAGAATCCATCTTCAGCTTCAGCTATCCAGAAAGAACCAGCTAAACCTGAATACAAGGCTGCCCGTGTAGAAAAAGGGGCACCCGAGTTTGAGAGTGAAACAAACTACGAGTCAGTCATGGGACTGGTATGAGAAATCTACTCAACACATATATAATATGGCAAATCACAGGACCACGCCACTTTCGTGGAACAGGTTTACTCCATTGGATTGCCAGTGCTTTAAAACAAATCTTTCTTTTAAACATCGCTATGCTTTTTATGAAAATGAAGCCATTATAAGACTCAGTTCCCATCACACAATGCAACGCAAACCGGAGGATAGAGTTTTACCTTATAACGGCCAAAATATGCTTGATACGAATAAAAACAAAGGCATTTGATATTATTGCTAGTGTTTATATGTTTCAAAACAATTTCAATCATAACTATCAATCATAGACGGCATGGGTACCATATATCATGTCGCCTTATATATATACAATCAAAACCGCACGATGTCGTATTTGGAAATTGGATTTCCATCATGAACTAAGGCAAAAGATAGTCCTTACCGAATTCGTGACTCTCTAGCCCGAGCCACAGGCAAGCACGCAGGCAAGCCTTGGAGCGACAGGGCCGGTCCACCGATGTGGATTATTATGCCTGAACAATACGTTTCCCCGCCCTTTGGGGCGTAAACGAGCCAACGAATGACTCCATCGGACACGGATCGTCCGATCAAACCGAGGCGCCTCGCAACAGCAACAACCACAGAGGTGAAAAGTATATAAATGTCAGGGTTGGTAGGTCACTGACACCACCCTAGCTAGAAAGAAACACATGCCCTCCCTGAGGTCCTTCTCCCGTTTTAGGTTCATACCGGGATGTGAGGCTCGCGAATTCACGTTATACACAAAGCTACGCCACACAGGCGGTGCTTTGATCATCACCACAAGACTTTACTTTTCAACAGAAGTCCTGATCACTGCATCTTAGCATGCCACACAGGCAATTCATTTCATGCGACTGATGTCCATCGATATACAACCTCTGAGCTCGTGCGTCTCAGAGAAGGGCGTTAAGCAAAAGAATAAATTCTCCGCCGCCAAACAGATGTATATTTAACAGAAATCAATCAACATAGAACAAAATCCAATGTTAGACACACAGTCCATTTACAAGTCCGTTCTGGGTCTGAACGAAACCGGAGGCACTAAATACCTCGCAAACCCTTCGACCACCACGTACGTCTGGACGATCACCACTCATTATCCATATTTCGGGATGCCTCCCAATCAGGACCTCGGTTACCATCCAAACGAGGTGAAGATCTCCTGTAACACCCCACACCCACTATGGTCACTCTCTAAGGGAATGCCATAACATCGGTGGAGTATTTTAAGTGAATATAGAACAGAAAAATTACAACAAGACAGATATAAGTAATACTTGAAAATTTCAAACATCATTTCATTGCAGCGGAAAGTAAAACATGTTTGGTTACATCACAAAACCATAATAAGAGTCAAGTACAAAATATCCATCCTGATAAATAAAAGTACATAATCCCAATACATGAACTGATAGCCATAAAAGAAAGGGTAAGCTGAGCTCTACATCTATGGTCCAAGCTCCAAAAGAGAATAAAGCAGTCTGATCAAAGCCCACTCGTACTGAGCCCACTCTGATAACCTGAGGGTTGGGAAAAAAGATAAAAACAACGGGGTCAGACATAAGTCTGAGCGAGTCCTATAACTTTAACAATACAATCATTAAAGTAACCAGAGAAGACATAAGCTTGATATACGGTAACGTCTGGGGATGAATGGTACACTAAGCAGCTTGGTAGACTTAGGATAAACTAAGATAACCGTAAAGACACACCTACCCACCCAAGGATAATTACTACACTGCACCACACCAGTCATTCCTACTTAAAGGTTGATCCCACTAAGTGTACTTAGTAATTTAGTAGTTTTGTGTACCCCTATCTGACTACATAGGTGTACCCACTACTCCCCAAGCGATCGGCTCCCTTATGTAGACACCCGTGCTGGTCCCACGATGGGGTGTATCATTACCCAAAGTGGCAACCTGATAATATCAACGGTGCACGGCTTTATATCTACACGACGCAACAACGACTTACCAACCAGCCCGGGTCCACACACGCATATGAAACCCGTTGATCCTGCGTTGCCACCGCTAACCCGTTTTTGCCTCTTATAGTCAAGCCCAATATGCGTGTCCCGTCACTCGACTAGAGTCGAGCCCACTAAGATACGTTTGGGATATTGGTTGAAATGGGCCCCCACAAGCTACCACCTAAGCTTGTTATTTCTAGTGAATCCCACTTAACCCTTTAACCATGTCCACTTACATGTTATAAATTTTGGCTAAGTCCTTTAATCATATTCTAATTGTCATACAAGGTACCCACTAGATTTTCACATGCCACCCATGGCACTTACTTAACCCTTTAATCATGTTTAATTACATGTTCCACTTTGGTTAAGTATTCTAGTCGTATTTTCACATGCCACCCATGGCACTTACTTAACCCTTTAATCATGTTTAATTACGTGTTCCACTTTGGTTAAGTATTCTAATCGTATTTTCTATTGCCACCCAGGGCAACTACTACATTTCCACATGCCACCCAAGGCACCCACTTAACCCCTCATGTCCCTCTACATGCTAATTTGGTTAAGTGTTTCTTAATTAATTAAGATCGTAACCTTTGTAAAGACCTCTCACATTAGACTGTCTTTTATGGCAGCTGGATATGCCGGTTGGTTCCGGGCAGCCTTACACCATAACAGAGTCTAACCTCGTGTCTTTACACTTGTCACGTATTTAGTTTATGACTAAGACCTCTCACATTGGGCCAATCATTTGTAGCCGCTGGATTTGCCGGTCGGTTCCGGGCAGTCTTATGCTACAAAAGGGTCCAACCTCGTGTCTTAGTAGATTAATTACACCTAATTAATCACCCCCATAATTTGTATTAATTATCCCTAATTAGTTACACATTTTTAAGAATATGGGTAGACCTAACTCAATAGGTAAATTCCCAATTCCATAGTATGGGTAGACCTAACTTAATAGGTAAATTCCCAACTCCATAATATGGGTAGACCTAACTTAATAGGTAAATTCCCAATTCCATAGTATGGGTAGACCTAACTTAATAGTTAAATTCCCAACTCCATAATATGGGTAGACCTAACTTAATAGGTAAATTCCCAATTATGTCCATTCATTTTATGTTATGCTTAAACATACCAACTTTACACATTTCTATTAACATGCATATTAACCCCATCGTTCCCCACGTAATTCGTTCTCATAACGTGACATAATAAAAGGGAAGATTCATCACAAATGTCATGGGTTTAACCAACATAGCATATAACTTTATCATGGGTTAAAAAGGTGTCAACTTGCATATATGAGCATACATTCAACCCAACTAGCATTTAACCCAAACTTGCATTATGCATATCATAAAAAGAGACAACTTGCATATGAACTTGCACATAAACTTGCATATGAACTTGCACATAAACTTGCATATGGACTTGCACATAAACTTGCATGTGAACTTGCATAACATGTCATACATAGAGGCAAACTCGCATATGTTATGCATATCATAAAAAGAGACAAACTTGCATATGAACTTGCATCATAATAGGGTAAACATGCATATGTATGCATAGCATACAAAGGTGTCATCTTGCATATGTATGCATCTTATTTAAAAAGGGTAGACTTGCATGTCATAATGTATGCATAAAACCAAACACTTAGCATGCCTAAAATCAAATACTTAGCATGCATAAAATCAAATACTTAGCATGCATAAAATCAAATACTTAGCATGCATAAAACCAAACACTTAGCATGCATAAAATCAAATACTTAGCATGCATAAAATCAAATACTTAACATGCATAAAACCCACCACTTAACTTGCATAAACCCATATACTTAACTTGCATAAACCCACATACTTAACTTGCATAAACATAGGGTTATCATTAAACATAGATTAGCAAACTAACATCATATCATATGATTTAAAACCCACAAATCCGCATACAAAACCGCATGATCTCATCATATCTCATCTACTTAATTTAGCAATTGGTTATTAAAGTGATAGAAACTCACCAAAACCAAGATTAGCAAACTTATGAAGTAGAACTAGTTGCTATACAAGAAGGAGATGATGATTAGAGGTTGATTAGCTTGCAACTTTCTTCATAAACTAGTGGAGGCTCCTCTCAAGTTTGATTTTGGCGGCATGATGGCATCATTTCTATTTTTAGTAGGGATTAGGCTTGCATTAGGGTGTATTTATAGGATTAGGGTGTGTTTTAGACCATAGGATTAACCCTAGGTTAGATTAGGTCCGTCAGATTTAGGAAGTTTCCAGAAACCAGCCCCAAAGCCTAATCCAAACTCAAATAGGTGCACCAGGCCAGCATCAGCCGATAGGGCAAGTCGACAGCCCTGTCGACAGCCAAGTCGACAGGCATGTCGACAGGCAAGTCGACAGCCCTGTCGACAGCCATGTCGACCAGGCTGGGCGGGAGTTTTCCCGCCTGGCCCCATTTCTGCATGTTTCGAAATTTGAACCTGAATTTTTAAATCCGTTTTGAACTTTGAATTTTCTGCAAACTTCATTGGGCCATAACCGGGCCATACGGACTCCGATTCTTGAAAACTCGGACTCTGTTTCGCGTATTTTTCCGAGACGAACGCAATTACGCAGCCCGTTGCCCCCAATTCCCACATCTGAGATTATTTATTTTGCAATTAGTGAATTTTAGCATTTAACTAAAATTCGGGGTGTTACATTCTCCCCTCCTTAAAGGATTTCGTCCCCGAAATCTCTAAGCTAAGGAGAATGCATATCCTACCATCCAAACAACCATCTACTCAATCCATCAAACACGGGCATCCATTGTCCTTAAAACAATTTCTAATGATGTATGAGCATATGCAAAAAGTGTGTATATTTTCCCTATCTAATGTTTGAACATATGCAAACCATGATAGTGCCATGCATCCAATATGTATGCGAAAGAACCCTATCGACACATACTATTTCTACATGGGTGCACAATCATTCACCAAAATGCATCATCCATATGATAGCACAACCATTATACATCCATAAATATAGCTACCTACACACAATTATATGCAATATGCAATATGAAGTGACTGAGCCGATCTAGTGTCTAGAGTGTGTGTATATGCATCCACGAGCAACCACTAGCAACCACTTGCATCCACACGCATCCATCAAACATAACATGTCTTAAACACATGTTTCAACCATAGGTTTACCCTATCTAAAGGTCAAGGGTACTAATGAGAGGACATACTAAAGATAAGATAAGCACTAGACAAACGATAAAGGAGAAGTTAAGAGACATACCCTCAAAAAGAATGGGTACAATGAACGCATCTTTGCTTCCTTCTCCCAAGTAGCGTTGCCCTCGTCTTCTCCCCCTTGTACTTTGACTAGTTGAACCTCTCGATTCCTCAATTTCCTAATCTCTGACCCAAGGATGCGGGTAGGAGCTCGTCGAATAATCACATCACGCTCTACTTTTACTTCTTTAAGCAAGCTCGGCTCTACCGCCTTGGCGGTCTCATGTAGGCACTTCCTCAAATGTGACACATGGAATACGTCATGTTTCCTATGTAACCGAACTATCTCTCGAATATAAACTGAAGCTAGACATGGGACAGTCCTCTTGCTCTTCACGGGTATGAAATGGGCACACTTAGTAAGTATATCTACCACAACCCAAATCCCCGTATTACCCTTCCTTGATTTCGGTAATCCATCGAGACACTATCCCACTTCCATAGCGGAGCCTCCAATGGTGAAGCAACCCTCCTGGTTTCTTTCGCTCCGCTTTCACCAAGCATCTAGCGACATACTCGGCCATGTCTTTCTTCATACCGGCCCAGAAGAAAACTCGCTTCATGTCTTGGTACATCCTGTCCCTACCGGGATGAATGGTCATCTTCGAACGATGTTCATCATCAAGTATAGCCTTCCTCAACCCTCGTCTTGCGGTACACAAAGTCTACCGTCTACGCAACCCAACTACCCCTTGCCATCTAGGGTGTACCTACTCCAATGGCTGGACGACTCCCCCTCTTCATGAGCTCCTCTACTAACTCAACCAACTGTGGGTCGTCCCGCTGCTCCGCCAATACGCCCCAAAAGAGTAGGCCTAACCTCCAAGGAGGCTAGCAAACCGGGTACAAAGTCAACGGAAGGTCTAAAGTCAAACATAGAAATAAACTCTAAGCTCCGTTGTTCAACGAACAATGAACTCAAGGACAACCTTTTTCTACTTAAGGCGTCCGCTACTACGTTACTCTTACCATTGGTATACGCTATCTCAAACTCATAGGATGCTAAGAATCCCATCCAAAATCATCACAACTGTCCATCTCTCACGCAGACCATCCTATTTGAACTTGGCATCCCCCAAGTGCAAGCCCCAAAGGCCTAAACCAATATCATACAAACACCCAAGGGATACCTCCTTCGAATTCGGACGACCTACGTGAGATGATACTAGTAAAAACGGCTAAATAATTAAGCCTTTGTCCAGCTCTGGATGTCCTTGCCAGTCTCGCTCCAAAACCACCGTTTATCTCGTAACTGGCTTTACTCAACCTATTGAGCACATACGAAAACTTATTTCGCTCCCAGAGAAGACCAAGATGTCATTTACAAAGACCATCCCGAACTTATTTAGGTATTCCCTGAACACCCTTCTCATCAAATCAACAAAGTATGCGGGGGCGTTTGTCAAATCAAATGGCCTCACCAGCCACTCATAAAAACCATCCGGAGTCCTAGTGGCAGTCTTCTCTATACTATCCTCAGCCCTCTCAACTGACGAAACCCTGTGGCTAAGTCCAACTTGTGAAAATACTGAGGCGCCAACTAATTGATCAAAAAGATCATCAATCCTCGGCAATGGGTGTCTATTCTTCTTTGTTATCATGTTAAACTCTTCATAGCCTTCACAAAGTCTGAGGGACCCATCCGCCTTCGTGGCAAAAACTACTGGAGCACCCCACTCCGATATACTTCGTCTTATGAACCCCTTCTCCAGCAAATCGCCTACTTGCTCATGGAGTTCCCTCCTCTCACGAGGAGCCACGTGGCACACTGGCCAAGACACTGGTTTGGCATTGTCTACCAGATGTATTCGGAAGTCAATCTCCCGCTCCGGAGGTAAGCCCTTCACCTCCTTAAACACATCCGAGTATTCCCGGACCACTCTAACAGATCGCAAACTCTCGACCGACGTGTCAAGCGATTCTAGATAACTTAGCATAACAGATTCCATGGGATTACAAGAGATCTCGAGAGTGTTACCCAAGCGGGTCATAAGCCTAACAACTCTCCCTTCAAAATCAAGAACGGCACTCCTACTGGATAACCAGTCCATGCCCAAAACTAACCCATAGCCCGTGAAGCCCAAAAAGCATCGCATCTAAACTCAACGCTAAGTATAGAAACTTTCAAACCCAAACACACCATGGAGCCCCCTTTTGGGTTTGAAACAACTAAGGGATCATCTACTAAACTGGTGTCTAAGTGTAGTGACTCCACTAACAACAATGAGATAAACGAACTCAATGCATCAAAATCAAATAAAGTACGGGCAGGATGATCGAACAGAAAAACTAGACTTTCAATGGAAATAGTTCTACCTCTTTCCCGAATCGGTGGAACCGCGAGAGCCCGAACTTGCCCCCTTACCTGAGCTGGTGCCATAAGAGCTTGCACATGTCCTCCTGAGGTAGACCCCGTCCTTTGCCCTTTCTTAGGACAGTCTTTCACTAGATGTCCTGCTTCGTCACAGTGGAAGCAGCCAGTCTTCTTCTTCTTGCGACAATCCTTGTTTAGGTGGCCTAATGTTCCACAATTGAAGCACTTCTTCTTTCCCATGCCACCATTGCCTTTCCCACCCTTGTTTTGCTGTTGCGGTTGAGGTCTCTTTTGATCTCCCTTTTTCTCGGGTGCCTTATTAGCATTGGGACCCTTCTCTTCTTCATGCATGAGTGCCATGTCAACTAGCTTCTCGAAGGTGGCCCCCATAGAGATGTAGGTCATAGCCAACCCATGCATCGGTTCGTTCAAGCCTTTAAAGAACCTCAGAGCTTTCTCTTTCGGTGTGTTCACCAAGTCTATGTTGAACCTCGCTAACTGATTAAACTTGTTAACATATTCTTTCACCGACAAGTTCCCTTGCTTAAAGTTCAAGAACCTTTCCACGTACAGACTTTCTTCCGCTTTTGAGAGAAACTTTGCCTCAAACCTTTACCTGAAATCCATCCAAGAGTCAACAGGGCGTTCTCCATTAGTGACCTCCCACCAGAACGAGGCCTCCCCTTCCATTAACCAAGCGGCTAACCTGACTTTCTTTCCCTCTTCCACTTCCAAGATTTCCATCAATTCTTCCGTCTCATTAAGCCAATCCCTAGCTCCCACAAAAGGTTTCCCTCCCATAGCCTTAAACTTCCTACAAGTCATAGCAAAAGTATCCGCGCGAGGAGGAACGAGTGCAACGGGTGGAGGAGGAACATTTGCTGAACCTACAGCGGCGGCCCTAGCCTCTAACAACCTCCTATACCATACTGGTACCGCTACACCGTCCGGAAGATAAAGATCTTCAGCCATGCTGAGACGAAAAAGGAAAGATTCAAACGGAGAATTCAAAAGATAAAGATATGGCTATCGGGGATTATGCTTTTCTTTCAAAAACTTTTCTCTTTAAAGACATGTTTTTGAAAATACTCCTTTCAAAAATATTCTTAGAAAATAGTTTTTCTAAAAATTTTATCTGTTCTGGTAACCTTTGCTCTGATACCACGTGTAACACCCCACACCCGCTATGGTCACTCTCTAAGGGAATGCCATAACATCGGTGGAGTATTTTAAGTGAATATAGAACAGAAAAATTACAACAAGACAGATATAAGTAATACTTGAAAATTTCAAACATCATTTCATTGCAGCGGAAAGTAAAACATGTTTGGTTACATCACAAAACCATAATAAGAGTCAAGTACAAAATATCCATCCTGATAAATAAAAGTACATAATCCCAATACATGAACTGATAGCCATAAAAGAAAGGGTAAGCTGAGCTCTACATCTATGGTCCAAGCTCCAAAAGAGAATAAAGCAGCCTGATCAAAGCCCACTCGTACTAAGCCCACTCTGATAACCTGAGGGTTGGGAAAAAAGATAAAAACAACGGGGTTAGACATAAGTCTGAGCGAGTCCTATAACTTTAACAATACAATCATTAAAGTAACCAGAGAAGACATAAGCTTAATATACGGCAACGTCTGGGGATGAATGGCTACACTAAGCAGCTTGGTAGACTTAGGATAAACTAAGATAACTGTAAAGACACACCTACCCACCCAAGGATAATTACTACACTACACCACACCAGTCATTCCTACTTAAAGGTTGATCCCACTAAGTGTACTTAGTAATTTAGTAGTTTCTTGTACCCCTATCTGACTACATAGGTGTACCCACTACTCCCCAAGCGATCGGCTCCCTTATGTAGACACCCGTGCTGGTCCCACGATGGGGTGTATCATTACCCAAAGTGGCAACCTGATAATATCAACGGTGCACGGCTTTATATCTACACGATGCAACAACGACTTACCAACCAGCCCGGGTCCACACACGCATATGAAACCCGTTGATCCTGCGTTGCCACCGCTAACCCGTTTTGGCCTCTTATAGTCAAGCCCAATATGCGTGTCCCGTCACTCGACTAGAGTCGAGCCCACTAAGATACGTTTGGGATATTGGTTGAAATGGGCCCCCACAAGCTACCACCTAAGCTTGTTATTTCTAGTGAATCCCACTTAACCCTTTAACCATGTCCACTTACATGTTATAAATTTTGGCTAAGTCCTTTAATCATATTCTAATTGTCATACAAGGTACCCACTAGATTTTCACATGCCACCCATGGCACTTACTTAACCCTTTAATCATGTTTAATTACATGTTCCACTTTGGTTAAGTATTCTAGTCGTATTTTCACATGCCACCCATGGCACTTACTTAACCCTTTAATCATGTTTAATTACGTGTTCCACTTTGGTTAAGTATTCTAATCGTATTTTCTATTGCCACCCAGGGCAACTACTACATTTCCACATGCCACCCAAGGCACCCACTTAACCCCTCATGTACCTCTACATGCTAATTTGGTTAAGTGTTTCTTAATTAATTAAGATTGTAACCTTTGTAAAGACCTCTCACATTAGATTGTCTTTTATGGCAGCTGGATATGCCGGTTGGTTCCGGGCAGCCTTACACCATAACAGAGTCTAACCTCGTGTCTTTACACTTGTCACGTATTTAGTTTATGACTAAGACCTCTCACATTGGGCCAATCATTTGTAGCCGCTGGATTTGCCGGTTGGTTCCGGGCAGTCTTATGCTACAAAAGGGTCCAACCTCGTGTCTTAGTAGATTAATTACACCTAATTAATCACCCCCATAATTTGTATTAATTATCCCTAATTAGTTACACATTTTTAAGAATATGGGTAGACCTAACTCAATAGGTAAATTCCCAATTCCATAGTATGGGTAGACCTAACTTAATAGGTAAATTCCCAACTCCATAATATGGGTAGATCTAAATTAATAGGTAAATTCCCAATTCCATAGTATGGGTATACCTAACTTAATAGGTAAATTCCCAACTCCATAATATGGGTAGACCTAACTTAATAGGTAAATTCCCAATTATGTCCATTCATTTTATGTTATGCTTAAACATACCAACTTTACACATTTCTATTAACATGCATATTAACCCCATCGTTCCCCACGTAATTCGTTCTCATAACGTGACATAATAAAAGGGAAGATTCATCACAAATGTCATGGGTTTAACCAACATAGCATATAACTTTATCATGGGTTAAAAATGTGTCAACTTGCATATATGAGCATACATTAAACCCAACTAGCATTTAACCCAAACTTGCATTATGCATATCATAAAAAGAGACAACTTGCATATGAACTTGCACATAAACTTGCATATGAACTTGCACATAAACTTGCATATGGACTTGCACATAAACTTGCATGTGAACTTGCATAACATGTCATACATAGAGGCAAACTCGCATATGTTATGCATATCATAAAAAGAGACAAACTTGCATATGAACTTGCATCATAATAGGGTAAACATGCATATGTATGCATAGCATACAAAGGTGTCATCTTGCATATGTATGCATCTTATTTAAAAAGGGTAGACTTGCATGTCATAATGTATGCATAAAACCAAACACTTAGCATGCCTAAAATCAAATACTTAGCATGCATAAAATCAAATACTTAGCATGCATAAAATCAAATACTTAGCATGCATAAAACCAAACACTTAGCATGCATAAAATCAAATACTTAGCATGCATAAAATCAAATACTTAACATGCATAAAACCCACCACTTAACTTGCATAAACCCATATACTTAACTTGCATAAACCCACATACTTAACTTGCATAAACATAGGGTTATCATTAAACATAGATTAGCAAACTAACATCATATCATATGATTTAAAACCCACAAATCCGCATACAAAACCGCATGATCTCATCATATCTCATCTACTTAATTTAGCAATTGGTTATTAAAGTGATAGAAATTCACCAAAACCAAGATTAGCAAACTTATGAAGTAGAACTAGTTGCTATACAAGAAGGAGATGATGATTAGAGGTTGATTAGCTTGCAACTTTCTTCATAAACTAGTGGAGGCTCCTCTCAAGTTTGATTTTGGCGGCATGATGGCATCATTTCTATTTTTAGTAGGGATTAGGCTTGCATTAGGGTGTATTTATAGGATTAGGGTGTGTTTTAGACCATAGGATTAACCCTAGGTTAGATTAGGTCCGTCAGATTTAGGAAGTTTCCAGAAACCAGCCCCAAAGCCTAATCCAAACTCAACTAGGTGCACCAGGCCAGCATCAGCCGACAGGGCAAGTCGACAGCCCTGTCGACAGCCAAGTCGACAGGCAAGTCGACAGCCCTGTCGACAGCCATGTCGACCAGGCTGGGCGGGAGTTTTCCCGCCTGGCCCCATTTCTGCATGTTTCGAAATTTGAACCTGAATTTTTAAATCTGTTTTGAACTTTGAATTTTCTGCAAACTTCATTGGGCCATAACCGGGCCATACGGACTCCGATTCTTGAAAACTCGGACTCTGTTTCGCGTATTTTTCCGAGACGAACGCAATGATGCAGCCCGTTGCCTCCAATTCCCACATCTGAGATTATTTATTCTGCAATTAGTGAATTTTAGCATTTAACTAAAATTCGGGGTGTTACATCTCCGGTCTTCGACCATCGTCTTCATCTTCGACTTTCAATCGTCAGTCAATTATTTGAAATGAGAGTTAACTCAGCCTTTTCAAATAATTCACGTATATTTAGAATTTCAAATCAATTTATTTCAATGGTTAAATTATTCGACAACACCAATATTGTCCTTTAATATAATTTTCACACCAAACACATTCAACCATCAAATACAATATAGATCGAGCAAATTCAGTTTATTTCTATTCCATATCGTTTGTGTTATTTTATAACGATTTATCGCTATTTTTATTTATTTTAAAATAGCCAATTTACTCAAAACGACGCTTCGGGCCATAACGCGGCCGTGGCGCTGTTTTTCTTCAGAATTGATTTACACATATCTGAAAATCTAACCGTTGGATCTTCACAAAATTTACATCATTAGAAAGGTCTTTTCAAAACGAATCCAACGGTTCCAGTTTCGGGAAAATCCGACGGTCGGATCTCCCGGTACAATCGTTTGAAGTTTCGATTTCAAAATACGAACTGCAGCGTCGTTATTCGATTAAATAAAATTATATTTATATTTATATATAAATATAATCGTTTCTGGCGCTGTTTTTCTTCAGATTTGAATTAAACATTCCAGACAATCCAACCGTTGGATTTTTACAAGGTTGGTGCCGTTGGAAAGATATTTCCAAGGCGAACCCGACGGTTGCGGTTTCGGGAAAATCGAATGGTCGGATTTCCCGCACTAGTTGTTTGAAATCACGGTTTCAAAATGCGAACTGCACGGCCTCATTTCGTTTTAATTTTATTTATATTTATATATTTATATAAATATAGTTCATTCAATGATTTCAATATCGTCTTCACTTCAAATATTTCACTAACGCCTTAAAATTTTGGAAAATTTCGCCATAACCTCCCCTGCACCGGGAGCATCGGGAAATCGCAAATAGCTTTCCCGGTCCTTCTAATCTCAAAAAGAAAAAGAAAAAGCCAAGCGGCTAGCCAACAGGCTCATAAAATCATCACCCAAACAAAACAGTAAATGTGTACCTATTTGTTGGGCACAAAATTTTATTCCTCTTCTCTAGCCCCTTTGCTATAACCTGTTCAATGGATATGCATGTACATATATATACAGTTCTTAACATTTATCATTTTCTATTCAACTTCATATTTGATTTCTATTTGGTTTAAAAAACACCATTTATCCTAATGTTACATACATAGGTGCAAATCATTTCATTAGCTAATTAATGAATATTTCAACTCATATATGTTTATTTTGAACAAGTGGCTATTTTTAACACTTCACATTTCAACGATTTATGCATACAATAAAAATGTGATTTTTATTGTAAAACAATTCATTTCAAAACACTATTTTTCTATATAGTTCATATAGGTGACAAAAATAGGATTTTTATCATAAAACAATTTATTTCAAAATATGAATACCATTCAACACATGAATTTCTAATCAACGAATGAATATCAATTCAACACATGAATGTTTTCTATAGTTTTTATATATAGATAAAAATGTGATTTTTATTATCAAACAATTTATTTCAAAATATGAATACCATTCAACACATGAATTTCTAATCAACGAATGAATATCAATTCAACACATGAATGTTTTCTATAGTTTCTATATATAGATAAAAATGTGATTTTTATTATCAAACAATTTATTTCAAAATATGAATACCATTCAACACATGAATTTCTAATCAACGAATGAATATCAATTCAACACATGAATGTTTTCTATAGTTTTTATATATAGATAAAAGGTGATTTTTATTATCAAACAATTTATTTCAAAATATGAATACCATTCAACACATGAATTTCTAATCAACGAATGAATATCAATTCAACACATGAATGTTTTCTATTCGATGAATAAATATAGTTTAAGCATATGAAAATAATTCAAACACACGAATATTATTCAAAATTTCGGCAGCATAACGGCAGGGTAGTTAAAACCGAGACCGTCCCTAGTACGGCTCCTCGCTCTACCTTAAAACCTCGCGGTTTTTGACAATGGGGATCATGCATCTAGTTCGCACGCAGGCGGCATGTATATATTTATTTCATTTCCACAAACTAATCCTATGTGGTTTCAACCAAATATTTCTCAACCACAAACGGGTATTTTTCAACCACAATCAATCAATATCAACCACAAACAATCCCAAACAGTCATTCGCTATCAATCAATTTTCACAACAATTTCAATCAATAAATATCGCCCATGGTTTGTGGACGAGGGGGCGTATATATATATAATATATAGCAATTCACTTTTATTTCAACACATATATATATATATAGAAAAAGAAATTGAAGAGTGAGAAATTCTCACCAAAAGCTATCCAATACCACGACTCTTCCTTTAGAAATCTTCGCCAATCTCGCCTTTTGTCGCTTTCGTTGCCCGTATTCTCTACATATGTAAAAATCGAATTTTTACTTCGTTATTCAATATATAAAAATTGCATTTCAAAAATATAGATTCCGCCTTTTCAAAAATAAAGATTATATATTTTTTTAATATTCCTATGATGTAAAAATTATATTTTTATTACTTTAAAAATATAAAAATCATATCTTACTTCTTCTACTTAATAAAAATTCCGTCTTTTCTATTTTTAAAAATATGATCTTTTCTATTCTAAAAAAAATCTGATCTTTCTATCCCAGTTCAAATCTTTTTCTTTTTAAAGTTCTAATCTTTTTCTATTTAAAGTTCAAATTTTTTTCTATTTTAAATCTTAAAATAAAATCAGTTTTTTAAACCTTTTTAGAATCAGTATTATATCCTTTTTAAAAATCAGTTTTAAATCCTTTTAAAAATCAGTTTTAAATTCTTTCGAAAATCAGTTTTAAATTCTTTTGAAAATCTGTTTTTAAATTCTTTCAAAAATCTGTTTTTAAACCTTTTTAGAATCAGTATTTTCAGAATTAAAAATAAAAATAAAATAAAATAGAAACAACTTACATTGATTTGCGAAGAAGGGGGGTCGTCAGGGTCGGCGGCAGAAGGCGGAGGCGAAGCGGAGCTGGCTTCGAGGGGGGGCGGCTCGCGAATTGGGCGTCGCGATTTTGGTTCGAACAGGGAGGAGAGGTGAACGGGGGAGAAGGAGAGAGGGGGGAGACGATTGGAGGGGCGTGGTGGAGGTATGGTCGACGGTGAAGGCGGGCGTCGGCAATTCCTGAAGGGGATCGAGCGCTTTTTTTTTCCTTCTGAGTCAACGGTTCTGAGGAGAGAGAGAGTGGAGGTGAGTATATATAATAATATATTTATTATTTTATTTTAAATTTTCCTTTATAAAGCCACCTTTAATTTCGACTTCGAAACGAGACCCACCGCCTGTCGTCTATAGCGTTTTACCCCCATCCCGAACACAATGGAATATGTATCGTAGGCTGATTCGATCGTTTCGATCAGTTTCCGTTAAATTTACATTTAAATCACTATATTGAATTTTAAACGTACATTTCAAATTACCGGGGTCACATACTAACTAGAAAAATTCTCGAAAAATATTTTCTAGCTTCGTATTGATGATACGGTCCTATTAAAACTAGTTTTGTCGAATTCTGAGACAGTTTGAAAAATGGCCAATTTCTAGTCGATTAAAATCAACTAAAACCGGTCAAACGCGTTTTCCTTTGCCACGCTCACATATTGAATCGAAAAATTACGAAATTTGGAATCTAGCAATAACTTTACATCATGGACCCAACAAAAGTGGTTTCATCGAAATCCGAGGTCGTTTGCAAAATGTCCATTTTTAAGGGCCTGAATTCCATAGCGACTATTCAGAATTTTCAACTGGACATATCTTTTGATTCCCGCTATGGAATTTCGATTTTTCAGATTCGTTGGAAAGGTATTCACTAACAGATTTAAATATTTTTGGTTTCACTAAAATCCGGATTGTTTTGCACCCGGTACAGTCCGACAAAGTTTGAATTCAATTTTTGAAACTACAGCGCCATTTCAGGCCTTGTTTATAATTATAATTAATTATATTCGTTTTCAATTGTCGATTCAAACTCAGTTTTCATCGCCATTATTTAAAATATTTATTTTAAATATTTAAAATCCATTATTTTAGCCAATTTAAAAAATTTTAAATTGGTTCAGATTTTCTGGGTCGTTACAGACAGTCTCGCGTGGCTATAGTGATTTTCTGCCACGTTGGATTTGACAACATGTTAGGGTCCTTGATGTTGACAACACGTTGTTGCATACACCGTAGCAACGTTGTATTAAGTAAAGAAAAAGGACAAAGTTTATGTTGACAACATGATGTTGTGTACACTGTAGTCGCATTGTATTAAATAAAGAAAACGCAAAAAAATTCACTGTAGCCATGATGTATTGTCTACCATGGGTGATTGAGTTATAATGTCGCCAACATAATGATTTCGAATTCAAGCTTATTTAAAAGTGTAAGGAAATGAATTAATAATTAATAATTTTAATGAAAATTAAACAATTATTTATATTTAAATAATTCGAGATCGTAATTTTCCAAATTAAAGTTCAAACTGATATATTAAATCCAATTTACGTCGGCATTCTTTGAAACAAGAATCTTCCAAGTATATTAAACTATGATTTTCTAATAAAAGAGAAAAGAAAAATTAAATTCATCTTGTAGATTTTGAACTATATCAAAATTAAATTTTCAAAAAAATCACAATATGGTTGTTCATAAACCCAAACCAAATATTTTAATAAACAAAAGATTTAAAACTATGATTGTCTCTAATAGGAACTAAATTCTGATCAATATTCGAATCCAGCTCTACTTCCAGTGTAACTTGTTGCCTAGTTACATCTCGTATGGCGGAAGGAGTGATGCTTTCTTCAATCAGAACATTTTCTTCTTATACCGTTACATTTCCTGCACTGCGACTTCCGTTATCTCAGACTGCTCTCCAAGCATCTTCTTTTTTGCATGAATTTGAGGAAGGATAAGAGGGTTTATGGAGAGTAAAGGAGCCATTGCCGGCTTATATATAGCCGGTTGTAGAAGGTAAATATAGTCAGCTTTTATAAAGTCGACCATGTTTGCAATGTGGATGTTATCCGCACCATTTCACTTCATAATAGCCTATTAAAGGAAAACAACATATCTAAGTTGGGATTGTTGTGTTTTCTTTCCTTGAGAGTGGGTGGGGAGTCAACCGGGTTGGATTTGGCTCCGTTCAGTCAACCTAGTTGTGAATGATCTATTAGCCCCCTAAAAGTCTAAAAATATGAAACATTTTGTTTACTTGCAAAATGAAGCCAGTCATATTGTTAGTAACCTAGGACTTTAACACGTATTTAATAGAGGTCTACACATACCCAGCCCTGCTAGCATTGCGTGTGAGCCAAATATATTAAATTATATTACTCCGTTGTATTGTTTTCGCTCCGACACTGATTTTATGGGTATAAATTTCAGAAGTCGATGCGACTATTAACTTAAAAAGTTTTTGTAGTCAATTGATTAGGTAGAATAACTGTGGACTTAGTAGGGTGCAACGGTTATGGGCAGGCCGAATGCTGGCTACATACTATAATATGAGTGCCCATTTAATGGACCCCTCTATTTATAATTTAAACTACGGGTTCGACATATGTGGTGTAGCATTCAGTGACGTGTGATTCTTTTGTCAACAGAATTAAATTCAATTGAATTAGTGAAACCATTGACTATATTATTTTCAACTGTTGACAGATTATGTTCTCCTCAACCTTTAGACACTAGCGAATTCAAGACAACATTTTAGTGGGGTCCTTATAAAAAATAGAATGGATTTATCTTAGTAAATGTTAATCCCTAAAAATCCATATGCACATTGGGTAAACGATACAAGGCGGATATCACCAGGGTCGGTCGTGCACGATGCAACCACACATATCGAACCCAAGGCAGGTCAAGTCAACTAGTGTGACCTAAGATAACGGCATGACATATTATGAGAAGTGCGACCCGATAAAGACAAAGGTCGCATATCCTGAGAACCGCTCAAACACCGAAGTAAAGCAAGTCGCCCATTCAGCATAAGCGGGAGCAACCTCATAACATAGCCGTAAAGCCTAACAGCGCCATACAAAGGCAGCAAGAAGACGAGTGCCCTTGGACCAAGAAGGACGGTCGCGTAAGAAACGAAGGAGAATCAACTCCAGACCCGCATTCCGCTCTCACAAAATCTCCCAAAGTGCTCACAGGACGCTCGCTTACATTTTACCCGCTCAGTTATTAAAGACACTCGTTCCAATGAGCCGTCCGCACATGATAACTGGATACAGCACGGACAGATGGCTACAGCTAGCCAGTGGCATGGTAGTAATTAACAGGATGAACGATCCACAGCCTGGAGAAACGGATTCCATATCATTTACCAAGGAAGGTTCGCCTATAAATACACCATGGCTACAAACATAAAGGGGGGACTTCTAAAAACCATGAAGTGCTGTTGAATTTCATCCTCAACCACAGATTCGGCCATGGCGTCAAGTGCAATCTTTCGATGAAGGGAAACGAAGACATTCTCCTTCTCAATCATTCATCCATCCTTCTTCTCCTCAAATTCTACTACTCTCTTGTATAATTCCTTAGATTGAAATATATAAATGAGGGTATATTGAGTGAATATAGAAATATATGAAAAGAGAGAGTGGATGTACTTTGTAATTCTCATTATAAGGCAGGAAATCACCTTCATAGTGGACGTAGGTCTCATTAATGGCTGAACCACTCTAAATCTCGTCTCTACCTTTCTTTTCTCGCATTTTTCACATTTTATTGCTGATTAAACACGGTTCCATGTATTCCTTACCGAATTGGTGAAGTACAGTTTAGTACCTTGGGTGCTTAGACCATTTTTGGTGTAAACATTTTGGCGCCCACCGTGGGGCCGTGTTCATAAATTCCTTTTGTAGTTCAGCAATAAAAACACCCCAAAATTGTTTTCTCCTTTGAAATCATGGTTGGATCGAAGAAAAGCGGCAAATCTACTAAAGTCGCTGCGATCAATGAGGATGATAATGCTAACGATGCTACACCTCAAATCTTGAATCAAGGGGCTGGGGAAATCCCTGGGCCATCTGTAACGCGAGATGAATTGAATGTGGTTGTAACCGGCTTGAACGAGAAAATGGATAATACAGCGAAGATGATAATGGAAAGGTTTGATGTCCTGACCAATGGTCAAGCCAATTTGTTACCACCAAATACTATGGCTAATGCTGATGAAAAAGAGGACTCATCAGCCTCAGACCCTGGACGATCTCACAACCCAGTGAGAGACAGGGGAGAAGCCGTCATTGGGGATCCAAAGGTCAGTTCTCCACAGCGCAAGGAAGAACGTGCGATGAGTCGCACCAACATAACCTCCCTCAAGAAGGATGCAAGGAATAGCACTATTAAGGAAGGGAGCGGCAACGGATCTTCTCAGATAATTCAGAAGGATAATTCTGGGCATAAAAAAGGGTTTGATTGAAGGAACAGTGGAATACACAAGAAGTCAAAATTCTTTAAGCAATCAAAATTGACTCCCCTGAATGAAACCCTAGATAAAATCTACTCCGCCACCAAGGACTCAGGCATGTTTCCTCAGGTAAAACCGCAAAGAATCACAGAACAGCAGGCAAACTCTGGAAAGTTCTGTCGATTTCACAATCAGCCATGACACAACACAAATGAATGTCGTCACTTGAGAAATTTTATTGAGGAGCTCATCCAAAAAAATCAACTGCAACAATATGTTAAGAATCCACAAAATGCATCAGAAAGTCAGAGGCAAGGTAAGGTTGCCGATCAGGCCGGGTCACGTGAGATAATCCGAATGCCCGAAGACTTATAACCAATCATTGACTAATGGCCACTGGGCGCAATCCAATATCTAGAACTGGATATGCGCGACCCCCATTCTCTTTATTTTGCTACTTTTGTAGTCTGTTTTTTCAATTGTATTTCCATGAAGTGATATGTGATTCCCCTTTTATTGTGTTAAGTAAAAACTCTACATGATGAAAGATATTCGCTCACGGATTATAATCTCATAAAAGGAAAAAATTATTTATGAACTAATGCTAAAATTGGTCTCTGATGTAGGGAAAGACGTGCATCGCGCATCAAGAGCAATGGTCAAAAAAGGCAGGGTAATCAAACCCATCGTCCTGCAGAACTCAAAAGGAAAGGACCATTCCAAAACAATTCATGAAGAGCACACCAAAATCTGGAGGCTGCGCTCTTTGCTTTCTTTTCTAAAAGAAAAAAAGGTCCCACAGAAAAATTCCCATGGTTAAAATTGCTAAGCCCACCGAAGAAGCACCTTCTTAGGTGACCTTCCTAGGTGATGGACACAAGTTTTCCAACTTGAGAAAAAAAACTCAATGAGGTAAACCAATGTTTGTGTCCTAAGGTAAGGCAAAAAGTCGGAAAAACCGACATGTCCCGAAACGGAAAAAAATGCCAATCACGGGGGGCGCCTTGTTAGGTGAAGGGCATGAAGTTTATCTCTTTGAGTCAAGGCTCGATGAGATAAATTAGTGTCCGCTCCTCGGGATGAAGCATAAAATGGGGAAGGATTAAACATGCTGGAAAAACCAGCGCAAAAACAAAAACCCGACCGAAAGGAGGTGGCCATTCTTGTTCTTTGTTGTTAACCAAGTCAAACAAAGCCAAGCATGGATTACAACAGCAGAAATCCTAGCCGAAACGGGGTATCAGAAATCCTAGCCATTTGGGGGTATCCAATCTAGGTCTCTATTTGATCATAATAAGTCGGATCAAATAAGATTGAAATTGGGTCGAAAATTGTAACCCAAGTCCTCCCATGGGGGCACGTATCCAAAACCAGTCTCCGAAGGGCTCGGGTCACTGAGTTAGTGAGATATGGGATTGGATGCATAAAAAAACACGCAAACTGAACATACAGAATACATTTAATCATGTTTCCAAAGGACTTGGGATGCTAAATCAACGAGGAACAAGATTAAATGTACAACAAGAGTAAGTGTACAACAAGATATCTGCGCCCAATAAGGGTACTTATCCAAAAATGAATTTTAAAGGTTTGAATTACCATACCAAATAAAAACGCGAATGCATGCATAATAAGAGCTAAACCCCTCAAAGAAGGGGAAAAAATGGAAATACGATGTCCCAAATTCAAAGCAAACCAGCTACATTAAATGACGAACGACGTAAAAACGTAATCATCGCGCGACTCATAAAAGCGTAATATGATGCAAACGAATAAAATTACGATAAGTCATAGTGTTTCAACGTTAAACACGTGATAACAAAATACAAATTCATCATAAAGATACATGGTTGTAAAGTTGGAACTGAAAAATGCAAAACAACAGCATATCATGTGGCAATTTTTTCAGGGACATCATGGCCATCATGAACCTCAGAAGTACCTTCATTAGCAACAGAAGATCCCGTCAGAGGAATTTGGGATCCCAAAACTTCATCTCCTGCAAGACTGGAGGCTTGAACAGGAACAACATTCTGGATTTCTTTTCTAAGGGATCGAACTCGTTCGCCAGCCTATATTCTCCTGCCTTTTTCCAAAGCGTCACAATCTTTTGGCTCAGGAAGGGCTTCTTGCAGAACACTATCTTCCTTATCTTTGGAGTAACTGAGCACCTCCTCCCATACAAGGGCTAATGTACGGGGAATGTCCTTGTTCAAATAGCTCAAGCTTCAGCGGGTCATGACACTGAGGGTGTAAAATCGAAACAGGGTCTCTTCAGTTTTTGTTCGGGCTCGTTCAAGATCGCCGGCTAACCTTGCTTTATCTCCTTCTAAAGTTTCAGGAGCCTTACTCTGGAAAGAAAGTTTACCTTCGAGCACTTTTTTCTCTCACTGACAAAAGACCATAGCCTGTTGTACGGAAGTTAATTGAGATTCAGCAAACTCACGGCCAATTTGAGCCTCGTCAAGTTGTTTCTTAGCGGCTTCAATCTCTTCCTGAAGCCTTCTGTTGTCGGCTTATAAGCTGCTCATCCTGTTGCTCCCATCTTTAAGGAATGCAATTTCGGCCGCTTGACCTTCAATCACATGGCTCAGTTCAATCTTATCGTTCTCCAGAAATTCAATACGTTCAAGATGCTGAGTATTCAACTTCTGAAATTCGAAGCAGAACTTATCCCAAGATTCAAAACGCTTTTTGGAAGTATTTTTGGCTTCATCCAACTGAACTTCAAGCTGACCCACGATGGTGGCAAGCTGGGAGGTCACATAGTTTTTTATGGCACTCAACTCCCTAGCGGCGCTCTGGTCATCGTACGGAGACAAATCTAAGTCGAGGTCCATTCCCCTCAAGTCCCAGTCTCTGAACTTGTCTATCAACTTAGGATTACCAGGGGCAACTCTATAGGGAGGTCTGTCAAGAATCGATTGAACCTGGCAAAGAGCAGGTGCATCAGAAATAGAGGATCTAATCAACGGCTTCATAAGGAACGAAGAACTGGGGCATGGAAGTTCAGCTGGTTCAGAAGGCCCATCATTGTTACCTCCTCTCTTCTCGATATCCTGGTTTTCTCCTACAGATACCTGAGAATGATCATGCTTCTTCTTCTTTAGCAAACTCCCCAGTGGTGCTTCAAGAGCATCTTGGGTTAGAGGATCGGAAGATGGACGGGAATGCTTGAGACAATGAGAAAGGCTAGATTGCAAGATATTCCGTGGATCAATGAGAGCAAATTGCTGAGAGAAATTTTCCAATAAAGGCGACCCCATTCCTGGATATAAGAAGGAAAAGAAAATCTAAGCACCGCGGTTGTAGAAAGTTGAGAAAAGAATCCTAAAAGATTTGCAAGATATCGCCTTAACCCAAAAACAAGGGGTTTTTTTCGTAAAGTTCTCACGGTTAAAAGGTAGCGATCTTACCTTGAATGAGCTCTCCAGCCAAGTCAGAAGGATCAAGTCCTTTGAAAGTCTCTGAACCATCTTCGTCTCGGTCTTCTTTAGAAGAATTCCCTCCGATTCTCGGGTTTTCTACAGAAGTTTCTACAATTTCATCAAGCAGCTCCGCTTCCCGAACCTGTTTCGGGGCAATCTTCGAAGGAGTCACGTTCACATCTCCTTGGGCGGCTCCCTCTAGCAAAGACCTATCTTCTTCGCGCAAAGCCACTGAAGTCTTAGAGTCTTTGCGCTTTGAACGCTTGGATACTACCTTTTTGGAAGGGATCACTCTGTTACTAGAAGATGCCCCGCTGCTCCCTATGACGCTAGAACATCCCTTTTCCAAAGATTTCTTGGCAGGGGATTTGCTGATAGCTTTCTTTTTGCCGGGAGCATCCACCAGAAAGGTACGCAGGGATGAAAGTAGGTTGTATTGCCTTAAGAACCCTTCGTTAATCAAGAATTTCCTATTCCTCTGCCCTTCGTCGATGGCTAATAAAGAGTTGCATACATCTTGATCAAAGGGTATGCTTTGATCGGGAAGCACTACAATATATCCAAAAGATTTTAGGAAAACCAAAACAAAAGGAAGAAAGAGCGAGCTGAAATTCAAGGAATAAAGATACTTATCGATTGCCTTCCAAAGGCCGCAGAAATTATTGGGACATTGGACAAAGAAGTATTGATTGGGAAACCCTCTCACACTGTCCTCTAAACCAGTGATTATTTTCGAACCCTGCCTTTCCATAAAGACAAATGAGGGACACTGGCCTCTTGTCCTAAAAGCGTACAATGAGCGTATATCCCTAAACGAAGGAGCCCGATGTTTCTCCCTCATAAAAAGGACATAAAGGCTTGTCAAAATCGCGTAACCATTAGGATGTAACTGATACGGGGCAATGGCCAAGTTCCGGAGAATCATCTCTATATAAGGATTAAAGGGAGGAACGACTCCGCTTTTCAACATGCCACGGGTAACAACAACATATCCTTTAGGAGGGATATCAGCGAACTCCTCTCCCACGGGCAGCTTGGCCCCTTCCTTTTCCGAAATCCCAAATTACTTGCATAACTGACGAAACGAACTGGGTGGAAGCTCCGTCGGGCGCCTCTCACTAGGCGCTTTAGGAAGCGCACAAAGTTGTGGGAATTCTTAGGTAGCACCCATCGAAGAAACAACATGGGGCGTAGCCGTAACTTGGTCAGAATTTTCTTCTCGATCCAACCTTCCGACCTGGTCCGACATAGATAACTCCTTGAAGTTCTAAAATTTTAGAAAAGGGAAAACACTACTTAGAAACCCCAAGATCGCACGATCAAATTCATGCTCCAAAATTGGGTTAAGATAAAATCGAGGGAGAAATTTGCTTATAGACAAGTGAACAGTTTCAAACCTAGCCAAACAACCCGGCCGAATCGATCTCAAGATTGCAGAAGCCTTGATGACGGTGCCACACACGAATGCAAATTGGAACAATAAAAGAGCTGTGATATTCAGGAATTGCAAAAGGGATCCCAGTGGTAAAGAAAACCGCTTAAAACGACCCCGCCACTAAAGCTTTCTTTTGAAAAAAATATGTAGCGAAGTAATATATATGAAGGATAGACGAAAGGGTTGGCAAACCAAAATAGTACTTTCATCCGGTCACTCAACAGCCCAACAGTAAAATCAATAAGCCCAACATTCAAGCGAGTAGGGAACCACCCAAAACAAACGCACATAGACGTGCGTGGGAAAACCAATCAAAAGCGAACAGATAAAGGTAAATGAGGAAGATTAAAAGGCATTCATCCAGGAAATTCTCGCCACGTCAGCTTAGTGCCTGACTACACAAGAGTGTCTCATCCAGTCCCAACTGGCATCCCGAAATTCAGCTATTCGCACGGTATTCAAAAATATACATCGAGCCTCTCACTCACAGGAAAAGACAATACCAATCAGCGACGATGAAGTAATCTTAATATTTAGCACGACCGAGCCCTCAACAAGTCAGGACAAACCCACCAACCAATGTGCGATCAAATATGTCGAAGCCAGTGATTCCACACAAAAAGAAATCATGGACTTCGAGAGGCAAGTGTTAATCCCTAAAAATCCATACGTACATTGGGTATAGGATACAAGGCGGATATCACTTGGGTCGGTCGTGCACGATGCAACCGCACATATCAAACCCAAGGCAGGTCAAGTCAACTAGTGTGACCTAAGATAACGGCATAACATATTATGAGAAGTGCGACCCGATAAAGACAAAGGTCGCATATCCTGAGAACTGCTCAAACACCGAAGTAAAGCAAGTCTCCCATTCAACATAAGCGGGAGCGACCTCATAACATAGCTGTAAAGCTTAACAGCGCCATACAAAGGCAGCAAGAAGACGAGCGCCCTTGGACAAGAAGGACGGTCGCACAAGAAACGAAGGAGAATCAACTCCAGACCCGCATTCTGCTCTCACAAAATCTCCCAAAGCGCTCACAAGACGCTCGCTTACGTTTTACCCGCTCAGTTATTCAAGACACTCGTTCCAACGAGCCGTCCGCACATGATAACTGGATACAACCACGGATAGCTGGCTACAGCTAGCCAGTGGCATGGTAGTAATTAACAGGATGCACGATCCATAGCCTGGAGAAACGGATTCCAGATCATTTACCAAGGGAGGTTCGCCTATAAATACACCATGGCTACCAACATAAAGGGGGGCTTCTAAAAACTACGAAGTGCTGTTGAATTTCATCCTCAACCACAGATTCGGCCATGGCATCAAGTGCAATCTTTCGATGAAGGGAAAGGAAGACATCCTCCTTCTCAATCATTCATCCATCCTTCTTCTGCTCAAATTCTACTACTCTCTTGTATAATTCCTTAGATTAAAATATATAAATAAGGGTATATTGAGTGAATATAGAAATGTATGAATAGAGAGAGTGGATGTACTTTGTAATTCTCATTATAAGGCAGGAAATCACCTTCATAGTGGACGTAGGCCTCGTTAACGGATGAATCACTCTAAATCTCGTCTCTACCTTTCTTTTCTCGCATTTTTCACTTTTTATTGTTGATTAAACACAGTTCCATGTATTCCTTACCGAATTGGTGAAGTACAGTTTAGTACCTTGGGTGTTTAGACCATTTTTGGTGTAAATAGCAAACTTTTTAGGGGGTCCTTACAATAGGGATGTGACGCTGTTTCAAATGTCATTAAACTCTTCTTATACATCTATACAAAATTATATATGTATATCTATATGTATGTCCACAGCATTAGCCCAGCGGTTAAGGACTTGTGTCGAGGTAACAACGATGCGAGTTCGAAACCCGGAGTGGCATGCTAAAAGGGTTTACCATGTGCATACGCTACGATTAGCCACTTATGTGGTATCCGCAGACTGGGCTAGGTGCCCGAGGGAGGTTTTACGGCTTTGGTCGGTTTCCCCCGACACAAATTCAAAAAAAAATGTATGCACATGCATATAAGGTTTAATCGTACCAAACAATGCAACACACAAAATACCTCTTAATTTTCACTAAAAGTTCCAATTTAAATTTTAATCGATTTCTCTCTAACCACTGCCACTAAAAGTTCCACTGGGATGTTGGGTACGACTCTGAGAATAAGGAGGCAGTCTATTATTTAGGGGATGTTTAGCACGATAATGGAAGACAAAAGCAAAGGATGCGTATTAAGTAAAAAAAACACCATACCGGTATTATTTAAATTAGATCTTGTAACGAAAATCCAAAGGCATTTTGGATGCTACATTATTTGGTACATCGGTAAACGCTTGTGTATGTGTGCTCACCACCTTACTTTTCCTCCACTCAGAGGTTCGATTGCTTATTCAGAATTAAATAATATTTTTATTTGCTATATATATATATATATATATATATGAGCGATCCAAGGCACCCTTGTTTGCATTACCCCTATCCGTTCGTGAGTTGCGGTAATACAAATCGAATGAGAATTTGTAGATGTTCAATCCACATATATTTAAGGACATATCCAAAATTTGAGTTCGTTCCGACATTCGTACAATAATATATTTGATGTTTAAATTTAACGGTTCGAATAAATGAGTGAATAATTGAGCTAAAATTTTGAATCTGTTACGATGTCGAAAAGAGCTCAGATTTTAGATAGGTCCTTAAATATATGTGGGTTGAACTTCTATAGATTCTTGTTCGATTTGGATTACTGTAGATCACGAACGGATAGTGGTGCTAACAGGGGTGTTGCAAACAGAGGTGCCCTAGAACGCTCCTCATATATATATATATATATATATATATATATATATATATATATATATATATATATATATATATATATATATATATATATATATATATATATATAGTCCGTTTTGGGTTACATCTCTATTACCTATTGCCCAGTATGTGTGTACGCACACATGTGCATATCCATATATATACCTGCAATTTATTTTTGGTTGCATCTCTATTATGCATTGCACCTTATTTTGGTTGCATCTTATGCATTACACCTGTATGTTAGGTACCTATTGTTTCATACCTTGATCAATACACTCACAGCACCGGCCCTGGCCCAGTGCCAATTGTGCTGCTGCATAGGGCCCATTAGGTCAGGAGGCCCATAAAAAAAATCAGCCTGTATTACATTTACTAGGTTCAGTACTGATGCCACGTGCGTTTTTTTTAAGGTTTTTAGTTTCAGACCTCACGATTAAACAATCACCCAATAGCAAATAATCACCTGATCTACACAGTTATACAAATTCTCTTATAATCCAAATTTTAGGGCTTTCAAAATAAAAAATTCTAGGGCTTCAAAAGTCGTGTAATTATTTTTTTATTCTCTTCTAGCTTTGCTCATTCTTTTTGGGATTTAATGATTGAAACTAATTTAACTATGATTATTATTATTTTTCAGTTTTGGACATGCTGGTACTTGGTGCAGTAAAGATTGGTGGAGCTGTTGAGTCCTCTTATTAAATTGGTGGGATTAAAGATTGTGAGAATATTTTATTCATCTAGGTTTTATTATTCTCACCCTCCCATTTGGTGTTGCAATTTAAGTTGAAAATGTTCAACAAAAAGCATATGTCTAGTCATGAGAAAAGAAAACAAAAAAAAGAGGAAGAAGAGAAGATTAAACCCCTTAAAGGATCACTTGAAAAACTTTGGAAAAAAAGCCAAACCACCCGAAGAAAAAGAAGCGCCTGATGTTGAAAATGAAGTGCCTGAAATTATAAGAAATTCTATTGAAGATGAGAATGAAGTTAACGAAGAGACTGAAAATGAAGTAATTGAAGATGAAATTGATGTGTTTGAAAAAATGGTTAGTGAAAATAGGGAAGAAACTAATTCAAGTGACCTGGTTCCCTGTCTTTGAATATTTATGATCCTCGAGTGTGGGATGGATTAAATAATAAAATGAGAGATTTGCTTGTTCAAAAGGGTCCTGTTAGAGAAAATAATATCAATTTTCCTAAAGATAAGTACAATAGAGGGTTTTCTACATATTATTTTGATCAAAAATTAAGAAATGGGTAACTTATTGACAGAAAATGGTTAGTTTATTCAAAGGAATTAGATAAAGTGTTCTGTTTTTGTTGTAAAGTTGTGAAAAAAGCTCGTTTACAAAGCAATTTAGCAAGTTCTGGAGTTGATGACTGGGTGCATTTGGGTGAAAAGCTTAAGCAACACGAAGATAGTCGTGAACATCTTATTAACATTAGAGCTTGGGACTGAACTTCAAATTAGACTGAAAACAAATCAAACTATTGATAAAGAATTGCAAGAGCAAATAAAAAAAGACACTGAGCACTGGAGAGATGTTGTGATTAGAATAATTGCTGTTGTTAAACGTCTTGCAATGAATAATTTGGCATTTCGTGGCAAGCATGAAAATATATTTGAAGATTCAAATGGTAATTTTTTGGGTTTTCTGGAGTCAATAGTTGAGTTTGATCCTGTAATGAAACATCGTTTTAGACTCATTCAAGATAAGGACATTCATTATCATTATCTTAGTCATAAAATTCAAAATGTTTTGATTGAAATGTTGGCATCGACTGTCAAAAGTGTCATAATAAAGAAAATAAAAGAAGCAAAATATTTTTCTGTGATCCTTGATTGTACTCCTGATGCAAGTCGTATTGAACAAATGACTTTGGTGATTAGATGTGTTGATGTCGTGAGCTACCCAATAAAAATAGAAGAATATTTTTTAGAGTTTTTGAATGTGGAGAACACTTTTGGCTTGGGTCTTTTTGGTGAAATGGAAGTTTCTCTTAGCTCTCTTGATTAAATATTAATGATGTAAGGGGACAGGGGTACGATAATGGTTCTAGTATGAGGGGAAAACATCAAGGTGTTCAAAAAAGATTGCTTGATGTTAATCCTAGAGCTTTTTATATGCCTTGTGGTTGTCATTCTCTTAACTTGGTACTTTCAGATATGGCAAACTCTTGTGTGAAAGGAAAATCATTTTTTGGAGCGTGTCAAGCATTATATAACGTGTTTGCTAATTCCACTAAAAGATGGCATCTTTTGCTTGAATATGTTGATGATTTGACTTTAAAATCCCTATGTGTGACAAGATGGGAAAGTCGAATTGAAAGTGTTAAAGCAATAAGAACTCAAGCTCCTAAAATTAGAGATGCTTTAATGAAACTAGCTGAAGTTTTTGATGATCCAAAAATAAGTTGGGATGCTGAAAAATTAGCTTCTAATGAATTTTCAAGTTTTGAATTCTTATTGAGCTTAATTATTTGGCATGAAATTCTGTATAAAATCAATTTGGTAAGGAAAAATTTACAATCTGAAGATATGCATTTTGGTGTAGCAATTGCAAGTTTAAAAGGGTTGGTTTTTTTCTTTGAGAAATATAGGGAAAATGGGTTTGTGTCAGCTATGATTGATGCTAAAGAACTTGCAGATGAAATGGACATTGAACGTGTTTTTCGAATAAAACGTAGAATTAAAAGAAATAGACAATTTGATGAGAATCCTAACACGGAAAGAGAACAACAATCTGCTTCAGAGAACTTTAGAACTGATTACTTTCTTGTTCTAGTTGATATGGCAATCTCTCAGTTGAAGATAAGGTTCGAACAAATGGAACTTTTTGAGTTTATATTTGGTTTTTTGTTCGATGCTTCCCGGTTGATTTCTTTGGATGATGAAGGATTGAAAGAATGTTGTGTAAAACTTGAAAAGTCCTTGACACATGGTGATTATTGCGATATTGATGGAAAACGCTTACTTTCTGAATTACAAATATTACAGGAAATGCTTCCTAGTGTAGCATATGAGTGTGAGATTCCATGGAATTCTATCAGATTTTTGGAATTTGTGAAGAAGATGGACATGTTTCCAAATATTTTGGTTTCTTACAGGGTTTTGTTGACTATACCTATTACTGTGGCTTCAACTGAGCGGATTTTTTCAAAGTTGAAGTTAATTAAATCTTATTTGCGCACAAGTATGACTCAAGATAGGTTGAATGGCTTAGCAATTTTGAGCATTGAAAAGCATATGCTGAAAAATTTCAAAGTGGAGCATATTATCGATGATTTTGCTTCAAAAAATGCAAGGAGTCACTTTAAATGAGAATTGATGTTTGTTTTTGCCTATGATCTTTGTACAGGTATACTAACTTCATTTATAATTCATAATATCTTGTTTTATTGCTTAATGTATCTTATTATTTAATGTTCATCCTATATAATTTATGTGCAATTTAGATTAATTTCAATGAGTTTTTTTACGTATAGCTGCTTTTTCTTGTTAGGATGCGTAATATATCTCCATTATGATCTGCTCAGTGAGGAAGAATGAGATCCAACACTTGTTAAGTTCACTTTAGAAAGGTTAGAAAATTTTATTCAACTTTCTTGTTTCTGCTTATTACCAGTTATGTTTTTAAACATGTCATGAGTATAATAAAATTTAATTGACATATGACATATGACTTAACTTCAATTTTGTAAAAAAAAAAAAATTAAGGGCTTAAAATTTTCTTCCCGCACTAGGCCTATAAATACTCAGGGTCGGCCCTGTACACTCAGTGCATGATTGACAAAATAAAAATATCACAATGAGAACTTTCATTCTTTCTATATCTATAAGGCCGATTTTATTTAATTTAGATACAACGTATTGTTAAGTAACCCACACTATAGTGCCATCTATATTTTTACTTTTAATCCTAACATAAGTTTAAATTTAGTGCATTCTCAAACCTATGCATAAATCGTTGCATTTAGGTGACGATAATGCAGAAGTAATGAAATCTGAATAGGTAAAACATGAATTTCATATAGTTTTTTTTTTTTTGAAAAAAATAAAAAAAAAATTGAGTCCACTGCTTTCTGGTTGAAAAAGTTGAAGTGATGAATTTCCTATATTTATGAGAAATGTCCCGATATTGTATGATTAACAAAACACTGAACGTATGATTGACAAAATATTTGTATTACAAGAGAAATATCCCAATATTTATGAGAACTTTCGTTCTTCCTATGTCTATAAGGCTAATTTATTTAGAAACAACATATTGCTAAGTAACCCACTTAAAAAAATTCAAGACAAAAGTTCTCTAGTTTCATCCATCTTTTTACTTTTAATTGTTGTATTCCTCATTTTCATCCAAGCATAAATTTAAATTTAGTGCGTTCGCAAATTTTGTGCATAAATAGTTGCGTTTAGGTGACAATAACACAGTACTAATGAAATCTGAATAGATAAAACATGAATTTCATTTACTCTTTTTTCCTTTTACTTTGAGAATTCACCGTTTCCATGGTAAAAAAGTTGAAGTGACGGAATTTTCTATGTATTGGATTTTTTATATGGAAGAGTTTTTCGGTTTCAATAGAATGATACAATTAACTTTATTATAACAAAATTTATAATATAATTTATAATACTGTAGGGAGCAAATTATCATGTAGATAGCTAGTTATTTGCAAGTCTGAAAATTAAAAAGTTTAAGCGGTAAAAATGTGAAGTTTTCTAAGTATAGAATTGGCTCAAAAAAAAAAAAAAAAAAAACAGATAGATATAATAGTGAAAATTGTGGTGTACAAGGTAGGTGTCAAATAGAACCGTACACTCTTAAACTGCGTGAAGTTTTGTTCACCAACTTTTTATATGAAAAATAAACAATAATATGTTCGCCACCACACTCGACAAATGTCTCATATTCTCCGCTATCCTTCCAATTATTTATATGAATAATAAACAAATACTGTAAGATTAGTACGAATCATGAATGATCTTGTTCCGTTGTACTTTCTTTGTCTTAAGGTGTGCGCAAGTTTTGTGTTGTTGCCCCACTAACGTGTGCTAATTAATTTTACACTTGTCACCATTTCCTGCCGTAAACTTTGATCCAAACTCACAAAATCACAATACCAGTTAGCAGTTTGTATCCAAAACAACAACACAATTGAGAGTCCGTTCGTAGACAATAACGGAACATTTAAACGGAACTGGATGTTAAGCGGAAAATACGTTTATGGTTCCAAGCTAGGTATTTAAACAAGATATTTTAATTTATGATTTTTTTGATTTAATTGTGTTTTAGATAATTAATTATTTGTTTGTAATTTGCTTATAACTGAAATGAAATAATAGTACAGAAATTGAAATACAAACATATTAATTAAAATACGTTAACAAATGCAATCAATAAAATGCAAAAATAATTAATATAAAACAACAGTTTTGTTATTGTGTTATATTTAAGTATGGAAAAATCTACTATATCTCCAAAGGAACTGCAAAGCCCGGCAAAGAAGAGTCAATACCATAAAAAATGACTATGGGTTGGAATATAAATGAATTCTCATTGATCGAAAGAGGGGATGATGCGAGCTTTTTAATACCTGAAATCGTATACAATTTTATAAAGATTAATCAGCTTCAAAAGTATGTTACAGAAAATAAAGTTATAGGTAATGCATTCACATTATTATTATTTTATAAATCATTATAGGATTTGTTAACAAAAATAATTTTTAAATGTGACCAGTCTTGTTCAAAGCATCTCATCAATCAAAAATGTTCGTAGAAAAATCAATAACGACAACATTCCAAATCGTGATATAGCTATTGCAAATGGTTCGTGGGTAAATATAGTAAATCAAATAATTTTTTTAATGTAAATATTTAGATATGGATTTAAATTACAGAACCAAAAAATGTTATGTTGCGTTGTGGGAAAAACTTACTATGGTCGAGTGGCCTGAAAGGATTCAACGGGGTTCGTCTGACCGATCATTCACATGGATTTTTGCATGGCAATCCAATCTTTCTTCTCCGGTGATGAGCTCCCTATGGGGTGGACTTCTACCAATTTGGTCCTTATCCTCAAACCTGACAGCTCTAGCTCGTGCTTGAAGTTCCGGCCTATTAGCTTGTGCAACTTATCTAATAAGGTTATCTCTAAGGTTCTGCCTTCTAGGCTAGCTCCTTATCTTGAACATGTTATCTCTTCTTCCCAGGTTGGCTTCGTTCGATGGTGTCTGATTGCTCAAGAGCTTATTTCTCAAATCAATCGCAAAGCCAGGGGGTCAAATGCGATCATCAAGCTGGATATGGCTAAGGCTTATGATCGCTTGTCTTAGTTTTCATCATTAGAGTCCTTTAGGCCTTTGGCTTCCCCAAGACTCTTATAGACCTTGGTTGGAGGCTCATTTCAAACTGTTGGTTTTTCATTCTCATCAACGGATCTGCTTCCGATTTTTTCAAGTTGGGCAGGGGCTCCGGCAAGGAGATCCCCTCTTGCCTTCGCTCTTTGTCATCGCGGCGACGCTTTTGTGTGTGATATTCATCACTCACAATAGCAGGTCAGATCCATCATTTTGGTATTCCTTCTGGTTGCCCGGTGGTATCTTCCCCGTCCTTTGCGGACGATATCGTTATTTTCACTAACGGAAACCGACCATCCATTCGTCGGCTTATTTGTTTCATTCATCTGTACGAGAGGTGATTTGGCCAGCTTGTTAATTCGTCGAAAAGTTGTTTCGTTCCTTCCAAGTCCATGCCTCCTGAGAGAGTTTCTTGGATAAAATCCTTCTTAGGGTTTCAGGTTGCTTCCCTTCCTTTGTCTTACCTAGGTGTTGTCTTCTACCGAAGGTGCAAGCTCAACGCGATTTTTGATCCCATCTCTAAAAAAGCGAGGGGAAAGATTATTCGTTGGAATGTTTCTCTCCTTTTTTAAGTTGGACGTCTTGTGCTAAGTAAGGCAGTGCTCGATTCTATTGAATGCCATGTCTTTGCTGCCATGACTTCAACTTATTCCTTCTTTCATACCATCCGCTCCTTGGCATCGTCCTTTTTCTGAAGGAAAAAGGAAAATGCTAATCATCACCATAGGGTTTCTTGGGATGTCATTTGTCGTCCCAAGCAAGAGAGTGGACTTGGTCTTCAGAACCCTTCAGATATTTGCATGGCTTATGCTTGCAAGCTCTGGGAGCTGTTCAGATCGTATAATTCCCTTTGAGCACGGTTTCTTCATGCCAAGTATCGTGGTCTGTTGCCCGTTGACTTCTCTGGGACTCCATCTTACGCTATTAAGATGGGGAAACAGATGCAGTTCATGAAAGCCTTCTCCAACTCGCATGGAGGAGGTTTTGGTTGGGGTAGAGCTCCTTTCACCCTTAGGGCTGCTTGGAACTTAGCCAGATCCCATGGTCCTCCAACTCCGGCTTTTGGTTTCATTTGGGACTCCCGCATTCCTCCAAATATTTTGATTCTAATATGGAAAATGCTTCACAATGGTTTTCCATTAGATGACAATCTTAGGAGGGTCGGTATACCTATTGTTTCTCGTCGTAGGTGTTGTAGGCCAAGAGATGTGGACATTTCTGCTCATCTTTTCTTCGAGGGACATTGTGCCTGTGTTGTCTGGTCCTTCTTCGTGAATCTAGTCGATCTTCGGGGGAACGCCTCGTTTTTTCTCGACCTTCTGCGGCTTTGGCGGGTGGAACTTTCTGGGAAAGTCCCTTATGGTTATCCTTTTTCGTCTGGTTCCTTGTCTTATCTACTGCCATCTTTGATGTGCAAGGAACAAGGCTTTATTCGATGAAGTTCCCATGAACTCAGCTTCCATCGTGCATTGGGTTAAGAGTGATGTTTTTCTTGCTTTTCGTGAAAGACCACTCAGGGGTGTCTTCCGTGCTCGTTCCCGGCACTTGGCTTATATTTTTGATGTTCTAGCGAGTCCTATCCCCCGTGCTGATATCGATTGATTTATTTGTCTGTCTATGATGCTTTAGGTGGTGGTCTTGGTTAGTGATGCCCATCCTCCCCCATATGGTGATTGGTTTTTTTGTACAGGGTCTAGGTTGCTGGATTTTCAGGGCTCTATTAGACTGAGGAGGTGGAGTTTGCTTGGTGACAGTTGAAATGTTCTCTTTCTTACTCCTAGATTGCGTGCGGTTCATATGGCTGGTTTCCCTTCTTTTTCGTCGGAGCTCCTTCCGGATGGTGATTGATTGGGGACTGGGTCCTTTCTGCCGCCATATTAGGCTTGAAGGCCCATCTTAGCTTGGGGACGCCTGTTGTTGTGCTTGCCTTCTATTTTGACTGTATTGGTGGTGTGAGTGGGGTTTTGTTGTATTTTTGTGCTTTTGACGGGGTTTGGTGTGTATCTGGGTTTGATTATTGCTGAGTCTCTTCTAATTCTACGGTTTCTGGTTTTTTTCTAAACTATCTTTTTTAGCCATAGGTGATTGGTTATTATACCCATTTTGGATTTATATATATGGTCTTTTTGTTTAAAAAAAGGAAGAACTTACTATGGAAGTAGTATATGAACTGATGGAAATTGTTAATAAAGTTACTATAGTAGCCATTAAATATGTTAAAGTTGCTTTGCCAAAAAAAAAGGTTAAAGTTGGAAATTTTCAAGATAAAAAATGTTTAATTTCTTTAATGCTCTTACCATGTAATAATTTTTTAAGTTTTCTTACTGTTACTGTAGGTTTGTCTCTATCAAATCTGGGTAATAGCAATCTAGCTATAAATTCAAACATAGCAGGAGCTAAAAAGTTGAGAATTTGATACTGAAGACAAAAATGCACACATAAGATCTACTAATTATAAAAGAGTTATGCTTTCCCATATGATAAACAACCCAAATTTGATCCAAGATAAGGTTAGTCTAAATCATTTCAATTTATATCATATGTACATTGATAATATCATGTCAATTAGTTATTTACTTTATTTTCATATGTAGTCTGTTTCATTCAGTGTATTTGCTTACATAACTCACATTAAGACTTAACCATTGTGTTATCGTGCCTATAAGGGTTACAATAAAAATGTAATTAAAGCTTCAACATTGGGCTATTGATATGAAGGATGCCACCAGAAGAAAGATACATGTAATCTTAGGTTAAAAAAATTAAAGTTAAGCATTTTTGTTTAGGGTAAATTGACACGATTAATCCCTAATTTCACATGTCTTCCCGTATTAATGCAGGGTTTGGATTATTTTTAGTTAATCCCAAGTTTGGGGGATCCCTTCCCATATTGATGCGATAACCTTTTAACTTGTTTAGCCGGTAAATAACTCAAACAACCATTCCCTTATATGACTGGAAATTTCCTCTCTATTCCCTTCTACAATGGACGCCGCTGCTACCTCTCTCTTCTCATATTCCGTTTCTACCATCTCAAAGTCACGCTCGACCCAAATCCTAATTTCACCTACTCACCTCAAAACTCAAACCATAAATCTTGGTCAACCCTTGGATCTTCCATCCGCCATGGCTTATCCTTCACTTTCCACCCAATTTTGTTCGCCAGCTCAGCATAAAAGCTCACATGAACTGTAGCAACATTGGTGTAGCGCAAGTGGTGGCGGCTTCTTGGACCAGCTCGCCGATTCCCGACGATGTTCCTCCTTCCACTGTTGTTGCCCTTCCTGCTGCTTCTGCGCTGGATGGAGCCGTGGTTATGCCAGAGGAGGTAGCGGTGTACTGCTAGTTTTAGGCAATGACTTTGAGTGATATGGGTTTCTCTAGTGATTAGAACCTGCGGTGGTGGATTTAGGTTTAGAATTGCTGAAGGAGGTAGCAGTGTGGTAGAGTGGAATGTGCAAATGCAGCAAGAAGAGTATTTCTGTTGCAACAGTTAAACTTTGAATGAAGATGATTTTGATGGCAGCTTGGTAGTGATGTATGTCAGTTGGGTTACAGTGAACCATAGGTAGTTGGGTTGTATTATGTAGATGTTCTCTGGTTTTGACAAGAGATGTATGTGGATATGAGACTGAAGCAGAGAAGAAGGGATGTAGTTTTGGTTTATGACGAAGTTGCCGTAAATTAATGAAATTGTATGGAGATGGTATCAGATGATGTTAATGAGATGAAATGTGATGATGTAGGAGTGTAATGGTGTTATCATGTGGTTAAGAGGAGGAGATAAAGGGGATGGTAGCACCGTTAAGAAAGTAGATGGTCAGTTGAACAAGGGGAACTTTGACTCTTCAAAACTTCTCTAGAGCCGATGCGTGCAATCTTCCTTAGAGCTGATGCGTGCAATCCCTATTGGAACGCTTTTGCACAAGGATGCTGCATTAGAAGGTAGTATGCATTGTGCAAACTAAGCCGAGTGATCAGAGTCAAAGTATGGTTATACTTCCTCCTGCATATGTTGTATCAGTGCAAATTAAAGCTATAGTAGACAAGTGCTCCAATATTACGCAGGTTAGCATGCTAAAGGGTGGTCACGTCAGTCACGTGTATCAAGTTGATGCTAGGAAACGTGGAGACGATGGATTTGAGCAAGAACAATTTCTCAGGCCTGTGGTAAGAGAGATAAAACTAAAAATTCAAACAGTGATCATGAACAACCTTCTTTAGAGCTTATGCGTGCAATTACTACTGGAAATAAGATAATCAATTCAACCCCTAAAATTGTTGTGAATCAAAAGTCTGGAGAATTTCAAACGCCGTTTTCCCCATCTGATTATGACTGTCGGCGTAGTTTGTCTGACAGTGTAGTGGGACGTGAGTCCATACCTATTAATGCAAGTGACCATGAGAATTTAGCTGCCTCAAATGCTCAAAATTCTACTGTCGTTTTTGCAGACAGTATTCTAGGCAAGGGGCCATCTCGAGCTGCTGATTGAAGGATCGTAGCAATTTTCGGAGAGAGGTAACTGTGAATGTGTTTGCAAGGATGTGATATGCAGCAAGTCAGAAATTGAGTGGTACTTTTTGTTGAACCCGTGATTTTTTGTTTGATGATAACAAACATTTTTTAATGTGTTTGAAACTGTACCTTTTACTGCTCTTCACATCATATTGGAATAAAAATATTTTTGTCTAATAATGCTTCTACACAGAAATTGAAAATTTACATAAGCATTTATTATTCAAAAATCATATTTTTATTTCATAATCAAAAAAGTACAATACTTTCTGAACTCTCAACTATACAAATTTTCACTCATTATTTCAGTACAAATGAATCTCACTACATGTTTCACTCTCACTCATCAATACATTCTTACTGTCTCTTTATCCTGCTTTGCTCCTGCTGCATCATCCTGAAACCTGTCAAAAAAAAAGGGAATGCACACAGTAGACTGAAACTAAAATTTTATTTTATATGTGCCTCAGATTTTCTGTGTGTTTTTATCATCATTTTTTCTGACTTGCCTGACACATATTTTACAAGTATGGCACAATACTATACAAGATCAGAAACGATCAAGTATAGCAAGAAAGCCAAATACTTGTGTATACCGAAATCAACACATTCAAGTTGGATCAAGAATGGTATCTGTTCTTTTCATTTTTGTGTTACAGGGTCACAGAAGCATATATGACAACAATAACAAATCAGTTCAGGTTCAAGCAGCATTCAAAGAGAAATGGTCAAAGCAGTGTGCACAAGATTGCACAAGGTTTCAGAGCTACATATGGAAAGCATTCAAACTGCATGGATTTCATATGCAATACAGGAAATTCAGACATGCACAAGGCAGCAAACATGCAACATGACATTGTAGGATGGAAATATTTCGCAAATTGTTCAGCATTAAAAAAAATCCTGTTTCTATTTACATGAAACTAAAGCATGCGCAAATGAAGCAGATTTGATTTACTAGACTGGAAATGAACACAATTAATATGCAACAATTATCTGGACATAATCAAGTGGTGATGGCATTTAATACAGTGGAAAAATTCGACATCAAAGAATAAAATGAGGGCCTAAAATCATGCAGTTTGTTTTCTGAAGATTTTTTTGTGAATAATTGTTGACAAGATAATCAGTTTCCACTTATCTTGTTTCCTGGTTTGAATTATTGAAATTGGAAATGTTTCAACACGACTTTGTGGGCAATACATCATTCAAAGGAAATCAAACATAGGAGGAACTCTTTAATCAGTTTTTCGAATTTCAAAAATGAGTTATTTTTGAAAACAATCAATCAGCAATACAATTTTAGGCAAGTGTTTAATACATTCTTGGGTAATTGTTTTTTATGCTAATCAGTCAATCCCAAGCTCATTTTTTTGGCAAGGAAATTTTTCTCTGGAAATCAATACACACAGTAAAATGGGCAAGCAAGAAATCAAAATCTTCCAGAAATGATTCAATTTATTCAAGGGGACAAATCAATTTTTTTAAGGATTCAATCAAGCAATACACGCAGGCAACAAACAAAAGTAGTGAATAAATTAGTTCATTCATATATAGAAAGATCAATTCGTGCATGTCAATATTTGTTTCCAGGTGGCAATTCATTTTTCCAGATTCATCGATGGACAAATTCATGTCTATATTCATCAATTCAATCAGAAAGGGAAATCATGGAAAATTCAGAACAATTAAAAGAGGAAATTCACAAAAAAATCCTTCCAAATATTCACCAAACCAAATCAAGCAAGTCATAAGTGAAATCAGAGAATAAAGGTTCGAATTTCCCCTATAAATTCACATGTTTCCTCATAGGCAAAATCATCCAACTCATTCGAAATCAACTAAAACTCTACAGTCAAATCAAAGAGCTTACAGTGTTGGATTGGAGCAGAAAGACATTCGGAGTCAAGCTAGAAAGCATCGCAAATCATCTAGAACAAAATCAAAGCCATAAGAACCTCAAACTGAAAAAACCCCAGCCGCCTTGTTTATTTGCTTGAAGAAATAAAGAAAAAGGGACGACGGATTTCTAATTGAAGCTACAAAGGGGGTGTTTTCATTTAAGGGCTTTTTGTTTTAATTTTTAATGTACTTTGTTTAGTTCTGTTTGAAAAACAATCTGTGGTTTACTAGTTACGTCCGTAAAACTAGAGTTTACAGATTACGGTTTTGTGATCTGGGAAAATCTGGTCTAGGGATTTTAGATCAGTCTAAGACTTCGAGCGTAGGTTTAAATCAGTAGCAGGTGTTGCAAGTTTGCAAAACTCTTTAGGCGGTAGCAGGGTTTGCAAGTTTATTGAGTTTTTATAAGCGGGAGACTGTTTTAAATCCTAGTAGATATCTTAGTAATGCAGCAGTAGGCACAGTTTGCCGAAGCTGGGTAATTTCTGTGTGTTTCTTTTATTGCATTCCTTATTATTCTGTGACTGTTCTAAATATTGGATAAACCCTATTCACCCCCCCCCCCTCTAGGGTTAATCTTGATCCTACACTTTTGTAGCCGACGATGATGTTGAAGTGTAGTTATGGAAGAGGATCGTGTATGTTTGAGTTATTAACTGGTTAAACATGTTAGCAGGTCATCGGGATCAATATGGGAAGAGACCACCCAAACTTGGGATTAACTAAAAATAATCCAAACTCTGTATGAATATGGGAAGACACGTGAAACTTGGGATTAATCGTGTCAATTTATCCTTTTATTTATCGTTACCATTTGTAATTATATTTTTCTGATATATTATGGTAATAAAAATTCCAACCCAAGTGTTGAAGCTTGAATTGCTGCTTTTAATGAACCAACAAAGAAAATTATAGGTTGTAGTATTGATGATTCTATAAGATTTAGAGCGATGAAGGTGAAGTTATACCAACAAAAGCTAAAGGAATTGTTATGGATGCCTCGTCTTTTTTGGGTTGGTATTGCCAGATTAAGTATATGAATGAAAAGAACAAAAGATCACTATTATATCGCAATTAGCCATGATTATTCAGTCGAATCAAGCTTCTTGCTGGAAGAAATATAAAAAATGACGGAGTTCAACATTTAGTATCTTTTATATTTTTATTCCAACATTTTCAGTTTTTCATATAACAATGATACTTTTAAGTGATGTATTTAAATAAATTAGTTCAATAATTTATGATTTATTTATTACACATTAATCATGCATCTTTTTTATTTTACTTACATATTAACTGATATGATGATATGTTTTGAGCTTGCATCTATTTTCTTTCTTCTATTTTTTTTCAATCCACTAATGGTTTAAAGTTGCAAAACGTTAAGGTCGCGTTTGATTTTCGGGCTGACCAATTAATATTCGTGTCGGCGTCAGACTCGTTCGACGCGTCATATGTGGGATCCACACGTTTGCCCCTTCGAGACGAACGGTTAGAAAGATCAATTTCGTGTCCGACGCGTCGGACGCGCGTTAGGCACGAAAGATAATTTAGGATCCGCCGGTTCTCTTCTCTCCCCCTATATATTCACTTCATTTCTCTCCCTTTTCATCACCAAATCTGAAAATTCAAGCTCCAATCCCCTTCAAATCGTCGATTATTTCAGGTTTTTGTTATTATATTTGTGTTTTTTAGCTTTTTAACTCCATTATCTATATTTTTCGTTAATTTTAGATTTATTTTTTTCTCAGAATGGCAGCAAGTCAGTCCCCTTCTACATGTTCCATTGCTGAAAGGAACAACGACACTACTAATGCTTTCATCGATGTGTGCATGGACCATCTGAAGTCCCGTGCGCATAACGTGGAAATTGGTACCAGCATATTGTAGCGGGGTTCAACCAGCGCACCGGATTGGACTACAATCCAGGTCAAATGATGAACAAGTTTGATAACATGAAAAGGAAATGGAATCCGTGGAACAAACTGCTATAGATTAATGGCAGAGCGTGGGACGAGCAATTGGATACCGTCGATGTGACAAATGAGTGGTGGGCGACGGTGCCACCAACGTCACGCAAATTCAAGAGTGCGTCTTCAGCGCGATTCAGAGAGTTGGACTCTATGTTTGGAGGCTACATTTGTACTGACAAATGTCAGTACCTAGTTCCGGCCGCTCCACCAGTTTATCTGCACGAGGCCCAGATCTTTGGCGATTTTATTCAGGGCGATACTACTGAGATCTCGAGTCGTCCCGCTCGTACGCAGTTCAGGTCCGGTGCTGCCCTTCTTGTTCTGCTCCTTCGTCCATGAACCGAGACGAGCTTATAGGTCTGTGTATGTCAGGACGAGGAGTATCCTGAGTGGGAGGTTGCGGTTGTTCTGTTTGAGAGCGATAGAAGGGGCCACAACCCTTTTTATCCTCTGATTGGCAAGCCCGCACAACTGAGGGGTTGTGTTCTTCATTATGTTTATAAGCTGCGGGCTGGACAGATGTAGATTTCTTATGTATTTGTTGTTGCCTTTTATTTTGGTGTTATGTTTGAATTGTTTTTTTATGTGAACTGGTACTCTGCGTTGTACTGGTGTTTGAATTATGAAATTTAAATTCTGCAATTTGTTATGCAGTTTGTATTCTGCAATTTGTATTTTGCATTCAATAAAAACTATAATAAACATAAATAAACAAATAATAAAATAATAATTCTGTCCCTTTCAATTTGCCTCTTCCATAAAAACAAACGCATTCCTCATTCGCAACAATTCCCCTTCAAATACCCCTTTCAAATAAGCTTTCCCGTTCAAAATCAAACGCACCCTAAGATTATATTGATCCTACCTGATGCATAATAAAAATGCATATATGTGTTTGTGACTGTTTCAAATTAACACATTGATGGTATAATTTTAGTCTTAAGTTGGTGTTGGTTTACATGTAAAATTCAATTTAATTAAATTTTCACTTTTTGATTATTTTTCCAATAAAGTGCGACTTGAGTTAAGCTTTAACAAAAGAAATTATATTTCATATTAAACACTGAACGGTCGGCTGTTGTACGGTTACGCTAGTTTAGTGAAAAACAGTTGGCCAATGAGAAAATTAGAAAAACACCTTGCATCGCTTACGGGGTGATGTACCACACATTTGTAATTGAATATTATACAACGGACGGAAAATACACATTGCCTTCTGTAAAATTTGTCTGTACAATTGACTTCTGTTACAGCTTGGTAAATAACGAATTATGGATATGACAGTAGCTTAAAACATTATGGGTGCGTTCTCAGCCTTTATTTACCACGCTCAGAATTTTTGTGGCGTCCGACGCGTCGGACGCAAGCACCTTTACCACTACCAAATAGAACGTTCGTTGGAAGTTGAAAATCAAGTCATTCGCGTTGGACGCGTCCAACGCCAACGACTTGATTTTCAACTTCCCATTCTTATTGATCACCCACTCTATCCTTAACACCTTTCACAATACTACTTTAACAATTTCTTCAACTCTTTCTGCTTATTCGATTAATGTCTAACTCCGATTCATCCTCCGATTACGACGATTTGATGGAGCTCTACAGGGTTTATCTGGTTCAGAATGAAAGGAGAAATCATATGACGCGGATTAATACTTCGGAGTTCACTGGCTTATCTTGGATCAACGAAATTTTGAACGGTCATCAAAGCCGTTGTCAAAATAATTTTCGAATGAAAAGACTATGTTTCCACGCGTTATGTAAAAAACTGCAACATCATGGTCTTGCTTCCAGACCAGAAATCTGTGTCGTCGAAATGGTTGGAATTTTTATTTATACAATGGCTACTGGGCTTTCAAATAGACAACTTCAAGAAAGATTTCAACGATCAGGTAGCACAATTTCTGTTTGTTTTCATGATGTCCTAAACGCTTTTCAATTACTCGTTGCGGATGTAATAAAGCCAGGAGAACAACAATTTAATACTGTTCCACATCACATCAGAAATTCAACCCGGTATTATCCGTATTTCAGAAACTGTATTGGCGCTATAGATGGTACACACGTATCTGCACATTTACCTGCTGATCAAATTATCCCTTATATCGGACGAAAAGGCTTTGCAACTCAAAATATATTAGCGGTTTGTGATTTTGATTTACAGTTTACGTATGTTATGGCTGGTTGGGAAAGGACTGCACATGATAGTAGAATTTTTAATGCTGTTACAAACGATAGAAACTCTAACTTTCCTAGCCCTCCAGCTGGACAGTATTATTTGGTTGATTCGGGCTATCCACTTCAGACTGGATATTTACCGCCATATCGAAATATGAGGTACCATATTCCGCATTTTCGTGATACCATGAATCAACCAAAGTCGGCCAATTAAGTGTTTAATTACTACCATTCGAGTTTACGTATGGCCGTCGAAAGAACATTTGGCATTTGGAAAAAAAAAATTGTCATTCTCAACAAGATGCCTACATTTCGGTTCAACACTCAAGTGAAAGTTGTCGCATCTACAATGGCCTTACACAATTTCATACGCAAATATGATAGAGGTGACCCTGATTTTATGGCTTTTGATGATGATCCTGAACTAATCCCCGATCAGTACGTGGCGGAATATTATAGTATGAGAAATACGACGAATAGAGGCACTGAACGTGTACACCCAGGCGGATACCGAGAAATGTCATTAGTTCGAGATAACATTAGAGATGAGTTGGTTGCTGCCGGTCTGCGCTAATTTGTCTTTGTATCTGTAACTGTATTTGTATTTGTACATGTATTAGAAACTGTATCTGTATTTGTATTTGTATATGTATTTGTATTTGCCAAATCAAATCTATTTATATGTTATTTTAAAAATACCACGCTCAAATATCACTCTCAGATACCATGCTCAAATACCCCGTTCGCAGCTAAAAACACATTCCCCATTCACTACAGTACCACGCTCAAATGTCACGCTCAAATACCCCGCTCGCGTTGGTTAAGAACGCACCCTATATGAGAATCAATCATTTTCAACGCGTTCATGGCCAATTTGAGACCGCAACTAGTTTCTCATGGCTGCAAAATTGACCATCTCCACTACAAAGAATTACTCTCCAATGCATATTATGTTACAAAATACTAATTAATGCCTATAATTTCCTTGACTAAAAAGAAAGCATAGTTAGATCGTTCAAACGACTTTTAAGTTTATAACATAGCCAAAAACAAAAACAAAAAAGGCTAAACAATAATAAAATACACAAATTTTATTATTGCAGCTTAATACAAACATAAATGTGGGTTTCACCATAAAATGCACATAAAGAAAATGAAAGGAACCATTTTGCACCAACACGTTTTAGAAGTAAAATACACAAATTTTAATCTAATAAAATCTAAACCTATGTTTATTGCAGTTTTTAAGTTTTCAGTAATAATTTTTTTGTCTAGTTTATATCCAATCTTTTTTCTTAAAAAAAATTAATAAAAAGAAAGAAAACAGAGGAAAATAAATAATAATAACAGTTCTAAATAACATAAAACAATCTGATTTTTTATATACCGCAGTAATCCTCTGCTTCGTTCCAATGACATATGTGAGCTCCGAATACAACTCTACTGCAAATTGATTAACAGCTACCGATACAAGTTTTTATTTTATTTTATTTTCTCCCTTCTGCTGCGTACCTTACACCCAAACTTTGACATACTAGGTTTTACCCAAATAGTGTACGCACATGAAGGCATAAACTTCCTTAACATTTAGAATAATTAAGGAATGGGCAGACAGTCAATACTTCTGTCTTCAGGCCATCCAAATTCATCCAAAAAGGCAAGAACTACACCGTTAGACCAACCAAACCCAGTCTGCAATGCAGCTTATAATTTTAGTAACATATAACCTAAAATCTGTAACTCAGAATTTTCTGAACCACTATACATAGTCAATTAACTCAAATAACTATTTGTTACCTGAATCTTGTATTCACCGCCACCTCCAGCTTTGCCACAGACTTCCACATCATATTTCTCCTGCATTGCACCTGTTTTTTGAAATGTAACATAATTTGTTCTCAACCACCTTACAGCGATATCCTCAGCTAAGGCTTTTGCTTCTAGACTCTTTGATTTGGTTAATCCTTCTACGATCATATGTTGCAAGTGAGGCCAACCATTCGGAAAATCACTAAGAAGCATACGTTTATTTGTCAGATTTACGTTAGTTAGATGATCAGAAGAATTAACAACTTGAAACCTCTTTCATCACTCACAGTTGTTGCGAAGCGTTTACCAAAGATGTTGAAATTCCGGCAGGATAAAGCAATCCTGATTTCTTAAAACTTCTCACTACCATCTCCACAACGTCATCATCTTATACATAAAAAAACAATTTTCGACATAGGTACGGTATATTGTCACTTTGCCTACATACATACACATGCAAATACATAACTAATGTCATAGCGTGGTACATGTTGCGCCCATTTTTGATCGCTCTGATAACTGTTATTAAAATTTAACTGCATAACTAGCAAGGTTGAGGGCGAACTTTGCAGCAATTGTACACTTTCTTGATGTAAGATATTAGAGAACCATTTGCTGTCGCAAAACAAATTGATATGAACCATTAATTAATAAAATAAAATCAATGAACATGATTTCACCTTGTCTTTTTGAAATTCCTAAAATACAGTCATCTAACAACGTCTCACCACCGATTTGCAACCTTCACCACAATTTCCTTCCCAACTACCAATGGACGGAATTTTATTACCAGTTTGTCATCAATGCCACCAACAAAAACAACTTAAATAAATATGTTGTCACTACCAAAACTTTTGCAATTACAACATACATTTGTATACTTACTATTTATTAAATAAGAAGTAAATGTCTCTGGATATTAGAAGCATGTACGTGCGTTGTATACTAGATTTTACAGAAGATCTATTTTTTTATTAGGCTATGACAGATAATTCTCAACACGTCCCTGCAGGTGTAACATATCCCGAATCAAAATCTGTGAATATTCTATGGGTGCAAAAAAGCAACAGCGATGCTATATTAGAGAATGCGATAAGTCTCATTGTACTCCTACCTCAAGTCAAGCAGTTCAAATTTAATATTTAGCAACGTCGGAAGCATAAACCAGATTCACCAAAATTCAACTAAAGTACTAAATCATGTATCTGGATCTCCCCCACACCCTCCCAACACACAAAAAGAAGAAAGGGGGCATCAGGGGAGGGGGCTCCTTCCCATCCCCCACCCCCCCCCCCCCCCCTCTTTTCCCCTCTTCCAGCTCTCACAAGAGATTTCCCCTCTTCCAGCTCTCACAAGAGAAAATAGTGCAAAAAAATGGAAATATCAAATACGCATTACTGTGTGATTTCTTTTGGTTCCTCATTTTTCAACGGAGAAAACTATTATTATCGAAGTGAAGTCGAATTCCTTGGAGCTATGAAAAGTTATTGGATAAAGTTTCAAAAATCCCAAAAATGATGATACAAGGAACAAAGAATAACAGTAGAGGAGATTCAATATGTGTGTGTAAATATAATATGTGTATGTATATGCGTTTGTGTGTGTATAGATGGGCAAGAATCGCGTGTGTGTGTGCGTGCGCATGTATGTATATATATGTATGCATGTAAATAAACAAACACATACCCAACAATAGGCTACGCCTCTGTTGTCCTCTGATTTTCACCATGCATTTCCTATAATACTAAGGGGTCAAATAGTTTTATTCAAGATAAAGACAAATTTTAGAATTAGACTTCCACAGAAAGCTTATTTTTAAAACATGTCTCGTTGTAAACTATGCAAAAAATAGACCTCGTTTTTCAATTACGTATGCACATATTTTTAATGTGCGATATATTTCAAAATATGTACATGCGCACTTGCAAAATATGCATGTACAAAATAGGAAACAAGACTACTTTTATTTTTATAACAAGAAAAACAGATGAATTGATGGAAGAAGGTCTTTAAAAGTCATAGAAGAGAATATTAAGGCAAATGAAGATCAAAATAAAAAATGTTAAGGTGAAAGTAGCTAACATTAAGGTTGGATAGTAAACAAAATCCAAGAAGCAAACAAGCCAATTGGGGATGAAAATTGTTGAGAATAATACCATCTTCTCTAAAAATTAAAATTAAAATTTGTCCTTGAGATAATTAGTAAAACGTCCAACATATCAACAAAGGCACTTATCAAAATAATTTACGATGGCCATCAAAAGTAGAAGTTGAGAAAACTGTACAATATTCGCCATATTTAGAAGACGAAAAGAAGAAGATGAATTGATGGAATATAGAAGAGACAATTAAAGCAATTGAAGATCAAAAAAATAAAACGAGAAGGTGAAAGTCCATGACATGAAGGTCAGATAAGATAGTAAATAAAATCCAAAATGTAAACAAGGCGTTTGAAGCGGAAAACTGTTGAGAATAATATAACCTTATCTAATATAGTTTTGAAAATTGTCCTTGAGGTAATTAGTTAAATGTCCAACATGTCGAAAAATGCATGGGTAATTATCAAAATAACTTATGAGAGCCGTCAAAAGTAGAAGTAGAAAAAAACGTAGAAGAGAAAATTTAAGGCATTTGAAGATGTTTAAAAAAACTATGAAAATGAAAGTAGATAACATGAAGGTTGTGAAGGAAATAAAATTCAGAAAATAAACAAGCTGTATGGGGTTGAAAACTGTTGAGAATAATCGCTTCTCTATCCATAAATACTAAGAGATCACTTTTTACATCATTGGTTGACTATGTGATAATAAGTGGTTCTCGGTATCAAAGCTAGGTCCTTTTTTGTGTACGCTTAAGCGCCAGTCATGCCACATCATCCAATAAATGTTCGCTGTCAGCTGTCTCATGTGCAGAGGAGCGTTGAATATGGTGTCACCTCCTCTAAAGAAACACTGGTCGTAATTAAATGCTAAGAGATTTCTTTTCACATCACCAATTGATTTTGTGATAATATATGGTTCTCTGCTAAAAGTGTGGTTTTGTAACTAAACAATGCAGAAATATTTATGAACCCTCTCGTTGCCGTTCGTGAAGAATCCACACATATAACAAAAGAAGATGTTAAATCCATATTGTTAAACTTACTTATTTGCTGATCTCAAGGTCCAAGTTGCACAGCAAGGCATGCTGTGTATTGATGAAGTCGACATGATCACCAAGAAGGCAGAAATTCAAAACAATAACAGAGATGTACTTAGAGAAGATGTCCACGAAACACCGCTAGAAATGCTAGAAGGAACCATTTTCACTTTTTTAAAGAAAGAGAAATCTTTGATGTTTCTAATCTTGAAATATCAAATATGTGCTTTTTGGGAAGACCCAAGGTACATGATTCAAGTTTCTAAGTAATACCGTTTCTTGAATCAATGGCTGTAAGATGGTCAAATGAAACATGAAAAGACAAGATAAAGGAAGCAAATGCAATTTATGAGTGCTATGTGAAATGGATATATGATTTTATTTTATTTTTTAAGTAGAAAGAATATTTTGGAAGAGACTAAGTCTAATTATGTATTTAATGACCCATCAATCCATTTTGAAGGTCTCCACACTCAGTAAGAAAGCCAACATATTCATGATAGAAATAGTAATACCGAGACACGTATGATATAAAAGTGTAGGATTAATTGCCAAATGAAATATCATATTAGAGATAAATTTACAAAGACTATATGTGGAAACAAATTTAAAAGAAATGTTGCACAATTGAGAGTTAAAAATAAGTTTGGTTTACGCAAGACAATACTTGAAGCATGAACCAATTTACCAAAGTTTAAGAAACTTCTTGCTTAATGTACCAATGCTCATATGCGTTATTGTCAAAAATCTTACAATCCAAAGAACCCACGAACGTCATTTGGTATCTTTATAACGTAATAAAACTTAGCATACAAGTACTTATACATAATAAAATATAAATATCATGACCTGCTATTTACGATTTAATTTTTTAAATGCAATTGATCATTGAATGAAATACCAATGATCACATAAATTTAAAAATGCAATTAATGTATTAAGTACAAAGTTATGCATTATGGTCATTAGTTAGGTTTCAATGTCAGCTACGTAATTGCTCATGCGGGTAGAATATAACTATTTGCGAACTACTCTCATTGAGCTAAGAAGAATCATAAAAGACATAATAGGAAGTTTCTAGGTGGAATAAATTTCTTCTTCTCTAACATATTACGACCACCAAAACATCTCTAGATTATTCTATGATTAGAACAACAAACATATAGGAAATTCAGCTTCTAAATTTTTGGTCTCACGTTTTTTATAAGTATATTAAAATATTCACTAATTCTTTGATTATATATATATATATATATATATATATATATATATATATATAAGGCAGGTTCAATGGCACCTCAAACAGTGGAGCACCCCAATAGCCTACCATTTTTCCACCACACATTTTCTCTCTCTCTCACCTTCCACTTACATTCTTTAATATAAATGAGAGGTGGAAATCAGATGACATTTGGGGTGCTCCATTTTTGGGGTGCAACCGAACGCTTGCCTATATATATACATATATTTATTTAAAATTCATGTGTGTGTGTATATATCGGAATATTTCAAAATAAGTTTATAAAGCTTTATTAAGTTTTATTATGGTTAAAATATGTATATACAATGTACAAATGATTTTATCAAGTATCAAATTGTTTTACAAAGCAACAGATTTTCGAAAAACACTACAGATAAACAAGTTTTCAAAATTGCAAAGGGTATGTCGACATATATGATGCATGTATGTCGACATATATGCCGAGTTTTTCAAATTTCAGATTAAGAAATGAAGTGTTTGTTCGTCGTATCTCTTCACGAATGGACATGGCTATTGATCTACTATAATAGGGGTAAAACTAACGAATTTTGAATAATTCATTAACTATTTTCTTCGTTTTCCTCTCCTCTGTCACTCTCTTTTATTTTCATGATTTCCTAAACAAATTATACTCAAATTCAATTAGAATCGAACTAATGCTTTGTTGATTTGATTTTTCATTAATTACTATGTGATTTCTCTCTACTTTCTCACTTAAATCAAGACCAAAGTGTTATTGAAAAGGGTATAACATCAATTGTATTCAAAAATAAAGAAATTGGTCATGTAATTTCTATCAAATATAAAATGGGTGTGCTTGGTGCCTTAGAAATTCAAGCGAGTGTATTTGTATCTCGTCTAAATAAAGTGAGTGTGCTTGGTGCCCCGTTTGAATCCAAATGGATGTGGTGGTGTCCCTTCTGAATCCACTGGGTGTCCCGTTTAAAATCGAGACTGTATTGGAATTTGTTATTGAGAAAAGATCGGTACAAAAAATTGTACAAGACCGGATGTACGAACTAGTATAAAATTCTTTGTGTGCTCTGTCCTACCCTTTACTTTGTACTCTTTTTGCATATATTTTTTGATTTGTGTTTGCATCTGTGATCATCAAGTTTGAATTGTTGAATATAAATTTCAAAATATTTAGAAAATTTCACAAAATATTATAAACACTACTTAAATCCTCCTCCCTCTCTAGTGTTAATTTAGCTCTAAGATTTATACTTTCACATCCCATAATCATCAATTTTGAATGTCTCTAAGCAAACAAATATCACAATCAAGCAATATTACTCTTCTATTGCATTCAAGTTTTTTCCAGTTGGAATAATACTGTACATAGTAGGCAATTGACATCCAGAGAATAAACAAGGACCCTACTTTATATTGAATACGTTATTTCGGAGCATTCTAGACAATGTAAATTACAATATACTGATTGTAAGACTTTTTACCTCCAGTTTTCTGTGTATATTTGAAAACTGACCAAACAATTAATTACATCATAGAAAATATTTCCATGATGCTAGGGCTTGTTAAAACTTGTATGTCCACATGCTCTAACCTGAATATATCTCCTGAATCCACAATGGAATGAAATTTGAAACGTAGATTTTATGGTTCTGGTTCCGTACGTCAAAATGATGGAGTTTCTGATATCAAAGAAATCAAAATCAACAATGAAAGTATAAACCAGAAATATGAAACAAATTCTAGAAATATGTTTTAGATGATACATTTATCACCTTATAACTGTGCCTGCTATTTAACCAGTAATCAAGCCATTGCTCCATCTCCTTGTTCCAAAAAATTGTTTTAATTGCCCTTAGTCTTGCTTTTGCAGCTTTCAAAAACACTTTTGATATAGACTCATCTCCGGTGATTTTGGCAAAAAATGATATATGCTGTTCCATCTGTGGCAGACAAAAGAACACGTACAATTGTTATCTATACTTCAAAGAGTAGAAACAAGAGCACCTGCATGTTTTGCTAAGAAAAGAAAAGAATTTTTAAAAGTTGAATAATCCGTAGCTCTTAATACCTTGTACACATAAACATTCAAGTCTACAGGTATTATTGAAGTTGTAGACAAGGTTGTAAAATCCGACGAATTCCTGCAGCGAATTAAAAACACAGGGAACACAAAACATTAGTATGCAAGCAAACAATAAATAATTTTCAGGGTCTGTTGGCTGGAAATTTTGAGTTTTGCATTTTGTGTTTTCGACAAGCATGTTAAAATGCATGGAAGATGGGAAGGGATGAATAATCCTAGTCATTACAACGAAAGGGAAAAGACAAACATTTTTAATATTTTCCAAAAGTCGAAAACAAAAACAAAAGTCTGCTTTCAAATTTATTTGTAGAAATCCTTTTCAAATTGGCTATTTTCCACCTTCTCATTCACTCTCACATCTTCAAAAAAGCCAGACGGCTCTTAGTTCTAAAAACTAATGGATAAACAAGACGCGCACACGCACATCCGATGGATCTCCCCCAATTGCATTGCCTCCCGAATTCCACATTCATATACAAGGACAAAGAGATCCAACTGCCCATATCTTTTGTGTCATCATTTGTGTTTGGTTTTGTGCCAATATAGTCTCCCCGTATATATCACAAATATTTGACACAAATTAAGGGACACAATATCTCAACCGTTCGATCGGTTTGTCTTTATATGAGGGGTGAAAATCAGGGGACAATCCAATGGTTGAAAATTTGTGTCAAATATTTGTGTTTATGTTGACTTTCCCTATATATATATATATATATATATATATATATATATATATATATATCATTAACCTTTTTTTTTTAGCAAGGAACCGATCACCATGAATCCACTGATTTCTGCCGCTTCCGTTATTGCTGCTGAATTGGCCGTACGAATTGCTTCTATTGGACCTGGTGTTGGTCAAAGTACTGATGCAGGCTAAGCCGTAGAAGGTATTGTGAGACAACCTCTTGAAATCTCTCTTCTAATTAAAAATCGTGGTGTAACGTGTAACCCCTTTGTTCCGGTTATGGAACAGATGAAATAAATCCAAAAATGGACTATCATAATCCAATATGCCTTACAAATCAACTACTCTCATGCCAATAATGTTAAGAGATGAGCAGAATATAAACTTAGAAGATAATAAGATTAATAACTTTTATTTCGTTGTTTCTTTTTAATTCAACTTTTTCTTCCTTTTCATATCATGCTACACAACAAAATAAGCACCTATTTACGGTCGACTACACACTCTTATTAATAAACATAACTTTTAAAACACAAACATTTTCGTTTCAATGAACATAAGTCTTCACTGAACAAAGACGACCCTTCACTTCAATAGACACGATTTTTAAATTTTTCACTAAAACGAGTTTCTTATTTCAACAAATTCCTCCCTTAAACTCAAACATTTTACATTATTCATTCCAATCATCATCTTACAATTTTCGAACAGCCCTTTTGGTAGCAACTCTATAAAAACATCCTGCACTCGATTACGACCCGTAACACGACTCATTCACACACTACCTTCTTTCATGTGTTTGCAACTAAAATGAAAACGAGCATTTATATGTTTGCTCCTCTCATAGTGCACTGGATTCTTCGCTAACTCAATTGCCGATTTATTATTGACTTATATTTCATTTGCCTCATGTTGATGTGTTTTAGCTTAGATACCAAAATTCTCAACCATAGTAGGTGAGGTGACGTACACACCAAGATGTTGTCAATACTCTGTTTCACATGCTAATAATGTCACTGTTGGCTGTTCCTTTGAGAGCCATATGAGCAATATCTTTCGTATAAAACACGTCCACTTGTGCTCTTTCGACCATCCATTTCAACCTTTATATTTCAATGTTTCGGTAGGAATATAGATATTATTCAAACTTCCTTTATTTGTTCTTCTTTCCCAAGGTCACGTCTTTGATGTGATTTCATGAATTTTTGTTTCACTTCTTTCATTTCTTCCTCCATCATCATAGTAGAATTTTCCAGAAAGCAAACGTACTAACAACCATACTATTTCATCGTGCATTCTTCAATAATTTCTTTTTTGAAATCTTTGACTCGTCCAAATTCTTTATATGTTTTGCAAATTTCATTTTTGCATGTTTCAGAAAACGTCGATTGAAAATTACAATTGTTCAAAATAAAGATTATATAAGCTTTGCTCGCCTCTTTGTTTCCATGGTCGTGAAGTTCATCAACTGCCACTTTGATTCACTATCTGATCATTTTTATTTTCATTTCTTCAATATTCTGTTTTAGTTTCATTAGACTTTTGCTCGTATTTCAAATCTCCCTTGAGCTCTTTAACTTCATCCCTTTGATTCATGTCTTCTTCATTTTCATTTTCTTTGCTTTCATACTTTTCACCATCAATGTTATCTTCGCTTACATTTTTTTTGTCTACTTCTTTTTCATCCTCTACATGTTCTCTTTCTTTTTTCAAATTTCCTTACTCTGACTCCTCAAATTTCAGCAAAATTTTCATATCTTTCTCCTTCTCACTGTTCTTCCTTTTCTTTTTCTCGTTGATTTAAATTGTCTTCTATTATTTTTATATCATGTTTTCCATATACTTCTTCCAATAAATTCCACGAATCTTTGGCAAAACCTTCTCCTAGAATATAATCCAACGATACTTCATCAACATTCCCACTCATTACAACGCGAGCACAATGATCATCCCATCGTAATTTCACAAATGCATTCTCTTTTATTTATGAGATGTTTTCCAAATCATTCGGCCATTCATAACAATTTCTGACGATCTTCCATAATCCTTTGAAGATTTACTCCTTTTTCTTTTATTACTTCATTCTTCAAAAAAAAAAAAAAAAAAGAGAGAGAGAGAGAGAGAGAGAACACAAACAATGAAAGAAATAAAAATATCATGATTTTGAACTAGCATTGACACCAATTTGTTGAGAAAGAGAGGTATACAATTTTAGAGGAAAGGTAGATAAATAACATTTATTTCATTGCTTCTTTTTAATTAACTTTTTGTTCCTTCTCATGTCATACAACGCAACAAAATGATAACGTGTCTGTAGTGGACTACATACCCTTGTAAATAGACATAACTTTTTAGATAGACGAACTTTTCGTATGGTCATGACTCTTTACTGAAAAAACATGACTATTCACTTCAATAGACACGACTCTTCATTTCAATGGACACGGCTCTTATACTTATTATTAAATTGAGTTCATTATTTTACAAGGAAAATAGTAGTTAATTATGCTTTTGTGTTCAATAATAGCTGCATCGATCAGGGTGAGACAGGGAATTATATCATCCTTTTTTTTCTAATGAGACACACAATACTGATGTATTCAAGATTTCAAGTTATATCATTTTTATTTCAAATTAACAGAATTCAGGGAAATAAATATAGCACTTTCATAGTTCATAAAGTTGCATTATGAGACACTTACCTAAGAAACAATGTGCTTCAAGGAGAATTTAAAAAAAAAAAAAAAAAAAAAAAAAAAAAAAAAAAAACTAAAATACATAAATAAGACTTTTGTATAAAATCTACTACAAATCCTATAGCAGGAGAATATAAACCTCATCCAGCGAGAGCTAAAGTCCCATCCACTTTCTGCAGTTGTAGCAACATTACGAAAAAATCTTTTCCTTTCAGCTGTACTTGACAGATTTGAAGCTGATTCCTCATCCTATACATTAACCATTGCAAAGACAGATACACACACTCCCCCCATAAATAAATTATTTGAATATGAAGGTATACATATATTTGGATAAGAGTTATAGAATGAGCATACAATTGTTGCACTTTCAGGCCTAGGTTTGTCCCACTTTGCATAAAAACGGCTTAGCGAATGTTTCTTACCCTTAAGGTCCTTTATCACTACATTGTGAAAACCTGCAAAATTTATAATTAAATTGTTCAAAATCAAAAAAGGATGCCCATAAGCGAAGCAATTAGAGAAAATACCTGAATTCCAGAAGCTGTGTTCCTTGAGCAGTGAAGGAAGTGACTTATTCACAAATGACAAGTCACCAGTTTTTGAGAATATTTCCATTACCATCGCACTTAATAATGGAGGTTGGCTATCAATTAACAAAATAGCACAAGCAAGCATCAACTTAATATGAACATAAAATAGCAGAAGTTTAGAACCTCTGGCAACAAAACTAATTTCTTGCCTGGTACAAAATTGAATCATAAGCTATACACCAAGGTTCAAAATTCAGGTTTCCATTTCTGTGTCAGTCGTTGGACATTTCTGTAATTTTGGTTCCATTTCAGAAGTTCAATTTCAATTCAGTTCTGACTTTGATCACTTTTGATTCTATTTATCGACTTAAATAAATTAAAACACACTACCAAATACCTATACACATTTTACAATTATGGTTTGTAAATGTCTAAAGTCGGAAATTTTCCCAACATATTAATCGTATTTTTTAAGCCCAGTGTTTCATTTCATTTCTTTTGCAGAAACCAACATTCACATTCCCCCCAAGGGATTAGCAAGCACATTTATTTATGCCCTACTCATTTCACTACATCCCAAAATTTCATTTCATTCATCTCCTCCAAGACAGCGTCCACATTTGCCACTCTACCTTTCCTTGGTTCAGTCTGATAATTCCATATGTGGTGATGGGGGTGTTTGTGTGTGTGTGTGTGTGGGGGGGGGGGGGACCCAACTGCTCAAGCTCGAACCATTGGACTCAAATTTGATAGGTTTTACAAAGAAGATTGAAATAGCTGTAATTTGATAGGTTTTACAAAGAAGATTAAAATAGCCGTGAAATTTCTTTGTTTTGTTTTCAATTATTAATCTTTTACTACAATTTTCCATAATTTTACCATGAAAAGATTACGTTTTTTCACCGATATATCCAGGACCAGTTTTCATCAGAATTCCATCCCGGTCAGTGCCAGAACCGGCCTGGGATGGCCAAAATTGTGGCAATGTCAGACGTAATATTGAACCTTCGTATACACATACATGTGCTTTAAAACTTAAGAAGCAAAGTTTGATAGTTTTATGCCATACAACCACTATACTTTCATACAAGTAAATGTAAATGTATGCCTCTTAATTGATGCATTTATAAGAAAACATGACACCAAAGTTCAAATTTTTGCTTTTCATTTCCGTTCCGGCCATCGCCAAAGATTGAAATTTCAGATCCATTTCGGAAAATTCCAAAAATTCAGCTTTAATTCTGATTTGTCTTCTTTCCATGTGAGAGTACGTTTTACTTCATTTTGAATTTTGAGGAATTCCACGTTAATTTAGGTTTTTCAATTCAGAGATTAATTTTATAGTACAATAATAACTAAGCGATCGATACTAACATAAACCTGTTGCCTACATTAGTGTTAGAATATAACATGCTGCATATCATTACCCTCTTTTTCATTGGGCCTACATAATTATTTAGAAGGCATAAGGCTTGAAGTTACATACATAATGAATACAAATTCTACTTTCTGAAACTATACACTTAATCATCCAACATCGAACACAAGGCATGTGTCGAAAAATGCACATAATAAACCAGTAGGGAGTACCAAGAAGAACATACTCTTCATTTCGCATTGTTTAATGTTTAACTTCGTTTTATTATAAAACTTTATTTTATTTGTTCTGACTTTTTTTGGGCCACAAAATACTTTTCAATTGTCATTTTTTGATTTTTAGCATAAAGAATCTCAAATTTCCTGTCTCGGTACCATAGTTGTGAAAGGCGCGCCATGGCGCATGGCGCAGCGCGGCATTTGAGCCATTTTTGTTTGAGACGCAGCACATATGAAAAGGCGCGCCAAATGACGCAAATGGCGCACATAGCAAAATGGAGCACCTTTTCTTTATTTAATGGTTTTTCCTTTGTTTTTTTTGCCATTTCAAACTGCAATAAATACTATTACAAATCGCTACTACTATTACTATTATCATAATGCATGAAATGTGAATAACTTTGTTAATATCATTTTTCCAGTTATATAGAAACATAATTGCATCATTATTATTTAATGTTTGATTATCATCAGCAAGTTAATAACCTTACAATTATGTAATTGACTAACCTTAGCATGCCGATATTTGGAACTGACATATTTTTATTATCCAACATAATTTAAATTCATTTAAATATTGTCAAAAAGTATATAATGTAAAGTATAAAAGATCATAAAATATTGTCTAGCACAGATGCAAAAACAAATGAATGAGACTGGTAACCCGTGAACGATAAATTAAGAAAAGCGGCTTTGGAGGAAGAGAAAACATTCTCAGAAAATAAACATTCAAGCAGCTCTGAAACATACCCTTGAATAGAATTTTTTTGCATATGCGTAAATATGTCCAATATTTTTGTAAGATTTGTCAGCAACATAAAAATATTTTATGATTTGGTATTTGTTAAATACAATTGAGCATTAAAAAGAAGGTATAATATTTGTGACACCGTTGATCAAATATCTAATGATATTGATAATTGTAATGAATGGTTAACTGGAAATATGGATGATGCATCCAATGTTAAAGATGAGTTTGTATTTGACGATGAGAATGACATGACTTGGGGTGTTGCTGCTAGAGCAGCAGGAGTGGAGGAAACTAGATATCCAAGTAGAGGAACATCCACATCGAGAGATTTTTCAATGCCTACTTCGTCTCTTATACATATTCACGAAGAAAAAACAAATATAAATGATATAGATGAGGAAGATGTTGAAGCTTATGAATCTGGTGATACGGACATTGATTTGGAAATTATAATTACTGGATCAGATTCAGATTTCTAGTTTATCAATAATGTTTGTTATTATTTTGGATTTGAAAACTATTGTACTTGAAATTTTATGTTTCATGTTTTCTTGTAAAATTCATAAAAATCTTTGCTGCATATGTTTTAGCAAAAGATATTGAATTTTTTGTTAAAATATTAAATTTATTTAAAAAAAGATCAAACATGCGCAGTAAATTAAAAAGGCGAGCGCCATATGTCGCGCCGTGCGCCGAGGCTCCAGAGAGGGTTTGCGCCGTGTGCCGAGGCTCCAGAGAGGGTTTGCGCCGTGCGCCATTAATAACACTGCTCGGTACAGTTTCAGTATTGTCTCCAAGAACAAAGAAAAGAAAAACCCTAGCTAGCAAATAGCAAAGACAGAATCGACTACCTCAAAAATGAAATTAACATGAGTTAGGTTAAGTTGCTCCAATTCCTTTTTTTGTTTTCCAATTAAACATTTGCTTCTTGCCCTCTGGACCTCTTCTACTTGTAATGCGTTCTGGAGGGGATTCTGATCCAGTCAACGCCGGACACGGACCAAAACTGCAGAATTCCGACGTGCTGGATGGAATCTCGAACCTTGCATGATACCCAAGCTGAATTTTAAAAGTTTTTTGGTTTATTTTTTATTTATTTGCTCAGCGCATATTTGGTACTGAAATCTAATGCTACCTTAGCTTTGTATGATAAATGGAAATGTAGGATAAATGGTACAACAAAACATCCAGCAACAGTTTAATGGTGGAAAATTTTCAGCTGACTATGTTTTGGCAATATTTCCACCTTCTTACAACTTATCTCTAGTTTTACTGTTTCAAGAAATATTTCATGCCAAACAAAAAATTGAATGTATAAACCATTTCAGAATGTTGTTGTGCTCAATAACTGATATCAGTGTATCAAAACCTGTTTACTCGTTTTTCTGGGAAACAATAGCTCCAAGTTAAAAGATTAGAAGCAAGACTTAACTATATGTATGTTTTAAAAAGGAAATTTTACATTTAAACGTTGATAGCAATGAAGCCAAGCTGGATAACATAGCATTCAACTGTTAAGGACAACCAATATAACTATAAAACAAACATTAATCAAAACAATAATAAACATAATGATGAAATACGCCTAAACATTACCTGCGATTAGTATAGTAGGCCCTTGCACCATTTAAGACAAATCCGTAAACATCGATCATTGACATCAGATTCCTTACCAATGCTTTTGCAGTCTCAGGCATATTACTAACTAGTAACCCCCTGCAATAAACAAAAATAACAAATAACATATGCAAGCACCAAATATAACCATATAAAACTCAACATGAAAATGTTAGATCTTTAGAATCTAATACATCGAACCGTTGAACCTTGAACACGGAAACCAAATTGTATACCTGATAATCCAATACGTATCCCAATAATACACCTCCCTAAACCTGGAACCAGGTATAACAACAGGCTCAACCAAAGGCAACAAGGTATGCAAGTCCGGGTCATCCAGAACAGCATCCGAAACCTGCCTACTCAGGTTCTTCCACAAACCATGCACTTCCAACGCCCATTTCTTAACCTGTTTATTTTTTATGTTTCCCAAAAAACCCTTGGGATGTGGTTTAAAATCACTCGGGTCATGACCAACCAAGTCCGAACCAACTTCCCCAAAGCACTCTTTGATGAAGTTATTTAAGGCATTAACTGGTATTTGTCTGTTACTGTCACGAGGGAGTCTTTCGAATTTGGTTTGGACAAATGACAGGTTATATGTCAATGGAAGATCGACATAGAGTTTAGGGTCAAAATTGGTGGGGCCCAGAGAATGTAAGGCTTCTGATTGTAGGAAGACAAGGAAGGCGAGGAGCGGAGTAGTGGGGATGGTGGGTCCCACGGAACACATGGAGGAGGTGAGGAGTATTTTGGTGAAAGTGAAACTGAAAATGATGAACAAGAACATGTGACTGGTGAAAGGAGTTGATATTTTTTTGTTGCAGTAATAAGCCATTTTTATGGAAGAATTTTTCAAGGTGTATGTCATGTACCTGCAGTTAATTATAGAAAGTATCTTGAACACTAGGAGTTAACGATTTACTGGACTCAAGTTTGCAAGGTAGCAAGTGGAAGAAAGTAAGAAAAAGAATAATAATACAGTGCATATGCAAAATACTTGTTAATAATGAAACTAAGTGCACATATGGCATGAAATTCAGGAAAAACATATGCTTAGCTACAAACATAACCATACAAAAAATCCTTACCTATCAAGAATGCATAGCAACAAATGTCCTTCGGTTTTAAATACGTGCTTAGTTGAGTTCTTTTTACATGTATTCTTTGATCAACATTAACCTTCCATTTGCTCTAAACAAATAATAATTTTATCTTCCCAGATACAGAAAAACTATGAAAAATGAAAAATTACTAATATTCATTTAAGTATTTTCTGGTACGTTGCATTAAACAAATGTAGATTTTTTTTTCCCTTTTAATTACTAAGAGACAAACCCCAACGACCAAAGTTGACATTTTTCCGCTGTATTATACTCATATAATTAATGATATATTCTTATATTCATACAGTAATACCTAAGTTCACTTAACTCGGGTAAAGTAATCTGTACTCCACCTGATTATCCAGCGAAACTATTGAATAAGATAAACCAATCCTTTTTTTTTCTTCTAAAAATAAAAGAAAAAATGATATGTATTTATGTACCTCAAAAGATCTTTTTTATGCTGAAGATAGAAGAACCATCAGAGTGTGGTAATCTTGCCCACTTCTAACGTTAGGTACAGCATTATACAATTTTTCTACATAAACTCTACACCTAAATACCATACTTGCTCATATGTTGATAGCATCCATAAATGTATATACCGACATGTTCAAGATATATGATGTATATTTGAAATGGAATTTGTATGCTAGATTAAAGATATACTGATATGAATTTAGAGTGTTTGATCATATTGTTCTGAAGATATGCAAACCCTTTAAAGTAGCCAAAGAAGACATAAAACTAGATTAGTCAGAAAAAGGGAAAATCACTAAATATATCATGGGTTGCCTACATTGTAATTTAAAAGTGGTTTAATCTTTGTCAAAATCAATAAATGGTCATCCACCAATGATCCGGTCTCTAGGTGCATCATCGTTGCACATGACGACGCTGTGTTTATATGTAAACCCTCAAGGATCCAGCTTGTAGATGTTCATCTGTACATTTGCATACGAAGGTGAATAGTTGGTTCTAGTAAGCAAGATAATATACAACATTTCTTCTGCATGCTGAATTTAGAAAATCAACGGTATAGCATATATTGTAATTTAAAAGTGGTTTAATCTTTGTCAAAATCAATTAATGGTCATCCACCAATGATCCGGTCTCTAGGTGCATCATCGTTGCACATGACGACGCTGTGTTTATATGTAAACCCTCAAGGATGCAGCTTGCAGATGTTCATCTGTACATTTGCATACGAAGGTGAATAGTTGGTTGCAGCTTGCAGATGTTCATCTGTACATTTGCATACGAAGGTGAATAGTTGGTTCTAGTAAGCAAGATGATATACAACATTTCTTCCGCATGCTGAATTTAGAAAATCAACGTATATAGCATATAATATCACTACTTGAACGAAGCAGACACTGAAAAATTGATAGACCGAATATGATCAGACCAGTCACTATTGAAAACGTGGCATGCAATTCTGTACACAAATAGTTATTAATAGTTATTTTAGGCAATAGCAAATCCACGCCATCTTAAAACTCAAGATCAAGAAAAGTGCAAATCACACATCACAATCAGATAATTGGTTCTGAATACCATTTGTTTTTAAATAGCTGGATAAACAAACCAAACTCTTTACTTTTTTTTATGTTGTAAAATGCTTAAGCTTAGGCATTGAAAATTCTAATAACTCAATTTTCAAAATTTGCACCTCCTAAAATAAAATGTCATCGCATGACTAGAGCTAGTCTGGCAGCAAATTATGTTGAAACTCCAGTACCTTCTAAGTAGTTTCAATTTTTAAACAACTTATAAATAGAAGTGTTTGGATGTATTTTGATTTCTAAGTAGGAAATGTTTAATCATATCTGCTTATGAATTTGCTTCATAAATCATAAGTGTTGCTTCGTGAATTTCTACTTACTAGCTGCTTTTGCAAACTATTTATAAGAAGTTCCTAAACGGTAAACTTAAAATAGGTTATTTACAAACTACTGAGTTGCCAGATGTGCTTAAAATGTTTAAAAAAGGAAGAAAGGAGGGGAAAAGGAAAGAGAGAGGGGGGGGGGGGGGGGGGTGAAGGAAAAGTGGGGGAAAACTAATTTTGATTTTTGTTCAAGTTGTGGAAAACCAATAAACTAAAGATGTGGCTACATAATAGACAGTAGCAACGTACTTACAGTCCCTACACAGACAATCTAAACACTCATGATTCTAATACATACTACAAACTCTGCAATTCATACACTACCATCCTCAAGCTCTCTCCATGTAGAAAGAATCTTCAAAGGGTTTTACTGAAGGATAGACTGAGCTACCAACTCATAAACAAAGTAATAATGTACATCTTAGCTTTAAAATCACAAGAAAGTACAATAACTCGCTTAATCCCGCACTTCCATCCCAATTTTATAATCTGGATATCCATCACTTTCATTAATTCATGTGATGGTATCACACAAACTCGAAAATGTACTTATCACATGCATCAGGAATTACAATTACCTCCCAACTTACCATATAGATTGGTTACTCACAGCATGACTCTTTCTCAACCCTAACTTCACAGGCACCATATATACCAAAATTACCTGACTTGCAAATAACGATCGAAATACAGATAATCAGATTACGAATGTTAGAATTCAAGAACTAAGTACTTTGCTTTTGATTACGGTTGTAGGACCATCTTTCCAATCCAGTTGATTAGCGCCCAAAAATATTTGTAGGGTGTAATATTTGAGTGGGAAATGGATACCGAGGAGTTCAAAATCCATCTAACCGCACGACGAGATGATAGAACTTAGGAGTGTGATACTTGCGTCGCCGAATCATAATGGGACACCAAATTTGATTAAGTGTCTCATATTTTAACTAATTTTAAAGTATTGTTAAAAAAGAATCTCCATTAAGAGGAGCACCAGTTTTTATTTATTGTATAATTGTTATATGGAAAACAAAATAAATTATTCTTCTTAACCAAATGTAGAGTCTCTTTAACAATTCAATATTTTAAAATTGTTATGGGAGAAGAAGATAAATTAGTCTTTTTTTTTTATTTATAAATAAAAATTTCAATATTATCGTTCTATTTTTTCTTAATTTAAACCTTAAACATTATTTTATTAATGGAGAATGCTAATTTAATTTTAACGCTTAGTAGAAATTAAAAATGGAATTTGATAGCGTAACGGTGACGCAAGAAAGTTGCATGGTGATCAAAAGACATCGAATCAAGTATTTAAACGCAATATCATATTGAACGATGAAAAATAGAATACTAAACGCGGTACTTAATCGAAATAGTACATAAATATGTTCAATCAAATTAGCTATATAAGATCAGGAAATATTTTGAGCGTTGGTTTTATTATGAATTGTGAATTTGATCTAGAAGGTATAATCGAATTCGGCTAGATAATATAGCAATCAAAATATCACATGGTACATGATGGTTGTTTATGCAGAATTCAGATGTGATTGTTTCCTCTTCATTGTCTTCATTCAAACCATGATTGAGGAACTGGGGTTAGCTAGGCGATATAGTTTGATTTTAAAGCAACACGGTATCTATCGATCGATTTTGGAAACTAAGTAAAGCAGCATGTGATGATGTAGGGAAGGGTACATTGGCCTTTTTTTATTTTTTATACATAATCCTCCTATTAATAAATAAATAAATAAATAAGGTGTCCCCTTAATTTTCTCCCCCTTTACCAAATTGGAGTCTCATCAACAAATCTGTTTTGGTTAATTCTATTTATACATCAAAAAATGTTAAACATATACCAAAAATTATAATAAACTACTATATTATACACCATATATTACTTTATATACACCGTTTCTTTTATTAAATTATCCAAGTTCTCGTCTTCTTTTTCTTTTCTCTTTCAAACTTAAAACACAATTACCTAAAATTAAAAAGTATTTGCATTATTCAAATTTCTCACTTATGGACTGAAATATGAACACCATTAACAATGGCTACCTTCCAACATCCACAAACCACGCCCACCACCTCCTCCCACCACCACATTCACCTACGTCGTCGACTGCCAAGACCCTATGGTGGCGGAGCGTTCATCTCATCCATACCGCCAGTGGCAGCGCCTTCCTCCACTTCAACTGCTCCTCCGGAACTGCCTAAACCACCACCTCCACCGCTTCCGGCGACTACTCCAGCCCCCTTACCTCCCCTGCTGCCTACACGTCTCAGCGGCTCTCATACCTTCAGGCCCTGAAATCGCGATCCCAGTTCCAACCATCGCAACAGACGAAGCCATCAACTTCTTTGGCTTTCAAGAATGGTGTTCTACTAACTTTTGCTTCGTTGGCGCGCATAGTGGAAATTTTGAAATCAAAACAGCTTTGTTTTCACTGTGCATCGCTTGGACACGTGGCCAAACACTGTAGGAACGCGAAGATATGTTATAGATCTGATTTCTTTGGGCACACGCACAAAAGCTGCACACATCGATTTGCACAAAAGAAAGCAATCTCTGCTTCGAAGGCAGCACCAATCTCTGTGCATTCTTCTGCTGAAGAGATTTCCTCCACCCGATCACACCCTCTCACCATGCACGTGCCAACCATCGGAAACATTCCCTCTCTCTCCACGTCAAATCACCATCTCAGCATATAATCTCCTCCTAATATCATTCCTACCCCTAACTCAAACCCTATTTCTTACCCTAATCTCTCCGACATGGCGCTTCCAGCTAACGCAGCGAATTTCATCAAAGCCACAATCCTGGCAGGTTACTGGAACTTCCATTCTGTGCGCGCCACCCTCGCTGATTTCTTCCACCACCGTGACTGGAATATCTTCGTTTTAACCGATCACAGCTACCTTATCCAGTTTCCAACAGTTGATCTCTACCGTTCCGCTCGTAACCGCCAGTTCGTCTACAAGCAAGGTGGTTCCCTCGCCTTGCAAGCTTGGTCACTAGCTTCTGAAACAGCTGACAGAGAATTCTGTCCCATTTCTTGGGTCAGAGTTAAAGGCTTTCATGTTCATCTCCGACACAATTCCGACTATCTTACCACCGCTCTCTATCTCGTGGGGTCTCTTTCTTAGAGTCAATGACCGTGGTTGGGCGCAGAAGGACCTACACTTTGTTTTTGCTAGGGCTAGAATCCTAAAGGCGGTATCTTTAACTGCCACCTACTCCGTTCATCTTGGTAATGCCCGCTACGTCATAACTGTCGAGGATTGGGATCACTTCCACCCTTCCTTGAACCCTAAAGATCTGCTCTTAGGTAACCCTTGGGAAAACAACCGAGAATTCATGATGGAACCCCTCCATATGCCTGATTCAGAACCCAAACTTCGCTTTAATGTCATGCAATTAGAATCCACTTTACCTAAAGTTGTGGTGCCACTCCCCGTTGAACCTTCACTTGCACCTTTTCCCATGCCAAACAACTCCATTGAGGTGATTAGCCCACTTGGGTGGAACCCATGACCATCTCCTAAACCTAAGTGGGACCCTTTCATCGAGCTTGACCTCGCCCTATCTGACCCTATCCAGCCATACGCCCCATCCTTCAAGGACCAGTCCCTCAGCCTAGTCACCACACTGCCACCACCTCCTCCATCACTCCTGGAAGGTTCATCACCTATGATTGCTCCAGCACTGCCCTCCTCGGCCATTCGTCGCAGCGCAAGGCTTCAGGCATCTTCATTGGGTGCCTAACCAACTCCATACACTCCTATTATCATGGACATTACCATTGTTTTGGATGAGTCTGTTGGAAGCTCCGACGCTTATGGCCTCCAGCAACGAAGATACTACCCAAGACCATGGTGAGCTCGTCATGTTCAGCGCACCCTTATGCATATGGTAAACTTTTTCTTGTTTTTCGGTTAGTATGTGTTAATGTTTTGGAGCCTTTCCTGTTGGCTCGTATGGGTGGTGATGCAGCTTGTAGTTTGGTGGTTATTTTGGTTAGCATGTATATTATTTACGTATGTACTTAACTACATTATGTGCTTCGAACTCTTTTGCATGCAATCTGCATGCATTATCAGTACTATTTGCGCTATCAGTCAGGCATGTTGACTGACTTATATCTTTTACTAGTATTATTACCTAATCTAGTGTGCAGATGCGCTCTACACAACCGTTATGCTAAAAAAATCTTTGCATTAAATTAAGTAAAATTTAACAAAATGAAATTTATTTTTTGTACTAATATTGTAGCTTTTATGGAAAAATTGAAAAAAATATTAATTTCAACAAAATTACTCTAATTTTACAAAATAAATCAACACTTTTAAATTAGACAATTATTTATGAATGTTTTCTTAATTGAAATTTTAGATTTCATGATTAAATAATTCATTAACGTCTTCATTAACATATTTAGTTTGCATTGAGTTTCAATATTTGTAAGAATAATTTGACTATTTATATGCAGAATTTTTAAAATAGCAGCTATGAGAAAAGGGTGATTTAGTAATAGAATTTTATAGAAAAATAATGGTGTATGTTAATTTATTTCCGGTGTATAAATAGAGTTTGCCATCTTTTTTTTTCTTTGTCAACTAGAATCATTGTGTGTACCCGACGGTAATTGATGGATAATTGTTGCCATTCTTGCAGAGTAACGATTAGGACTGGGACAGCTTGAAATACCCTTCCGCTATGGGGAAAGTATTATTATTTACTCCATTCAACTTTCATATAAGCAGTAGCGTAAGCATACATAGTGTTCATGTAAATTTGAAAGTAGCGTAGGTGTATCGTGGTATGCGTGGTAGGTATCATGGTAGAAAATCGATATCATACATACACATAACATTAAACAGAAATCAAAAGATGAAGATTTAACAATGCAACATACAAATAATAGTGGAGTTAAAAAGAAATTACAAAAAAAAAAGTTATACTCTTGATAGGTCATTGTTATAAAATATAAAATAGTTGCAATCAAAGTTGTTGGACAGAAATGCCGGAATTTGAAGAATAATTAAAAATAAGACAAAAGACGTGCATATCGATATACATAGCGTACAAAAGGAAAAGAGAGCAAATGACATAGCATGGATGTAAACGTTGAAGATATAAAACAGAGTTTCAATGAATAATGTATGTTTAAGACCAATTAATACATATTGAAGGTACATCACAGTAATGAAAAAAAGGAAACATAGGTAATACTTAACAAAGTGCAAACATGATATATGCTACGTAGATAACAGTAATTCGAAAAAGAGATTTATTTTGCCTTTTCTCTTGTATCTTTTTTGGCGGTGAACTAGCTGTAGCAGTCACATATTCCAAATCCTAAAGTAAATAATTACGTAAGTGTATAGCCTTATTTGTTTTTTCTTTGTAGACAAAACGACAACAATTAGGTGGATGATAATGGTACCCTAAAAAAAGGTAATGCATGCAATAAGCATGAGTAGTACTCATCAATGATACGTGATTGTCAATAATAGTTTGATTAATAATGTAAAGAGAAGCTAATTGTCTAAGAAACTTCATTCACTATCATAATATAACATTACAGCAATAAAAAGGGAGTAATATTTTATTTGTCAAGTGCTGGAAAGGCAATTAAAAAATAAACAGGGAGCATGAGTTGTCTAGGAATACCGAGCGTATATTTGGACTCTTAAAGCTCGATGATGTGAGGAGATTGCGATTGGCTGCATGGAAATTGAAGGGAGATACTTCATTTTGGTGGAAAATGGCTGAGGCAGAGCGCCGCTTCGAGACTTGGAATGATTTTATGGAGATATTTGAGAGAAAGTTTCTATCTCAAGAAAAAGAGGGCATGCAGTTGAAAAAAAAATTAGTACTGAAAAAGGGCAATCTTTTGATTAAAGAGTATGTAAATCAGTTTAACAAACTTACGAGATTTAGGATGGACTTAGTGAATAACGCCTACAAGAAAGCAGTGAGGTTTGCTAAAGGTTTGAACCAACCTCTATAAGGATTAGCTATGGCTATGACACATATCCCGATGGGTGCCACACTTAAGAATTTTATGGAGATGACACTCATGCACAAAGAGGGATAAGGTGATCTTGTAGAAAACAAAGCTGAGGTGGCCAAGGAAAATGTTGGGAAGAAGTGGTGCTTGAGAAGGCTAACAAGAAAAAGGATGGGAAACCCGAGAAAGCTCAGATCAAGAAGGATGTTAAGTGCCATGGTTGTGGCATGACAGGACACATTGTGAGAGACTGCAAGAAGGCCCATAAGAAGGGAAGCTGTTATCATTATGGATAGTTGGGTCATTACAGCAGACAGTGCCTTAAGAAGCAAGGGCAGGGAGCTGGTTCGTCTGGTGCACAGGTGCATGCTTTGGAAATGACCCAGGCCAGTGTTAGTCAGGACGGGGGCATGAAGGTCGCGGTCGAAGGTTTGATTTCTCTTTATGACTTTCCTATTAGGACCTTGCTTGATTTTGGTGCTTCACATTCTTTCATTTCTACTTCATTAGTCGATTGTTTGCACCTTAGCATCTCTCTTGTTTTTGATCCAATAGTAGTTTCAAACCCGATAGAATTTGGCTCATTTATCTATGGTGTGTAAGAGTTTGAATCTTTCTATTTTAGGCATCGAGTTTGATTGTGACACCTATGTACTAGGATTTTTTGGGTATGGTATTATTCTAAGGATGGATTGGTTGACCATGTACGATGTCATCCTTGACTGCGAGAGGAGGGTAGTAAGGTTGATGAGTTGTCATGGTAGGACCCTTGAGATACCTTGCGATCCGCGGGGGTCAGTCATGTTCAGCTTCCTAGAGTCCCTGGATACTTTTGTCAGCAATTTTTAGCTCGGTACCAGTGGTGAGAGATTTTTTGGACGTATTTAAGGAGGTGAGAGGACTACCTCTATGGAGAGAGATCGATTTCAGGATATACTTGATGGATAATGCTAAGCCTGTTGTATTTCCTGTGCGTCATATGGCTCCGAGGGAAATGAAAGAATTGAGTAAGTAAGTCGGTGAGCTGTTGGAGAAAGGCTTCATTAGGCGGAGTATATCTGAGTGAGGAGCACCAATTGTATTTGCTACTAAGGAAAATGACTCCTTTCGTCTATGTGTGGATTACAGGGAATTAAACAAGCTCACGAAGAAGAATCGACACCCGCTCCATCTATGGGTGTATCTGTTTTCTCCTAGTTTGATTTGGCAATTTCATCAACTCCGAGCGGCAGATGACAGTGTGGATAAGACAACTTTTAGAACGCCAGACGGAATCTTCGAGTGGCTGGTTATGCCTTTTGGGCTAACCAATGCACCGACCTATTTTATTGATCTGATGAGCCGAGTGTTTAAGGAGTTCTTGAATAAGTTCGTAGTGGTGTTCGTAGACAACATCTTGATATTCGATAGGGACGAGGATGAGCATGTGTTACACTTGGGAGAGGTCCTTCGTACTCTGTGTGCCCATCAGCTAGAGGCAAAGTTTACAAAGTGTCACTTTTGGTGAAGGGAAGTGAGGTTCTTGGGTCGCATATTTTCAGGTGATGGTATAGCGGTGGATCCCGCTAAAGTGGTTGCAGTGCAAGATTGGAGGGTTCCCGAGAACGTGACAGACGTAAAAGGCTTTCTAGGCTTGGCAGGATTTTATCGAAAATTTATTAAGGATTTTGTGTGGATCTCTGCTCCGCTTACCTGCCTTACGAAGAAAAATATAGTATTTGCTTGAGATATGGATTGAGAGGATGCATTCTTGAGATTGAAGAAGGCTCTCACATCAGCTCTAGTATTGACTCTTCCTGATGGTACAAAGATGTTCACCATATATATGGATGCTTGCGACACGGGGTTAGGTGCGGTGCTTATGCAAGAGTGTAGGTCTGTCTGCAATGAGAGTAGGCAATTGAGGGTACATGAGAGGAATTACCTCACCCATGATTTGGAGCTAGCAGCGATAGTGTTTTCACTTAAATCTTGGAGACATTATTTACTAGGTGAGAGGTTTGGGCTATACACAGATCATAAGTCCATCAAGTACTTGTTCTCGCAAATGGAACTTAATTTGCACAACATAGCTAGATGGAGTTTCTTGCATTTTATGATTTCGAGATCTCTTATACCCCAGGGAAGGGGAATATAGTAGCGGATGCATGGAGCAGTCAGAGGATGACTCTGAGTCCATTGTTTGTAGAGTGGCAGAGTTTGGAGTTTATCTCATCATTCGATTTTAGACCATCTACGAACTATGCACCAGGATTATTGGCATCATAAGATGTGGGACCTACTGTCTTAAAGCGCATTGGATCCAGCCAGCGCGAGGATCGACAATTAGCGGATATCATGGACCAGCTCAGTAGAGAAGAGGCCTCTGGTCACCTTGCTAGGTATTCTATAGATGGGAAAGGGTAGCTACGTCGTAATGGGAGATTATGTGTTCCTCGAGTTGATGATTTGTTGAGGCTGGTTTTAGAGGAGGCTCATCATTATCGGATGACCATCCATCCGGGAGGTGATAAGATGTATATAGGCATAAGGAGAGTTTTCCATTAGATTGGAATAAAGAAGGATGTGGTGGAGTACGTAGTTAGATGCATGACTTGCCAAAGAGTAAAGGTTGATCAGAGGAAGCCTAGTGGATTGCTCCAGCCTGTAGACGTACCGCAATGGAAGTGGAAGAGCGTCTCGATTGACTTCATAAATGGATTGCCCAGATCGGAGGAAGGGCAACACCAGTATTTGGGTTATAGGTTATAGGTTGACTAAGAGCGTCCACTTTATCCTAGTTAAGAGTAAGCGGATGGCAGCTTGGTTGACATCAATGTATCTTAGAGAGATCGCCCGACTTCATGAAGTTCCTTCTAGTATTATTAGCGATAGAGACCTCATCTTCACTAGCGAACTTTGAAAGAGTTTGCAGGAGGCTTTGGGGACACAAATACGACTTAGCACTGCCTATCACCCTCAGACAGATGGACAAACATAGAGGGTTAATAGGATTCTTGAGAATTTATTGCAGCTGTGTATCTTAGACTTGGGAGAGACTTGGGAGGAGTATCTTCCATTAATATAGTTCGCGTATAATAAAGATACTAGGTGAGCATAGCTATGGATCCCTTCGAGGCGTTGTATGAACGTCCCTGTAGATCATCATCTTGTTAGTGGGAGACTACGGACAGACTTCTTTTTGGACCTTAGAAGGTTAGGGAGACCTCAGAGAAGATAAGCCTGATTCAGAAGCGGATGAAGGTAGCTCAGGACAAACAAAAGTCATATGCAGATCAACGGAGGATAGACCTAGAGTTTGAGGTAGGAGACTTGGTTTTCGTTAAGGTATCACCTTTGAGAAGTGTGGTTTGGTTTGGCTCAGTAAGGAAGTTGGCACCGAGGGTCGTAAGGCCATTCCCTATAGTAGGGAGGATATGTCAGAGGCCTACAGAGTTAGACTACCATAAAGGTTGGCTAGAGTTCACGATGTATTCCACGTTTCGCACTTGCAAAAGTGCTTACATGATTCTGTGATAGTAGTAGAGCCGAGTACTCTAAAAGAGATCGAGATAAAGAAGGAAGCAACGGTCATACGAGTTCCTATGTAGATATTAGGATTTGAAGTGAAAAAGTTGTGAAATAAAGAGATCAAGATTGTTAAGATTCAGTGGGGAGAAGATACCACCAACGCGACTTGGGAACCAGAGGATAGGATTTGCGCTTATTTTTCCTTTCACTTTGACAGTTTGCTCTTAATCCTTTCCTAAGCTTTAAGCTTGAATCTATTTTTCCTATCGTTTGAATCATAAATCTTAGGTAAAAGCTTATGGTTGGTAGGAAATGATTTAAAACATATTAATATAACATGTTATGGTTGAATGGATTCACGTGGATGCAAATGTTTTCTAGTGGATGCAGTGCATGCATATACACACACTAGGCACTAGTTAGAGATTGGTAAACTGGGACACTTATATACTTGCATATGAATGTGTGTACATTTTAAATTTATTGTAAAATGGATGAAAATGATTGAATCATCACTTGGATATTGCATTTTGGTAAATGATTGTGCACGCATATAGAATTATATGTATTAGGATTCCTTTGCATAATATTGGGTGCATAACGCATATATGAAATTGCATTAAGTTGGCCAACTGAATCAGTGGACAACCTATTTTTTGCATTAGCTTAAGGACATATATACTACACCTCTTGCATGTGTTCATAAAAATCATTAGAAAACCTAAGGACGATGGATGTCAGTGGTTGATGGTTGAGTAGATGGGTGTAGATAATGGTTGATAATATTTATGACATTCATCTAGCCTTGGGGATTTCGGGGACGAAATCCTTTAAGGAGGGGAGAATGTAACAACCCGAGAATTTAATATAACTAATTAATAAAAAGATTAATAAAGTAAATATTAGTTAGAAAAATATTGGGAAATAGGCGACAAGGGGTTGTGCCATTGAATGCGTTACGAAATTCTGACTAAGATAAACTTTTGGTTTATTAAAATCAGAATTAAAATGAAGAAAATATAGCAATGTTCGAAATAATCAAAATTAAAATCACTGCAAATCTCGCATAGTTAGGGCGACCCAGCACTAACAAGGTCGACCGGTGGGTCAACCCAGACTCCAAGTGGGTCGACCCACCTGGTAAATGGATCGACCCATCCTGGTAGCGTGCACATCTAAGTGCGCATGTTTTCGACCAAGTCGGGCTGGCTTCTTGGTGCGGTTTTCTGGAATATTCCTAGATCTAATGGTTTGAAATATAAACCTAAAATCTAACGCATCTAAATACCTTAGCTCTATTATAAATAACCTTCAGGACGTAACCAAATCTCACTACTCCATTTCTCTGCCTCCCCCGCAAATAACCCTCTTCTCATATAAAATTATAATGGAGTATTGAGGCTTGATTATAGATATTTTTTGGAGGATATTCATACCTAAAGAGACCATCTACCGGGGCTTGATTTGGATTCCTTAGAATTTGTGAGTATATTTTGGTGATTGGAAGATTTATAAAATTTGACGTTTCTTCTTGATAGTATAATATATTGCTGATTTCTATTCCCCCTTCTGTCTAAATCTGAATCTGCTTCTATCCTCTTTCTGTTTATTTTCAGTAAATCCACTATTGTAGTTTTATTCAGTTATCTGAACCTTTGTTCTTCGTATGAAAATTTATTTTAGTTCTGTATAATCCCTATTTTTTATTTCAGATCTACTTCTGTCTATCTGAGTCTAGGCCATGCGAAAGCCTAGGCCGTTTCCTTTTTATTTTTGACGCCGAGTTTAGGCCTTTTTTAGCCTAAACCTTTCATTCTTTCTTATTTGTGCGCAAATTGGGTTAAAACATGTGGTTGGACAATAATAGCGCAAATGGATATTAATAAGAAATAGGTATAAAAAGGATGAATTGAGCTAAATTGAAATAGTGCAATAAAGAGGCAAATTGAAACAATAACTTTGATAACTGAATACATGTTATTTGGATAGATGAAAATGAAGGGGGTTGGGTTGTATAATTAAATTAAACAAAAGGGATGTTTATTTATAACCTATAAATTAAAGTTTTCATACAACCTATGAAATGACAGAAAAATTACATGAAGGGAAGTAGGCTTATTTATAAACTTAAGAATGACGTTTAATCATATAATTAATAAGCATGTGTAGTTGGAGTCCGTTCCGGTAGCAACGCCTAATTAGGAAAAATAAGAAGCTCGTCGTATTGGTTCGTTCCGGCAGTGAGAGTAGACAGATTTGGGAAAATAAGATACCAATTAAAATGGGGGACCAAGTCTAGGGGTGACTTATGTTGAATTGCATTTTTTGATTGGGGATCTGTATATGTCAGTATTCCTTTTTATCACTACATCGAGGTCTCACGAGGAGGCGAAGGCACGCTTATACTGAACTGGGTAGTAAGAGGTCCAAACGTGGTAGTATGCGCGCGTTTTCGGTGGGGGCAGTGAGTGTGCATCGCACCGATTATGGAAGATAAGAAGCTGTAACGCCAGTGATATTCGCTATGTCCTTAGAGCTGATGGGTCGGGTCTGATAAACCTGGGGCCATAGTCGGCATAGGTTATCACAACTATGGTTTTGGAGCCGATCGATCGGTAGAATTAGGTTTTATCCTAATTTATGAATTGTAGTAATTGGTGCATAAATCAAATGATTTGACAATCGACTATCTTATAGAAATACACTTTTGTTCTTAATACTATGTTGAGCTTCAATTTATTATTCTGTCTAGATTTCCTCCTTTTCACTCATGCTAGTAATTACTGGACTTACCAGGCTTTATGTCTGACTAGTTTGTTTTCTCTTCTTCCTTCCTTCCCCTTAGGTTCTCAAGGTGGAAGATCAAGCACTTGAGAGACCTTTGATCCAGCTCAGTCCTTTGGAGATAATCATTTGCCTTGTTCTTTTTGCTTACATTTATTTTCCCATATTTTTATCTATTTTCTATACTTGATAATGTGGACGATACTTTTTATTTTGTTACTCTAATTTGTTATTGTTGAGACAACTATAGTTTTATGACTTATGATGTAATGGCACGACTTATTTTGTTTTAAGTAAAAATTGATGTTCCGTTGTGTTTATTTATTGTTGTCTCGAGAATTTTAGCTTCTGTGATGTTACTTTATAGTTATACTCTTCATATTTCTTAATAAAATCCTCATATGGGTCTTGTTAAGAAACGTGGGGTGTTATAGCCAGCGTATTAATTGGATATCCCTACGTACCTCTAGGGCATACATATGTTCAAGGAAACAATCAATTGTAACAAAAGGAAACCCTTGTTGTTACATTTCACCAATCTCTCATATATGTACCCATCTTCTTTAAGATATCCTGCAATGTGGGACTAATTGCAAATCCAATCTACGCACCCACTCTCATACAATGCAAGCCACACCTAACAGATCTCCACCTTGGCGAGCATTTCAGAATTGAACTTGAAGTTATACATAGTCCTCAAACACTTGGAAAGGTCGCTAACACCTCCAGCGGTTCATCTTAGGTCGCTATCATCTCTATGAAGTTTCGCCAAGCTGTTTTCTACAAGGAGTCTCTTTTCTATGGTTGGGCCAGACCATGATCTAACATATAAATTCACCTTAATGAGAATCTAAATCTCAAGCTACATATTGGGGCAAACTTAGGCCAACGCTACATCATATTGGTTGTAACGACCCACCTTTTTGCTCGGTTTTCACCGATAATTAAATCGACTCAAACCTTTCATAAAGACGGATTGTTAGGGTTACTTACACATTTGCACAAAAGTAAAAGAATTTTTCCATTATCATTACAATAATATTACATTAGAATTACAAGAAATATCAGAGTATAGCAGAAACACATCGGAAAGAAATATTAATATACTCTTAGCAGAAGGAATATGATCCAAAATAAAGTTCAAGCTCCAATCTTGAATCTAGCTCTGATAATCTACAAACCAAACAACTAGTTGTCTGTGTGGAAAATTATAGGCACCTAGAGTTTCGGTGTAGGAACAATAAACTCCAGGCCAGTCATGGGACCAGTGTGAGAAATCAAAAACAAATGTTTTATGGTTTATTTTAAAGTTAGGAAATTCATCGAACCACGCCGCTAACCACGGGACGGGTTTACTCCATGTGAATACCAGTGCATAGAAATTCACAATGACTTTTTGATAATTAAAACTAACATAAAGTCTCGTGGCACACACACAATTCAAACACACAATTGGGCGAGGTTTCTCCTTATTATAGTCAAAAAATGCTTTTGATACGTGAAAATTCTCTTTCATATTATTACTAGTGCATAGTGTGAAAAACCTTTCGAAAGTAAATATATTAAACTAGCCAGCATTATGTCTCATCACATTATACTAATGTAATCCTGTCGATAACCAGTGGGAAATACAATAAAAACATATGGGGTGATAGTGGAGATTGAGTTTCCAACAAATGACTAGGCAACAGAACTTCCTTACCGAACCGATGGGTATGTCTCTAAAGGGACTCCTTAAGAATCAAACGGGCTCTTTGCTTTTTTTTTTTGAAACAAAAATGTGTGATCTTCTGAAAAGAAGAGAGCACACATATATATAATAAAAAAACCAAAGATACAGAGACCGACAATAGTACATAAAAATACAACCTACATAGCTCTAGGGATGTAAAGGATCGTAGATAGATGAGTTCCGGATAAACCACCACCCATCTACTCCAATATCGAATTCCGGCAAAGCCACCACCCGATATTGAAGTATATCCACTCCAATACAATAACCCATACTCTCTATGTAAAAAACAAGAATAATAAAGTGAAACTACAACAGACTCTCTAACAATAAGCCCAAAAAACTACAAACAGATATGCAAATCTTCAATCCAAACAGCAATCTTCTGAGCTCTGTTACCAATCCAAACAGCTATACACTTGATCTACCTCTTAATCAACAACCTGATTCTGCAATAAACTCTACAAACAATTAGTACTATAATAACATATATATATGGATATATATTAGTATAGATATATATATATATATATATATATATATCTTACAAAGCATATATATATACATATCTATATATATACCATACATATATGTAAAAGAAAAATGCATGGAAAACAAAGACAAGAGATTAATAACTAATGCGAAATCTATTACAGAAAAATCTGCTGATTGTGATAAAAAGGCTCAAATTAAATCTAACCTTGATCAAAAAATTCTTAAAGCATACTTTTCCAAATAACTTGTAATTTGAATTAGACATCCATTCCAAACAAAAATAAACTATCTTAATAACTAAATTATCCATAGAAACAGTAATAGAATTAAAAAATCTTTGATTTCTCTCCAACCAGATGAACCAACATATGATAATGACTAAAGAGTCTAAAACATATCTCTTACAAGCATTATTTACATATCTAAAAGATTCCCAATATTCAACACATCCCCTGTATAAATTAGGACAATCAAAAACAAATATCCTTAGAGCCATATTAAAAATATAATTAGTGATATTACAAGAGAAGAATAAATGATCAACATCTTCATTCAATAGATTACAAAAATAACACTTTGCATCTAAATTGAAAATTTTCTTCTTTAGATGCTCAACTGTATTGAGCTTCTTATGAACAATTAACCACATTAAAAATTTAGCTTTAGGAGGAGAGTTAGATTTCCAAATAAACTTATAAGATCTAAGTGATATTCCAGAAAAATTTATAAAGTTATACATGGACTTAACCGAATACACTTGGCTTTTATCCATTTCGTAACTAATAGTATCCCTACACTCATCGATGTGATATAATGATAACTTGGCTTTAAGTAAAGCAAATTGTCTTATCAAATCCCCATCTAATAAATTATCGAAGGAAAATACCCATGGGGGATCCAAATCACTCCTATAAACATCTTTAATCAACGCATTTTTAAATCTACAGTTATTAAAGAGCTCACTAAATTCAATTTTAAGTGGTAATCGAGATATCCACTTATCATGCCAAAAATAAGTACTATTTCCAGAATGAACAATCACCTTATATCCTACGTTAAAAAACTCAAAACACTTTAATATAGATTTCCAAAAATAAGATAGTCTATTATACCAATTACCACTAGATTCGATAATAAACTCACCTTCTGAATAATAAAATTTTGACACAATAACCTTCCATGTTGACGACACTTCAGGACATCTATATCTCCATAACCATTTGGCTAGTAGGGATGAATTAAAATTATATAAGTTAATGATCCCCAACCCCCCATCTTTCTTAGGCTTACAACACACTTCCCAATTCACTAAACATTTAAACCCTCTACAGATGGGATCTCTTCCCCCACTCCATAGATAATTACGTCTTATTCTGTCAATTCTTTCAATAACCCATTGAGGAAATCTATGTACTGACATCCAATAAGCGGGGATAGCAGATAAAACCGAATTAACTAGTACTAATCTACCTGCTCTAGACAAAAATCTATTATTCCAACTTGATAATCTATTATTAATCTTATCTATGATGACTAGCCAATCCTCCTTCTTAAGTCTTGAAGGCCTAATTTTAAACCCTAAATAATCAAAAGGAAATTTCATGACTGAGCAGTTTAAGGTACTTGCAACCATAGTTTCTATATTATCGAAATCCTTAATAACCATAGTTGAACTCTTATCAAAATTAATTCTAAGACCCGATAACATCTCAAAACAATAAAGGATAAATTTAAGAGCGATAATGTGTTTTGGTAAATGAGAAGAAAATAGTAAAGTGTCATCCGCAAATTGAAGTATACATACTTCATTGTTAAAATCCTCATTTCCAACATTACCTAAAACACCTAATCTCCCCGATCTCTTAATTATTCTAGAAAAGACATCAACCGCTAAATTGAATAGAAACGATGACAAGGGATCACCCAAACGGGCTCTTTGCTAACACGAGGCCGGTCTCTCCCATACTGGATTAATTAGATCGTGCCTAAGTAGATCATCCCCCAGTCGTTACCAACCTTTAAACCGGGATCCCGAACCAACATAACCGCAAAAGCAATTTTCCACATAGTTTAATATCGGGGTTCCATACCATGGTACACCTTTTATCTAGAAGGGGATGACTGCCCATGTCCTTGCTGCATCCTTCCTATTTCGTCCATTTTCCGGGGTGTGAGGCTTTTCGAGGTCACGATGTACACAAAGTCAAGCTTTAATAAACCATGTTTTGATCATCAATATCTCATCACTTAAGTATGTCACATTGTCCAGTCACCACGCATAACTGATATCTATCAATATATAACCTCTAAGATCATACGTCTCAGAGAAGGGTGTTAAGTTAAGAGAATAAATTCTCCACCACCAAACAGATATATATATATATATATATATATATATATATATACATATAATAAATATCAGTGCTACGCAGTCAACTATAATGTCAAACACACAACCCATACAAGTTCATTCTGGGTCTGAACAGAACCAAAATCTGAAAAATCTCCAAATACATCCAGACCTCTTGCCACTTATAACCTCGTATTAGATGATTGGACCAACCGGGGCATCAACAACCAATTCAAACGATGTGAAGATCCCCGGTCTTCAATCGTCGTCTTCAATGTCTTCAATTAATCCATAACATCGTATTATTACTTGGAATGGTTTTCAGACATAAATCCGATCACAATCTTTCCAAATAATAAGCGCAATTTTAAAAAACACAATCATGGATTACACAGGTTTTCAACCAAATCTCCTTCCATCATGGATTTTGTTAATTAAAACCTTTATGAATCCATTCTCAAATTATCTTTAACAAAATTTATATTTCAAAACTTCATCTCATCACTTTTCACTTTAAATAAAAGATAATTTAGCTTCATAATTAAATCTCAATTAACTTTTGCGTTTGATAATCCGTTATGCAAATCTAGTTTCTTTGAAAATCCTTAATCCACCTTTCGTATTTAAAACGATTTCCCAACATTCTATTCTTTAATCTTAATTAAAAGATTATAATTCTTTCCAAATTTCTTGCTTTTAATTTCCTAAAATCAAAGATTTAATTAAATCCAAAATTATGATATGAATTTCCACAACTCAATCTCATCGAGTTTCAAGAATGATATTATTGAAGATGCCATCGACAACAAAAATCAAATTAATTGATATTGAACATGTTATATAGAAATTATATCTACTTATATTCGATACCAATTCTCATAATCATCTAATACTATAAGCAGAATAACGATAATAATATCTTCAAAATTCCTCACATAGTATACGTTTACACCACGGAATTTCATATCAAATATCCGAATATTATTTCTATCCAACTCATCTCAAATAAATCGGGAAACTTGTATCTTAGTTAAAAGATTTATCCAACTCTTTGATATTAGATCTAGCTAGAAATCCATCAACTTATCATTAATATTAATCTCCGTATCTAACTCATACTATAAGCAGAATAACGGTAAACTACCTTCTAAATTCCTCAAATAGTAGGGGTCATCATCTACAGCGATAATATTAAACATCTGAAGATTCATCTCCTATCATATCCAATCTATCTATAATTGGAAAACCTTTTTAATATTAATAAATCAATTAATATAAAATATAAATTATTTTGATAATTTTAACCCTTTTGAAAACATTTCACAAATCATTTAAAAATGATTACTTATAGTTTGGAAAACAGTTTATGGGTTAAAAACTTTTAAAATTGATCATTAACAACATTCCAAAAGCGTTGTAAAAGCATTATAAAACAATTATATTGGCTAATTTGATCGAAATAATCTTTAAGTTGCCCAAAACTAATTTTTTCCAATTCAAAACACTTTTAAATAATTTATAATCAATTTACAAAAAAAATTCATATTTTTAAAACATTAAAAATAGTTGTTTACAAGTACGATCGACAAACTGCACTTGCAACGACCTTTTCCAAAACTGTTTTAAACATAACTTGAAAATTTTATATTGAAATTTGAAAATCCTTTTTTTCTTGAATGCTAATATAAGTTAGGACCAAACGTTTCCGGTTTTAGGAAAACCCAATTTAATTTGCTCAAGTTATAGTCGTTTAAAGTTAGCGGTCGAAAACGCGAACTACCGCTGCGCAACACGTCAGATTTTGACCGCAATATAATTTAGTACAAAAATAATTCCAAAATACTTCAAAATACTTTTAGAAACCCTTATATACTTATATAAACCATTTTAAAACATTTTCTAGAAAGGAAAACCAAACTTCACTTTTTGAAACAGAACCCATTTTCATTGTTTTAAAAACAAATCTTGTTTAACGTCAAAAACCCATTTAAAAAAACGTTCCTTTTTACGGAATTTGTTCGTATATATACATTTCCAAACTATTTCACATTCCAAATTTGAAAATAATTTTTTCAAACCAAATTTCCAATATTATGATAATATAATATTATTTACGTTTTCAACGATGAAGGAGATTTAACCGATCAATGATGCAATACCATAATTGTAGTGTCATAGTTTGTGTCATAAAACATTAACAACCATATAAACATCCACTGCAACCATCGTCAACATTATTAAATAAATAATAATTGTGCACAAGCGTTATAACACTAACGCTTAATAGTGTGTTTGTCCGTTCTAATCTACACAACCATCATCCATGACAAACAAACATCAACCATTAAACTTCCATAACTGGATTAAATTAATGACACTAGTTAATTATCCAAATTATTACTAATAAATCTTCACTAATTTGTGCACATTAAACTATTGTATAAATTTAAAGTGTTCTCAATCTCATAGCTTCCAATCTTCGGTGGATGAGCTTGGCGAACACCATCGAACAGAGCTTCGCTTGCACCAATATGCTGATAGAACACGCACGTGAATATATACGCATATATATATATGTGTGTGTGTGCATATATATATATATATATATATATATGTATATGTATGTATGTACATATAACTCTAATATCTTTTTCTTTTTATTATAAAAGGGGGGAGGGAAGGGGGCGAACTTTGAAGTAGGGAGGTGAGGTCCACGTGGACAGGGGAGGGTAGGACTCGGGTTAGTTGTGGAGGGTGGCGGGTAAGGTCTACGATGGAGGAGGGAGGTGGCGAATGGTAGGGAGGAGGAGGGTCGAGTATAGATGAGAGGATGGTGGAGTTTTGGATGGATTTTGGAGAGGTGGAGCAAGGGAGGCCGGCAGTGGGCTGCCGGAGGTGGCAGTGGCGCAAGGCCGTAGGGAGGAAGAAATGGTGAAGGAGGTGAGAAGGAAAATGGAAGAGTGGATGGTGAAAAGTGGAGAGCATGCTCCTCCCTTTTATAGCCAATTTAAGGGGCATTTTTGTCATTTTAGTCATAGAAACATGTCAGCAAAAGGCTCAAACACATGCACAATGGCACCTATTAAAACCGCCATTCTAAAACCACGGGCATGCATGAAACCATAGGACAAAACTATGTGCAAGATAGCAACACCTTTAGCCACACTTATAAGCATGACTAAATTCGCAACGCCTCTCAACCGTTACTATTTTCAAGTGTTATGGCTTATCGTTTACCCAATAAAACATCTGACAATTAGTCCAATAAAATACGATAATAGCTAATGTATTCTCGACAAAATTTCGATGATGTTTTATCTAACCAATTAAATTATAAATCATGTTTTAATAAACATTACTTAACAAATATAATTTGGTAAAAGATTAATTAAAAATAACTTCATAAATACGTTTTGGAAAATCTTATAAATTCTTATTAAAAATTATATCATCATATTTTTCCAAAAATCATTATTTAAAATATCACTAAAACATATTTATATTTATTATAATTATTTAAAATCCATATTTAAATTAAATCTATTTTGTATCCAGAAAATTCAAATTATATCCAAAAAATTAAAATTTAACCTGTTAAAAAATTTGGATCGTCATATTCACCTCCCTTAAAAAAAATGGTCCCCGTAAATGAATGAAGTTACTTATTAACTTAAATTTGGAAAACTCTTTTAAATTTTATGAAATAAACGTCGAATAGTGTATATGCGAGTCTATAACAGATTAGGAATATCAGGGTCAACCTAAAAATATCATAATTATATCATCATGTCTGAGTACATCCATACCCGAGTACACAAGATGATGGAATCACCTAACCTAGGTACGTACTACATACTTAAGGTGGTATGTGTCGAAATAACAAAAAGTACACCTATCAAGGTACTAGTCCCCAAAATATGTCCTATCCCAAAACATCTTAGTGAATCTAAGCAATTAAGATAACTATATACAATGTATACAAAGTCCATCTCTCTCAATTTGACTAATCCTCCGACATATCTGACCCATCGCCAGATGATCAAGTCAAACTGAGCTCTTATGGCTCCTCATTAGCGAAATCTTCATCAATCACCCATATCTTATCATCTTCCATATACCCATCATCATCATCATCAATAACTACTCCATCACCCTAACTTGTCATCTACGTGTTCCATCTCATCAATAATCTCGCCAACCTCGTCAGCTAACTCAGGCACTACGTCCCATTCAGGACGCTCATCCTCAGGTATCTTCCCTAACAACCGCTGATCCTTCTCATCTAAGACTTCCTACCATATCGCATCAAGCATAGCATCATCAAATCCTAGGGGTACCTCAATGTCGTAGTAAGCTGCGATCTCTGCTCTAGTCATCTGGTCTATGATCACCGGACTTGGGGGTATATCCTGGTGATAGAGCATGTGCCCTACAAGCAATCTGTTTGATGTTAATAATAATAAAATTGTTGATGTTATATTTTATTTTGAATAAAACATTCTATTATGTTATATTTACCGCGTAATATAAATATTAACATAATTGAAGTCCCTAGAATAATAATACATAATTATATAGTTTCAAGTAAGTGACTTGAACATGAGATTATATAATATAATAATTCTTAAATGTCCCTAGTCAAGTTTTATTGTTTATATAGGACAACGATAAAATATTGAGACTAGCATGTTGATTAGGGGTACCTCAATGCCGTAGTAAGCTGCGACCTCTGCTCTAGTCGTCTGGTCTATGATCACCGGACTTGGAGGTATATCCCGGTGATAGAGCATGTGCCCTACAAGCAATCTGTTCGATGTTAATAATAATAAAATTGCTGATGTTATATTTTATTTTGAATAAAACATTCTATTATGTTATATTTACTGCGTAATATAAATATTAACATAATTGAAGTCCCTAGAATAATAATACATAATTATATAGTTTCAAGTAAGTGACTTGAACATGAGACTATACAATATAATAATAAGTATTATAATTCTTAAATGTCCTTAGTCAAGTGTTATTGTTTATATAGGACAACGATAAAATATTGAGACTAGCATGTTGATTGACTAATGATCATATCTCATTGATCATTAGTATAAATGATATTAATGTCAATACATAAATACGTATTGGTGAGTAGTGTATTAGGCTGACCCCCTATGGGAAAACTTCATGGAGTATAAATAATAGTGTTATTAGTTATTCTCATAGTAACAGTGATATAACTAAATCAAATTTTATTCGAGGATATTAGTGTTTTGATATCACCAAAAGTTACTCTTAACCAAGTAAACTATAAAGGTGATTATCGGATACATCTCGAATCGAATGAAAATTATGAATGATCTAGATGGAATTTAACCCTATAATATAAGTAGAGATATCAATAGGCCTCTTGATTGAGTATGATTATGAAATGCATGGTCGTGCTCATATATTGATTTTTTTATATAATATGCTCATCGATCAAGATAAAAGGATTAAGAGGATGATACGTTCTATGCCTCGAGTTTAATCCTGGATATACTAGTTAAAAGGATTATATTACGTTGATACACTGGTCACAGAAAAGGTTATATTGAATCATTAATTTTATTATAACTTGGGTAATAACAATGTATTACTAGACGTCGCTCACTGTTTATAATTTTAAATATGATTTAAAATTATTGCCAACGTTATAATAACCTATAGGGTCACACATAAGAACGTTAAATAGGGTTAAAGGCATTCATAATAACAAGGAAATCAAGTGTTGATGATTTTCTTTTGTTTTGAAATGGTGAATAGAATATACGGTCCAGCTATAATATCTCGTTTACGTATTAAAAAAGAGAGCAGCGACCCTTCTTTTATAATCTCATAAAAAAGAATTTCTATTGGAAACCTAAATCCCTAATATCTCGGCTCGTACCATTCCTCCACCCTCCTCAATTTCATTTGAAGCTATCGAGATTATCGTTCATGGACTTCTCTAGATACGTTGCCTTCAAGCGTTTGTTTTTTATTCAACCCAGATCCGGCCTCATTCGATTTCGCGATTTGGATAACGAGGAGAAAGGTAAACGATTTTCAATTCGATTTTGCACTTAGGGTTCATTAATTTTGAACAATCCGCTACGTTTTCGATCCACCTTAACCTTCAGTGGTATCGAAGTCATAGGTTATCATCGGTTCTGTTATTGGTTAGGCTGTGCAAAGATCTGGAATGTAATAAACATACGATTCTGAAATGAATTGGTTCATGGTAAACATTTTTTTTTGCTCTTTGTATTGAATCTGAATTGATATTTGATATTAATTTGGTTATGAATAATCAAAATTCCAGTTCTTGTTTGTTAAAACATGTGACATGGCTTAATCAGTGAATTGTATGTATTTCGGTATGAGTTTGGATCTGTGAATTTGGTTAACTCAGAAAATTCTATGATTGCTCTTTTATAGTTATAATCGAGATAAAAATCATTTTTTCTCTTATTCACTGCTACATCCAGATAAGATTTGTTTTCTTGAAAATAATGAATAATGGATATGTGTGTTTTAATTACTACATGATCTTGTTTCGTTATATTTCCTTTTATGGCAGTACGATTCGGTCCATAACCTGGGTTGTTTGTTACTATTTGAACTAGCACATACATGAGCAAATATAAATGATATTTAACTTTTTCTTCAACCAATTTGGATAGATATGCATAGTTAGATATCATATGCATATTCACTTCATATGTGAGTAATTAACCTTGCAGTAGTCCTATTTTCCAAGAAAAATTGAATTTGGGCACTATATTTTTTGTTTTGGAAACATATAATGTATATGTCTTTGCTACAGACTATGCTAGTATAGTATTCAACACCTTCAGTGATTGTTTAGGTTAGAAAATTTAAACTGAAAATTGTATGCACAATCAAATGTTTCTAGACCATATTCCAAATTTAAGTTCTTTGCTTATGACCATACTGTATGGTCTTAAATTAAGATATGAATATGTAACTGATACGTAACATTGTGTATGCATGTATTGAACAATTATATGCATTATGTAGTAAGTAATGTTTTGTAAGTATATGTTGATATACCACTCAATATTTTAATTAGTGTGTGTGTGTATATATATATATATATATGAGCAGCGATCGGAGGCACCCCTGTTGCACCCCTCATCCGTTCGTGAGCTATGACGATCCAAATCCAACGGGAATTTGTAGATGTTCAATCTACACATATATAATGATCTATCCAAAATTTTAGCTCGTTCTGACATTCATAACATTTTCTATTTGATGTTTAAATTTAATGGTTTGAATAAATGTCTGAATGGTGAGTAATTGAGTTATGATTTTGGAAATGCTACGAATGTCAGAACAAACTTAAATTTTGGATATATCATAATATATGTGTGGATTGAACATGTACAAATTCTCGTTGGATTTGGATTTCCATAGCTCACGAATGGATGGGGCATGCAATAGGGATGCTGCAAAACAGGGGTGCCCCCGATCTCTCCTCATATATACATATATGTATATATACACACACATCACTGAATAAATATATTATTACATTACATGCTATTATCCATGTATTATCATGTGCGAGACATGCAAATCAGTGACTGGTATTTAAATTTTCCGAACTATTTGTGGTGATTCATGGAACACGCAATGTATCTTTTATGATTTAATGATATAATCTGAACTGTTTTTATAATTTGATATACTGAATTATGCAACCAAGCAAAGATGTATATCTGTATTGAATACTATATTATAATTGCAACATATATGTGTTATATTGCAAAAGAATTGCAAGCAATTTTGATATCAAATGTCATCTCAGTATAGTTGTATATGTCTGAGTATATGCCGTTTATCTTTTTGAGTAAATGCCTGTACGTGGTGATGTATTTAAATACTTGTAGAAAAGTTTCTTACCCATGCCTGCAGTTTTGATTAAATATATTTTAGTATTGTTGTATATATGGGTCGAAATGTGTTTCATGATAGTGACAGGTGCTTGTAAGGCTTGGTTATATTTATGCTGATGAGTTGAACGTGATTTATCGATTACAATTGTTATGCAATATATTTTTGTATGGCATTACATAAGATGAACTGAAATTTGGTTTTGAAATGTTCAAAAACAATGGCAAAGTATATTTTAATTCCTTTAACACTTATGCTATTTAAAAATGCTATATGCCCAATTCATATCCTTTTAATTGCGTTTATGTGGAATTAAAATTATCAATATAAAATACTTGTATTTTAAAGATGTATAAATAACATGATTAGCCGATTTGAATTTAAATCCCTTTAAACCAATTATTTATATTAAGTCGTGGTGACGTCTTCCAATAAATACACTCATCAATGCAGAATCAATAGATGTAGGTAATGCCAAAGCATTAGTACACTTTTTATTTTGACTATATGCGATAGAGTAAAAGGGATACTCAAATTGTATAATTGGGTCTGACTTAGCTAGGCTGGCATAATAAAATTATGAACTTAGAGAAAAAGAGCATGAAATATTCAACATCGTAATGAACAAAACATGTTCATTGTGTTATCAAAGAATTATATACTATATAATTGACATAAGATGTCTACCTAAAAGGTTGTGTTTGGGGATTAGCCAAAGCTAACTCAAGGCACGATTAGATATGAATCTTGGACCTCATATATATATATATATGTATGTATGTATGTATATATATAGAAGGATGTTGATTTCAGTGGGAGCATATTTATTTTGTTTATACATTTATATTAATAATGCAATGATTTGTATAATTTTGATTGTCAAAATTTGTGATGCAAAATTATTTATCATTATTATATTATATATTATCTTATGTAGATATTAAATGGCAAGCAACACAAACAATTTATCACTAATTTCTGTCCTTGAAAAAGAAAAACTGAATGAAATTAATTTCCTTGACTGGCACTGAAATTTAAGAATTATCCTCAAATAAGTTTAAAATTGTATGTACCTGATGGGCCTACTCTAGAGACATCATCAAGTACAACACATCGTGTAGAGATTAATGCCCACAAGAAGCACCAAGATGATGCTCTTGATGTCACCTGTCTCATGCTTGCAACCATGACTTTGGGGCTTTAGAAGCAACAAGATTTCATGGATGCTTATGAGTTGATCGAGCACTTAAGAAATTTTTCAAAGGGCATGCTCGACAAGAAAGGTATGAAACAAGTAAGGCACTGTATCACTGCAAAATGGGAGAAAAGAAAGGATACATCGAGTACCTTTAAAGGTTAGGGTTTCCGCTGACACCTGAAGCTCAAACTGATCTTGTTTTACAATCATTTAATAGTCACTACTCTCAATTCGTCATGAATTATATCATGGATGAAATAGATAAAACCTTGACTGAGTTATTAAGCATGTTAAGAACTGCTGAAAATAATATGAAGAAAGCGGAACCTGATGCCATTATGATGGTACAAAAGGGGACTGCTAAAGCCAAGGGAAAAGGCAAGAAAAAGCAGATTATGAAGACTACTGCCAAGTCCAATTTCAAAAAGGCACTGAATCCTAAAGGAGGGTTTTCCAAAGGGGATGATTGTCACTGCCGTGGAAAGCCAGTTCATTGGAAACACAACTTTTATCCTTATTTAGAAGACTTGAAGAAGAAGAAGGGAAGTTTGACTTCACCCGATTCAGGTATAAATGTTATAAATGTCAATTTATTTACTTCTACATCTTGGGTATTTGATACTGGATGTGGGTCACATAGTTATGTCAATTTGCAGAAAACGCAAAAGAGTAGAAATTTGGCAAACGGAGAAGTGGGCTTACGAGTGGGAAATGAAGCAACAGTTGTTGCATTAGCCATAGGAAGTTGCAGCTTATTCTTACCTACTGGATTAGTTTTAGAGTTAAAAGATTGTTACTATGTGCCTCCCATTAAAATAAATATTATTTTTGTTTCTTGTTTAGACAAGATTGGATTTTCATTTATAATAAACTACAATTGTTGTTCATTTTATTTAAATGAGATATTTTATGGAGATGCACAATTAGTTAATGGTCTTTATGTACTTAACTTTGATATGCCTATTTATAACATTAATACTAAGCAGATTAAATCTAATGATTTAAATCCAATGTATCTTTAACATTGCCATTTAGGCCATATAAACGAGAAACGCATATCAAAACTCCATAAAGATGGAATTTTGAATGCATTTGATTATGATTCACATGAAGCATGCTAATGTTGTTTATTAGGCAAGATGACCAAAGATCCTTTCACTGCACACAGTGAACGGGCTAGTGATGTATTGGCCCTTATACATAGTTATGTATGTCGACCAATGAGTACATCAGCTAGAGGTTGGTTTTATTACTTCATTACACTTACTATGATTTCAGTAGATATGTATATGTGTATCTTATGAAACACAAATCAGAATCCTTTGAAAAGTTCAAAGAATTCAAGAATGAATTCAAAACCTACTTGGTAAGAATATAACTACTCTTCGAACAGATCGAGGATAAGAATATTTAAGCCAAGAGTTTAATGACTATGCGAAAGATTGTGGAATTGTATCACAACTCACTCCACCGGGAACGCCACAATGGAATGGTGTATCCGAAAAGGGGAAATCACACCATATTATATATTGTATGATCAATGATGAGTCATACAGATCTTCCAATAAGTTTTTGGGGTTATGCCCTTGAAATAACTACATTCGTACCTAATTGTATTCCCACTAAAACGGTTCTGAAGATGCCATATCTGGTATGGATTGGGAGATGTCCTAGTGTGTCTTTTATGAAGATTTGGGGATGTGAGGCGTTTGTTAAACATCTTGCTTCAGACAAGTTTGGACCCAAATCAGATAAGTGTTATTTTGTGGGATATCCATAGGAAACAAAAGTATAATATTTCTACAAATCTTCTGAGAATAAAGCGTTTATTGCTCAAACTGGTATTTTTCTGGAAAGAGAACTAGTCTCTAAAAGTACCAATGGGAATAAAGTAGAACTCGAAGAAATTCGGGAACCACCAGATATCATTGAAACTGAACTTGAAATTCAACAAGGATCACGAGTTATTATGGAAAATAAGCCTGCTCAAATTACACAAGATATTCGTAGATCTAGTAGAATATGTTATGAGCCTAATAGATATTTCGTATTTCTTTTCACTCAAACTAGGGACGTAATGCTCATAGATCAAGGTGAGCCTACTTCTCACCAAGAGACTATGAATGAACCAGAATCTAAGAAATGACTTGAAGCAATGAAATCTGAAATGGATTCCATGTACACCAACCAAGTGTGGACTTTGGTTGACCCGCTGAAGGGGCAAAAACCAATCAGGTATAAGTGGGTTTTCAAGAAGAAAACTGACATGGATGGGTAGACTAAAAACATATAAATGCCAATTGGTGGAGAAAGGTTTCAAATAAGTTCACGGAGTTGACTATGATGAAACCTTCTCCCTAGTGGCAATGGTTAGTCCATTCAGATTATGTTTGCAATTGTAGCCATTTACTATTACAAAATCTGGCAAATGGATGTAAAAATTGCATTCCTTAACGAAAATCTTATTGAAGATGTGTACATGACACAACGTGAAGGTTTTGTTAATCTAAAGGATGTTAGAAAAGTATGTAAGCCACAACGAACCATTTATGGATTAAAGCAAGCATCTCGGAGCTGGAATTTTCGCTTTAATGAAATAGTCAAAGAGTTTGGCTTCACTAAGAATGAATATGAACCTTGTGTATACAAGAAAATTAGTAGGAGTAACATTATATTCCTACTATTATATGTAGATGACATATTACTTATTGGGAATGATGTTAGTTCATTACAAGCGGTGAAGACGTGGTTGGGGAAAAGTTTCTCAATGAAAGACTTAGGTGAGGTAACATATATCTTAGGTATCAAGATCTATAGAGATAGATCAAGAAAGCAAGGGCAAGGGAAGAGAGCTGGATCTACTTCTGGAGGGCAGGTTCACGCTCTCATGGCACCTCCGCAAGAACGAGGTAGAAATATTTCTGTTGAGAGTTTAGTTTATCTTTTTGATCATCCTGTTCGTACACTCTTTGATTCTGGCGCATCACACTCTTTTATATCTACTGCTTTAGTTGAATCTCTGCACCTAGACACCAGTTTAGTAGAGGATCCCTTGGTTGTTTCAAATCCAATTAGGGGCTCAACTTATTTGTCAATGATTTGTATGGATTTGAAAATTTCTATACTAAGCGTTGGGTTTAGATGTAATGCCTATGTTTTGGGCTTCACGGGCTATGGGTTGATTCTAGGCATGGATTGGCTATCCAGTAATGGTGCCATCCTTGATTGTGAAAAGAGAGTGGTTAGACTCATGACTCGCCTTGGTAACACTCTCGAAATTTCTTGTAATCCCATGAACTCTGTTATGCTTAACTATCTAGAATATCTTGATGCATCTATTGAGAATTTGCAATCTGTTAGAGTAGTCCGTGAATACTTGGATGTCTTTGAAGAGGTGAAGGGGTTACCTCCGAAGCGGGAGATAGACTTCCGCATATGCCTCGTTGATAATGCAAAGCCCGTTGCTTTACCCGTTAGACACATGGCTCAAAGGAGAGGAAAGAACTCAGCAAGCAAGTTAAAGAGTTGCTTGAGAGGGGGTTTATAAGGCGGAGTATTTCTAAATGGGGTGCTCCAGTAGTATTCGCAACCAAAGAAGATGGTTCGCTTCGCCTATGCATTGATTATAGGGAGCTAAACAAGATGACCAAGAAGAATAGGCACCCACTTCCAAGAATAGATGACTTGTTCGATCAGCTTGCAGGTGCATCGGTTTTCTCCCAACTAGATCTAGCTACCGGGTTCCATCGGCTAAGAGTGGCTGAAGACAGTATTGATAAGACCGCGTTCAAAACCACAAATGGTTTCTTCGAGTGGCTTGTCATGCCTTTCGGCTTGACAAACGCACCCGCTTATTTCGTTGACTTTATGAGCAGGGTGTTCAGGGAGTTCCTTAATAAGTTTGTGGTGGTCTTCGTTGATTACATTTTGATTTTCTCAAAGAGTGAGGAAGATCATGCTCAGCATTTAAAAGAAGTCATGGATACTCTTCGAGCACATCAGTTGAAAGCCAAATTCTCCAAATGCCACTTCTAGAGAGAGGAAGCAAGGTTTCTTGGACATGTGGTGTCCAAGGAAGGGTTAGCTGTGGACCCCGCAAAAGTAGTTGCGGTGCAAGATTGGAAGGTTCCACGGGATGCGACCGAAGTCCGAAGCTTCCTCGGGCTAGCGGGCTTTTACCGAAAGTTCGTCAAAGACTTTGCGAAAATCTCAGCTCCACTTACAAGGTTGACGAAGAAGAACCTAACTTTCAATTGGGATTTGGATTGCGATGTTGCTTTCCAACAATTGAAAAGGGCTCTAACAACAGCCCCAGTTCTGACATTGCCGGATGGTAGCAAGATGTTTACCTTATACACGGATGCATGTGGTACGAGACTAGGTGCTGTCTTGATGCAAGAAGGGAAGGTAGTAGCTTATGGAGGAAGGCAGTTGAAAGTACATGAGAAAAACTGCCCAATCCACAATCTAGAGTTGGCTGCCATCGTCTTTGCGCTTAAGTCTTGGCGCCATTATCACCTTCGTGAGAAGTTTGAATTGTATACTGACCATAAATCGTTGAAGTACCTTTTCTCGTAGAAAGATCTTAACTTGAGGCAACAAAGGTGGATGGAGTTCTTGGCATCCTATGATTTCGAGGTTTCCTATACCCCTGGCAAGGGCAATGTAGCCGCAGACGCCTTGAGTAGAAAGAAGCTGACCTTAAGCCATCTCTTTGTAGAAAGGCAGAGCTTGGAATACATAGCCAACTTTGACTTTAGACCCTCCATCGATCATGTGACTGGTTTGTTAACATCGCTAGAAGTGCGGCCTACTCTTTTGGACTCAATGGGAACCGCGCAACGTGAAGACCCTCAGCTAGTTGATGTGATGGATAAGCTAATTAGGGGTGAGACTTCTGGTCACCTCAATAGATATTCCATCAATGATAAGGGTTGGTTGAGGCGGGATGGAAGGCTATGCGTCCCACAAGCAAGGGATTTGGTGAAGAAGGTTCTCGAAGGGGCACACTATTCCAAGTTGACCATACACCCAGGTGGAGACAAGATGTATAAAGACGTAAAAAGGGTTTTCTTTTGGAATGGCATGAAAAGGGATGTAGCTGAAGTCGTCTCTAAGTGCTTAATATGCCAGCAAGTCAAGGCGGAGCAAAAGAAGCCTGGTGGTTTGCTTTATCCTTTAGAGGTCCCACAGTGGAAATGGGATAGCATTTCAATGGACTTTATTGATGGGCTGCCTAGGTCAAGAAGGGGCAATACCAGTATTTGGGTAATAGTGGACAGGCTCACAAAAAGCGCTCACTTTATACCCGTTAAAAGTAGAAGGACTGCCTCATCTTTAGCATCCATTTATCTTAAAGAGATAGTTCGACTCCATGGGATACCCTCCAACATTGTGAGTGACCGAGATCCTATCTTTACGAGCGAGTTTTGGAAGATCTTGCAAGAGGCTATAGGCACACAACTATGCTTAAGCACGGCCTATCACCCCCAGACCGATGGTCAGACGGAAAAGGTGAACATAGTATTAGAAGACCTCTTGAGATTATGCATTCTTGACTTTGGAGGAATATGGGAGGATCATCTCCCTTTAGTGGAGTTTGCCAATAACATTAGCTATCAAGCCACCATAGGCATGACACCCTTCGAAGCTTTATATGGAAGACCATCCCGATCACCAACTTTTTGGTGGGAGTCTACAGACAAGCTCATACTTGGACCAGATATAATTAAAGAAACTTCAGAGAAAGTGGACTTGATACGAAGAAGAATGAAGACTGCCCAAGATAGACAGAAGTTCTACGCAGATAAAAGAAGGAACGACCTTGAGTTTGAGGTTGGAGACAGGGTTTTCCTTAAAGTATCTCCTTTAAGGAACGTCGTTCGCTTTGGATCCCCAGGAAAGTTGGCATCAAGATTTGTAGTGCCGTTTCCTATCATTGAAAAGATTGGAAATATGGCTTACAGAGTAGAGCTGCCCGAAAGATTGGCTGGAATTCATAATGTCTTTCATGTTTCTCACCTATGAAAGGTCTTACACGAGTCTACGGAAGTGGTGGAACCAAGCATATTAGAGGAAGTAGAAGTAGAACGAGAGGCGACTGTGAGAAGAGTTCCAACTTGTATCATGAGTACAGAAGTCAAGAAGCTACGCAACCGTGAAGTCAAACTTATTAGGTTCAATTGAGTGACGCTGAGGAAGACGCGACTTGGGAGACTGAGGCCAAGATACGCGCAACCTACCCTTTTCTTTTTGAGGGTACATCTTTGATATCTTTTTCCTTAAGTTTATTCATGCTCGTATCTATCTTTTTTCTTAAGTATTTCCTCAGTGCTATTATTGATCCTTAGGTAGAAACCAATGGATGTAAACACGTATTTGAAACATGTTATGATTGATGGTTGCAAGTGGTTGCAAGTGATTGCTAGTGGTTGCTCGTGGATGCATACACACACACATTAGGTGTTAAATCGGCTCAGTCAATTTCATATTGCATATGCATATATGTACTTGTATATGATTGAAACTTGATGTGTTATCATGTGGATGTTGCATTTGTATGAATGATTGTGCACTCATGTAGAAAATATGATTAGGGATGATTACATACATAATGGACTCATGGCACCGACATGACTTGCGTTAAGGAGGTCAACTGAATCAGTAGACCGCCTTATTTTGCATTAGATAAGGACATGTACACACACTATGCATATGACCATGAAGCATTAGAAGTCTTTTTAAGGACAATGGACGCTGTGTTTGATGGTTGAGTAGATGGACAATTAGATGGTAGGATATACGTTCTTCTCGACTCGAAGATTTCAGGGACGAAATCCTTTAAGGAGGGGAGAATGTAACACCCCGTATTTTGTGAAAACATTAAAGTAACGAATTAAAGAATAATTAATTACAAATGTGAGAATTAAGGGAAATGGCTTATGCCATTGCGTTCGTCTCGGAATTCTGCTTGAGATAGAGTTCGAGTTTGCGTAAATCGGACTCCGTATGAAGGAGTTATGACCTTCAGAAGATTCAAGAATTTAAATAATAAAACCAGCCCGAAATTCAAATTCAAGTTTCGAAATTTAAAAACCCCGAAACAGGCTGGGCGGGAAATTTCCCGCCCAGAAATCAGGTCGACCTAGGTCACATAGGTCGACCAGGGGGTCGACCTCCCCTTCGGGCCAGATTTGAAACCTGACGTGTTTCTTTGTGTGACAATTCTCTGAGTCATAAGGGCTTGTATGGCAAGTTCTGGTTGGTTCTCTTTGGTTTGAATGTCTTTGATTTGCCCTAGGTTGATCTAACGGCTCCTATTAAATCAAACTTCTATATAAGCAACCTAAATCTAAACCCTAAACCACACAAAAATATTCCTAGAGCTGTCATGCTGTCAATACTCAACCTAGAGTAGCCTCCATTCTCCTTCAACTAGAAAGCAAGTTAGAAATTACAAATCAAATCTAATTTAACTAAGAGAATTCAACGTCTACGACAAAGGAGAGCTATTCAGTTTCAGAATACAGATCCTAGAACACAAGACTAGTCTCCTTTTTGTAAGTCCAGTTATCATTTAGACCTAAATGATATTAGAATCGTGATTAAAATATCTGGATGTAGAACAACACCTAATGTAAATCTATGCCCATCCTTTTTGTTAAAACTAAATTGATTAAGACTATGACTCTTATCATGCTAAGTTTGTGATCATGTTGTATGTAATTTGATGATAAAACTACCATGTTAAATGCTTGGTAATGAACCTATAATTTGGCGATGACATATCATGTTGTATAATTTGGCGATGACATGTCATGTTGTATAATTTGGCAATGACATATCATGTTGTATAATTTGGTGATGAAATATCATGTTGTATAATTTGGCGATGACATATCATGTTGTATAATTTGGCAATGACATATCATGTTTTATAATTTGGCGATGACATATCATGTTGTATAATTTGGCGATGACATATCATGTTGTATAATTTGGCAATGACATATGATGTTGTATAATTTGGAGATGACACCTATATGTTGTATGTCAATTTGGGAATTTTGCTATGTTTATGCAAGTTCAACCGTGTTCACATATATGACTAGAACTACATGCTAATTTGTTTAGGTTTATGTTAATTTGATCCAACTAAATTAGCAAGTTCACAACTACATGCCTAATTTAAGTTTATGCAGTTCTATGTAAAACCCCTATTTTACGATTCATGTTGAGTAAATCTAAATTTGCAAGTTCATAATTAAATGTATATTGTTCTATGCAAAATTCATATGACACATGGGTAGTTAGATCCATATTTTTTTATGATGTTGGAATATTACATGTTCCTCTTTTTTCCCTTTTGTGTATGAGTTAGGCTATGTAGCGAGCCTAACGTTTTATGTGACTTATGCGAATGTTTAACGGGGGTAACGTTGGGAAAAAACATGAAATCACATATAATTGGCATATTTGGCTCATAAACATGTAAACAGTTTATGCCATAAAGTGGTATAATTTTTATACCTAAAATTATGAACTTGATTTAAAGGGAAAGTGGGGCTTGACTTGAATGACAATAATTTACATATAAACATAAAGAGGTAAATATGTTAATTTAGAAAAGACGAATATGCCTAACCCGAGGTTAGATTGAGTTACGGTGTAAGACTGCCCGGAACCACCCGGCACATCCAGCAACCGTAACAATATATACCTAATGTGAGAGGTTAGTGCATTGAGCCCAAAAGAACCCGAGGTTAGACTGCGTTGCGGTGTAAAACTGCCCGGACTCGACCGGCACATCAAGTGGCCGCAACAATACCTGTCTAATGTGAGTGGTTGGTGCTTTAATGAATGAATTAAAGCTAAGTCAGGAATGGTAGGGTTAAGTTAATTAAGGCAACACTTAACCAATACAACATGTTAACTAAACTGATGGGTGGCGTTAGGTTAACTTGGACACTTAACCAATTTAACATGTTGATTAGGAAAACCCTAGTAACGGGGACCCATTTCAGCAGTAACCCACATAGATGTATCATGGTACGCTGAACTAGGCAGGGTTGGGCATGATTACTGGGCTGATTATAAGTGGTCAAAACAATGGCGGTTGGTGCGTCAGTATAGGTTCCGACGGAGTATGGGCGCGCACGTACTCCGGAGTGGAAAAAGCAGGTACTGGGCATCAATAGTTATACACTGTGCATCTTGAATCATGTCGAGTTGCCACCATAGGATTTGATACACCCCATGGTAGGACCAGCACAGGTATCTACAATCGAGCGGGGCTGTATGACACAAGTAGTAAATGCGTGTGAGTAGGAGCCGATCGATAAAAAGGGATCACTGGGTTTGAACTCATGACGATGGTTGAAATATCTAGTAGGTGCATAGAATATGGATATGAGTGCGATAGTATGATTAGTTTATCTTGCCTTGTTTATATTGCCTTATCCTATGTTACCTTATTTCTTTGTTATTGTCCTGCATCCAGTTTATTCATGTCGTGGTTCTCTTACCAGTTTACATGCTGAATAATCTCTGGACTTACCAGACTTATGTCTAACCCATTTTTCTTTCGCTCTCTTTTCTTCCATTTCCCCCCTCAGGTAGCCAGTGAGGGAATAGCTCAGCTTAATTCGGACCGTTCACCTTTCCAAGCTTGAAGAGTTTGTGATGTATGGCTTGGAACCTCTTATCTTTGGCTATGGCTTTGGACACACTACCACTTTGGGATTTATGCAGTTTTATTTGTGTTTTATGCTTCTTTATGTTATAATCAAGACATAGATTTTGATGTAATGATTTGGAAGTTGTTTTGAGACAGTTTGTTGTAATGTTTTTGTTATGAACCACGTATGAAATAAATTTAGTTTTTCCGCTGTTTATATATGTCTGTCTTGTAAATTATCTGTGTCTTTTACCTGTAATGCTCCACCAAAGTTAAGGCATTCCCTTTGTGAGTGACCTTAATGGAGGTGGGGTGTTTCACTAAATATGTACTACGAAGCCAGTATCCTAAGAAACTTCATGGTTAAGTTTACATTTCTAGCTAGCCTACCGTCTACCATTTCGCAGACCTACCATCAAGCTTTCTTAGCTGTCAAGCTGTTCTTTTACGTGGGTATCACGGCTCATCTTCTATATAAATCACATGACTCCCATTTCTTTTTTTTTCCTCTGTTTTCAGAAAATGAAGAATCCGCGATCCTCTAAATTTTATTTAAATCATATACTTCACTAAAAAATTTAGCGCATATGTATACGAGATAATTGAAACGTTCTCTGTATTCTTATATTATTTTTGTGAGGCGTGACATTTTTCCAAACTGCTCGACGTTTTTGCCGCAAGCATAGGGATGGTAATGTATGGAGTTTGTGAAAATCAGTTGCTAGTTTTGGAACGTGGAGGGGAAAGCGCACTGGAATGAAAAAATGTTGGGAGTTCCGAGACAAACAGAGTTGCTGTTTTTTTTATAGCAAAGGAGGGATTCGATGCAAGTTGAGGAGGGCCACAGAGCTTGAAGTTATAGTGCCAGATAATGGAGATTGGGATGAAATGAAGGACAGGGATATTTTGGTGATCGTTTGTGGAGCATTGAAGGAGGCATATGGGAATAAACTCACGGATTTGGGGCTCGAAAGGCTTCAGGAAGTTTGGGGGTTGCATTCAGGATGGCGTGAAATGCTTTGTTGTATGGGTGGTGCGTGTAACAACCCGAATTTTTAACAACGTGTTAAGACAAGAATCAAGGAAGAATTACATTATAAAATCTGAATCAGGATAAACGGGTTGCGCCATTGTGTTCGTCTCGGAAAAATACGCGAAATAGAGTCAGAAATTTCGTAAATCAGAGTCAGTATGACCCAGTTAAGGCCCAACGAAGTTTCACGAAAATTCAAATCCGAAAACAGATTTGAAATTCAGCCCAAAAAGAGAGGCGGGAAAAATTCCCGCCATACACTCAGGGTCGACACCCATGTCGACATGGGTGTCGACCCCTGGGTCGACCCCCCCCCCCCCCCCCGTAGAACCCCGACCTGGTGCACCTGCTTGTCATGTTGGCTCGGTTTTGGAGGCTTGTGACGATTTTGGATGGCTTGGATTCGATCTAGGGTTAATCCTATGGCCTAAAATGCTGCTAAACTCTATAAAAAGACCCTAACCTAAATCACTCAAACTCTCTCATGCCACGAAGTGCTGTCCAAATGCCAAGTGATCATGGCCTCCATCTCCAACTCCAAGAGACTATGCATGCAAATCGGATCCGAATCGAAAGGTACAAGCTTGCTACACCAAATCGAGGCTCGATCAACGTTGCTACGGCAATTTCATGACGGTTCTTCATCAAAGGAGTCACCTTTCATCGTCAAGACGATTCATGCACACCCTCTAAGCCTCGCTATGTAAGTTCTAGCTACTTCGAGATGTTAACGGTAGTTTAATCATGGCATGGAATAAAATGTGGTTAAACATGAGTGCTATAACCTATGCGAGCCTAGTTTGCTCCTTTAACATGAACATAGGACTTTAGGTTGTGTTTTAGCGACTAAACCATGCTATTCATGTTGCATTGGACTTAGTTTGCCATGCAAGATTGGACCTTTACTTGTGGTATGTTAGCATGCACACTTGAAACCACTTTGACTCATGAAACATGTGCATAAATGTGACTTTGAGTCTATGCAAGTATATGAATCCGAAGTCCTTTATGATAATATGCAAGTTTACCCCTTTGTATGACATAAGTAACATGTGCATGTTTATCCCTTCATGATAGGTTTATGACATGAACACTTATGCAAGTTACCCTCTTTATGACATTGTGCATGCTTGTGGCCAACCCCTATATGATAGTATGCATGTACAAGGCCAATCCCTTGATGATACCATGCATGTTTGAAGCCAACCCCGTCGTGGCATCGTGCATGTTTTGGGGTCAATGTGTACCATAGTATCTATACTATGTTGACTCGCTTTCACTCAAGTGAAAACACGATTTTGGGGTAGTTAGACAAACGTGAACGTGACGCGAAAACTTGACTTGAATGTGGCACGAAAACTTGACATGGGGTTGCATGAAAATGTGACACTCTTGAAACACTTAAACATGAACATGACACGTACGAAAACATGGAACTTGGGGCTAGACACGTATGGGTTGTAGGTGTAATAAGACACTAGACCAAACATGAAAGTGGCCAACTCGAGGTTGGGTTGAGTTTGTAGCATAAATCAACCCGGACTCGCCCGGCTTAACTAGTGGCTACAAACAATAGGACCCAATGTGAGTAGTTGTTCACATAGCACTTAAAACCCGAGGTTAGACTAGGTTGTGGTGTAAATCTACCCGGACCCGCCCGGCTTAACTAGTAACCACAACAAAGTCTAATGTGAGAGGTTGGGGTGCATTAATCTAATTAATGCCACATGAAAAGGTTAAGTAATTTTGATTAATGACACTTTACCGATATGACACGAATGGGTAGGTTAAGTTAAACCGGACTTGGTTCCTTAATGACACTTAACCATGTAAGACAATTAGGGGATGGGGTTAAGTAATCCATACTTAACTAATCTAACACGGTAAATTCGATGGGGTTAAGTAATTTACACTTAACTAATCCGACTTGGTAATTAGATGGGGTTAAGTAACTTAGACTTAACTAATCTAAAACACGGTAATTAGATGGGGTTAAGTAACCTTCACTTAACTAATCTAAACACGGTAATTCGATGGGGTTAAGTTAAACGCTTAACCAATCTAAACTTGGTAATTCAATGAGGTTAAGTAACCAATACTTAACCAACCTAACATGATAATTTAATGAGGTTAAGTAACTTATACTTAACCAATTATACATGATGATTTGATGAGGTTAAGTAACCTATACTTAACCAATCTAATAGGTGGACCTGATAAGGTTAAGTCACAAGACCTTTTAAAATTAGGCTTAACCATTGTAACACAATTAGTGGATGGGGTTAAGCTAACCCATACTTAACCAATCCGACTCGATAATCTGATGGGATTAAGATAATATGTGCTTAATCAATCTAACATGATAATCTGTTAGGGTTAAGACAAATAAACACTTAACCAATTTGACTTGATAGGGTTAAGTCATGAGTTTCCTGGTACACTTAACCAACTTGTAGGGCTAAGCCTTGAACTTAAATACTTAGCCAATCTTGACATGATTCGTAGGCAGGCTAAGTCACGAACCTGAATAACAACACTTAACCCAATAGACAAAACCCGAGTGGGAGGAACTAGGTAGAAAACCGGGATTAACAAGGATAACGGGAAAGGAGACTAAGTGGTAAACCTTAGTTTGGGAAACTAAGTAATAATTCTTAGTCAAGAGATTTGGACCAGTTCACAGATAGATGGGTAACCCGATACGGTGGGTTATCGCTTAAACACACGAGGAGGAGCAAATTATCTGACTTAGATAAAGGCTCCAACGAACTGGGTGACGAAGCGGTAGCTTCGGGGGACGTGAGGGTACTCTTGGTATCCCTCTGTGAGGTGGCAGATGGTCCATGAAACCCGGCCTCACAGGGGTTAAGGTCTGCGGTAGAAGAGCCAAGAGTATGCCTTGGTTGCTATGCGAGCGACCTAAAGACTGGGATGGATTAGCGTGGAGTCGACGATACTTGATTTTGCCCTGGATAGCACGTCGCCGACTACCTACCATCTTTAGTCAATCGTGTACGAACGGAAAGGCAGAGAACCCCCAACAGACCATGTTCTTGCTATCGAGTCATGGGTGAGGTTGGCCCATAGGAAAGTGGGGCTATAGTGGGGCCGGGAAGTGGTTCTCATACATGATCTTTCTTGGATTGCCTTTCAGTAGTTGAGGGAGGGGTCACGTGGGACCATAGCCACGGGTACAAAAACAGACCTTGATATCTGCGTCGGCAGACGACTCAAAGCTCCCGACCGAGTTCCGTATTTCTTGATTTTCCCTGGCACGGAACTCGGATGGCACATTGAGGAACATGTGCATCTAGACCTGGAAAACGATTCACGATACATACGCGGGATAAAGGGCGCGGTTGACGGGTGGCATAATCCCTAGTGGCCCTAGGTGGCTTGAACCCAAACCGGGATACGGAAACGTTCATTAGGTAGCATAATCCCTAGTGGTCCTAGGTGGCATAAATCCTAAGTGAACGCGCGATAGTTCATGGCAAGGAAACATAACTAGAACAAGGGTGGCAGTCCAAGATAACTTCAAGGATAAAATGGTACTACGTCGAGGTGGTATAGATTTACACGGGAAAGCCCGTACGGCATACGGCAAAGGACTGAACTTATACATGGAAAGAAACATACGAGTTGGGAAAACCTACATATGCTATATATTAGGTTGGCATGGACCATTACATGACATTGGGCAAGGGACATTCATAGTTAACACATGACGCGGGTTGGGATGCTAGTACGAGGGGTGCAGAGCAAATATACATGATAAATACCGTGGGATGTTATACATGATAGATACCTTGGGATTGTATACTTGATAGAAACCTGACGATGTGATACCTTGATTTATCATGATACCTTAGTTTAGCTTTCTCCAGTAGTTCATCCAGTTATCTTGGTTTAGCTTATCTATCTTGTCGTCATCCTTATGTTTACTTTCAGTTTATGCATGTCATGTTACCTTTACCTGTTTTTATACTGGAAGTAGATAGGACTTACCAGTCTTTATGACTGACCCCGTTTTCTTTCGCCTCTTTGTCTTCCGTTTCCCCCCAGGTTTCAGGGAGGAAATGATGCTGGTTAGTTCGGACCTCTTATGCTTGAAGGTCATCGTGTATAGCTTGGTCTTCTTTTGGCTATGGCTGCTTCACCGCTTTATTTTGGGGAATAATTTATGAAAAGGTTTTATGCTTCTTTACTATTGCAAGACAGGTTTTGATGTATTCTGATGTAAAAGGCTTTAGACCTTATTTATTAATGATATGAAAGTTGGTTTTACTTCCGCTGTTTTATATATGTTCTGTCTTGTAATATTTCTGTGCATGTTTACCTCGATAATGCTTCACCAAACCTAGTGCATTCCCTTTGTGAGTGACATTAGCGGAGGTGGGGTGTTACATTTGGTATCAGAGCAGAAGGTTACCAGACTGGGCAAAAGTTTTTAAAACCTTCTGAAAACTATTTAAAAAACCGTTTACAAAGAAGCATTTTTCAAGAAAAGTTTTTAAAGGCTATTCCCCAAAAGCCATTAGCACTATCCTTTGTTTCCTTGATTGAATCTCTTTTCCTTTCTTTCCTCCATCTGTAGTCACAGTAGTTTTAACTACGACTAATCCTTGTCTAGTTACGAAGTGTTTTCCATGAGATGGAGGTGGTTCTCGAGAGGCCTGTTACCGTGTTACAAGGAAGGGTAATAAGAGCAAGGATAAAGGACACGAGCTTAAGAATAAGCAACTTGTTGGTATAGATTAGTCCACGAAGGAAGGCAAGGACAAGATCAGCGAGAGGGAAATTGTATGCTCTCACTCCTAGCGTACCTAAGAGGGATGGTATCGTTTCTGTTAAAGGTTTAGCCTTTCTTTTCTATCGTCCCGTCTAGACTTTGTTTTGATCATCGCATCATTTAAGTCTGCCTCGATAGTTAAATCTCTGTACCTTAGTACTGGCATGGTAGAAGATCCCACTTTAGTCCCAAAATCTGGTTGGAGAGTTGGTCCATTTATTCATGACTTGTTTGGATTCGAGAACGTCTATGCCAAGTGTTAAGATTAGAAGCAATGCTTCTATTGTGGGCTATGGATGGATTCTAGGGGTAAAGTGGTTATCCAGTAAGGGATACCATTCTCGGTTTTGAAAAGAGGGTAGTCAGACTCTTGGCTTGCTTTGGTAATACCCTCGAAGTCTCGTGTAACCTTTTGGGCTTTGTTATGGTTAGTTACCTAGAATCACTTGATGTATTTATTGGAAATCTCCGATCCGATCAAGTAACGTTCGCCAATAAGGCGGATGGTTCATTCCGCTTAAGCATGGGTTATAGGAATCACCCTAGTAAGTGCACGTGGTTGGCATCGGTAAACGAGATCCAGAATTCACTAGTGAATTTTGGAGAGCTTGCATGAGTACGCAGATATGTTTGGGCCGAGCATACTAGGGAAAGAATAAGTGGAAGTGAAACGAGAGGCGACAGTGAAATGAGTTCCGACTCATACCTTGGAAATAGGAATCAAGGAGCTACGAAATCATGGAGTCAAGGGCGGTCAGGGCACAATGGAATTAAGCTCATGGAGATGCGGCTTAGACGCACGCATCATGTCTCTTTTTAAGAGTATACCGTTGATCCCTGGTTCTCCTGTAGAGCTTGCTTGCATGCTATCGGTTGGTGGATATCCTCTCGGTCCTGTTTCTGTTGCAAACCCCGTAAGGAGTTTGTCTTGTTTATCTTCTAGATACTATCTTGGGAACCTTAGATAGAACTCTATGGATGTAAACATGTATTTGAAACAAGTTATGATTGATATGGTTGCAAGTGGTTGCTCGTGGATGCGCGAATACACGTTAGATACTAGATTTACGCGGTCACGTTTCATGTTGCATATGCACGAGTATTTATACCTGTTTATGGATGAAATTGAAGGTGTTATCATGTGGATGTTGCATATGAATGAATGGTTGTGCACACATATAGTGTTTATATGACTAGGACTATTTGCATACATGTTGGATTCATGGCACTAAACATACTTTGCATTAGAAAGATCATTCAGGCCTGATCATTAGCATTAGCTAAGGAACATATACACACACTTTCTGCATGTGTACATGAAGCATTAGTAGTCTCTTAAGGACAATGGTTGCCTGTGGATGATGTTTTGATTAGATGGATGATGGATGGTAGGGTACGTTCTTCCTAACTTGGAGATTTCGGGGACGAAATCCTTAAAGGAGGGGAGAATGTAACAACCCGAATTTTTAACAACGTGTTAAAACAAGAATCAAGGCAGAATTAAATTATAAAATTTGAATCAGGATAAACGGGTTGCGCCATTGCGTTCGTCTCGGAAAAATACGCGAAATAGAGTCCGAAATTTCGTAAATCGGAGTCAGTATGACCCAGTTAAGGCCCAACGAAGTTTAACGAAAATTCAAATCCGAAAACAGATTTGAAATTCAGCCCAAAAAGAGAGGCGGGAAAAATTCCCGCCAGACACTCAGGGTCGACACCCATGTCGACATGGGTGTCGACCCCTCCCCAGGGGGTCGACATGGGTGTCGACCCCTGGGTCGACCCCCCCGTAGAACCCCGACCTGGTGCACCTGCTTGTCATGTTGGCTCGGTTTTGGAGGCTTGTGACGATTTTGGATGGCTTGGATTCGATCTAGGGTTAATCCTATGGCCTAAAATGCTGCTAAACTCTATAAAAAGACCCTAACCCCTAACCTAAATCACTCAAACTCTCTCATGCCACGAAGTGCTGCCCAAATGCCAAGTGATCATGGCCTCCATCTCCAACTCCAAGAGACTATGCATGCAAATCGGATCCGAATCGAAAGGTACAAGCTTGCTACACCAAATCGAGGCTCGATCAACGTTGCTACGGCGATTTCATGACGGTTCTTCATCAAAGGAGTCACCTTTCATCGTCAAGACGATTCATGCGCACCCTCTAAGCCTCGCTATGTAAGTTCTAGCTACTTCGAGATGTTAACGGTAGTTTAATCATGGCATGGAATAAAATGTGGTTAAACATGAGTGCTATAACCTATGCGAGCCTAGTTTGCTCCTTTAACATGAACATAGGACTTTAGGTTGTGTTTTAGCGACTAAACCATGCTATTCATGTTGCATTGGACTTAGTTTGCCATGCAAGATTGGACCTTTACTTGTGGTATGTTAGCATGCACACTTGAAACCACTTTGACTCATGAAACATGTGCATAAATGAGACTTTGAGGCTATGCAAGTATATGAACCCGAAGTCCCTTATGATAATATGCAAGTTTACCCCTTTGTATGACATAAGTAACATGTGCATGTTTATCCCTTCATGATAGGTTTATGACATGAACACTTATGCAAGTTACCCTCTTTATGACATTGTGCATGCTTGTGGCCAACCCCTATATGATAGTATGCATGTACAAGGCCAATCCCTTGATGATACCATGCATGTTTGAAGCCAACCCCATCGTGGCATCGTGCATGTTTTGGGGTCAATGTGTACCATAGTATTTATACTATGTTGACTCGCTTTCACTCAAGTGAAAACACGATTTTGGGGTAGTTAGAAACGTGAATGTGACGCGAAAACTTGACTTGAATGTGGCACGAAAACTTGACATGGGGTTGCATGAAAATGTGACACTCTTGAAACACTTAAACATGAACATGACACGTACGAAAACATGGAACTTGGGGCTAGACACGTATGGGTTGTAGGTGTAATAAGACACTAGACCAAACATGAAAGTGGCCAACTCGAGGTTGGGTTGAGTTTGTAGCATAAATCTACCCGGACTCGCCCGGCTTAACTAGTGGCTACAAACAATAGGACCCAATGTGAGTAGTTGGTCACATAGCACTTAAAACCCGAGGTTAGACTAGGTTGTGGTGTAAATCTACCTGGACCCGCCCGGCTTAACTAGTAACCACAACAAAGTCTAATGTGAGAGGTTGGGGTGCATTAATCTAATTAATGCCACATGAAAAGGTTAAGTAATTTTGATTAATGACACTTAACCGATATGACACGAATGGGTAGGTTAAGTTAAACCGGACTTGGTTCCTTAATGACACTTAACCATGTAAGACAATTAGGGGATGGGGTTAAGTAATCCATACTTAACTAATCTAACACGGTAAATTCGATGGGGTTAAGTAATTTACACTTAACTAATCCGACTTGGTAATTAGATGGGGTTAAGTAACTTAGACTTAACTAATCTAAAACACGGTAATTAGATGGGGTTAAGTAACCTTCACTTAACTAATCTAAACACGGTAATTCGATGGGGTTAAGTTAAACGCTTAACCAATCTAAACTTGGTAATTCAATGAGGTTAAGTAACCAATACTTAACCAACCTAACATGATAATTTAATGAGGTTAAGTAACTTATACTTAACCAATTATACATGATGATTTGATGAGGTTAAGTAACCTATACTTAACCAATCTAATAGGTGGACCTGATAAGGTTAAGTCACAAGACCTTTTAAAATTAGGCTTAACCATTGTAACACAATTAGTGGATGGGGTTAAGCTAACCCATACTTAACCAATCCGACTCGATAATCTGATGGGATTAAGATAATCTGTGCTTAATCAATCTAACATGATAATCTGTTAGGGTTAAGACAAATAAACACTTAACCAATTTGACTTGATAGGGTTAAGTCATGAGTTTCCTGGTACACTTAACCAACTTGTAGGGCTAAGCCTTGAACTTAAATACTTAGCCAATCTTGACATGATTCGTAGGCAGGCTAAGTCACGAACCTGAATAACAACACTTAACCCAATAGACAAAACTCGAGTGGGAGGAACTAGGTAGAAAACCGGGATTAACAAGGATAACGGGAAAGGAGACTAAGTGGTAAACCTTAGTTTGGGAAACTAAGTAATAATTCTTAGTCAAGAGATTTGGACCAGTTCACAGATAGATGGGTAACCCGATACGGTGGGTTATCGCTTAAACACACGAGGAGGAGCAAATTATCTGACTTAGATAAAGGCTCCAACGAACTGGGTGACGAAGCGGTAGCTTCGGGGGACGTGAGGGTACTCTTAGTATCCCTCTGTGAGGTGGCAGATGGTCCATGAAACCCGGCCTCACAAGGGTTAAGGTCTGCGGTAGAAGAGCCAAGAGTATGCCTTGGTTGCTATGCGAGCGACCTAAAGACTGGGATGGATTAGCGTGGAGTCGACGATACTTGATTTTTCCCTGGATAGCACGTCGCCGACTACCTACCATCTTTAGTCAATCGTGTACGAACGGAAAGGCAGAGAACCCCCAACAGACCATGTTCTTGCTATCGAGTCATGGGTGAGGTTGGCCCATAGGAAAGTGGGGCTATAGTGGGGCCGGGAAGTGGTTCTCATACATGATCTTTCTTGGATTGCCTTTCAGTAGTTGAGGGAGGGGTCACGTAGGACCATAGCCACAGGTACAAAAACAGACCTTGATATCTGCGTCAGCAGACGACTCAAAGCTCCCGACCGAGTTCTGTATTTCTTGATTGCCCTGGCACGGAACTCGGATGGAACATTGAGGAACATGTGCGTCTAGACCTGGAAAACGATTCACGATACATACGCGGGATAAAGGGCGCGGTTGACGGGTGGCATAATCCCTAGTGGCCCTAGGTGGCTTGAACCCAAACCGGGATACAGAAACGTTCATTAGGTAGCATAATCCCTAGTGGTCCTAGGTGGCATAAATCCTAAGTGAACGCGCGATAGTTCATGGTAAGGAAACATAACTAGATCAAGGGTGGCAATCCAAGATAACTTCAAGGATAAAATGGTACTACGTCGAGGTGGTATAGATTTACACGGGAAAGCCTGTACGGCCTACGGCAAAGGACTGAACTTATACATGGAAAGAAACATACAAGTTGGGAAAACCTACATATGCTATATATTAGGTTGGCATGGACCATTACATGACATTGGGCAAGGGACATTCATAGTTAACACATGACGCGGGTTGGGATGCTAGTACGAGGGGTGCAGAGCAAATATACATGATAAATACCGTGGGATGTTATACATGATAGATACCTTGGGATTGTATACTTGATAGAAACCTGACGATGTGATACCTTGATTTATCATGATACCTTAGTTTAGCTTACTCCGGTCGTTCATCCAGTTATCTTGGTTTAGCTTATCTATCTTGTCGTCATCCTTATGTTTACTTTCAGTTTATGCATGTCATGTTACCTTTACCTGTTTTTATACTGGAAGTAGATAGGACTTACCAGTCTTTATGACTGACCCCTTTTTCTTTCGCCTCTTTGTCTTCCGTTTCCCCCCCAGGTTTCAAGGAGGAAATGATGTTGGTTAGTTCGGACCTCTTATGCTTGAAGGTCATCGTGTATAGCTTGGTCTTCTTTTGGCTATGGCTGCTTCACCGCTTTATTTTGGGGAATAATTTATGAAAAGGTTTTATGATTCTTTACTATTGCAAGACAGGTTTTGATGTATTATGATGTAAAAGGCTTTAGACCTTATTTATTAATGATATGAAAGTCGGTTTTACTTCCGCTGTTTTATATATGTTCTGTCTTGTATTATTTCTGTGCATGTTTACCTCTATAATGCTTCACCAAACCTAGTGCATTCCCTTTGTGAGTGACATTAGCGGAGGTGGGGTGTTACAGTGCGCATGCATGAAAAAAGAGAAAAAAGGCCACATGCAAATGCATAGGAAACGCAGGAAAAGGTTGGTCCGGCATTAAGCTCAGGAAGGCGGCTTTTGAATGGGACGTGGACATGTGCAATGGAGCCTGCGCTTTATCCTGAGTGAAGAAGAAAGACAATGTGGCTGGGCGTACAGGTTGGAGGATATATGGGCCGATGTGGAGTATGTTTGAGCCAGTTTTGAAAAGAAAAGGCCCAATAATAATAATAGAAGAAATGTGAATTAGCATATTTTGTGGATCAAGGTGTCGAACGAAAGCGGTAGGGAAAATGATGCGGATACGGGTTGGAAGTATGGACTGATTTCAAATAGCGTGAAGCATGGGAAGGATTGAAGTGGGTACAGGAAGACGCCAGTTATATTATGGAAGAAAGGGTATTGTTTAACTTGCGGAATAGTGGAGGATTATGATGGCGGCCCAATTGAAGTGGTAAAGCCCAAAAAATATTTAATTAAAATTTAAATTTAAAATATAAAATAGTGTATTAACTTAGATTATCATAACTTACACATACGTTATCGAAATTTGACAAAACAAGATCCGTTAGGATCTATGGAAATAGACTACACAATGGAATTAGTCTAGAATGATTTGAAGCCCGTTTGAATTTATGGAAAAATAAAACATCTGATCTAAATCATTGACCGTTAATCATTATTCAATGATTAACGACCAAGGTGAGTAAACTCACTAACTCTGCCCAGCTTTATAATTTTATAAACATTATTTAATATTGATAAAAATGATTGAATGTTGTGTGTGATGGTTGCTTTGACGATTGCTTATTATTTGGTTGAAACTATATATATAGTCATATATATAAAAATAGTTGACTTAATACTGATCTATTTATTTTAATATCTCGTATTATTATGAAATTATTGTTATTTATATTGATTAACATCTGTGGATGCAGGGAAATAGGTTGGAGGGATCCAACTGGATTCCTTAACAATTATATTATTATTTTTCGTATATTGCATTATGATGTAACAAATAATATGGCATTGTGCGATTGGGATGTTTGAACAACATTGACCTAAAATAATTGATATTTAAAGACCGTAAAAATATATTAGAAAAGAATTAGACTTTTATAAAAAGGAAAAAAATCTATTTTTAAATAGAAGTGGAATTTCGAATAAATTAGAATATAATAACTTGTTTTAATTATATTAAAACAAGTAGTTCGATTTATAAATATGCTTAGAAATAAAGTGGAATAATTATTATTAAATAATTTGAAAATATGTGGATGAATTTATGAAGGGGAAACCGGAAAATCATTTTAAAAGAAAATGATGAAATTATCTCGATGTTCAAAATGTAAATAAGATTGAAATAAATTCGTAAGGATTTATAATTAGAATTCGACTGTGTCGAATATGTTAAAAACAATTTATTCTTATAAATTACATAACGAAATTCAAAATTTGACGAGATAATTAATATTTGGATTTATTATCGAATATATAATCGAGATTTAGTTATAACCTATAAAATGAGCTTATGAAATGAAAAATGAAGTATAGATTTATAAATAACACGATAAACGAAACTTTAAACTGAAATAGTATTTATTATTTAAATCCAGATTTGGTTTAATAAAATGAGTCCATATTTCTGTAAAGAACTAATATTCACATTTTAAAGTGAATAACGATTTAGAAGTAAACGTTTTGAAAATCGGAATGGTGATAAAAGGAAATTGGTAAATGATGGAATTGATGAATTCAAAAGTAAATTTAGAAATTTGGGTTGACCTAAAGTGGTGAGTTCATTCCAAGGTTCGGAACATTAATCGAGTATAGATTATTCGTAAGAGAGTTATAAGTTGAAATTTGATTATATCAAATTCAGGAAAGTAATATTTACTTTTCATTTTTAGATGAAGATTAATTAATTAATTAATTATAATTTATTTATTCAAAGTAACGAATTAGAGTTATATTTTTAAAGTTAGATATTTCGGGAAATAGGGATTATAATGCTATTGTTATAATCATTAGTTTCTTAAAAGAAGTGGATTCGTCAACTGAATCCAAGAGTTGCGTAAGAAATGATTTGATAAGAAATTAAGAAATTGGATTAAGGGAATTAGAAACTGACTGTAGACTAGTTAAGTTAAATGACAATCTAATTATCGATCTGATGTTGGTTTCGGCCTTCGGGGTTAATACTTAGGAAGTTGTTCTCTTACTAGTTTACGATTAGAGACTGATGGATGTGAAATAATAATGATGCGTGAATAAGACATGGAAATGTTTTCCAATGTTAATAACGTATATTTTCGAAATATGGGAAATAAGGAGATGTGAATATATGAAAACGTTTTCCAAGAAATCGTGAGAAGGGCTAAGCGAGTTGGAAAAATATTTGGGTAAAAATATTAAAGGGGAATTGGGAAATGAAATGATTATTGATAAATCTTTATAAAGGGGCTCAGTGTTGATTGATGATTGATCGGTAAGATTTCCATTTGGAAATACGACCGTTGTTTGTATGTATGTTTCCTTTGATAGCTAAATAACTGGCTATCAAAGTTTTAACCATTTCCGTTGTTAATACGGAGAGACCAAGATCAATTTTATTACCTGGAAACCACTCCATTTGGGCATCAGCATTGCAAATAAAATATGATGAAGATAATTGAAGACGGAGTTTATGCAAGGGCTATTGTGGCGATCCTAGGTAGAAATTACCTATGATGGATTTACAGAATAGTGCCTTCGGTTTGTCCAGTCCCAGGACAACGTATATGGATGAATGTCTGACAGAGTATATCTAATAGATCGCGTAAGTTGATCTTTTCAAACGTATTTACGTTGGTGGCGGAGGAATTCATTTCTCTTAGCTTTATACCCGTGGTATTTTTGGGAAGTCAATTTGTGATTTGGAAGGTATGATGATGTGGTGTTCAAAGTAAATGAATATGATCTGTCAAAGGATACGTTATGGCCTCAAGCCTCATTAACCGGGAAATGACAAAAATCGGGCAGGCGACATGGCTAAGTGTGTCACACCCAATTAGGGTATATTGTCACCATCTAGAGAATATTCATATTTGTTACTTCTTTCGCTTCTGTATCTCCCAGGAACGGTTATGTTGGTATACCAACCATAAGGTGATAATATATTCGGAACATTCAAGCAAAATGAATGGTCGGTCATGTGTTGCTTAGTTGCAAGATGTTCTTATTGAACTCCAGTGTATCCACTCTAGAGTACACTTATCGGAAGGTGGTTCCATACCTTTCATATTTGGAAATCCATTCTCCAATAAGAGCCCACGGTTTTTGGTTGTATATTATATATGTGGAGCGTGATATGCAAGCGTTCCGCTAGATTGGTATTTACTTGTATTAGACACTATTATAATATCAGAATAGTATTGATTTTAAAAGAATGTTTTGGATTATCGTAAGGTAAAAACCATATGTATTTATGTGTGGATCGGTCTTATGATTATCATTTCTTTTAAAGATATTTTTAAAAGTTAAACCAAATGGTTAGAATTTACTCACACCGGTCATATGACTGACCCAGTGTTTATTTTGGTTTTGTTTTACCCTAAAATCCTGGGTACCCAAATTTGTATGGGCAGTCAAGTAGTCCGGATTTTACAGATATACCTGGAGTAGCTTGAAGCATAAGGCTTCAACATTTATATATAGAGAGAGTCTATTTCCGCTGTGATGTTACGAGTTATACTCTGAAATGGTATGTATATACAAATATAAGTTTGTATTTCAAAAGTTATGTTATATAATATATTTCATTCGTTCCGCTGTGAGATTCGTGTTTACCCTGATTCCGTTATGCTGTGTTCTTCTCCTTCTTCTATTCTAATTTTCTTTCTTTCTATTTCACACACTCTAATTCTTTCTATTAATGATCTAGTATTTTCGATGCTTGAGTAGTCGATATCGTGTTTTATGTCGATTTTTGGGGTCGAAAATCCTTAGATCATTACAACCAGTGGTGTGAACACCGATGTAGATGAGATCTGGAATGTAATAAACATACGATTCTGAAATGAAATTGTTTCATGGTAAACATTTTTTTTGCTTTCTGTATTGAATCTAAATTGATATTTGATATTAATTCGTTTATGAATATTCAAAATTCCAATTCTTGTTAGTTAAAACATGTGACATGGCTTAGTCGGTGAACTGCATGTATTTTGGTATGATATTGGAACTGTGAGTTTGGTTAACTCTGAAAATTCTGGTATTACTTTATTATAATTATAACCGAGATAAAAAAACATTATTTTCACTTATTCGCTATTAAATCCAGATAAGATTTGTTTTCTTGATTGTTTCATTATATTTCCTTTTATGGCGGTATGATTCAGTCTGTAACCTGGTTTTTTTGTTACTGCCTGAACTGGCACATGCATGAGCAAATATAAATGATATTTAACTTTTTTCCAACCAGTTAGGATAGATATGCATAGTTATATATCATATACATATTCACTTCATATGTGAATAATTGACCGTGCAGTAGTCCTATTTGCCAAGCAAAATTGAATCTGGGCACTATATTTTTTGTTTTGGAAACATATAATATATATGGCTTTGCAACAGACTATGCTAGTACAGTATTCAACACCTTGAGTGATTGTTTAGGTTACTAAATTTAAACAGAATTTGTATGCATACATAAATGTTTCTGGACCATATTCCAAATTTAATATCTTTGCTTATGACCATACTGTATGGTCTTAAACCAGGATCTGTATATGTAATTGATATATAACACTATGTATGCACGCAATGAACGATTATATGCATTATGCAGTTAGTAATGTTTTGTAAGTGTATGTTATTATACCACTCAACATTTTTATCAATATTCATATACAAACACACACACACACATCACTGAATAAATAGGTTATGGCATTACATGATATTATCCATGTATTATCAATAGTGAGACATGCAAATCAGTGAATGGTTTTTAAATTTCCTGAACTATCTGTGGTGATTCATGGAACATGCAATGTATCCCTTATGATTTAACGATTTAATATGGACCGTTTCTATATTTTGATATATTGAATTATGCAAACAAGTAAGATGTATGTCTGTATTGAATGCTATATTATAATTGCAACCTATATAAAAAGAACTACAAGCAATTTTGATTTTAAATGTCATCTTAGTACAGTTGTATATGTCTGAGTATATGTCGTTTATCTGTTTGAGTAAATGCCTGTACATGATGATGTATTTAAATGCTTATAGAAAAATTTCTTACTCATGCCTGCGGTTTTGATTAAATATATTTCAGTATTTCTATATATATGGCTAGAAATGTGTTTCACGATAGTGACTGGGCCTTGTAAGGCCTAGTTATATTTATGCTGATGAGTTGAACGTGATTTATCAATTACAAGTGCTATGCAATATTTTTTTTATGATATTACATAAGATGAACATGAATTTGGCTTTGAATTGCACAAAACAATGGCAAAGTATATTTTAATTCCTTTAACACTTATGTTATTTAAAATAATATATGCCTAATTTATATCCTTTTAATTACGTTTATGTTGAATTAAAATTATCAGTATAAAATAATTGTATTCTAAAGATGTGTAAATAACATGATTTGCCAACTCGAATTTAAATCCCTTTTAAACCAATTATTTATATTAAGTCATGGTAACATCTTCCAATAAATACACTCATCATTGCCAGAATCAATAGATGTAGGTAATGCCAAACCATTAGTACACTTTTATTTTGATTATATGCGATAGAGTAAAAGTGATACTTAAATTATATAATTGGGTCTGACTTAACTAGGCTGCCATAATTAGATTATGGGCTTATAAGACAAAGAGCATGAAATATTTAACATTTAGATGAACAAAACATGTTCATCATGCTATCAAAGAATTATATACAATATAATTGATATAAGATGTCTACCTAAAAGGTTGTGTTTTTGGGATTAGCCAAAGCTAACTCAAGGCACAATTAGATATGGATCTTGGACCACCTATATATATATATATATTAAAATAGAGGAATGTTGATTTGAGTGGGAGCATATTTATTTTATAATTTTATAATAATAATCCAATGATTTGTATAATTTTGATTGTCAAAATTTATGATGCAAAATTATTTATCATTATTATATTACTTATTATCTCCTGTAGATACTAAATGGCAAGCAACACCAAAAATTTATCACTAAGGTATGTTCTTGAAAAGGAAAATCTGAATGGAATTAATTTCCTTGACTGACACTCAAACAAGAAATTAAGTTGTATGTACTTGATCGGCCTACTCCAGAGACACCATAAAGTACAACATCTTGTGCAGAGATTAATGCACACAAGAAGCACCCAGATGATGCTCTTGATGTCCCTGTCTCATGCTTTCAACCATGACTCCGGGACTTCAGAAGCAACATGAATTCATGGATGCTTATGAGACGATCGTGCACCTTAAGAAATTGTTTAAAGGGAATGATCGACAAGAAATGTATGACACAATCAAGGCATTGTATCACTGAAAAATAGGAGAAAAAGAATCCATTTGTCGATGTGTGCTAAAAATGATTGGATACATCGAGTATCTTGAAATGTTGGGGTTTCCTTTCACACCTAAAGCTCAAACTGATCTTGTTTTACAATCATTGAATAGTCACTACTCTCAATTCGTCAGGCATTATATCATGAATGAAATAGAGAAACCCTTGACTGAGTTATTAAGCATGTTAAGAACGGCTGAAAATAACATGAAGAAAGTGGAACCTGGTGCCATGACGATGGCACAAAAGGCGACTGCTAAAGCCAAGGGAAAAGGAAAGAAAAAGCGGCTTACGAAGACTGATGCCACGACTAATTTCAAAAAAGGCACTGAAGCCTAAAGGAGGGGCTCCCAAAAGGGGTGATTGTCACTACTATGGAAAGCCAGTTCATTAGAAATGCAACTTTTATTCTTATTTAGAAGACCTGAAGAAGAAGAAGGGAAGTTTGGCTTCACCCGATTCAGGTATAAATGTCAATTTATCTACTTCTACATCTTAGGTATTAGATACTAGATATGGACCACATATTTTTGTCAATTTGCGGAAAATGGAAATGAGTACAAATTTGGCAAAAGGAGAAGTGGACTTACGAGTGGGAAATGGAGCAAAAGTTGCTACATTAGCCATAAGAAGTTATCGCTTATCCTTACCTACTGGCTTAGTTTTAGAATTAAAAGATTGTTATTATGTACCTTCCATTAGAATGCATATTATTTTTATTTCTTGTTTGGACAAGCTTGGATTTTTATAATAAAAGACAATTGTTGTCCATTTTATTTAAATGAGATATTTTATGGAGATGCACAATTAGTTAATGGTCTTTATTATGTTCTTAACTTTGATATGCCTATTTATAACATTAATACTAAGTGGACTAAATCTAATGATTTAAACACGTATCTTTAGCATTGTCATTTGGGCCATATAAATGAGAAACACATATCAAAACCCCATAAAGATGAAAATTTTGAGTTCATTTGATTTTGAATCATATAAAGAATGCAAATCTTGTTAATTAGGTATGATGACCAAAGATCCTTTCACTGCACACAGTGAACGGACTATTGATGTATTGGCCTTATATATAGTGATGTATGTGGACCAATGAGTACATCAGTTAGAGGTAGGTTTTATTACTTCATTACACTTAGTGATGATTTCAGTAGATATGAATATGTGTATCTTATGAAACACAAATCAGAACCCTTTGAAAAGTTCAAAGAATTCAAGAAAAAGTTAAAAACCTACTTTGTAAGAATATAAAAACTCTTTGAACAGATCGAGGGGGAGAATATTTAAGCTAAGAGTTTAACGACTATCTAAGGATTGTGGAATTGTATCACAACTCCTTCCACCGGGAACACAACATTGGAATGGTGTATCCGAAAGGAGAAATCGCACTATACTAGATATGGTACGATCAATGATGAGTCCTACAGATCTTCTAATAAGTTTATGGGGTTATTCCCTTGAAACGAGGTTATTCCCTTGAAACGATTGCATTCATACTTAATCATGTTTCCACTAAAACGGTTCTGAAGACGCCATATCAAATATGGACTGGGAGATGTCCCAGTGTTTCTTTTATGAAGATTGGGGAAGTGCGACATTTGTTAAACGTCTTGCTTCTTACAAGCTTGGACCTAAATCAGATAAGTGTTACTTTGTGGGATATCCAAAGGAAACAAAAGGATATTATTTCTACAAATCTTCTGAGAATAAAGTTTTTATTGGTCGAACTGGTATTTTCTGGAAAGAGAACTAGTCTCTAAAAGTACCAATGGGAATAAAGTAGAACTCGAAGAAATTCGGGAACCACAAGATATCATTGAACCTGAACTTGAAATTCAGCAAGAATCACAAGTTCCTATAGAAACAAAGCCTTTTCAAATTACACAGGATATTCGTAGATCTGGCAGAATACGTCGTGAGCTTGATAGATATTTTGTATTTCTTTTGACTCAAACTGGAGATATAATGCTCATAGATCAAGATGAGCCTATTTCTTTCCAAGGGGCTATGAATGGACCAGAATTTAAGAAATGAATTGAAGCCATGAAATTTGAAATGGATTCCATGTACACCAACCAAGTGTGGACTTTGGTTGATCCGCCTGAAGGGGCAAAAACCAATCAGGTGTAAGTGGGTTTTCAAGGAGAAAATTGACATGGATGGTAGAGTACAAACATATAAATGCCAATTGGTGGAGAAAGGTTTCAAACAAGTTCACAGAGTTGACTATGATGAAAACTTCTCCCTAGTGGCAATGGTTAAGTCCATTAGGATTATGTTTGCAATTGCAACCATTTACGACTACAAAATCTGGAAAATGGATGTCAAAACTGCATTCCTTAACGGGAATCTTATTGAAGATGTGTACATGACACAACCTGAAGGTTTTGTCAATCTAAAGGATGCTAGAAAAGTATGTAAGCCACAACGATCCATTTATAAATTAAGCAAGCATCTCCAAGCTGGAATTTTCATTTAATGAAACACTCAAAGAGTTTGGCTTCACTAAGAACGAAGATGAACCTTGTGTATACAAGTAAATTAGTAGGAGTAACATTATATTCCTACTATTATATGTAGATGACGTATTACTTATTGGGAATGATGTTAGTACATTACAAGCGGTAAAGAAATGGTTGGGGGAATGTTTCTCAATGAAAGGCTTAGGCGAGGCAACATATATCTTAGGTATCAAGATCTATAGAGATAGATCAAGAAAGTTGGTTGGCCTAAGTTAGAGTACATGCATTGACAAAGTGCTAAAAAGTTTTGCATGCAAGAGGCAAAGAGAGGTTACGTACCCATATCCCATGGTAATAACTCTTTCTAAAACTCAATGTCCTAAGTCATCAAATGATAAGGAACACATGGGAGAAGTCCCTTATGCTTTGGAAATTGGAACAATCTTATATGCAATGTTATGTACTCGTCCAGATATCACATACGCTTTAAATATGACAAGCAGATTCCAATCTGATCCAGGTGAAAGTCACTGGACAGTAGTTTAGAACATTCTTAAGTACCTGAAAAGGACTAAAGACTCAAGCATGATATATGGAGGTGAAGGTGAATTAATGGTAAAAGGTTACATGAACAGTAGTTTCCGGACAGATAGAGATGACTACAATTCACAATCTGGTTATATGTTTTTCCTAACTGGTGCTGCTGTAAGTTGGAAAAGTTCAAAGCAAGAAACAGTCGTTGATTCGATTATGGAGGATGAATACACTGCTTCTTCTGAAGTTGCAAAGGAGGCTATTTGGATTAAAAAGTTCATCACTAAACTTTCTATTGTTCCATCAATTGTTGATCCAATTGATCTTTATTGTGACAATAATAGAGCCATCGCTCAGGCTAAGGAACATAGATTACATCATCGATCTAAACACAAACTTCAGCGATACCATCTCATCCGTGAATTTATTGACAGAGGAGATATACATATCTGCAAAGTTCCAATGGATAATAATGTTGCACATTCATCGATTAAAGATTTGTCATAGCAGAAGAATGATAGTCATACTAGTTTCATGGATATACGATACATGGTTGATTGGCTTTAGTGCAAGTGGGAGATTGTTAGAGTTTGTGCCATAGATGCAATCTGCTTGATGTGAATAATAATAACTTTGTTGATGTTATATTTTATTTTGAATAAAATATTCTATTATGTTATATTTACTGCGTAATAAAAATATTAACCTAACATAAGTCCTTTGAATAATAATACAGAATTATATAATTTCAAGTAGACTTGAATATGAGATTATATAATATAATAATAATTATTATCATTCTTAAATGTCCCTAGTCAAGTTTTATTGTTTATATAGGGCAATGATAAAACATTGAGACTAGTGTGTCGATTGATTGATGATCATATCTCATTAATCATTAATATACATGATATTAATGTCAATACATAAATACGTATTGGAGAATAGTGTATTGGGCTAACCCAATATAGGAAAACTTCATGGAATATAATCAATAGTGTTATAAGTTATTCTCATAGCGATAGTGATGTAATGGTCCTCAGACCTGAAATCATTAAAATTTAGTTCGAGGATATTTGTGTTTTGATATCATGAAAAGTTACTTTTAACCGAATAGATGATAATGGTGATTATATGATACATCTCGAATCAAATGAAAATTATGAATGATCTAGATGGAATTTAACCCTACAATATAAGTAGAGATGTCTATGGGCCTCTTGATTGAGTATGATTATGAAATGCATGACCTTGCTCAAATATTGGTTTGTTTTATATAATCTGCTCATCGATCAAGATAAAATGATTAAATTATAAAGAGGATGATATGTTCCATGCCTCGAGTTTAATCCTGGGTATATTGGTTAAAAGGATTATATTACATTGATACATTGGTTACAAAAGGTTATATCAAATCATTAATTTTATTATAATTTTTGTAACAGCGTTGTATTACTAGATAACGCTCACTGTTTCTAGATTTAAACATGATTTGAAATTATTGCCAACATTATATTAACCTATAGGGTCACACATAAGAACGTTAAATACGGTGAAAACCATTCTTAATAAAAAGGAAATCAAGTGTTGACGTTTTCTTTTGTTTTGAAATGGTGAATGGATTATATGGTCCACCTATGATATCTCGTTTTCGTATTATAAAAGAGAGTACCGACCCTTCTTTTATAATCATCACAAAAACGAGTATCTATTGGAAACCTAAATCCCAATATCTCGGCTAGTACCGATCCACCACCCTCCCCGATTTCATTTGACACTATCGATATTATTGTTCGTGGACTTCTCTAGAGATGCTGCCTGTAACGACCCGGATTTTGAGCGGCTTTGGTTATCGACATAAGCTCGATGTCGATAACCAAAACATCGAAAAATCCCGGTAATTAATGGAAGAAATTAGAGGGTGAGAATAGATAAGATAGAAACTTAGAATAGAAGTAGAAGAAGAACACAACATCAGAGTAACACGAACCTCACAGCGGAACGAATAACATATAATAGATAACATAACTTTGAAATATAACAGTTATGTATACAATAGCACTTATCAGAGTACAACACTTACAACACAGCGGAAATAACTATAGCTATATGATCTTGAAGCCTCCTGCTCCAAGCTCTCCAAGTATATCTGTAAAACCCGACTACTTGACTGCCCGTACAAATTTAGGCACCCAAGAGTTTAGGGGGAACACAACAAAGTAAACTCCGGGTCAGTCATGGGACTGGTGTGAGTAAAATAGTTTAACACGGTTTAACATATATATGATATCTCATAAGACCACGCCGTGAATACGGAACGGGTTTTTCCCTTATGAGAATCCAACATCTTTGACAAGCAATATCATTTTGATATTATAATAATGTCTAAGTACAAATATATATCAATCTAGCAGAAACGCTTTCATCTCACGTTCTACATATATAGTATACAATCAAAATCGCAAGCACGTATTGGATAATGGATTTCCAACTATGACAAGGTATGGAACCACCTTCTGCTAGTGTACCTCTAGAGAGGAATACACTGGGTTCAACAAGAACATCTTGCAACCCGGTCACACATGACCGACCACTCATTTCGCTTGAGTGTATCGAATGTATATCACCAACGGTTGGGATCAGCAACCGTTTCCCGAATGGGACAGCATCAACAATAGATTTTTTGAAATAAATGAAACTCTAGATCAGGTGATTATACACCCTAATAGGTGTGACCTACATAGCCATGCTACCTGCCCGATTTCTGTCATTTACCAGATGTGAGGCTAGAAGCTACGCTTATCTTCACATCAGATTCACTTCGAATGCTACATTGTCAGATCCATCGAAAATCATTAATTGACGTCTACAACAGTACATTACGTGTTAGCTAAAGAAGTTTCCTTCTCCGCTTCCACTCTTGGTACGGTTGAAGAAGTCAATGTACGTGACCTTTCTGGAAATACTGTAAAAACCCGTAACTTCCCCGTAAAGGAAAGAACGGATAGTTCGAGAACAAGCCACAACAGAACGTAGACAAATGAACATTTCATTGTATATTACAACAATGCATCAGATTACAAGAATATACAGAGTATAAATGAATATTATACAATACAAAGAAATATCAGAGATTACAATAAATTACATAGCAGTGGAAAAATAATACAATACTCAACTAGAAGAGATATACGGATACAAAGCTTTCCGGATATCGTTCCAGCTGTAAACCAGGATCCTGTGAATATAAATCTACAAAACCGAAAGTACTAGCTGCCCGTGCGGAAAATAGGGGCACCCAGAGTTTAGGTTAAAACAATAAACTCCAGGTCAGTCATGTGACTGGTGTGAGAACTAAAACAGTTAATCTTTATTTTTAAAGTTAGGTAAATCAAGGGACCACGCCGTGTAACATGGAACGGGTTTCCTCCCAAGAACACCAGTGCATAAAACAGTAGCGCAATGCTAAATAAAGAAAAATGAAGCTGTTATAAGACCCAGGTCCTATCACACAATGCAACGCAAGCCGGGGGATAGGGTTTTCCCTTATAACAGCCAAAGAATGCTTGATACGTTTAAAACAAATCATTTGATACTATTATAAGTGTATAGTGTATAAAACAACTTCAAATCATAAGTATCAATCATAGGTGGCATGGGTACCATATATCATGTCGCCATACTAGTTCTACAATTAAAACCGCAAATGTCACGTATTTGGAAGTTGGATTTCCATCTATGAACCGAGGCAAAAGATAGTCCTCAACCGATTCGAGACGCTCTAGTCCGTGTCTCAGGACCCAGACACAGGTGGGCCCTTGGATCGTCAGGGTCGGTCCACCGATGTGGATTAAAATGCCTGAACAATGCGTTTCCCCGCCCTATGGGGCGTAGGTGAGCCAACTAAATGACTCCATCGGACCCGGATCGTCCGATCAAACCGAGGCGCCTCGCAACAGCAACAACCACATAAGTCAAACTCGTCAGGGCGTGTAAAACCACTGACGCCACTTTTAACTAGAAAGAAACGCATGCCCTCCCTGAGGTCCGTCTCCCGTTTTTGGTTCATACCGGGTGTGAAACTCGCGAATCAAACGTTACACAAAGCTACGCCACAAAGGCCGTGCTTCGATCATCAACCATAAGACTTTGCTTTTCAACAGAAGCCTCGATCAATTGCCACTTAGGCATGCCACACAGGCAATTCACTCCATGCGTTTGATATCCATCAATATATAACCCCTGAGCTCGTACGTCTCAGAGAAGGGCGTTAAGCAAGAGAATAAATTCTCCGCCGCCAAACAGATATATATTTAATAGAGATCAATCACACGAACTAAAATCCAATGTCAGACACACAGTCCATTTACAAGCCCGTTCTTGGTCTGAACGAAACCGGAGGCACCTAGTACCCCGCATATCCATCGATCTCCAAGTACGTCTGGACGATCACCAACTGTTTCCATCTTCTTGGGTGTACAGCCCAATCAAGATCATCAGTAATCACCCAAACGACGTGAAGACTTCTGGTCTTCGACCACCGTCTTCATCTTCGACTTATCGTCGTATCAGTTATTCAGAATGGGATAAACCCGGTCTTTCCGAATAACTCGCGTATATTTTAAATAAGTGTTACACAAACACAACATACGCCTCATTCCAATTCATCAGTCACTAACCGTAAATTAATCAAGAGAATAATTTCCCAAATATTAACCCCGAAAGCCGAAACCAACATCAGATCAATATCCAGAAAACCATTCTGCTTAGCTAACCGACAGTTAGTTTCTAAATTTCACATTCATAGGGAAAGGTTCCCATTAATTTTATCCAAGATAAATCATTAAGATTTATTCTCAAATCTTCTTTTGAATTTCGATTCAACTAGTCGGGGTTAACGAACCTTACCGAAGTAATCATTTGTTTTAATTTCCCAACCCCAACCTATTCATCCCATGAAGTAAAACTGGTAATACTTCATATCTAACACCACGGTGTTATCGGTAAATTCAATTACCATTTCACGTTAAAATCTAATTAAAGATTTAACTAACGCCTGGAGCAAAACTGGTGATTCTCCATTTCGATTATTTCAATCTAATTAAAGATTCATTAAAACTCCACTTAGTTTTAATCTTTAACTGGGTTAAAGAATCAGTGTCATTTAAAACACAGTTCACGATAAACCCAAAATCACATTCCATTAATTATCGAATTAAAGAACGAGTGTTATTTAAAAACAATGTTCACGATAAACCCAAAAATCAATATCAATTCAATTAAATAATATTTAATTGGTACACTTCATTAAATCCAAATAAAAAGATTTAATCTTTTCTTAACTGGGTTCAAGAACAGTGTTAGTCAAGACACCATTCACAACAAACCCAAATCACATTTGATATTAAATACAAGGCTCTGAATAGAAAATATATCGGCTTATATTCAATATCAAATTCTACGACCAACAGATATCGTATTGGAAATAACGATATATATATCTATATCTTTCAAATTTCCATAACAATATCTATATAATCACGAAATCCAACATCGAAATATTCCGAAGACAATTTCGATTCAAATCCATTCCAATGCAATCATTGGAAATTCTGGTTATTTTCAAAACCATTTCAAATTCAATTTATTTATTTAAAAATAAATAGAATTGTAATTCTAGTTCAAAACTAGTTCATTTCGATAAAAATCTATTTTTATCTTTTCAAATATGGAGTTTTTCATCCCAATTCTTTCTAAATCATTTCTTATGATTTTACACAAATTATTAATATTTTTAATAATTTTATCAAGGCCCGTACAGTCGATTTCCATCAACGGCCATCGAACTGCACTTACAGCGACCTTTTTCGAATTTGATTTGGACGTATCTCCAAATCCAACCGTTAGATTTCAAATTTCTAATATTCGTTAGAAAGCTCTTTTCGATACGAACCTAACGGTTCCGGTTTTAGGAGAACCCGACGGTCGGATCTCCCGTAATGTCCGTTTGAAATAAATGGTCGAAATTCACGAACTGCCGCGGCGCGGCGCGTTCTATTCAGGCCATTATATTATATATATAATATATATAATATATATTTCGTCGATTTCTATTTAAAACGAATTATATAAATAGTTTTAAATTCGTTTCAAAAGCAATTTCAACTTCCTTTTCAATTCAAATCAAAATTGAATTCTTCTTTATAAATTCGTTTTAAAATTCATTTCTATTCAATTCAAATTTCACTTCAATTTGAATTCATTTCAATTCGCTTTCAATTCAATTTGAATTCATTTTCAATTCAATTCATTTCGAAATCGTTTTCAATTCAATTCATTTCGAAATCGTTTTCAATTCAATTCATTTCGAAATCGTTTTCAATTCAATTCATTTCAAAATGAATAAAATCGATATAAATATCGTTCACGTCAAAATGGCGTCAATCTAATCAACACGGCTTCATAAATTTCTAATTTCAAATATTCTATTTCAAATATTTCTTTTTCAAAATAGTTGTTATTATCAAAATATTTCGTTCAACACATGACCAATCTCAATGGATGAGTACTGTCAACACATGAACCTTTATTTTATATTGATAAAGATGTAAATTTTACTACTAAAATATTTCGTTCAACACATGACCAATCTCAATGGATGAGTACTGTCAACACATGAACCTTTATTTTATATTGATAAAGATGTAAATTTTATTACTAAAATATTTCGTTCAACACATGACCAATCTCAATGGATGAGTACTGTCAACACATGAACCTTTATTTTATATTATTCTTTATTTTTCAAATTGGAATGAGGCCCAATCAATTACCATATAAAATTAATTATATGGATTTTCATACCACACATGTATATAATAGCATTGAAAAATAATCAACCATCAACCAAAGTGCACTGCACTGTATAAGCATCAAATATAGATATTCAACGCTTATAACAGCCTGTCAATCAACCGATCGACATATTTAATCAATCAGGATGAGTGAACTTCATGTTTCATCCCAACACCCGTGTGGGGTTTCAAACAATCAAACACAGATTTTATTTGTGCAGTTGGGCGATGTGTAAAATTTATCGTCCCAATCAAAGTCATTCAAATAGGTGTACATAAACAAACCGTCCGGTTTGTAAATGAATATTTTATTTATTCACATTCACTATATTCTTATTCACGTTAAAAATTATATTTTTAACGATAAAACATTTTATTTTAACATATGAATTCCTATTCATTTCATTCTTTAAATAAAATGATATTTTTATTTTTCTAACTTATTTTAGAAAATTTCGACGGCATAACGGCACGATACTAGAAACGGGACGAGGCCTAGCCTTATCCCCGGTCTAGTGAAGGCCCACGCCATTCACACATCAATCAAATCAATTCATTTCACCAAACAATTCCATTCAATCAAATATTCTAACTAACTACTCAACCAAACAATTTAACAAACAAGCCATCCATGGTCTGTGGATGACGGGTGTCGGGTGCTACTAAACACCGTCTGCATCCTAGTATATATATATATATAACTAGAAAAAAAGAAATTGAAAGGTGAGAAATTCTCACCAATAGCTATCCTAACTCCATGGCACTTCTAATGCAGGAAATCTTCACTGTTCTCGTCTCTTATCACTTTCTTCGCCCGTAGCCACTACATATATAAAAATCGAATTTTTACTATGCTATTCAATATATAAAAATCACATTTTTACTTCGATGTTCAATATATAAAAATCACATTTTTACTTCGATGTTCAATATATAAAAATCACATTTTTACTTCGATGTTCAATATATAAAAATCACATTTTTACTATGCTATTCAATATATAAAAAACGAATTTTTACTTTCATGAACACACTATAAAAATTATATTTTTATTCTCTATACTATATAAAAATTCAAACTTTTCTAATATAATGATTTAAACTTTCCTAGTATAAAGATTCAACCTTTCCTTATGTAAAAATCCTAGTTTTCATTTGCTTAAAATCATACCTTTTTATAAATTAAAAACTGAATTTTATAAATAAAAATCATACTTTTATTTTTGCTGCATAGGATAAAATTCTATTTTTATATCATCAAAGATCTCATTTTTCTATCTTGAGAAATATAATCCTCCTCTACTGAAAAACCACTTTCCTATGCGATGAAAAATCACCTTTTCAAGTCATGTTCTAAATAATAAAAATCAAATTCTTGTATTGACAAAAATCATAACTTCATATCATTAAAACCAGATTTTTATTTATGTAATTTATAGAAAATTTCAAAAGAAAACAATTGGGAATAATTAAACTAAAACTAACGAAGTTATAACCCTTAAAATAAACCATTACCCTTTGCTTCCTTTCCCTCTGTAATAACAGCAGATTACCATCCCCAAACCATCGATTTGCCGTTCCATTTTCCGCCACTACCGTGGTTGACAGGGCCACCATCAGGTTCGCCGTCGACTTCAGGAGGGGTAGTGGGTGGTGCGGTGGTCGGACTGTGGGTGGAAGTGGACTTCGATTAGGGTTTTCTGGGAGGGGCTTCGATTCGGATTCGGGTTCACCGAGGAGACGAGGGGAGGGAGCGATGGGGAAGGAGGCTCGACGCAGTTGGTGGCGGGTTTGGCAGTGGGTGTGGTCGTCGGTGCGGTGAGGGTGATGGCGATTGACGTTGCCATTTCTGATTTGGGGTGTCGGGTTTGAGATTGAAGAAAATAACCGGGGGGCTATATATATATAAAAAAAAAAGATTTTAATTATTTTATATAATTATCTCCCAAAAAGCAACTTTTATTTTCGACCTCAAAACGAGTCCCACCGCCTGTCGTCCATAGCTAATTACCCCCATTCCGAACACAATGGGATATGTATCGTAAGCTGATGTGATCGTTTCGATTAGTTTCCGTTGAATTTACATTTAAATCACTATATTGAATTTTAAACGTACATTTAAAATTACCGGGGTCACATACTAACTAGAAAAATTCCCGAAAAATATTTTCTAGCTTCGTATTGACGATACGGTCCTAACAAAACTAGTTTCGTCGAATTCTGAGACCGTTTGAAAAATGGCCAATTTCCAGTCGATTAAAATCAACTAAAACTGGTCTAACGCGTTTTCCTCAGCCACGCTCACATATTGATTCGAAAAATTATGAAATTTGAAACCTAGCAATAATTTGACACTGCGGATCCAACAAAACTGGTTTCGTCGAAATCCGAGGTCGTTTGCAAAATTCCCATTTTTAAGGGCCTAAATTTCATAGCGACTATTCAGAATTTTCAACTGGACATATCTTTTGATCCCCGCTATGAAATTTTGATTTTTCAGATTCGTTGGAAAGATATTCACTATTAGATTCCATTATTTTTGGTTTCACTAAAATCCGGATTGTTTTGCACCCGGTACATTCAATTGAAGTTTGAAATCGAATTATCGAACTACCGCGCCATTTTCAATTCCTTTTATAATTTAAAATAATTATTTATATTCTAACGACGACGAATATAAATATATACGTTTGAATTATATTCAAAATAAATTTCTCGTCGATATTATTTAAAATAATTCATTTTAAATATTCAAAATTCTTTAAAATTGCCAATTAAAAAATTTCAAACTGGCTCGCATTTTCCGGGTTGTTACAAATACTCTGTCAAACATTCATCTTCATTCACTTAGAATGTCACATCGTCATACCCGCCAAATCACAAATTGATTTCCTCAAAAATACAACGGGTATACAGCTAAGAGAAACGAATTCCTCCGCCACCAATGTATATACGTTTGAAGGGATCAACTTACGCGATCCATTGGATATACTCTGTCAGACCTTCGTTCATACAAGTTGTCCTGGGACTGGACAAACCGAAGGCACTATTCAGTATATCCATCTTAGTCACTGTTATCTAAGACTTATACAACAACCCTTGCATTTTACTCCGTCTTCAATTATCTTTGGCATATATGAATCGCAACGCTTATGCCAATACAAAGTGGTTCTTTGGATAATAATCCAACCGGTCTCTCCATATTAACAACGTTAAAATGGTCAAAACTTCGATAGTCTGTGATTTAACCATCAAAGAAAAACAAGTGTGCAAACAACGATATTATTTCCAAATGGAAATTATATCGGTAAATCATCAGCATATATCTATATATATATTCACATTACCTTATTTTATATGTTTAGAAAATATATGTTATTAACACCGGAAAACGTTTCCATTTGCTTATTTACAAATCACTACTCTTCCCCAACTATCAGTCCCTGACTGTGAACTAGTATGAGAACAATTCCCTAAGTATAAATCCCGAAGGCCGAAACCAACATCAGATAGACACTTAGAAAACCATTCAATTTACTAATCTCTAGTCATTTCTAATCTTACTTAACTCTATTTGATTAACTCTGATTGATTAACTCTAACTGGTCAACCTTAATTAATTAACTCTAACTGGTTTTACTTGGTTTGACTAACTCCATTTATTAACTCGGCTGACAAATTCAACTCGATTAACTGAACTAATCACTTTGATTAACTCGACAAATTCACTTTGGTTAACCTAACCAATTCACTTAACTAATTCACTTAGTTTAACTTAACTAATTCACTTTGATTAATCTAACTATTCGCTTAACTCCTGTCGAATAAACTATATTCGATAACTCCTCTAACTCTACTCGAATAAACTATATTCGATTAACTCCTTTAATCTATTCGATTTGATAACTCCCCTTTTCGAATAACCAATATTCGATTAACTCACTTCGAATAACCAATATTCGACTACTCACTTCGAATAACTAATAATTGATAACTCCTTCGAATAAACTATATTCGATAATCTCCTCTCGAATAACTAGATTCGATTAACTTAACTTATTTAACTTAACTTGATTAACTCCTATCGAATAACTATATTCGATTAACTTAACTTATTTAACTCATCTTGATTAACTCCTATCAAATAACTAGATTCGATTTAACTCCATTCGCTTGACTCTAGATCGCAACGATCACAATGGTTACGCCTGATTCCCTTAGGCAACATCCGACCGCCTTAGGCTATTTACAGCCCTGCGAATTACGCTAGCAGTCGTACGAGATGGCAACTTACCCTGAATACTATGTTTGACTAACTCTGTCTCAAATAACTATATTTGATTAACTCTAGTTCGTTTTAACTCTAATCGATTAACTCTAACTGAGTAACTCTAACTCGATCAACTCGACTTGATTAACTCGACTTACTTAACTCAACTGGTTAACTTGACTTACTTAACTCACTGGTTAACTTGACTTACTTAACTCACTGGTTAACTTGACTTACTTAACTCACTGGTTAACTTGACTTACTTAACCTAACTGGTTAACTCTATAGAACTGGTTAACTCTACTGAACTGGTTAACTCTACTGAACTAGTTAACTCTATTCAACTAACTCGACTCGACTAACCCCTTTCGAATAGCATATTCGTTTTACTAACTTCCGAATACCATATTCGATTTACTCCCTTCGAATACCATATTCGATTTAACTCCTTTCGAATACCATATTCGATTTAACTCCTTTCGAATACCATATTCGATTTACTCCCTTCAAATACCATATTCGATTTAACTCCTTTCGAATACCATATTCGATTTACTTTATTCACTTTATAAAGATTTCCTTTTTAACAATGTTTTATTCATTTGAAAAGATTTACTTTTAAATAACAGTTCTACACTTTAAAAATGATTTCCTTTTTATAACGTTTCCTTTTCAATTCTATTTGTAAATGGTTTACAAATATTTCCTTTTCAAATTTATTCTTGAAATATTCTAACACCTTAAATTCTCTGAAAAATTCGCCATAACCTCCTTTGTAACGGGAGCGTCGGGAAAATCCCCAAACCCGCCACACAGGCCTTTCCATTCAAAAAGAAAATGGTTTGTAATTATTTCCTTTTTGAATATCTCCTATTTATAAATATTCCAATTTATAAACATTTCTTATTTATAAATATTCCACTTTATAAATATCTCTTATTTATAAATATCCCATTTTGTAAATATTCTATTTTCAATATCACTTTGAAAATCCCCTTATCAACATTTCGGTATGTTATGGTATTCAATCATATCAAATCACGATGTTCAATATCGTCCAAGCACATATAATCGCCCACAGATTTTATATCACATCATATAACAATATATGAAAAACAATAAAATAACTGTTGAGGAATCCATTCGGATTCCTCCAACCTGTCTCCCTGCATCCACAGATGTTACACAATATGATTATCATCACTTTCAGTTCAATATAAATTATTCTGATAATCAGAATCAATATATAACTATCTAATTGTTTATATTATATATATATATATAATTTCATTAAAAGACTAGCAGTTCAATCAATTGGTCAACACACAGTCAATCAGCCAATATTTAACAGTTCTAAAAATACAACATGAAATTATAAACTGTTCAGAGTTGGTGAGATTTACTCACATTGGACGATCATCGTTAATAACGATAACCATCGCTTGATTCAGACGGACAATTTATTTCGCCATAAATTGTAACGTGCTCAGATTCACTCTCAGACAGTTCCATTGTGGAGCTCTCGTCCATACGATCCCGACGCATCTTGTTTCGTCTGATTCTGACATCGTGCGCAATAGTTATGGTATTAAGATGTAAACATACATTTTAAACTAAATAAATCTAATAGTTTTAATTCATTGGGCCTCACTCATTTTCCGGCCCATTCCCTTTCAAAGCCCATACCCGCTTATGACGTTCCCAACCTGCTCATTCCATCTTCCCCAAAGCCATTTTCCTCTCCAGTAACACTCGAACCCCCACAAACGAGTCCCTCCTTCCTCTTCGCTTCTCCTACTCACTACGGAATCGACCGAAACAATTACCAATCATCTTCTTTTCTCGAGCTCTTTCTCCTCACACCAACACCAAAAAGCTCGCATCAATACCCTATCTCGCGTCTTCCCTCCATTTACTGTACACCCAGTAAAAACATGCGAACTTTATTCGCATGAAATCCATCCAATTTTTACCTACTGCCTTCTCTTCGAGTCACGAACCCGATTACACCACTCGTTCTTCAAATCAATGCTTCCATAACCAATGCACGTTAACCCTAGCTCACTCGTTCATTTCCCAGTGACGCTAAACCAAGTTCGAGCCCACACGTTCTTATACGGAATTGAAGATAAACCCAACAGGATTCAAATATATTTGTGTGATGATTTTTAGGATTTATTCTGGGTTTGTTTGGATTTTTGAAATGATTCTCTTTCTCATGTTTTACTCAAGAAAAGGGTGCGGCCAAAACCTGTTGACCACTGAAAAATGAAATTTAGGTCTTAAGGGAAGGGTGCCGGTATTTATAAGGGGTTTAGATATTTTCAGATATTTTGTAGGATGGAATATTCCGGGTATATTCTCATTTCTATATTCGTTTTGCTTTCTAAAAATTCCTACGAATACACACGATACCTAAAAATCACGAAACTGGATATGTAGCTAGAGTTCGACATTACGGTCCCAACGAAACTGGTTTCGTCGAATTCCGACTCCGTATGCTCACACAGCGTATTTTTAACCGTCGAAATACTGACTGTTTTTCACTCTAAAAATCCGTACAGCCACACAGTGACTCTAAAAATCACGAAACTGAAAATCTAACAACTATTTGATATTGCGGATCCAACAAAACTGGTTTCGTCGAATTCTGAGGTCGTTTGCAAAACTGGCTATTTTTAAAGCCCTATATAGCCCTTTTAAATATATAAATATATTTAAATATAATTAATTTAAATATTTATAAATAAATATTATCGTGTATATATTCACAGTGGAATACCATACAGCTCTAGAATATTCCTATATGAATTTCTAGCTCGATATTCACTTCTGGGTCAACCCGATATTCTATTTATATTGAAATTCCTTTTTAAAATATAAATAATTCCTTTATAAATTATAAAGGAATTCCACAGCGACTTTTCTAAAATTTGATTTGGACGTACATCAAAATCTACACGATGATATCCCGATTTTTCTCTTCCACTAGAAAGATATACTCCACCAGCTCCACACGTTTCTTGTTTCACAGAAATCCGATTTAAAACGAATCCTGTATATTCAGTTGAAGTTCAAATCGCCAATTTACGAACTACAGCGCCATTTCGAGCTCTATTTTAATTATATTATAATTCTACGTTCAAACTGACGTCGATTGAATATATTCGTCAATATACTTTAACTCTAAGCTGAATTAAATATTAGGGATGACCCAGTTCACAGAATATTGTGATTTCCAATATTTTTTATTATTGCCGAATTAAATATATTACCCTATTATTTAATTTAATTAAATATTCACTATAATTTAGTTAAACGGCGATTTAATTCCCTAAATCACTATTTATATAATTAAATAAATTAATTATAATACCTCTGACAATGCGGGTCATTGCATTCTTCCCCACTTAAAATAATTTCGTCCTCGAAATTGCTAAGTTAGAGGACGACACTATCTATTGAAATTCCTAAGATTTGTTTACCCCTTATTTCTGATTTCAACTGAACCAATTAATATCGACTAAAATATTAATTCCTTCCGACTAACTAAAATTTTCAAAAATTCTGAAAATTATCTAACACTTTAAATTTTCGGAAAATTTTGCCATAACCTCCTTTGTATAGACCTATCGGTAAAACAACAACTCGCCTCTCTAGGCCTTCTCCAACCAAAAAGAAAATCAAACAGCCAAGCGACTTGCCAATTCGGCTCATAAATCTCATGCTTATATCAAATATAAACTTGTACCTTTTTGTCGGGCATATCAACTCTATCACTTCACCTGTCATCAATTCAACATACAACTTAATTTCAAATCAATTTATCTTTAACACAACCATTCACTTATACCTAAGTCGAATTTCATTTCAAACTCAAGCACTATTCTTGATTTCCAATCCATAACTCACCAGTCTAATAAAATTCCAGATTTTCTCTAATCAAGTCTAATTCTACTTGACACTAATCTATTTCAAATGATTTTCACCTACTGGCTTTTAATTCAATCCCAATTCTATTGGATTTTACAAATTTTACTTAAATTTGTTTTAAATTCAAACAACCTTTTCTTCTTGGAAGTTTTTAAATAGTTTACCTCTTTCAAAAATCAAATTTTCCTTTTTGAAATTCAACACAACTTGTTTTCCCAAAACAAATTCAAAACAAAAATCCTTGGTAGTAATCCGTCCCTTACATACTCGAAAATGAACACCGATGATGTCATGATCAACATCAGAATCTATTTTCCAGTTACCGAAGTGAGTTCAATAGTATAGCACTTTCAAAACCCATTTTTAAACATTTCCACCTTGAAATCAATTCCAAATATCCTTTTACAATGTTGTAAACAAATTTAAAATCTCCCAGGATCTTAAAATTCACATATATTAAATCCAGATTCATTTACAAACACCTTTCCCATTTCTGGGATTTTAAATTCCAATTCTGATCTAAATTGAGATTTAATTCATTTCAATTTCATATAATTCACTTGTATAAATTCTGATTGGTTATATATAACCATTTCACATTTTATAATCTTATCTGATTATAATTACTACCGACACATCCTATATATGATAATATATCACATATCCATACTGTGTCGGTCCTTCGTATTCAAGTGTTTATTTACTCCTACCGATACAGTGGATCAAACTGGTCGACCAGAACTCATAAACAACTCAGCCAATGATTCTCCACAATATAAAACAAATTTTTATATCAATAACAAATACGTTCACTCGTATATATACACTCAAACTCAATCTAGGGTATTACTAACCCCATCTCTACCGACTCACGCCACAGAGCCAAGGTAATACTTAACTTAAGCTCTGATACCAACTGTAACGACCCAGATTTTGAGCGGCTTTGGTTATCGACATAAGCTCGATGTCGATAACCAAAACATCGAAAAATCCCGGTAATTAATGAAAGAAATTAGAGGGTGAGAATAGATAAGATAGAAACTTAGAATAGAAGAAGAAGAAGAAAACAACATCAAAGTAACACGAACCTCACAGCGGAACGAATAACATATAATAGATAACATAACTTTGAAATATAACAGTTATGTATACAATAGCACTTATCAGAGTACAACACTTACAACACAGCGGAAATAACTATAGCTATATGATCTTGAAGCCTCTTGCTCCAAGCTCTCCAAGTATATCTGTAAAACCCGACTACTTGACTGCCCGTACAAATTTAGGCACCCAAGAGTTTAGGGGGAACACAACAAAGTAAACTCCGGGTCAGTCATGGGACTGGTGTGAGTAAAATAGTTTAACACAGTTTAACATATATATGATATCTCATAAGACCACGCCGTGAATATGGAGCGGGTTTTTCCCTTATGAGAATCCAACATCTTTGACAAGCAATATCATTCTGATATTATAATATTGTCTAAGTACAAATATATATCAATCTAGCAGAAACGCTTTCATCTCACGTTCTACATATATAGTATACAATCAAAATCGCAAGCACGTATTGGATAATGGATTTCCAACTATGACAAGGTATGGAACCACCTTCTGCTAGTGTACCTCTAGAGAGGAATACACTGGGTTCAACAAGAACATCTTGCAACCCGGTCACACATGACCGACCACTCATTTCGCTTGAGTGTATCGAATGTATATCACCAACGGTTGGGATCAGCAACCGTTTCCCGAATGGGACAGCATCAACAATAGATTTTTTGAAATAAATGAAACTCTAGATCAGGTGATTATACACCCTAATAGGTGTGACCTACATAGCCATGCTACCTGCCCGATTTCTGTCATTTACCGGATGTGAGGCTAGAAGCTACGCTTATCTTCACATCAGATTCACTTCGAATGCTACATTGTCAGATCCATCGAAAATCATTAATTGACCTCTACAACAGTACATTACGTGTTAGCTAAAGAAGTTTCCTTCTCCGCTTCCACTCTTGGTACGGTTGAAGAAGTCAATGTACGTGACCTTTCTGGAAATACTCTGTCAAACATTCATCTTCATTCACTTAGAATGTCACATCGTCATACCCGCCAAATCACAAATTGATTTCCTCAAAAATACAACGGGTATACAGCTAAGAGAAACGAATTCCTCCGCCACCAACGCATATACGTTTGAAGGGATCAACTTACGCGATCCATTGGATATACTCTATCAGACCTTCGTTCATACAAGTTGTCCTGGGACTGGACAAACCGAAGGCACTATTCAGTATATCCATCTTAGTCACTGTTATCTAAGACTTATACAACAGCCCTTGCATTTTACTCCGTCTTCAATTATCTTTGGCATATATGATTCGCAACGCTTATGCCAATACAGAGTGGTTCTTTGGATAATAATCCAACCGGTCTCTCCATATTAACAACGTTAAAATGGTCAAAACTTCGATAGTCTGTGATTTAACCATCAAAGAAAAACAAGTGTGCAAACAACGATATTATTTCCAAATGGAAATTATATCGGTAAATCATCAGCATATATCTATATATATATTCACATTACCTTATTTTATATGTTTAGAAAATATATGTTATTAACACTGGAAAACGTTTCCATTTGCTTATTTACAAATCACTACTCTTCCCCAACTATCAGTCCCTGACTGTGAACTAGTATGAGAACAATTCCCTAAGTATAAATCCCGAAGGCCGAAACCAACATCAGATAGACACTTAGAAAACCATTCAATTTACTAATCTATAGTCAGTTCTAATCTTACTTAACTCTATTTGATTAACTCTGATTGATTAACTCTAACTGGTCAACCTTAATTAATTAACTCTAACTGGTTTTACTTGGTTTGACTAACTCCATTTATTAACTCGGCTGACAAATTCAACTCGATTAACTGAACTAATCACTTTGATTAACTCGACAAATTCACTTTGGTTAACCTAACCAATTCACTTAACTAATTCACTTAGTTTAACTTAACTAATTCACTTTGATTAATCTAACTATTCGCTTAACTCCTGTCGAATAAACTATATTCGATAACTCCTCTAACTCTACTCGAATAAACTATATTCGATTAACTCCTTTAATCTATTCGATTTGATAACTCCCCTTTTCGAATAACCAATATTCGATTAACTCACTTCGAATAACCAATATTCGACTACTCACTTCGAATAACTAATAATTGATAACTCCTTCGAATAAACTATATTCGATAATCTCCTCTCGAATAACTAGATTCGATTAACTTAACTTATTTAACTTAACTTGATTAACTCCTATCAAATAACTAGATTGGATTAACTTAACTTATTTAACTCATCTTGATTAACTCCTATCGAATAACTAGATTCGATTTAACTCCATTCTCTTGACTCTAGATCGCAACGATCACAATGGTTACGCCTGATTCCCTTAGGCAACATCCGACCGCCTTAGGCTATTACAGCCCTGCGAATTACGCTAGCAGTCGTACGAGATGGCAACTTACCCTGAATACTATGTTTGACTAACTCTGTCTCAAATAACTATATTTGATTAACTCTAGTTCGTTTTAACTCTAATCGATTAACTCTAACTGAGTAACTCTAACTCGATCAACTCGACTTGATTAACTCGACTTACTTAACTCAACTGGTTAACTTGACTTACTTAACTCACTGGTTAACTTGACTTACTTAACTCACTGGTTAACTTGACTTACTTAACTCACTGGTTAACTTGACTTACTTAACTCACTGGTTAACTTGACTTACTTAACCCAACTGGTTAACTCTATTGAACTGGTTAACTCTACTGAACTGGTTAACTCTACTGAACTAGTTAACTCTATTCAACTAACTCGACTCGACTAACCCCTTTCGAATAGCATATTCGTTTTACTAACTTTCGAATACCATATTCGATTTACTCCCTTCGAATACCATATTCGATTTAACTCCTTTCGAATACCATATTCGATTTAACTCCTTTCGAATACCATATTCGATTTACTCCCTTCGAATACCATTTTCGATTTAACACCTTTCGAATACCATATTCGACTTACTTTATTCACTTTATAAAGATTTCCTTTTTAACAATGTTTTATTCATTTGAAAAGATTTACTTTTAAATAACGGTTCTACACTTTAAAAATGATTTCCTTTTTATAACGTTTCCTTTTCAATTCTATTTGTAAATGGTTTACAAATATTTCCTTTTCAAATTTATTCTTGAAATATTCTAACTCCTTAAATTCTCTGAAAAAATTGCCATAACCTCCTTTGTAACGGGAGCATCGGGAAAATCCCCAAACCCGCCACACAGGCCTTTCCATTCAAAAAAAAAATGGTTTGTAATTATTTCCTTTTTGAATATCTCCTATTTATAAATATTCCAATTTTTAAACATTTCTTATTTATAAATATTCCACTTTATAATTATCTCTTATTTATAAATATCCCATTTTATAAATATTCTATCACTTTGAAAATCCCCTTATCAACATTTCGGTATGTTATGGTATTCAAACATATCAAATCACGATGTTCAATATCGTCCAAGCACATATAATCGCCCATAGATTTTATATCACATCATATAACAATATATGAAAAACAATAAAATAACTGTTGAGGAATCCATTCGGATTCCTCCAACCTGTCTCCCTGCATCCACAGATGTTACACAATATGATTATCTTCACTTTCAGTTCAATATAAATTATTCTGATAATCAGAATCAATATATAACTATCTAATTGTTTATATTATATATATATATAATTTCATTAACAGACTAGCAGTTCAATCAATCGGTCAACACACAGTCAATCAGCCAGTATTTAACAGTTCTAAAAATACAACATGAAATTATAAATTGTTCAGAGTTGGTGAGATTTACTCACATTGGACGATCATCGTTAATAACGATAACCATCGCTTGATTCAGACGGACAATTTATTTCGCCATAAATTGTAACGTGCTCAGATTCACTCTCAGACAGTTCCATTGTGGAGCTCTCATCCATACGATCCCGACGCATCTTGTTTCGTCTGATTCTGACATCGTGCGCAATAGTTATGATATTAAGAAGTAAACATACATTTTAAACTAAATAAATCTTATAGTTTTAATTCATTGGGCCTCACTCATTTTCCGGCCCATTCCCTTTCAAAGCCCATACCCGCTTATGACGTTCCCAACCTTCTCATTCCATCTTCCCCAAAGCCATTTTCCTCTCCAGTAACATTCGAACCCCCACAAACGAGTCCCTCCTTCCTCTTCGCTTCTCCTACTCACTACAGAATCGACCGAAACAATTACCAATCATCTTCTTTTCTCGAGCTCTTTCTCCTCACACCAACACCAAAAAGCTCGCATCAATACCCTATCTCGCGTCTTCCCTCCATTTACTGTACACCCAGTAAAAACATGCGAATTTTATTCGCATGAAATCCATCCAATTTTTACCTACTGCCTTCTCTTCGGGTCACGAACTTGATTACACCACTCGTTCTTCAAATCAATGCTTCCATAACCAATGGACGTTAACCCTAGCTCACTCGTTCATTTCCCAGTGACGCTAAACCAAGTTCGAGCCCACACGTTCTTATACGGAATTGAAGATAAACCCAACAGGATTCAAATATATTTGTGTGATGATTTTTAGGATTTATTCTGGGTTTGTTTGGATTTTTGAAATGATTCTCTTTCTCATGTTTTACTTAAGAAAAGGGTGCGGCCAAAAACTGTTGACCACTGAAAAATGAAATTTAGGTCTTAAGGGAAGGGTGCCGGTATTTATAAGGGGTTTAGATATTTTCAGATATTTTGTAGGATGGAATATTCCCGGTATATTCTCATTTCTATATTCGTTTTTCTTTCTAAAAATTCCTACGAATACACACGATACCTAAAAATCACGAAACTGGACATGTAGCTAGCGTTCGACATTACGGTCCCAACGAAACTGGTTTCGTCGAATTCCGATTCCGTATGCTCACACAGCGTATTTTTAACCGTCGAAATACTGACTGTTTTTCACTCTAAAAATCCGTACGGCCACGCAGTGACTCTAAAAATCATGAAACTGGAAATCTAACAACTATTTGATATTGCGGATCCAACAAAACTGGTTTCGTCAAATTCTGAGGTCGTTTGCAAAACTGGCTAATTTTAAAGCCCTATATAGCCCTTTTAAATATATAAATATATTTAAATATAATTAATTTAAATATTTATAAATAAATATTATCGTGTATATATTCACAGTGGAATACCATACAGCTCTAGAATATTCCTATATGAATTTCTAGCTCGACATTCACTTCTGGGTCAACCCGATATTCTATTTATATTGAAATTCCTTTTTAAAATATAAATAATTCCTTTATAAATTATAAAGGAATTCCACAGCGACTTTTCTAAAATTTGATTTGGACCTACATCAAAATCTACACGACGAAATCCCGATTTTTCTCTTCCACTAGAAAGATATACTCCACCAGCTCCACACGTTTCTTGTTTCACAGAAATCCGATTTAAAACGAATCCTGTATATTCAGTTGAAGTTCAAATCGCCAATTTACGAACTACAGCGCCATTTCGAGCTCTATTTCAATTATATTATAATTCTACATTCAAACTGACGTCGATTGAATATATTCGTCAATATACTTTAACTCTAAGCTGAATTAAATATTAGGGATGACCCAGTTCATAGAATATTGTGATTTCCAATATTTTTTATTATTGCTGAATTAAATATATTACTCTATTATTTAATTTAATTAAATATTCACTATAATTTAGTTAAACGACGATTTAATTCCCTAAATCACTATTTATATAATTAAATAAATTAATTATAATACCTCTGACAATGCGGGTCATTACCCTGCCTTCAAGTATTTGTTTTCGATTCAACCCAGATCTAGCCTCGTTCGATTTCACGATTTGGATAACAAAGAGAAAGGTAAAAGGTTTTCAATTTGATTTTGAATTCGATTTTGCACCTAGGGTTAATTAATTTTGAACAATCCGTTTCATTTTCGATCCACCTTAACCTTCACCTTGTATATATCGAAGTCACCATCCTGTTGTGGGGGGATATCCTCGCCTATAACCATCATATCAGGAATATCTACCTCCCGTACATCATGGCCAGAATCAAATCTCTCGCCACTAACTGGATACTCCATCTTACCCTCAGTGGGTGTAGAGTCCTCAATCTCTATAATTTCATGCTCACAAAAGGAAAGATCTATTTAAAGTCCGTCACTGGAGTCATCACTGTATATATCTATAATCTGTTTCTTTAAGTTCGACCCATAACTACTATCATCACTACCCGAGAGAAACTGAGACAAGTACTGCCTAACACTCAGATGTCTATGGTCCCAAAAATAAGAAAAGAAAATCTTAGAGTTAGGAGTCGTTCCACTACTACTAGGTTTATTATTATGAACTTAGTGTTTATTTCAATTTCTAACCATATTAATTAGTTTGTTTGATATCTTAACAAATTTAACCCAAGTTTATCCCTTAACATGAATTCTATTATATTTAAATCCTAAAACTTATTCATTTTACATGAAAAGGTACTCTCACAAACGTAGTACTCTAGAAACTCATTCTAAGGCGTTACTAATCCTATCTCTAATGAGCTCATTCTTAGGGGATATTACTAATCCCAAATCTAATGAGTCCTTTCTCTTTTGTCCAAATGAGTCGTACCCTAAAAATATTTGTATAAACCAAAGCTCTGATACCACTTTGTAATGGCCCGCCTTTTTGCTCGGATTTCACTGGTAATTAAAAAGACTCAAACCATTCATAAAGACAGATTGTTAGGGGTACTTACACATTTGCACGAAAGTAAAAGAACTTTTCCATTATCATTACAATAATATTACATCAGAGTTACAAGAAATATCAGGGTACAATGGAAACACAACGGAAACAAACACAAATATACTCTCAGTAGAAGGAATATGATCTAAAACAAAGCTCAAGCTCCAATCCTGAATGCAGCTCAGAAGACTAAATCTGCAAACCAAACTACTAGATGCCCGAATGGAAAATTATGAGAACCCAGAGTTTAGGTGTAAGAACTATAAACTCTAGATCAGTCATGGGACTGTTGTGAGAACTCAAAAATATTTGTTTTTAGGGTTTATTTTAAAGTTAGGTAATTCATGGACCACGCTGCTAAACACGGAACAGGTTACTCCATGTGAATACCAGTGCATAGAAATTTGCAATGACTTTTTGAAAAATGAAACTAATACAAGGTCTCGTGGCACACACACACACACACACTTGGGCGAGGTTTCTCCTTACGATAGTCAAAAAATGCTTTTGATACGTGAAAATCCTCTTTCATATTATTATTAGTGCATAGTGTGACTTTTCGAAAGTAAATATATTATACCGGCCGTCGAAAGTAAATCCCATTATATTGACATAATCCTGCCAGTAACCAATAGGAAATACAATCAAAACCGTATGGGCTCGTAGCGGAGATTGGGTTTCCAATTAATGACCAGGAAAAAAAACTTCCTTACTGAACCGATGGGTACACCTCTATTGAAATGCCTCGAGAACTAAACGGGCTCTCTGCCAACACGAGGTCGGTCTCTCCCTTACTTAATTGATTAGAACACACCTAAGTAGATCATCCCCCGGTCGTTACCAACCTTTAAACTGGGATCCCGAACCAACACAACCACAAAAGCAATTCTCCATATAGAATAATAACTGGGCTCCATACCATGGTACACCTTTTATCTAAAAGGGGATGACTACCCATGTTCTCTTTGCATCTTTCCTGTTTCGGCCATTTTCCAGGATGTGAGGGTTATCGAGGTCATGATATACATAAAGCTATGCTTTAATAAGCCATGCTTTGATCATCACTAGCTCATCACTTAAGTGTGCTACATTGTCCATTCCCTACGCATAACTGATATCTATCAATATGTAATCTCTAAGCTCATACATATCGGAGAAGGGAATTAAGCTAAGAGAATAAATTCTCCACCACCAAACATATATATTTAATAAAGACCAGTGCTACGTAGTCAATTACAATGTCAGACAATCCATACAAGTTCGTTCTGGTTCTGAATGGAACCAAAATCCGGAAAATCTCCAAATACATCCAGAATTCTTGCCATTTATAACCTCGTATTAGGTGATCGGACCAACCGGGACATCATCAATCAATCCAAACGATGTGAAGATCCCTAGTATTCAATCGTTGTCTTCAATGTCTTTAATTTATTCATAACATCGTATTATTAATTGGAATGGTTTTTAGATGTAAAACTGATCCCGGTCTTTCCAAATAATAAGCGCAATTTAAAAAAAAACAGAATCATAGATTACACAGGTTTTTAACCATATCTCCTTCCGTCTTGGATTTTGTTAATTAAAACCTTTATAAATCCACTCTCAAATATCTTTAACAAAGTCCATATTTCAAAACTTCATCTCATCACTTTTCTCTTTAAATCAAAGATGATTTAGCTTGATAAATCTCAATTAACTTTTCTGTTTGATAACCCATTATCCAAATCCTATTTCTCTGAAAATCCTTAATCCACACTTCATATTCAAAACAATTTCCCAACATTCAATTTTTTAATATTAATTAAAAGATTATAATTCTTTCCAAACTCCTTTCTTTTAATTTCCTCAAATCAATGATTTGATTAAATCCCATATTATGATATGAATTTCCATAATTCAATCTCATCGGGTTTTAGGAATGATATTATTGAAGATACCATCGGCAACAAAACCTAAATCAATTGGTATTGAACATAAGTTATATAGAAATTATATATACTTATATTCGATTCCAATTCTCATAATCAATGAATACTATAAGCGGAATAACGATAATAATATCTTCCAAATTTCTCATATAGTATACGTTTACACCATGGAATTTCATATTGAATATCCGAAGATTATTTCTATCTAACTCATCTCAATTAATCGGGAAACTCGTATCTTAGTTAAAAAATTTATCCAACTCTTTGATATTAGATCTGGATATAATTCCATCAACTTATCCTCAATATTAATCTCTATATCCAACCCATAATATAAGCGGAATATTGGTAAACTATCTTCTAAATTCCTTAAATAATAAGAGTCATCATCTACAACGATAATATTAAACATCCGAAGATTCATCTCCAACCATATCCAATTTATTTATAATTGGAAAACACTTTTTAATTTTAAATAAATCAATTAATATTCAATATAAAATATTTTGATAATTTTAACTGTGACACCCCGCATTCCTTAATGTCACCCATATGAAGATGCATTAAGTTCAGTGAAGCGCAATAGGTATAAAGTAATAACATAGAGGCTAAAATTCACAACGTCTTATCTTCCCCTATCAGACCCATGCATGCTCATGACTCTACCGGAACGCCCCGTACACATCTCCAGAATTTGAACCTCTTACAATCATCTATAGTAAAGCATGCCCTAGCCTTTGCGCAGTGCAAGACTCATTTGATAATAGGAGGGTACCGATTGATATGGGTTCCAGACAAATAGCAGATTGACCCAGGCCACCCCTAGGCTTGGTCCCCAAACTAGGATTTTAAGAGTCCCCAAAAATATTTTAACAGCAGACATGGTCCTCTTATGCTTATATTAATAAGACAGGTTTAACTTAGCAAGTTTAAGTTCACTAATAAGCTTAATACAACCCTATGTTATATTTCACCGTTGTAAATGGAATTTCTTATTAAATGTAATAACTCTCCCCCAAATCAGACAGGCACCTTCATAGATGTTTACAGATTACAGTAACACATTTTACTTAATTTACATCTGATTTACATATCTTTCCATAACATGTTCTACTTAATATAAAAGTAAGTCCAACCTATATAGATTAACATGTTCACATATTCTTACTTTATAATTATCCCAATTATACAGTCAATGGTTCTCATATTTCAATATTACCAAACCTCCTTTTTATTGACATTACATACTATTCCAATTTATCCTATTTTTATGTAACTCAAATGGAAATGACCTAGGCTCTAGGATGCCTAGGCACAACACAAAATAAAAGAAAAAAGATAAATATAACCAAACTCAGATATAAACAAAATGATTAAATAGGCATAATAATACTGTAAATAAAATAGACATTGAAAAAGGGACAAGGAAGAAAGATGTACATATAAACTGATAATAACTGAAAATGAACAGGTAATTGGCGATATTAAAAGAACATATAAGAATAAACTTATAAACAATGTTACTTTTCCATATACAATATATATTTACTGTCAAGATCCTTTTTAAATTGCAAATCTAAAAATAACGTGAAACTCACAATTATTTGTGTTAGATCCAGAAAAGGCCTTTGAAATAGTGGTAGAAGAAGGATTATCTTTTCAATCTATATTTTGACAGCACCCTAACCCTTTTTTTATTTTATTTCAGAACATAGCTTTGTGGAGGAAGAAGATGAAGAAACATTTGTGTAGGAAAATAGTGAGGGTTGCTAGTTTACGTATAGATGTGCTAGTATAATGTAAACCATAGGATCTTAGGCTTTAAAATCAAACCGTAGAATACACATCACTGCTGAGTCAGCGAATGAACAAAACAAGAAAATCCATCTAGGTTTAGGCCCTCAGCCTGGCCGAAGGAGGGTCGACCCACCTCTTACCTGGCTCGACACAGGGGTCGACCCACGTAAAGTTGGGTAGCCTTGTTACCATTGCTTTTCTCGAGTTAATTATTTATTTTATTGTTAAATTTTTTTCAAACTTCTTTAGGTCATAACTTGTTCATACTTAGTCTGATTTTCGTAAACCACAAGTCTATCTAAAGAAGAATTTTGTAACGAACGCAGCGGTAAAGTCTGTTTTACCCAATTCTGAATATTTTATTATTTAATATTCATTTTGTTATATTTTCCATATAATTATTGTGTATTAAAATATGGGGTGTTACATTCTCCCCTCCTTAAAGGATTTCATCCCGAAATCTGCAAGTTAAGAAGAATGTTATTAATATTATCAATCAATACCTACACCCATCACTCATCCATCAACCACTGACATACATTGTCCTTAAAATTTCTAATGCTTTGTATGAACATATGCAAAGTTCTTGTGTATATGTCCCTAAGCTAATGCAAAAATCAGGCGGTCTACTGATTCAGTTGACCTCCTTACTGAAATTATGTTTGTGCCATGTATCCAATGTGCATTCAAAAGAATCCTAATAATAAATATAAATTCTATATATGTGCAACAACCATTCACCAAAATGCAAATCCAAATGATTATTCAACCATTTTCATCCATTAAAAATTTAAATGCACACATCCATATGCAATATGAAAGTGCTCTTGTTTAGCCGATCCTTAGTCTAGTGCTTAATGTGTGTGTATATGCATTCACTGCATCCACTAGCGAACACTTGCTGTAACACCCCACCTCCGTTAAGGTCACTCACAAAGGGAATGCCTTAACTTTGATGGATCATTTTAGTAAACAGAACAGAAACTTACAAGACAGATAAAAACAGTACTTGAAATTTTTTAACTTTATTACAGCGGAAACAGAAATCATTATGGTTACATCCTTTCAAATCTCAGAATTCAAGTACAAAATATCAGTCTTGTACAAAAGCCTTTAGAATGCATAGTTTAAAATCATAATCCCCACAGAAGAAGACAAGCCATACTTTAAGCACTTCAAGCAGAAGAAATCCGGATCTAGCTAGAGTATTCCCTCCTTAGAAAACCTGGGTGGAGGGGGGGGGAGCGGAAGAAAAGAGGAGAAACAACAAGGGTCAGACATAAAGTCTGACAAGTCCAGTGACTTTCAGCATATGAACAGATAATAATAATATGACATGAACATAAAACTGGATGAGAGATAACTGTAACAGGTGTAGCAGATATAATAGAAGAACAAAATGATATAAGCTATTGCTTTACACTTCTCTGCACTAATACTAGTATAACAGGATTAGGTGTCACCCTAATGTCTAAACTGAAACAGAACGGGTACAGAATAATTTCCATAGAAACAGAACTCTAATAATGGGCCTTTACCACCCGATCAAAAACAGACAGAAGCAGAATGCGAATAATGGGCCTTTACAACCCGAACAGAAACAGATTAATCCCTACGGAAACAGAATGTAGAATTAGGTGTACACTAGTAATTGGGCCTTTACCACCCGAACAGACGGTACCACGCAGAAACAGACAGGTGTTGCCACCCAACAGAAACAGAGGGTACCAACAGAAACAGACAGAACCAAGTGTACCCTAAAACCCTACCCCAAGCGATCGGCTCCCTAATACATAAATATCCTGTGTCGGCCCCACAGTAGGGTGTATCACTCCCTAAAGTGACAACCAATTGGCATAGACCTATTTACAGATGTCACGGCGTCTTACATCCTCAGAGGCAGACCGGGATCCATGCACGCACATGACCCGGTTGGAACGCACCATCAACACCCCTCGCCATTATCAGAATGAACCGCTTATAATTAGTTCAGTAAGCGTGCCCGGATCCTACTTACTGTTGCGTCAAAGTTTTGATACCAGAAAGGGTTACTGACTAATATGGGTCCCAAACAACAGATGACACAAGTAATTCCCCTCCTAACCTTGTGTCCCCAGACTAACAGATTTCAGCTCAACTTGTCTACAAGTTTCAGACATACAAAATTTAGATTAACTAGTTCATAGATCAGACAATCAAGTTAACAGGTTTTCAGACTAATGGATCAGATGTTCGGATTAACAGGCTTACAGATTAACTGGTTACAGATTAACAGACTTACAGATTAACTGGTTACAGATTATCTAACTTTGTATTGGGCCTACGGATTCACGAAACGGGTTTATCAGATTCATTGGTCCAATTTGGTTTAGCCTTACCCAACACGTTTTAGACATCATAATTATCTCAGATTTTCATTAATTAAATATTAATGCCCAAACCTCTCACATTAGACTGACAGTTTGCGGCTACTGGTTAGGCGGTTGGTTCCGGGCAGGTTTCTGTCGCAAACTGAGTCTAACCTCGGGTTTCAAGCACGTTATGACTAACTTCTCACATTAGAACATATTATTTGCGACCACTGGAATATGCCGGGCGGTTCCGGGCATAATTACGCCGCAAACTCATTCTAACCTCGAGTTAGCCATGTTTATCTTTGCGGCCAATTAATTAATGATTCACCATTTATACCCACGCCTAATATACATGTCAATTATTTATAACTATAGCCAATTCAAATTATGTCAATAGCAGACTAATTATATCAACTCAACAGATATTGCAGATAACAGATTTTTTAGATTAGGCGACTTAACGAATTTAGCAGATTAAGCAAACTAGCAGATCTAGCACTTTCAACAGACTTAGCAGATGACAGATTTGGCAGATGAACAAATCTAGCAGATTAGGCAGTAGAGCAAAACTAGCAGATTAAGCAATATAACAGAACTAGCAGATTAAGCAATATAGCAGAACTAGCAGATTAGGCAAATATAATGGATTTAATCATTCCTTAAAGTTTCACAAACATATCTTGCCAAATTTTAAATTTGGCCTAAGCGTGCCTAAATAATTGTCATGATTCACAATATGATTATATACCAAATATAGCCATCTATTACTATGCATGTCATATATCCCAAAGATCCCTTACTTAGGTGTTTATTTACACTAATAGATACCCTACTCTCATGTAAATCTTTATACCTAAGCCATATTCTTTTTATCACAAATCATATGTTCAATACCCATTTATGTTATAAATACAACATGTCCAGTCATATGTCTCAAATTTATGTTCTAACCACAGTCCATGTTCTTTCCTCCAATCAGTCACCTATTGGTCATGCCCAATTTATGCATCATTCATTTTACTATCCCAAACAATTTAGCGTAGGTTAATCTCTTATGAGATTGGCTCAGGCTCGTGGTAGCCTGGCTATAGAACAGAAAGAGGAAAGACATACCAAATAAGATAGATCTAAACAGAACAGATATAACCTCAGATTCAGATTTACAATTCATGTCACAATCAGAATTAACGTTTATATCGGAAAATAACTGTACTTGCCTTGGTTGGATTAAAGAAAGAACTTTAATTGTTGTAGAATCGTTGCAGAAGCTTTAATCTCTAATTTGAATTGAGTTGCTTAGGTTGATGTTGATTAGCTTCTAGTTTTGATTCTAGCAGAGTAGCGACGCCATTTTTATTTTTATTTAGAACAGAGGCAGAGAAGAAGCAGAATATAATTGTGTGTAGAGAAGGCTAGGTCTTAGGTTGTTTTTATAGGTGTAGCAATTCATTTCAGCCATCAGATTAACCCTAAAACCAATCCGGACCATCAAAAATCGTCCCTGGGCTTCAAAAACGTGTTCTGGACCGAAACAGGCCGACCAGGTCGACCTATAGGGGGGAGGTCGACACTATAGTCGCCCCCCATGGGGGAGGTCGACTCCCAGGTCGACCCCCAGGTCGACCTGCCCAGTTCTGTGCTGACCGAAACCTTCTGAATCTTCTACAGGCCATAACTTCTTCATCCGGACTCCGATTTTCGAAAACTCGGACTCTATTTCATGTAAAATTTCGAGAGGAACGTAATGGTAATGTCTATTTTACCTAATTCCTGATTCTTAAATTAATTATCCTCATTTTACTATCTTTTCCATTACACACACCGTTATCGAACTAATTTTTCTTCTCTTTCATGTATTAATTAATTCTTCTTATGCATAACCATTATTTACCTATCATAAGCATATTTTCATATATTTTATTTCATTTTTAATTATACTTAAAAATGCGGGATGTTACATTCTCCCCTCCTTAAAGGATTTCGTCCCCGAAATCTTCAAGTTAAGAAGAATGTGTCCTACCATCCAATCATCCATCTACTCAATCACCAATCACAGGCATTCATTGTCCTTAAGAGATTTCTAATGCTGTATGAACATATGCAAGAAGTGTGTGTATATGTTTCTTGTCTAATGCAAAGATCAGGCGGTCCACTGATTCAGTTGACCTCCTTAATGCGAATTATGCCAGTGCCATGAGTCCAACATGTATGCAATTTTCCTACTCGATACATATCATTTCTATATGAGTGCACAACCATTCAGTCATATGCAACATCCATGTGCCGAGTCAATCATTTTGCATCCACAAAAATTAAAAATGCTCACACATCTATATGCAGTATGAGAGTGTTTTCGAGCCGATCTAGTGCCTAGTGTGTGTATATGCATCCACGGGAAACCACTAGCAACCACTTGCATCCACTTGCAACCATCAAACATAACATGTCTCAAACACATGTTTACACCCATTAGTTTCTACCTAAAGTTCGAAGATTCGAACGATAGGATACAGTCGAATGATGGAAGCGAGTACAGATAGAACAAAAACTTGGTTCCCATTAGGCATGGGTCCTAAGTATCGGCCCCGAAGACCGAAACCAACATCAAATTGACACCCAGAGGATTACCCTCTTTAGACAATGTCAAAACTGGAAATCTTATCAGAAGTATTCAGATATTTACAGACTACTGGTACAGATCAGGTTCCCTAATGGCTCTTAGGAAGTTAAGCATGATAAAATCATACCCCACGAAAACTCAGAATGTATGCGTCATACTTGACGCCTAACACAGATATCCCTCAAACCCCAATCTCAAACAGATGAGCCATAACCCTTATGGGTCTGAGTCTACAGCGGAATTCAGAAATAATACCAGTATTAAAGTGCAGAGTATCGATTACAAAATCAAAATACCAGAATCAGAAAAAGTCTTAACTCCATAATCAGATAAAGAAATTAAACCTACTATAGAAATTTTCCTATTTCTATCCTATCCACTAGCCTCAAGAGTGTTCGCCTGCCCTCCTTGCCCTCGTCTCTTCGGGCAGTCCCTAGTGAAGTGTCTCATCTCTCCACAGTTGAAGCAAGTGCCTTTCCTTTTTCTGCAATCCTTGTTCAGATGAGTCGAGCTCCCACAAGTAAAGCACTTTTTCCCCTTCTTATCTTCAGACTTCTCATCCTTCTTTTGTGTTTCCTTTTTGGGCCATGTTTTCTTATTCTGTGGTTCTTCCTTCTTTGTTTCTTTCGGGCCCTTGTCTTCCTCGTGCAGTAGTGCCATGTCCACCAATTTCTCGTAAGTCGCTCCCATGGGTACATGGGTCATGGCTAGGCTGTGCAGTGGCTCGTTCAATCCTTTAACAAAGCGGAGAGCCTTTTTATGCTGAGTGTTGACTAAATCCAATCCGAACCTAGCTAGTTGGTTGAACTGGTTGATGTATTCCTTGACCGTCATACTTCCTTGCTTAAGAGATAATAACTTTTCCAGTTGTAAACTCCGTTCAGCTTGCGAGAGAAATTTTGTCTCAAACCTTGTTCTGAAATCCATCCATGTCTCAACCGGCCTCTCAGCGTTAGTGACTTCCCACCAGTAGGAAGCTTCGTCTTTGAGCAGCCATACCGCCAACTGTACCTTCTGCCTATCGTCCACCTCGAAGATAACGAATAGATCCTCAGTTTCTTTGAGCCAGTTCCTCGCTTCGACGAATGACTCAGTTCCCTTGAAATCCTTTCCTCCCATGGCCCTAAAATCTCTACAGATCTTTGAGAAAGCAATTGCACGAGGAGGGGGCGGAGGAGGAGGGGGATCATTTGCTGGACCTGCGGCGGCGGTCCTAGCCTCAAGATATTGACGAAACCAACCGGGTACATGAACACCCTCTGGTATCTCAGATGCTTCAGACGTGCTGAAACGAAAAAAGGAAAGATTCAATACAAAAAGGACTGAAGGAAAGATATATGGATCTTGGGGATCATGTTTTTCAAAATAAGCTTTATTTTTGAAAATACTTCCTTTCAAAACCTTTTTGAAAATAGTTTTCCAAAAACTTTACCCAATCTGGTAACCTTCAGCTCTGATACCAAGTGTAACACCCCACCTCCGTTAAGGTCACTCACAAAGGGAATGCCTTAACTTTGATGGAGCATTTTAGTAAACAGAACAGAAACTTACAAGACAGATAAAAACAGTACTTGAATTTTTTTAACTTTATTACAGCGGAAACAGAAATCAGTATGGTTACATCCTTTCAAATCTCAGAATTCAAGTACAAAATATCAGTCTTGTACAAAAGCCTTCAGAATGCATAGTTTAAAATCATAATCCCCACAGAAGAAGACAAGCCATACTTGAAGCACTTCAAGGAGAAGAAATCCGGATCTAGCTAGAGTATTCCCTCCTTAGAAAACCTGGGGGGGGGGGGGAACGGAAGAAAAGAGGCGAAACAACAAGGGTCAAACATAAAGTCTGGCAAGTCCAGTGACTTTCAGCATATGAACAGATAATAATAATATGACATGAACATAAAACTGGATGAGAGATAACTGTAACAGGTGTAGCAGATATAACAGAAGAACAGAATGATATAAGCTATTGCTTTACACTTCTCTGCACTAATACTAGTATAACAGGATTAGGTGTCACCCTAATGTCTAAACTGAAACAGAACGGGTACAGAATAATTTCCATAGAAACAGAACTCTAATAATGGGCCTTTACCACCCGATCAGAAACAGACAGAAGCAGAATGCGAATAATGGGCCTTTACAACCCGAACAGAAACAGAAACAGATTAATCCCTACGGAAACAGAATGTAGAATTAGGTGTACACTAGTAATTGGGCCTTTACCACCCGAACAGACGGTACCACGCAGAAACAGACAGGTGTTGCCACCCAACAGAAACATACGGTACCAACAGAAACAGACAGAACCAAGTGTACCCTAAAACCCTACCCCAAGCGATTGGCTCCCTAATACATAAATATCTTGTGTCGGCCCCACAGTAGGGTGTATCACTCCCTAAAGTGACAACCAATTGGCACAGACCTATTTACAGATGTCACGACGTCTTACATCCTCAGAGGCAGACCGGGATCCATGCACGCACATGACCCGGTTGGAACGCACCATCAACACCCCTCGCCATTATCAGAATGAACCGCTTATAATTAGTTCAGTAAGCGTGCCCGGACCCTACTTACTGTTGCGTCAAAGTTTTGATACCAGAAAGGGTTACTGACTAATATGGGTCGCAAACAACAGATGACACAAGTAATTCCCCTCCTAACCGTGTGTCCCCAGACTAACAGATTTCAGCTCAACTTGTCTACAAGTTTCAGACATACATAATTTAGATTAACTAGTTCATAGATCAGACAATCAAGTTAACAGGTTTTCAGACTAACGGATCAGATGTTCGGATTAACAGGCTTACAGATTAACTGGTTACAGATTAACAGACTTACAGATTAACTGGTTACAGATTATCTAACTTTGTATTGGGCCTACGGATTCACGAAACGGGTTTATCAGATTCATTGGTCCAATTTGGTTTAGCCTTACCCAACACGTTTTAGACATCATAATTATCTCAGATTTTCATTAATTAAATATTAATGCCCAAACCTCTCACATTAGACTGACAGTTTGCGGCTACTGGTTAGGCCGGTTGGTTCCGGGCAGGTTTCTGTCGCAAACTGAGTCTAACCTCGGGTTTCAAGCACGTTATGACTAACTTCTCACATTAGAACCTATTATTTGCGACCACTGGAATATGCCGGGCGGTTCCGGGCAGAATTACGCCGCAAACTCATTCTAACCTCGAGTTAGCCATGTTTATCTTTGCGGCCAATTAATTAATGATTAACCATTTATACCCACGCCTAATATACATGTCAATTATTCATAACTATAGCCAATTCAGATTATGTCAATAGCAGACTAATTATATCAACTCAACAGATATTGCAGATAATAGATTTTTCAGATTAGGCGACTTAACGGATTTAGCAGATTAAGCAAACTAGCAGATCTAGCACTTTCAACAGACTTAGCAGATGACAGATTTGGCAGATGAACAAATCTAGCAGACTAGGCAGTAGAGCAGAACTAGCAGATTAAGCAATATAACAGAACTAGCAGATTAAGCAATATAGCAGAACTAGCAGATTAGGCAAAAATAACGGATTTAATCATTCCTTAAAGTTTCACAAACATATCTTGCCTAATTTTAAATTTGGCCTAAGCATGCCTAAATAATTGTCATGATTCACAATATGATTATATACCAAATATAACCATCTATTACTATGCATGTCATATATCCCAAAGATCCCTTACTTAGGTGTTTATTTACATTAATAGATACCCTACTCTCATGTAAATCTTTATACCTAAGCCATATTCTTTTTATCACAAATCATATGTTCAATACCCATTTATGTTATAAATACAACATGTCCAGTCATATGTCTCAAATTTATGTTCTAACTACAGTCCATGTTCTTTCCTCCAATCATTCACCTATTGGTCATGCCCAATTTATGCATCATTCATTTTACTATCCCAAACAATTTAGCGTAGGTTAATCTCTTATGAGATTGGCTCAGGCTCGTGGTAGCTTGGCTATAGAACAGAAAGAGGAAAGAGATACCAAATAAGATAGATCTAAACAAAACAGAACAGATATAACCTCAGATTCAGATTTACAATTCATGTCACAATCAGAATTAACGTTTATATCCGAAAATAACTGTACTTGCCTTGGTTGGATTAAAGAAAGAACTTTAATTGTTGTAGAATCGTTGCAGAAGCTTTAATCTCTAATTTGAATTGAGTTGCTTAGGTTGATGTTGATTAGTTTCTAGTTTTGATTCCAGCAGAGTAGCGACGCCATTTTTATTTTTATTTAGAATAGAGGCAGAGAAGAAGCAGAATATATTTGTGTGTAGAGAAGGCTAGGTCTTAGGTTGTTTTTATAGGTGTAGCAATTCATTTCAGCCATCAGATTAACCCTAAAACCAATCCGGACCATCAAAAATCGTCCCTGGGCTTCAAAAACGTGTTCTGGACCGAAACAGGCCGACCAGGTTGACCTATAGGGGGGAGGTCGACACTATAGTCGCCCCCCATGGGGGAGGTCGACTCCCAGGTCGACCCTCTGGTCGACCTGGCCCCCAGGCCGACCCCCAGGTCGACCTGCCCAGTTCTGTGCTGACCGAAACCTTCTGAATCTTCTACAGGCCATAACTTCTTCATCCGGACTCCGATTTTCAAAAACTCAGACTCTATTTCATGTAAAATTTCGAGAGGAACGCAATGGTTATGTCCATTTTACCTAATTCCTGATTCTTAAATTAATTATCCTCATTTTACTATCTTTTCCATTACACACACCGTTATCGAACTAATTTTTCTTCTCTTTCATGTATTAATTAATTCTTCTTATGCATCACCATTATTTACCTATCATAAGCATATTTTCATATATTTTATTTCATTTTTAATTATACTTAAAAATGCGGGGTGTTACACTTGCATCCACTTGCAACCATCAAACATAACATGTCTCAAGCGCATGTTTTCAACCATAGGTTTTTACCTAAGAACAAATTCAAAAGATAGGAAAAACAAATTCGAATTAAATAGCTTAACAAGAAATTAAGAACATACTCTCAAATAGAAAAGGGTAAGAAGCATGAATCTTGTTTTCGGGTTCTCTTGTCGCTTTGTCACGATCTTCTCCCTATTGCGCCTTCACTAGCTTGATCTCCTTTTGCATAACTTCTTAACTTCCGATCCAAATATACGGGTAGGAACTTTTCTAATCGATGCCTCCTTTTCAACTTCAACATCCTCAAGCGTACTTGGCTCTACAACCCCTATGGAATCATGTAGACACTTCCTCTATAACACCACGCATTTTATGACAATTTAATAATTAAATAATGCAAATGTGTGTGTGTGTATATATGCATAGACTTAAATGTATATATGAAGAATAAAATAAAGATAATATGTGATTGCATGTAATAAATATATGCATTGAAAAAGAAGAAAATATTAATGCAAATAAAAATGTAATACATGCATTAAAAGAAAGAATGGATTGGTTGCATGCAGTGTAAATATGTTGCATGCACTAATTTACAAATATTATGCATTAATAATTAAAAAGAAATAATGATTCATGCAATGGGTTAAATGAAATATTGTAACAAACATGAGAAAGAGAAGTAAGAAGAGAACAATAATTACCTTTGTTCTAAGCCTTATTAACAATAGCTTTAGTAGTCCAGTTGGTTAGAGCATGTGGCTTGCATACAAGAGGTATAGAGTTCGATCCCCACCGGTTTCATATTTTTGTTTTAAGGGAACGACTAAATTAAAACATGTTCTAAAGAGAAAATATGTATAAACGCACATATAAGGAAGTAGAAAAATATATGTATACATGTATATGAGAATATATGTGTATATATATGCAGATATATATATACACACACAAACACACATACAAAAGAAAAGTTCAAGATAAGGCCGTAATCATAGAAATATGGCAAGAATTAAATAACGGTACAACACCGTTTATATTTTGAAAATGAAATATGAGTTGTGTGCATACATATACACGTAAAATGGTCATTGAAGTTTTGTATACATATAAGGACCTTATATATGAATATAATTCAAATCAATTCAAAATTGATAGAAAGATAATACATGCGCTAAATTAATGCAATGGATTGATTGAAAAAGGAAACATAGTAAAATGATTGCATTAAATAAAAAAAGGCATGTAAAATAAAATAATAAAGTAATGGAAGATGTGTATAATTATATACACACAACATTCAAAATTCAAAAGTAAAAGAATTAATGATAGGCAATAGAAGGTAAACAATAAGTTTCAACAGAACGAAAAATTTAATAGGGAATAATCTATAAGGTTGTATACCTATATACAAAATATGCATGCAAATATATAGAAAAGGAAAATAGGCGCATAATCAATTTAAAAGGAGCCAAACCAGGAATTGATGTAATGAATTAATTTAAAAGGAATTAATGTGCATAACGGTAGAAAATTAATGTGGCGCCTAATTGGCACATTTAATTGGTAGGAAATGACAATGCATGCCTTGTTGGCTCTATTCTATTGGTCCAATTCAAAAATTATATTGACTTGACAACTTCCTATTGGCCTTATAATGTGGAGAGAATAGATTTCATTAGAAAAAATAGACGGTCAGTGTCAATTTGAGCTTTATATATAAAGGACCCTATAGCTCTCCATTCTCATTTGTTGTTTCTTCACTCTTTTCTTCTTCCTCCATATAATTTCTGAATAAAATTATTAATTATAATGTTAGAGTGCTATCTAAATGAATATTAAAAAGAAAATTTATTGTCAACAACACAATTTTAGAAAATAAGGCGTCTGCAATGACAATACAAACTCATGACTCTCCATCTGCAACCAATCCAAAGAGATTCTCTTCTAGATCGGCATATCAATGTGAGTGGATTTAAGTTATATCATTTTTGATAATGGTACATTATCGTTTGACATTCCCCATTAACATGCAATGTAAATCTGTTAGAAATGTTCATCTGATATGATTATATGTTAAAATGATTAAAAAGTTGAAATGTTAACATGTGGAAATGTAAACTTGTTAAAAATGTGGAAACACTTACTATTTTATACATGTAAGTGTGACATATTATGTAATTGAATGTTTAATCGTTAACCTATGACATATTATACTTGAACCCTTGTCTGTAAGAATCGTGATAGTTAAATGTTAAATTGTTAGAAAGGAATAAGTACACGATTTTTTGATTACATGTTGTCATTTTTAAAATGAAGTTAATTACATGTTAGGAAAAACATGCGACATGGCAATTAGAAATGGACTTAATGTGAAATTAAGTATGACATGTAAAGTATATATTACAGTAAAACTTAAAAGAATGGACACGCCTAAATTATGTAGAAAATTTACAGTAAATAGAAAACTATAACTGCACTTAGACACAAGGTTAAATTCAACTTGTGGTAGAAATCTGCCCGGAACCGCTCAGCGAATCCAGCGTCCACAAGTTGTTAATTTAATGTGCGGGGTCTAGTGCATAAATAAATATGTAATGGTGCTAAGACACGAGGTTAGGTCAACTTGTGGAAGAAGTCTGCCCGTAACCGTCCGACAAATCCAGCTTCCACAAGTGATAGGCTTAATGTGAGAGGTCTAGTACGTAAACATATATATAAATATATGTATATAAAAGGATAGAAATAAATGACACTAATTGTGATTAAAGGAAATGAATAAGGATATGAATGAAAGGTAATTACAACAGTAAAAGAAGTGGAATGAACGGGGAATGATAATAACCTATTATAAATAAATTCCATTAATGAGAATGTTATTTAATAGGTAGACTTGTCCTAGGGACAAGTGGAAACTATAACTTAGGTTATAATAAACGATGAAGTAAATGGAATAACTTATGTAATGAGATAAGTTGTACTTAATTGTAAATTAAGTTATTTGTAAGAACGAGAATCTGAAATCTATGGATGAGGACAACATAAGTTATATTTATGGAAAGGAAACTTATTAGTAAACCTTAGTTAAGAGAACTAAGTTAATAAGTAAACAACGATAAGTGGTAGTGACAGTATAATATGGAATTATGGTTAAATAAGAAAGAATGAGCCAAACTTATGAAATGAAATAAGTTATATTTAATCATAAATAATGAGTAACATGTTAAGCAGAAAACATGTGAATTAAGACATACTTAATTACATATTAAGTAGACCATGTTATTGTAAATGTGGAATCAAACAATAATATAAAGGGATTGTGGATTACAGACCTTGGATCACAATCTAGAGAATAACATGTTGTGGGCTTATTAATAAACTAAAAAGGGTTAAGATATATGACTGAAATTAATAAGCAAGAGGAACTTGGTAACTTGAATAAGAAGTCAATATGAATGGAAATAATCAAATTAAATGGAAACTCTATGAGGTAAAGCAAGCGCATAATTGAATGTTTAGACATAGAGTCTAATAACACATTAAAATGAGGCGCTTGGACCAGTCCATACGTTTGAGGATGAATAACCCAACGGGATAAATCATCGTGGTGTCATAAGGCACGAGGGGAGCGCACGTTCATCTGATTATTCTGTCGGGTCCGAAGGACTGGAAGGGGAAGCACGTGGCTTCCTGTGACGTGTAAGGTGCTTCTGGTAGTCCTTTGTGGTGGAGTAGTGTTCGGGCTGTGCTCACAGAGGTTGGGTCTGCGCGTAACTACCTGGTGAGGAGCCTTGACTACAAAAGTAGCTTTACAGTCAGAAAGCTGTGATGAGGTGACACTAGGGTGATTCAGCGATCGCCTTAACAGGGAGATGGGGCTAGGACCAACAAGGATAGTAGATCGTCGGGTACCCGTCATCGACAGCCAGTGGGATGTGAAAAGACTAGAGCTAAACCGAAGACACCATCCACCTTTCACTATCGAGGCACGGTGGTTGAGGAAATACACCAAATGGATGCTAAGATTGTTTGTTTGGGGCAAGTCGCTTTGCTCTTGTAGTATTTACTAGTTGAGGGAGGATCCGAGGTGGGGCCATAGCTACCATAAAAAACAGTCCTGAAGGATACCTGTATTTTGAGGCTCTTAAAGGCAGGCTTGTATGGATATGGAAAAGCTCCTGACTGAGTTTCGTGTTTCGTGTACAGCCCTGCCACGGAAATCGGTGCACATTAGAGGTTATGCGCGGTTACGTAGCATAGTAATGACAGATATATGCGGAACATAACATTGTTATATAGAGATCCGTACGTCACTCCATCGTAGGATAAGGGACTGCATACATTTCTATGGCATTACGGTGGAGACCGTGCGAGTGGGGTACCATGGGGTGTACCTCAATATTGGGGGTAGCTACATATATACTGTATTAGGTTAATCCACTGGGAAGTATACTGGTACGACGTGTGTGTAAGCCTTGAGTGCTGATAACCCAAGTAACCTAGTAAACAAGAAAATGTAACTGAATGGTATATGTAGGATTATCCAAAATGTATAGTTTAAATCCAGTCACCAGAACTTGTGTTCTGACCCTCCCTCATAGCATACTCGCTGGTTAGATTTGTGGTAGAAATATGATAACTTTGGATACTGATTAGGCAGTATTATTACTACGGTAAGGCTATATTTTGATTACATTATATTTTATCCATTCCAATGTGAGATGTTTTTCCGAGCTATGATATATTTTATATCTCTGTCTTTTCTGCAGGAAACCAGAGCAAACCAACACGAGTTTTGACAGATTAGAATTTTGAAAAAAGATCGGTCTATCGGAATTTTTGTTGTTACATCTCGTATTAGAGCTTAGGTTTGGGATTCCTGTATAGATAGTGAGTGAACGTATTTGTATTTTTAAAAATATAAATATATTATATATATACCTAGATCCATATAGGAACCCACTAAATAGAAAGAGTATAATGTGGTAAGAATTGGGATGACTATTTTGTATACTAAAGGAATGAATATGGAAATTTGGGTTGGAAGTGTACAATATATTTTGAAATAGAGAAAGGAGGATCCCTTATGATTAATATTTCATATTAGTGGGTTTGGTGGTAAAACCTTATAAATTGGAAAAGGTTAAAAAGAGAAAAATGGATTAGGAATATATATAGTTGAGAGAATTGACTTTGTGGAAAGCCTATAAAAATTGGAAACCCGCTTTGAGTCTAACCCCATTGTTAACTTTTAAGAATTTGAAATTGTAAAGTTTTGGGAAAATGGTTTATGATGTTTTCAAGTTTTAATCTAAAAAGTTAGTTTTAAAATATATAAAGAATTACATATTGAGTTTTAAAGTAAAATGGGGTATATTTTGGAAGCAATGATTTCTCAAGAAAATTTTGTCTAAAATAAAATTCTCTCAATAAAAGATGCATATTATAGAGCGTGTATAGCTCGCTAGCTTTCTAGCTATATTGCATGAAAGGATTAAAAAGCAAAACTTAGAAAAAGTTGCATTTTGTTGAGAACTGGAATTTCTAGTAAAGAAAGTTTTGAAGTCTCTATTCTTTTGACAATCATTTTTGATAAATTGTTTTAACAAGAGAATTTTGTTGGGTGGACAAAATAAGTGTAGGAATTAAGAATAGAGTAGATGTTTGCACCTTGTAGTAAGTAACTAAACCGAGCTTATAGGTAAGAACAAGTTATGAACCCGATTGAGAAATAGTTGTCCCTATCTACTCTAGTTTTTGTGATTTGAAAAAAAAATGATTTACGTTTTTATATAAAATGACATGTTTTATGGTTTGGTGATAGTAAGTTTTCATGAGAAAAATAAAGTTTTGACACTTTTAAATTTTTGGAAGAAAATTTAAATGAAAAGGCCAAATCATGTTTTAAAAGTATGGAGTAGGTAAGGATTAGTGCCTAGGGAAGATGGGAAAAGTTTTGGGGCTATAAATCAAATAGCGAGAATTATCTTGGAATAATGGTAAGTTCTCGTAGAATGGATAAGCATTGAAAAGCCTGGGGGTTGCTTGAGATAATTGTTGGTACACATCTAGGACTAGTGGTGACTACTAGCTAGTAAAGGGCAAACAAGTATTTAGATCCTGTTGCTAATTTTCATGTTAGGCGTACAACCAATTATTGCATTTCTGTTAGGATTGTTCTGTTATTTTGTTCCTGTTGGGTAGTTAGGGTAACACCTAAACCTGTCATTGACCACGTGGTTTAAGCTTGCTGTCTAAGGGGGGCATAGTCCTCAGATTCTTGGCCCTTAGTAGTAGATGTGTAGAGTGTATGTTTTCCTGTTTTAGTTGAAGGCTTATTTGAAATTGAACTTAGATCATATAATTAAATAAGCTAAGAAAAGAGAAATGATACAACTAAAAAGGGAACAACAAATTCAGTAAAGCAACAAACATGAGAGTTAAAGAAAAATGGAAAATTATGAGAAAAGATGAATAAGAGTAAAAATTTCCAAGATAAGATGAAAAAGAAAATCGATAATAAAGAAAATTTTCTTATGTAGGCTGTGCTTGGATAGGAAAATAGGAAATCTTTATAAATAGTTACATAAAATCCAAGTACGACTCGAAAAAGGTACATAAAAGAAAAACGGAAGATGTGAAATATGTATATACAAGAGAAAAGTTCAAGATAAGGCCGCAATCACAGAAATATGGCAATAATTAAATAACGGTACAACACCGTTTGAATTTTAAAAACGAAATATAAGTTATGCGCATATATATACGTGTAAAATGGTCATTAGAGGTTTTGTATACATATAAGGAACACATATATGAATATAATTCAAATCAATTCAAAATTGATGGAAAGATAATACATGCGCTAAATTAATGTAATGGATTGTTTGGAAAAGGAAACATGGTAAAATGATTACATTAAATAAAAAAGATATGGCATGTAAAATAAAATAATAAAGTAAAGGACGATGTGTATAATTATATACACATAACATTCGAAATTCAAAAGTAAAAGAATTAACGATAGGCAATAGAAGGTAAGCAATAAGTATTAACAGAAAGAGAAAATTTAATGGGGAATAATCTATTAGATTATATACATATATAAAAAATGTGCACGCAAATATATATAAAAAGGAAAATAGGCGCATAATCAATTTAAAAGGAGCCAAATGAGGAATTGACATAATGAACTAATTTAAAAGAAATTAATGTGTATAACGGTAGAGAATTAATGTGGCGCCTAATTGGCACATTTAGTTGGTAGGAAATGACAATGTATGCCTTGTCGGCTTTATTTTATTATTCTAATTCAAAAATTATATTGACTCGAAAACTTCCTATTGGCCTAATAACATGGAGAGAATAGATTTCATCAGGGGAAATAGACGGTCAGTGTCAATTTAAGATTTATATATAAAGGACCCTATAGCTCTCCATTCTCATTTGTTGTTTCTTCACTCTCTTCTTCTTCCTCCATATCTTTTCTGAATAAAATTATTAATTATAATATTGGAGCGCTATCTAAATGAAGATTAAAAAGAAAATTTATCGTCAACAGTGACAAATTCAGAAAATAAGGCGTTTTCAACTACAACGACAATACAAACTCATAACTCTCCATCTGCAACCATTCCAAAGAGATTCTCTTCTAGATCGGCATATCAATGTGAGTGGATTTAAATTATATCATTTTTGATAACGGTATATTATCGTTTGACATTCCCCGTTAACATGCAATGTAAATATGTTTGAAATGTTTATTTGATATGATTATATGTTAAAATGATTAAAAAGCTGAAATGTTAACATGTGGAAATGTAAACTTGTTAAATTTTTTGAAGCAATTATTGTTGTATACATGTAAGTTTTAATCACATGATAATTTATGACATATAATGTAATTGAACGCTTAATCGTTAACCTGTGACATATTGTACTTGAACCGTTGACTCTAAGAATCGTGATAGTTACATGTTAAATTATTAGAAAGGAATAAGTACATGATTTTATGATCATATGTTGTCATTTTTAAAATGAAGTTAATTACATGTTAGGAAAAACATGCGACATAGCAACTAGGAATGGACTTAATGTGAAATTAAGTATAACATGTAAAGTATAGATTACAGTAAAACTTGAAAGAATGGACACGCCTAAATTATATAGAAAATTTACAGTAAATAGAAAACTGTAACTGCACTTAGACACGAGGTTAAATTCAATTTGTGGTAGAATCCAGCGTCCACAAGTTGTTAATTTAATGTGAGGGGTCTAGTGCGTAAATAAACATGTAACGGTGCTAAGACACGAGGTTAAGTCAACTTGTGGAAGAAGTCTGTCCGGAACCGCCCGGTAAATCCAGCATCCACAAGTGATAGGCTTAATATGAGAGGTCTAGTACGTAAACATATATATAAATATATGTATATAAAATGATAGAAATAAATGACACTAATTGTGATTAATGGAAATGAATAAGGAAATGAATGAAAGATAATTACAACAGTAAAAGAAGTGGAATGAACGGGGAATAATAATAACGTATTATAAATAAATTACATTAATAAGAATGTTATATAATAGGTAGGCTTGTCCTAGGGACCAGTGGAAATTATAACTTCAGTAATAATAAAAAGAAAATGGAATAACTTATGTAATGGGATAAGTTGTACTTAATTGTAAATTAAGTTTGTAAGAATGAGAATCTGAAATCTACGGATGAGGGCAACATAAGTTATATTTATGGAAATGAAACTTATTAGTTAATCTTATTTAAGAGAACTAAGTTAATAAATAAACAATGATAAGTGGTAGTGACAGTATAAGATGGAATTATATTAAATAAGAAAGAATGAGGCAAACTTACGAAACGAAATAAGTTATATTTAATCATAAATAACAAGTGACATGTTAAACAGAAAACATGTGAATTAAGATATACTTAATTACATATTAAGTAGAATATGTTATTGTAACTACGGAATCAAACAATAATATAAAGGAATTGTGGATTACAGACCTTGGATCACAATCTAGATAATAACATGTTATGGGCTTATTAATAAACTTAAATGGGTTAAGTTATATGATTGAAATTAATAAGCAAGAGGAACTTGAATAAAATGTCAACATGAGTGGGAATAACCAAGTTAAATGGAAACCCGATGAGGTAGAGTAAGCGCATAATCGAATGTTTAGACATAGGGTCTAATAACACATTAAACTGAGGCACTTGAACCAGTCCATGCATTTGATGGTGAATAACCCAACGAGGTAGATCATCGTGGTGTCATAAGGAATGAGGGGCGCACATTCATCTGATTATTCTGTTGGCTCCAAAGGACTGGAAGGGGAAGCACATGGCTTTCTGGCATATGGAAGGTGCCCCTGGTAGTCCTCTGTGGTGGAGCAGTGTGTTCGGATTGTGCTCACAGAGGTTGGTATGCGCGTAATTACCCAGTGAGTAGCCTTGACTGCAAAAGTCGCTTTTCAGTCAGAAAGCTGTACCGAAGTGACAATATGGTGATTAGGCGATCGCCTCAACAGGAAGGTGGGGTCAGGACCAACAAGGATAGTACATCATCAGGTACCCATCATCGACAGCCAGTGGGATGCGAAAAGACAAAAGCTAAACCCAAGACGCCATCCATATTTCACTATCGAGGAACGGTGGTCGAGGGGAGACGCCAACTGGATGATTTGATTGTTTGTTGGGGGAAAGTCACTTAGCTCTTGTAGTCTTTACTAGCTGAGGGAGGAACCAAGTTGGGGCCATAGCCACCAAGAAAAATAGACCAGAAGGATATTTGAATTTTGAGGCTCTTAAAGGCGGGCCTGTACTGATATGGAAAAGCTCCTGACCAAGTTCTGTGCTTCTAGTACAACCCTGCCATGGAACTCGGTGCACGTTAGAGGTTATGTGCGGTTAAGGCATCGAATACGACTGACGATACGTACGTGGGAAAGTCTAGATATATGCATGTCTGCTCTGGGTGGTGTATCGTAGACTTGAGGGCATTACTCTGTGATGGAATCTGATTCGATCGAAGTTGGCAGTCCATACGATTATGTAGCATAGTAATGACAAATATATACAAAACGCAACATTATTATATAGAGATCCGTACGTCACTCCGGTGTAGAATGAGGGACAACATGCATTTCTGTGGCATTACGGTGGAAACCGTGCAAATGGGGTACCAAGGGGTGTACCTCAATATTGGGGGGTAGCTACATATATACTGTATTAGATTAATCCACTGGGAAGTAGATGGGTACGACGTGTGTGTAAGCCTTGAGTGCTGATAACCCAAGTAACCTAATAAACAAGAAAATGTAACTGAACGGTATATGTAGGATTATAAAAAATGTATAGTTTAAATCCAGTCACCAGAACTTGTGTTCTGACCCCCTCCTCATAACATACTCGCAAGTTAGATTTGTCGCATAGATATGATAGTTTTGGATACTGGTTAGGCAGCATTATTACTATGGTAAGGCTATATTTTGATTACATTATATTTATCCATTCCTCTATGAGATGTTTTTCTGAGCTTTGATATATTTTATATCTCAGTCTTTTCTGCATGATACCAGAGCAAACCAACCCGAGTTTTGATAGATTAGAATTTAAAAAAAAATCGGTCTGTCGGAATTCGGGTTGTTACATCCTCAAGTGGGAAACGTGGAATATGTCGTGAACTCTCGCCAGTCTCTCTGGTAGGCTAACTCTGTAGGCCATCTGACCTATCATCTCAACTTTGGAAAATGGCCCTACAAACCTTAGCGCCAACTTCCCTACCGAGCCAAAGCCAACAACATTCCTCAAAAGTGACACCTTGATAAAGGCCATATCTCCTATCTCGAATTCTAAGTTAGTCCTCCTTTGATCTGTGTATAACTTCTGCCTGTCCTGAGCTTCTTTCATCCATCTGCGAGTAAGGCCTATCTTCTTAGAAGTCTCTCTAATCAACTCAGGCCCAAGTTGAAGTTTGTCTGTAGATGCCCACCAACATGTAGGTGATTTGCAGGGTTGTCCATAAAGTGCTTTGGGCGAACTCAAATAATGGGGAATGCTCCTCCCAAGTCCATTTGAAATTTAGGATACAAAGTCTCAATAAACCTCAAGAACCATATTGACCCTCTTAGTCTGTCCATCGATCTGAGGGTGATAGGTGGTGCTAAGTTGTAACTGCATCCCTAGTGCCTCTTGCAAGCTCCTCCAATACCCACTCGTAAAGATGGGGTCCCGGTCCCTAACAATTCTAGAAGCTACCCCATGAAGTTCGATGATCTCACTAAGGTATACCGATGCTAGACAAGCTGTCGTCCTGTTACTCTTGACTGGGATAAAGTGAGCGCTCTTAGTCAATCTGTCAACTATAACCTATATATTGGTGTTTATCTTCCTCGATCTTGGAAAACCATCGATAAGATCCATAGAGACGCTCTCTCACTTCCATTGTGGAATATCTAGAGGTTGAAGCAATCCGCCAAATTTCCTTTGTTTTGCCTTTACTTGCTGGAAATTCAAACGCTGGGTCACATACTCTGCCACGTTCTTTTTCATACTAGTCCAATGAAAAACTCTTTTCATGTCTCGGTACATCTTGTCACCGCCCAGATGGATAGTCATCCGAGAGTGATGAGCCTCTTCGAGAACTGATCTGAATGAGTCTCCAACTTCGGGAACACACAATCTCTCATCTAGACATAGCCACCCTCTCTCATCCATAGAATAACTAGCTAGGTGACTAGAGGTCTATCCTTTACTGAGTCTATCCAAGATACCCACCAACTGCTCATGCTGAGTGGATCCAATGCGCTCCAAAAGAGTAGGTCGTGCTTCCAACGATGCCAACAAACTGGGTGTAAAATCCGTAGATGGTCTGAAATCAAATGTCGAGATAAATTCCAAGCTCTTCCATTCTACGAATAGAGGAATCAAGGTCATCCTCTGCCTACTCAATGCATCTGCAACCACATTCCTTTTGTCTGGGTATAAGCTATCTCAAAATCATAGGACGCAAGGAACTCCATCCAATGTTTCTATTGTTAATTGAGATCTTTCCGAGAGAACAAATATTGAGCGACTTGTGATCTGTGTAAAGCTCGAACCTCTCATCAAGTAAGAAGTATTGCAAGACATGAGTGCAAACATTATTGCTGCCAACTCCAAATCGTGGGTGGGGTAGTTCTTTTTATGAACCCTCAATTGTCTACTCCTGTGCAGACTACCCTACCTTCCTGCATTAACACAACACCTAAGCCTTTGGAATACATCCTTGCAATTAATAATCCAAGCAAAAAAATATCTTTCTTCGTCAGACGGGTGAGCGGAGCTGAGATTTGTGCAAACTCCTTAATGAACTTTCTGTAATAGCCCGCCAACCCCAAGAAGCTCCTAACCTCTGTCGCATTCTTAGGGGCTTTCCAATCCTGAACTGCAACAACTTTAGCGGGGTCCACTGCTATTCCATCCTTAGAGACAACATGCCCAAGGAGCCTTACTTCCTTTCGCCAGAAATGACACTTAGAAAACTTAGTCTTAAGTTGATGCGATCTGAAAGTGCGGAGAACCTCTCCTAAGTGTACGACATGCTCTTCCTCGCTTCTTGAGAAAACCAGAATATCATCCACGAAGACTGACAAACTTGTTTAGGTATTCCTTAAACATCGACTCATCAAATCCACAAAGTACGCGGTTGCATTGGTCAACCCAAAAGGCATGACCAACAACTCAAGGAATTCGTCTGGAATCCTGGAAGCAGTCTTGTCTATACTTTCATCTACTACCCTCAGCCAAAGAAAATCGGTGGCTAGATCCAACTATGAGGAAGTGCCTATTAACTGGTCAAACAAGTCATCTATCCTCGGAGTGGGTGCCTATTCTTCTTGGTGAGCTTATTCAAATCCCTTTAGTCCACGCATAGACGGAGAGAACCATCTGCCTTGGTTGCAAACACCACTGGAACCCCCCACTCAGAAATGCTCCGTCTAATGAATCCATTCTCAAATAACTCACCCATTTGTTTTCTAAGCTCCCTCCTCTCACTAGGAGCTATGTGGCGCACTGGTAAAGGAACAGGCTTCACATTCTCCACCACGTATATTCAGAAATCTATCTCTCATCTGACAGGTAATCCTCTCACCCCATCGAACATGTCCGAAAAATCTATGACTATGGGTACTGATCTAAGATTGTCAACAAAAGCATCAGGGAATCTAGGAAACGAAGCATAACTAATGCCCATGTGCCATAAGAAATCTCGAGAATTATACCATGGCACATCAGAATCCTAACAACTCTCCTCTCACACTATAGAATGACACCATACATAGCTAGCCAATCCATTCCTAGAATAATCCCGTAACCCATAAAGCCAAGAACATATGCATCACACTCAAACTCAGCGTCCATAATAGAAATACTCAAACCCCTATATATCATAGACAGGTGAACTGTAACACCCCGTATTTTTAACAACACAAAAAGAGGATAAATTAAACAATAATTTATTTAATATTTTGAATTAAAGGAAACGAACTGCACCATTACATTCGTCTCGAAATTCTGTGAAAGATAGACATCTAGTTTGCGTAAAATGGACACCGCATGAAGAAGATAAGAGAGTTTAAAGTTTGTATACGCACAGAAGAAATATATATATATATATGAGTCAGATATGAGTCAGAACCTTACCCAAAATCGTTCAAAAATCAAAATTTCGTAACGCGACAAATTTCCCGCTCTAGGGGATCGACGCCCCTAGAGGGGTGTCGACACCGGGGTCGATCCCCCTTAAGGGGTGTCAACACTAGGGTCAATGCCCCTAGGACTGACATGGCAGTCGGTTTCAGAGGGGCTAGCGGCTATAAATACATGGTCATTTCTCTTGTTTTCTTCATTGGAAATCATGGAGGCCAAATGCTGCCGGTGTCTGAATTGAGACAGATCTTTTCTTCAACAACGATCAACTAAAGTTAATAAAACTTAGAGATTTGAGTGTAGATCCAACCTCAGCTATTTTCTACCTTTCCTTTAAATCCAAACACTGTGAGTTCTAGGTTACTTTGAGATTTAAATGATTAAAAGTAAAACGTGATAGTACTATGATTTGGATCTTTCTTGAATCATGAATCTATGTTATTCTTGGATCTCAAACTTTATTATGATAGATCTATTTTTATAGATCTAATTCACTTGTGATTAGTTTATCACGTCACCTTTGTAGATCTGAACCTTTGTCAAGCTTGTGGTTAATTTGGGATTATCGTTATATGGACAATTGGACCTTTGTTTAGATCTATATCATCATATTGTGATTAATTGAGATCTGTCATTACTGGACATATGAATTCTTATTTGGATCTGTTCATCCTAAGTATGTTGGATCTAGTTTTATCATTACCCTTTTCACTAAATTTGTTTTTATGTCCACCTTATTATGCCAATTACTTGTCTATACCAGCATATATGTTTATGTCACTTTTTTTAGAATGATCGCTATTGCCATTTTTCCCATCGTCTTTCCCTTTTATTGTTTATGGCTAGGCTACTTTCTAGCCTAGATGCCGCCAAATATATACGAATGCGTTGTTAGTTAGGGAACGGGGGAAAATATTAGAATTGGCATAACCTGGTTAATGGACATGAATATGGACATATAATTCACTTTGTATAAAATGGGAAAAAGGGGCATAATCACCTAAAAAGACATAGGTGAGAATTTGGATAATAATGAAATGTCTAAGATTACAATTAGAAATTGTAATTGCACTTATGACACGAGGTTAGGTTGCATTAGTGGTGGAAGTCTGCCCGGACCCGACCAGCATATCCAGCAACCGCAAATGTTGGACCTAATGTAAGAGGTCTAAGTGCGCAAATACAAGATAGGCTCAAACACGAGGTTAGGCCCAACTTGTGGAATAAGTCTGCCCGGACCCGACCGACATATCCAGTATCCACAAGTTGTAGGCCTAATGTGGGAGGTCTGGCCCGTTATAACCATAAATGGACATGGTAATGAATTGGAGTAAACAAGGAATGATAGTAACCTATTATGATTAATTACTTAATGAAAATGTTGTATATAATAGGTAGGCTTATCCTAGGGACGAGTGGAAATTATAACATAAGTTATAATAAAAGGAAAGAAAGCTTATTAGTAAACCTTAGTTAAGAAAACTAAGTTAATAAGTAAACAACGTCACGTTATAGTGATATGTTAAACAGGGAACAAGTGAACTAAGAAGAAGTATACTTAATTAAATATTAAGAAAAACATGTTATTGTAACTATGGAAACAGACAACACAAAAGGGATTGCAAGATTAATTCTGTTAATTACGATCTAGAGGTGAAAGATTGTAAGATTATTTCTGTTAATTACAATCTAAAGAATAACATGTAATGGGGCTTATTAATGAACTTAAATGGATTAAGTTATATTTACATGAAATTAATAAGCAAGTGAAACATTGGCAAGTAAAAAGCAGTCAATGTGAATGGATATAATCTGTTAGTCTGTAATACTTAACCTAGTTGAGTACATAGGGATTGTGTGAACATAAACGTGAATATGGGTTAAGCAAACTTGGTTGATTCAGTGGGAGGGTTAAGTAAATCTTAGGTAGCTGGGTAATATTAGTATATATAGACCCACAAACTTAACTGTTAAATAAACATGCTTGAATCAATGGGAAGGTTAAGTGAATCTTAGGTAGGTGGGTAATATTAGTATATATAGGGCCACAAACTTAACCGTTAAATAAACATATTTGAATCCGTGGGAGGGTTAAGTGAATCTTGGGTAGGTGGGTAAATCTTGGGTAGGTGAGTAATATTTACATATAGGCCCACAAACTTAATCCGATAACGTTATGTAATTAAAGACACCTAGTGGTATACATAACTGATGGAAACAATAAAGATACGTAATTAAAGACAACTAGTGGTATACATAATCAAATGGAAAACCTAGTAGGGATACAAGACAAAGGGGAGAGCTTGTATCATATTGTGTGGGACCCGTTTCAGCCAGTAACCCAGAGTAGGTATCAAACTTGTACTCCGAACTAGGTCGGAGAAGGGGCACACTTACTGGGATGATTGTAAGAGATCCAAACGTGGAGGACGATGTGGGCTGCGCAAACCGATCGATCCATGTGCGTGCATGAGCCGGGCCGAGGGGGATAAGACGACCGTGACATCAGTAGATATGGTTGTCCACATCTTGAAAATGAAGGGTTGCCACTTTGGGAAGTGATACATCCTATTGTGGAGCCAGCACATGGTATCTATGGAGTAGGGAGTCGATCGATTAGGGTAGTAGTTAGGGTACATCTAGCCTCTGGTAAGTTTAGGAGTCCGTTATTGGGGCTGCCTTTGGATTGTATGGGGTTAAAACCTTTCATAGAAGTATGCCTAAGTCTACCATTTCATACACGTTGGGGGTCGTCTCATTCTGGTTATACTAGTAATAGTGCAGAGTAATCATTAGAGAAGCGAATACACCTTATCTTGTCTACCTTGGCACACCTGCCTTTTATGTAGTAATCTCTATTATCCACTTTATATGCCTGTCATGCTACTTTTATTTATTTACTTGTTATAAGTAACTAGACTTGCCAGACTTTATGTCTGACGCTTTTGTTTTCCTCTTCTTTCTTTCGTTTCCCCCAGGTTCTCAGAGTGGGAATACTCAGGCTTAGTTAGGACTCAGTTATCATCTTGCTAGGAGCTGCTTTCGAAGTATGGCTCAAGTTCTTATCTCTACTATGACTTTGTCTGTTTTTGGGGAATTATGTTTTCTTTTAAGTATTTATGTACTCTGATAGAACAAGACAGTAGCTTTTACGTTGTAATGGGTTTTTGTATTTCAGACATGTGAATTTTTGGAGCACTGTGTTTTATGATAAATAAAGTTTTTATTCCGTTGTTATTTTATATATTTGTCTTGTAATATTTCTCTTCTGCTTACTTATAACGCTTCACGAAACTTAATGCATTCCCTTTGTGAGTGATGTTAATGGACGTGGGTTGTCATACATGGTATCAGAGCTAAAGGTTACCAGATTAGATAAAGGTTTTGAAAATTATTTTCGAAAAGGTTTTAAAAGAATTTTGAAAAACATATTCTCCAAGGCCATATGTAATATCTCTCGATTCTCCGCTTGATTCCTTTTTCCTTTTTGTCAGGGGAACCGATTCTTCCCCAAAGGTGTCCCCATTCCGGCAGGATGCCATAGGCATGTTTAAACTGTAGCACATGTCGAAGGGCAATGAAGTGCCTAACCTCCGTCTGTAGCTGCAGTAGTATCACCTGCGGCTAATTCTCTCGAGCTTCGTAAGGATTTCCATGCGATGGAGGCAACTTTCGAGAGACTTGTTAGCTTGCTACACAAGGATGGTAAAAAGGAGAACAAGGGAGTTAGGGCTAAGGAGCACAGCCTAAGGACGAGAAAAATGATGGCCCAGGAAGGGAACACAGATAAAGTTCAAATAAATCTGAAAAGGAAGAAGTTAAGGTTGAGGAAACCCAAAATAAAAAGGTATGGCCCAAGAAAGGACAACAACAACAACAACAGAAGAAGGGCAGAAAGAATGACAAGGCTAAGGGTAAGAGGAAGTGCCATAGTTGCGGGTGAGAGGGTTACTTGGCCAAGGACTGCAGGAAAAGGAAGAATGCTTGCTTTATTTGTGGAAAGGTCAGACACTTTGCTAGGGATTTCCCGAAGAAATAGGGATCACAGGGACAAGGTCAAAGGAAAGGAACTTCCGGAGGGCAGGTGCATGCTGTCGCGATCAGTGCTCCTGATAGAGGTAGAAATGTTTTTGTGGAAGGTTTAATTTCTCTTTCTAATCATCCTACTAGAACACTTTTTGATTCTGGTGCTTCACATTCATTTATATCTAGTTATGTGGTTGAATCTCTACACTTAGTTACTAATATGGCAGTGGATCCCGTAGTTGTCTCAAACCTCATTGGTGGTTTGGCTCATTTGTCTATGATTTGTCGGGGTTTAAGGATATCTGTGTTAGGCATCGAGTTTGAGTGCAATGAATATGTGCTCCAGTTTATGGGCTATGGATTGATTCTAGGAATGGATTGGCTTACCACATATGGTGCCATTCTGGATTGTGAGAGGAGGGTCGTTAGACTGTTGACTTGCTAAGGGAGGACCCTTGAGATTTCTTATAACCCCAAGCGGTCTGTTATGTTGAGTTTCCTAGAGTCACTTGACGCATCTATCGATGATCTAAAATTTGTTCCAGTAGTCCGTGAGTATCCTGATGTATTTGATGAGGTTTGGGATTTACCCCAAGGCGCGAGATCGATTTCCGCACATATCTGGTGGATAATGCAAAGCTAGTTGCATTGCCCGTACGCCATATGGCTCCAAGAGAAAGTACGGGGGCTACTTGAAAAAGGGTTTTCTTTGGGATGGGATGAAGAAAGATGTAGCAGAGCTTGTTTCTTAATGTTTAGTTTGCCAACAAGTTAAAGCTGAGCAAAAGAAACCTGGTGGTTTACTTCATCCTTTGGAGGTTCCACAGTGGAAATGGGAGAACGTCTCCATGGACTTCATAGATAGGTTGCCAAGGTCAAAGAAAGGAAACACAAGTATTTGGGCGGTAGTGGACAGATTTACTAAGAGCGCTCATTTCATTCCAGTGAAGAGTAAGAGGAAGGCACCATGGTTGGCAGCAATTTATGTTCATGAGATAATTCATCTTCGTGGAGTACCTTCCAGCATCGTAAGGGATCATGACCCCATTTTTACCAGTGAATTTTGGAGGAGCTTGCAAGAAGCATTAGGTACACAGTTGTGTTTGAGCACTGCTTATCATCCTCAGACCGATGGACAGACAGAGAGGGTGAACATAATTCTTGAGGATCTTTTAAGGCTGTCTATCTTAGAATTCAGAGGGACTTAGGAAGAGCACCTTCCTTTAGTAGAGTTTGCCTATAACAGCAGCTATCAAGTCAACATCGACACGACACCCTTCGAAGCATTGTATAGACGACCCTGTAGATCACCAACTTGTTGGTGGGAATCTATAGAAAGATTATTACTTGGACCAGATATGGTTAGAGAAACGTCCGAGAAGATTGACCTTATTCGACGGCGATGAAGACAGCTCAAGATAGGCCGAAATCCTACGTAGACAAGAGAAGGACTGACATCGAATTTGAAGTGGGGGACTTAGTTTTTATCAAAGTGTCACCTCTGAGGAATGTGGTACTCTTCGGGTCGGTAGCGAAGTTGGCACCTAGTTTTGTGGGACCATTTCCCATAACTGAGAGGATTGGCCAAATGGCCTATAGAGTAAAACTTCCAGAAAATTTATCTGGTGTTCATGATGTTTTCTACGTTTCTCATCTACGGAAGTGTTTACATGACACCGTAGAAGTTGTTGAGCCAAGCATATTGAAAGAATTGGAAGTAGAGCGGGAGGAGACAGTCAGACGAGTCCCTACCTGTATTCTTGGATCAGAAATTAAGAAACTACGCAATAAAGAGATCAAGCAGATAAAGGTTCAATGGGGAGATAACCCAGAGGATGCGACTTGGGAAACCGAAGACAAGATTCAGGCTTCGTACCCTTTTCTTTTCGAGGGTATGTTCTTAACTCCTCTTCCTAAATTTTATCTGTCCTTGTTTCTGTCATCTGAATTTATCCTATCCATAGTATTTTGAACCCTTATAAAGGAATCCTATGGATGTAAACATGTGTTTGAGACATGTTACGTTTGACGGATGCAAGTGTTTGCTAGTGGTTGTTTGTGGATGCATATACACACACGTTAGGCAATAGATCAGCTCAATCACTCCCATACTGCATATGGATGTGTGGAAATGGATGTATTAGATATGAATGTCGCATTTGGACGAATGAGTGTGCACACATATAGAAATTACATATTATAGTAGGATTATTTGCATACATATTGGACTCATGGCACTAACAAACATTGCATTAAGGAGGTCAACTGAAACAGTAGACCGCCTGATCTTCGCATTAGTATTGGGACATATACACACACCTTTGCATATATTCATATAAGAATTATAAATCTTTAAGGACAATGGATGCTAGTGATTGATGGATGAGTAGATGGATGATGGATGGTAGGATATGCATTCTTCTCAACTTAGAGATTTCGGGGACGAAATCCTTTGAGTATGGGGGAATGTAACACCCCTTATTTTTAACAACACTAAAATAGGATAAATTAAATAATAATTAATTTAATATTCAGAATTAAAGGAAATATATTGTGCCATTGCGTTCGTCCCGAAATTCTGGGCAAGATAGACATTTTGTTTGCGTAAAACGGACATCATATGAAGAAGATAAGAGAGTTTAAAGTTTGTATACCCGCAGAAGAAAAATATATATACATATAAGTCAGAACCTTATCCAAAATCATTCAAAAATCAAAATTTCATAAGGCGGCAAATTTCCCGTTCTAGGGGGTCGACCCCCTTAGAGGGGTGTCAACAACGGGGCCGACCCCCCTACAGGGGTGTTGATACCGCTAGGGCTGACGTGGCAGTCGGTTTCAGAGGGGCCGGCGGCTATAAATACATGGTCATTTCTCTTGTTTTCTTCATTGGAGATCATGGAGGCCAAATGCTACCAGTGTTTGAACTAAGACAGATCTTTTCTTCAACAACGATCCACTAAAGTTAATCAAACTTAGAGATTCAAGTGTAGATCCAACCTCAGCTATTTTCTACCTTTTCTTTTAATCCAAACACCGTGAGTTCTAGGTTACTTTTATACTTAAATGATTAAAAGTAAAACATGATAGTACAGTGATTTGGATCTGTCTTGAATCATGAATCTATGTTATTCTTGGATCTCAAACTTTATTACAATAGATCTATTTTTATAGATCTAATTCACCTGTGGTTAGTTTATCATGTCACCTTTGAACATCTGAACCTTTGTCAAGTTTGTGGTTAATTTGGGATTATCATTATATGGACAATTGAACCTTTGTTTAGATCTAGATCATCATATTGTAATTAATTAAGATTTGTCGTTACTGGACATATGAATTCTTATTTGGATCTATTCATCCTAAGTATGTTGGATCTAGTTTTATCATTACCCTTTTCACTAGATTTGTTTTTATGTCCACCTTATTATGCTAATTACTTGTCTATGCCAGCATATATGTTTATGTCACTTTTGTTAGAATGATCGCTATTGTCATTTTTCCCATCATCTTTCCCTTTTATTGTTTATGGCTAGGCTACTTTCTAGCCTAGACGCCGCCAAATATATACGAATGCGTTAGTGAGGGAACGGGGGAAAATATTATAATTGTCATAACCTGGTTAATGGACATGAATATGGACATATAATTCACTTTGCATAAAATTGGGAAAAAAGGGCATAATCACCTAAAAAGACATAGGTGAGAATTTGGATAATAATGAAATGTCTAAGATTACAATTAGAAATTGTAATTGCACTTATGACACGAGGTTAGGTTGCATTAGTGGTGGAAGTCTACCCGGACCCGACCGGCATATCCAATAACCAATAATGTTGAACCTAATGTGAGAGGTCTAAGTGCGCAAATACGAGACGGGCTCAGACACGAGGTTAGGCCCAACTTGTGGAATAAGTCTGCCCGGACCCGACCGACATATCCAACATCCACAAGTTGTAAGCCTAATGTGGGAGGTCTAGCCCATTACAACCATAAAATGACATGGTAACGAATTGGAGTAAACGAGGAATGATAGCAACCTATTATGATTAATTACTTAATGAAAATGTTGTATATAATAGGTAGGCTTGTCCTAGGGACGAGTGGAAATTATAACATAAGTTATAATAAAAGGAAAGAAAGCTTGTTAGTAAACCTTAGCTAAGAAAACTAAGTTAATAAGTAAACAACGTCACGTTGTAGTGATATGTTAAACAGGGAACAGGTGAACTGAGAAGAAGTATACTTAATTATGTATTAAGTAAAACATGTTATTGTAACTATGGAAATAGACAATACAAAAGGGATTGTAAGATTACTTCCGTTAATTATGATCCAGAGGTGAAAGATTGTAAGATTACTTCTGTTAATTATAATCTAAAGAATAACATGTAATGGGGCTTATTAATGAACTTAAATGGATTAAGTTATATTTATATGAAATTAATAAGCAAGTGAAACTTTGGCAAGTAAAAAGCAGTCAGTGTGAATGGGGATAACCTGTTAGTCTGTAATACTTAACCTAGTTGAATCCATAGGGATTGTGTGAACATAAACATGAATATGGGTTAAGTAAACTTGGTTGAATCAGTGGGAGGGTTAAGTAAATCTTGGGTAGGTGGGTAATATTAGAATATATAGGCCCACAAACTTAACCATTAAATAAACATGCTTAAATCAGTGGGAGGGTTAAGTGAATCTTGGGTAGGTGGGTAATATTAGTATATATAGGCTCATAAACTTAACCGTTAAATAAACATCCTTGAATCATTAAGAGGGTTAAGTGAATCTTGGGTAGTTGGGTAATATTAGTATATATAGGCCCACAAACTTAACTGTTAAATAAACATGTTTGAATCAGTGAGAGGGTTAAGTAAATATTGGGTAGGTAGGTAATATTTACATATAGGCTCACAAACTTAACCCGATAAGATTATGTAATTAAAGAAACCTAGTGGTATACATAACTGATGGAAATAATAAAGATATGCAATTAAAGACACCTAATGGTATACCTAATCAAATGGAAAACCTAGTGGGGGATACAAGACAAATGGGAGAACTTGTATCATATTCTGTGGGACCGGTTTCAGCTAGTAACCCGGAGTAGGTATCAAACATGTACTCCGAACTAGGTCGAAGAAGGGGCATGCTTACTGGGCTGATTGTAAGAGATCCAAACATGGAGAATGGTGTGGGCGGCGCAAACTGACCGGGCCATGTGCGTGCATGAGTCAGGTAGAGGGGATAAGACGACCGTAACATCAGTAGATATGGTTGTGCACATCTTGAAATTGAAGGGTTGTCACTTTAGGAAGTGATACATCCTACTGTGGGGCCAATATAGGGTATCTACGGAGTAGGGAGCCGATCGATTAGGGTAGTAGTTAGGGTACATCTAAGCTCTTGTAAGTTTAGGAGTCCGTTATTGGGGCTGCTTGTGGATTGTATGGGGTTAAAACTTCTCACCAGAAGTACGCCTAAGTCTACCATTTCATACATGTTGGGGATCATCTCATTCTGGTTATACTAGTAATAGTGCAGAGTAATCATTAGAGATGCGTATACACCTTATCCTGCCTGCCTTGTCACACCTGCCTTTTATGTAGTAATCTCTCTTATCCACTTTATATGCCTATCATGCTACTTTTATTTATTTACTTGCTAAAATTAACTAGACTCGCTAGACTTTATGCCTGACCCTTTTTGTTTCCTCTTCTTTCTTCCGTTTCCCCCCAGGTTCTCAGGGTGGGAATACTCAGGCTTAGTCAAGACTCGGTTATCATCTTGCTAGGAGCTGTTTTCGAAGTATGGCTCAAGTTATTATCTCTACTATGACTTTGTCTCATTTTGGGGAACTATGTTTTCTTTTAAGTATTTATGTACTCTGATAGAACAAGAAAGTAGATTTTATGTTGTAATGGGTTTTTGTATTTCAGACATGTGAATTTTTGGACCACGGTGTTTTATTTTAAATAAAGTTTTTATTCCGCTGTTATTTTATATATCTGTCTTGTAATATTTCTGTTCTGTTTACTTATAACACTTCACAAAACTTAATGCATTCCCTTTGTGAGTGACATTAACGGACGTGGGGTGTCACATGAACCATACCTCCTGTGGGGTTAGAGACTACAACAGGATCGAAAACTATTCAAGTATTTAGGTGCAGGCTGTCTACCACAGAATTGGATTTGAATGAATGAGAATCACCAGAGTCAAACAATGTCCTAATAAAGAGAGTCTAAAATAGAAATCAAGCATTCTACAATGACTTTCCTACCTCGATCCGGACTGCCAGCCTAAGCTGTCTTTAGCGCATGAACTTGTCTTCAGGATGATCTTGCCTTCTGACCTAGATTGTTAGGGCACTGCTTAGTGTAATGTCCAACTTGTCCGCAACTAAAACAAGCATTCTTAGTCTTTCTACAGTCTCTAACAAAGTGCCACATATTTCCATAGCTATTACACTTAACCTATATCTTGATTTGTGCCTTATCAGGTTTTCCTCCCTTCTTTGTTGCCCCCTTCTTGGGCCACCACTTCTTCTTCTTAGTCTTATGCTTAACTTTTACAGTCTTAGCTTTTTGCTGGTCCTCTTTCTCGTGCTTATGCATCAAAGCCATATCCAGCAATCTCTCAAACGTAGCTACTATAGGGATATTTGTCATTGCCAGTCCTTAGGGAGGTTGATTCAACCCTCTCGAGAATATTAAAGCCTTTTTGTGGGGAGTGTTTAACAAATCAATACAAAATCTTGCCAATTGATTAAAGCTGTTGACATATTCCTTCATCTTCATACTTCCTTGTTTCATACTTAAGGACTTCTCTATTTGCATTCCTTTTTCAGCTTGTGATAAGAACATCTCAAATCATTCTTAAACTCATCCCAAGTAGCCACCACCTGCCATGCCTAAGTTACCTCCAACCAATATGATGCTTCGTCTTTCAGTTGCCAGGAGGCCAACTGAATCTTCCTCCTATCGTCCAGCTCCAACAAATCAAACACATTTCTCTGTCACCCTAAGCCAATTACGAGACTCTACATAACTCTCCGTACCATCAAACAACTTGCCTCTCATCGCACAAAAATCCTTGCAAAGCTTAGAGAAGTTGACTAAAAGAATGGGTGGAACTACCACAACTGCAGCTGGGGGTGGGACATTCCTTGCACTTCGGAAGGTGCCGTAGCCTCTACGTATCTGCGGAACCATGTCGGAATGAGACTGACCTGAGGGAAATTAGGATCCCCAGATATGATGAAAAGAGAAGAAACAAGGATTCAAAAAGAGATCGAAGGAATATTGTAAATGACTTGAGGGGATATATTTTTTCAAAGTTAGGTTTTACTTGAAAATTTTACATTAAAGAAACTTTTCCCCTAATCTTGTAACCTTAGGCTCTTATACCAAATGTGACACCCCACAACCCTTAAAGTCACCCATATGAGGATGCATTAAATTCTAAGAAGCGCAGTAGGTATAAAGTAATTATACAGAGGCTAAAATTCACAAGACAAAATAGAAAATACAGCGGAAAACTTATCAAACTTTTGTTATTAAACCAAGTACAACACTACAGTTTCAAATACAATAAAGTCACAGTCATAAAACATATGTCTCGTGGAAACATAAACCATCAGAGTACAAGCACAAAACCATAAAAATCATATCCCTCATGAATTTTAACAATAGTCATAGAACATAAATCGAAACAATACATCTAGTAAGAAATAGTCCAAGCTGAATCAAAGAATCACAGTCACTGCTGCAATCCACCACCCTGAGAAACTAGGGGGAAGGAAGAGAGAGACAGAAAAACAGAATAGGTCAGACATAAAGTCTAGCGAGTACTAGTAATTTTTAGCATAAGCATGAGATAAAGAAGTATCAAGACTAATCAATAACATTGAACATGAAAATACAGTAAAGCATAAACGTACGAAATAAACGAGATAAGGTAAGATTGGATAAGCTTCGCATTCATATCCCAGAACAGACTTTCTGCTCCTACTATCAGATTTATTAGGACTAGGTTTTATCCTAATTATTACCCCATTGATTGGCTCCCTAACAGACGCGAATAACCTAGGCCAACCATAGCAATGGGGATACCAGTCCCGAACCCATCAACTTTAAAAGACACAGTTCTATCCGCCGTTGTTACAGTGTCTTATCTTCCCTCATCAAACCCATGCACGCTTATGACTCCACCGGAACACGCTCATACCCACCTTTAGAGTTTGAACCTCTTACAATCATCCATCAGTAAAGTGTGCCCCAGCCTCTACCTAGTGCAAGACTCGTTTGATAACAGAAAGGTACCGATTGATATGGGTCCAGATAAACAACAAATTGACACAAGCCACCCCTAGGCTTGATCCCCAAACTATGATTTTAAGAGTCCCCCTAAATATTTTAACTGCAGACATGGACCTCTTATGTTTATTAATCAGGTAGGTTTAACTTAGCAGGTTTATGTTCACTAATAAGCTTAATATAACCCTATGTTATATTTCACGGCTGTAAATGACATTTCTTATTAAATGCAACAACCCTCCCCCAATCAGTAAGGCACCTGCTTAGATGTTTACAGATTACAGTAACAAGTTTTTACTTAATTTACATCTGATTCACATATCTTTTCATAACATGTTCTACTTAATATAAAATTAAGTCTAACCTATTCAGATTAACATGTTTACATATTATTCCTTTGTAATTATCCTAATTATACAGTCAATGGTTCTCATATTCCAGTTTGCCCAAACCTTCGTTTAATTGACATTACATACTATTCCAATTTATCCTAATTTTTACGCAATTTTAACAGAAATGGCCTAGGCTCTAGTTGGCCTAGGCTTAGCGCAAAATAAAAGAAAAAAGAGAAATATATCCGAACTCAGATATGAACAAACTGATAAAATAAGCATAATAAGATTGTAAATAAAACTGTGGCAGAAAAGGGGATAAGGAAGAAAGATGTACATATAAACCGATAATAACTGAAAATGAACAGGTAATCATCAGTATTAGAATAACATATAAGAATTAAAATTATAACACTGTTACTTTTTCAGATCCAGTATATATTTACTATCAAAATCCTTGATAAATTGAAAATCTAAAAATAACATGAAACTCATAGTGATTTGTGTTAGATCCAGAAAAGGCCTTTGAAAAATTTGTAGAAGAAGGATTCTCCTTTCAATCTATATTTTGACAACACCCTAACCCTTTTCTTATTTTATTTCCAAACATAGCTTTGTCGAGTAAGTAGATGAAGAAATGTTTGTGTAGGAAAATTGTGAGGTTTGCTAGTTTATATATAGGTGTGATAGGACAATATAAACCATAGGATCTTAGCTTTTAAAATCAAACCGTAGAATACACATCATCGCTGAGTCAGCAAACAAACAAAACAAGAAAATCCTTCCAGGTTCAGTCCCTCATCCTGGTCGAAGGTGGGTTGACCCACCTCTTACCTGGGTCGACACTAGTGTCGACCCACGGGTTAACACAGGGGTTGACCCATATGAGGCCGGGTCGCCCTGTTACCATTGCATTTCCTGAGTTAATTAATTATTTAATTATTTAATTTGTTTCAAACTTCTTTAGATCATAACTTGTTCATACTTAATTTGATTTACAAAAACCAAAAGTCTATCTAAATCATAATTTCGTAACGAACGCAAGGTAAAGTCTATTTTACCCAATTCTGAATATTTTATTATTCAATATTCATTTTATTATCTTCTTTATATAATTATTGTGTATTGAAATATAGGGTATTACATTTAACCTTTTGAAAACATTTCAAAGTTCATTTAAAAATGATTACTTATAGTTTGTAAAACAATTTAAGGGTTAAAACCTTTTAAAACAGATCATTTACAACATTCCAAAAGCATTATAAAACGTTGTAAAATAATTATATTGGCTAATTCGATCAAAATAACCTTTATGTTGCCCAAAACTAAAATTTTCCAATTCAAAACACTTTTAAATAATTTATAATTATTTTACAAAATTTTCCATATTTTTTAAACATAAAAAATAACTGTTTGCAGTTACGATCGATAAACTGCACTTATAGCGATCTTTTCCAAAACTATTTTAAATATAACTTGAAAATTTTATATCGAAATCTGAAGAAAAAAAAAATCTTGAAAGCTAATATAATTAGGAACCAAGCATTTATGTTTTCAAGAAAATACAATTTAATTTGCTCAAGTAATAGCCATTTAAAGTTAACAGTCAAAAACGCGAACTAACGCTGCGTGACACGTCCTATTTTGACCGTAATATAACTTAATATAAAAATAATTCCGAAATATTTCAAAACACTTTTAGAAAACCATTATATACTTATACAAACCATTTTAAAACATTTTCTAGATTGGAAAACCAAGCTTCATTTTTTTTAAAAACAAAAGCTGTTTTCATTGTTTTAAAAACAAACCTTGTTTAACTTCAAAAATCCATTTCACAAAACATTCCTTTTTACAAAAGTAGTTCGTATATATTTCCTTTACATTTCCAAACCATTTCACATTCCAAATTTGAAAATAAAAATTTCAAACCAAATTTTCAATATTATAATAATACTATTATTTACGTTTTCAACAATGGAGAAGATTTAACCAATCATCGATGCAATACAATAATTGCAGTGTCATAGTGTGTGTCATACAACATTAAAAACTATATAAATATCCATAGCAACCATCATCAACATTATTAAATAAATAATAATTTTGCGCAAATGTTATAACAATAACGCTTAATAATGTTTTTGTGTTCTAACCTATGCAACCATCATCCATGACAAATAACATTAATAGTTTGTTATCCAAATTATTACTAATAAATCTCCACTAATAAGTGCACACTAAACTAGTGTATACATTTAAAGAGTTCTCATCCTCATAGCTTTCTGATCTTCAGTAGACGAGCCTGACGGACAATGTCGAACAACGCTTCGCTTGCACCAATATGCTGACCGAACGCGCACGTGAATATATACATATATTTAAAACTAATTTCTTTTTTTTATTATAAAGGGGAGCTTGAAGTGGGGAGGTGGGGTCCACATCGGCAGGGGAGGGCGGAACCTGGGCTGGCTGTGGAGGGTGGCGAGTGGGGCCTATGGCGGTGGTGGAAGGTGGCTAATGGTAAGGAGGAGAAGGGACGAGTATAAGTGAGAGGATGGCAGAGTTTCAGATGAATTTTGGAGAGGTGGAGCAAGGAGAAAGAGTCCGGAAGTGGGTTGCCGGAGGTGGCAGTGGCGCAAGGCAATTGGGAGGAAGAAATGGTAAAGGAGGTGAGAAGGAAAATGGAAGAGTGGATGATGAAAAATGGAGAGCATGCTCCTCCATTTTATAGCAAATTTAAGGGGCATTTTAGTAATTTTTGTCATGGACACATGTCAACAAAAGAGGGCTCAAACACATGCATATTGACACCTATTAAAACCACCATTCTAAAACCATGGGCAAGCATGAAACCATGGGCCAAAAGTATATGCAGGATAGCAACACCTTTAGCCACATTTATAAGTGTCACTAAATTCGCAATGCCTCTCAACTGTTACTATTTTCAAGTGTTATCGCTTAGTTTACCCAATAAAACATCTGGCGATTAGTCCGATAAAATATGAAAATTGCTAACGTATTCTCGAAAAAATATTGACGATGTCTTATTTAACCAATTAAATTATAAATCATGTGTAACACCCTGAATTTTTTGTGACTATTAAAAGAACGAATTTAAGAATACTTAATTGTTAAAGTGAGAATTAAGGGAAACGGGTTACGCCATTGCGTTCATCTCGAAATTCTGCTTGGAATAAAGTCCAAGTTTTTGAAAATCGGACTTCGTACGAGGAAGTTATGGCCCTTAGAAGTTTCAATAATTTAAATAAATTAAATACAGTTCAGATTAAAATTCAAATTCAAAATTCAAACGAGGAAGCGGGCTGGGCGGGATTTCTTCCGCCCCAGGCCAGGTCGACTAGGGGGTCGACCTCCCCTGTACAGGTCGACCTAGGGGTCGACCTACCCCCAGGCAGATCTGAACTATGACGATTTTAACCTGCTGCTATGTCTTTCCTGACCTGTTGCTGAGTCACTAGGGCATAGGTGGCAATTCTGGACAACTCTATCTAGTCTGGACGGTTGTGATTGCTCCTATGGTAATCTAACGGCTTATATTGATTTAAACTTTTATATAAGCACGCATAGACTCAAGCTCTAAACCTAAACTAAATTTATCTCTTGGCCTCCATGCTGCTACTAGAATAGTTCTTCTACTTAAAGCTTAGGAATTGCAAGTCAGAATTCTAATACAAACGACGAACAAATTATTCTCTTCTCTAATCCGACTTTGTGAGTACAATTTATTTCACAAAATAATTAATAAATTAATTATGATGAGTTATAATTTGGATTTTGAGAACATGTCTGTTGAATCATGTGATGTTACTTAACTTTGTTATCGTCTGTTGGTGAACATATGACAGTTTTGTTAACTTATGTTGGTTGATCTATTTCATATGTCCAATCACATATGTTTAACTTGATTCATTTTATGACATCAGTTTATATGAAAGTTTGGGATGTAAATCATATGCTAGTTTGTATGTGAATCTTATGCAAGTCCGTTTCTACATATGCTAGTTTGTATGTGTATCTTATGTAAGTCTGTTTCTATATATGCTAGTTTGTATGTGAATCTTAAGCAAGTCTGTATGCGAATTATACACAAGTTTATATGTGAATCAAGTATATACATATACTAGTTTATATGCAAAACATGTGATATTAGTTTACATGTTTAAATTCATATGCAAGTTTGTAGGAATCCATATGCAAGTTTGGGTGAAAACTACATCCACATACGCAAGTTTAGGTGAAAACCATATTCCATATATGCAAGTTTAGGTGAAACCCATATTCATATATGCAAATTCACAATTTCATGTTTAGATCTATATTTAGATCCATGGTAGTTTATGCAAATTTATGTTCTATATGTCCATTGCCTATGCAGGTTATTGGCTATGCAAACTTATGTTATAATTCTTATTTGCAAGTTAGATCTATTTTATGTGTTATGCAACTTGTGATGTTTCTTTTCTTTTAATGAGTTAGACTATTTGCGAGTCTAACATATTTCATATTAAAACGTACGAATCGCGTGGGGACAATGGGAAAATATTAATTATGCAAATTGTGAATTGGCATAAAATGGCTTTAAAGGAATATAATTAATTTGAGACACTAATTGGTATAGTTTATATACCTGAAAAGTGTGGACATAATTTAGGTGACAATTATGGACATAGATTAATTTGGAAATTATGGACAATTTGAATAGGGATAATTAATTCATATTAGGGTGAAATAATTATGTCTAATAATAAACGCCTAAGACACGAGGTTAGACTCGTTTGTGGTATAAGACTGCCCGGACCCGCCCGACAAATCCAGCATCCACAAACGGTAGTCTAATGTGAGAGATCGAAGGCATAAATTAAATGTGTAACAATTGTAAAGGCACGAGGTTAGACTTGTTTGCGGTATAAGACTGCCCGGACCCGCCCAACAAATCCAGCAACCGCAAACGGTAGTCTAATGTGGGAGGTCTTACAAGGTTACGGTTATAATGAATTAAGTAACACTTAACCAAGATAAACATGTAGTGAGACATGGGGGTTAAGTGGGTGACATGTGAAATACGATTAGAAATACTTAAACAAATTGAAACTTGTAAGAAGGCATAAATAAGAAGGGGTTAAGTGGGAAATCCTAGTGGGGACCAAGCATAGGTAGAAAGCTTGTGTCAAACATGGGGACCCTTTTCAAACCAGTAACCCATTAAGTATCTTTGTGAGCTCGAGTTAGATCGAGAATGGGACACGCTTATTGGGTCTGATTGTAAGGGGTCAAAACGGGTTAACGGTGGCAACGAAAATCCAACGGGGTCATGTACGTGCGTGGGCCCGGGCTAGTAGATAAGAGATTTTGAAAAACTGTTTTTCAAAAGCATTTTATAAAGAAATACTTTCAAAAATAGGTTTAAAGGAGAGTATTTTTAAGAGAAAAGTTTGTTTTAAAAACATAACCCCCAAGAGCCATATATCTTTCCTTCGATTCTCCATTTTGAATCTCTTCCGTTTTCTTTTCAGCATGTCTGGGGTACCCGAGATATCTGAGGGGATACCGATATCAACCTGGTTCAGAAGGTATCTGGAGGCTAGGGCCACCGCCGCAGGCCCAGCAGACGTTCCTCCTCCCCCAGCTGCAGCTGCTCCTCCTCCTCCCCCGCCCCGCGTTGATACTTTTTCGAAGATATGCAAAGACTTTCGGGCAATGGGCGGGAAACCTTATCACGGGTCAGAGAAGTTTGTTGAAGCTCGAAACTGGCTTAAGGAGGTGGAAGATTTGTTTGGTATCTTCGAGATAGAAGATGGAAGGAAGGTCCAATTAGCTGCTTGGTTAATGAAGGAGGAAGCCTCGTTTTGGTGGGAGGTCACAAATGGAGAGCGTCCAGTGGAGACATGGATGGATTTCAGGCATAGGTTCGAGATGAAATTTCTCTCACGAGCAGAAGAGAATTTATACATGGAAAGGTTCTTGGCATTGAAGCAGGGGAATTTATCAGTAATGGGGTACGTCAACAAGTTCAATCAGTTGGCGAGGTTTGGCTTAGACTTGGCGAACACACCTGAAAAGAAGGCCCTGAGATTCGTTAAAGGTTTGAATGAGCCGCTACATGGGTTGGTTATGACCCACATTCCTATGGGGGCTACCTTTGAGAAACTGGTGGACATGGCGCTTATGCATGAAGAGGAGAAAGGCGCTAATGCTAATAAGACATCAGAAAAGAAAGGGGATCAAAAGAAGTCACAGCAACAACCTAAGAAAGGTGGTATGGATAACAATAAAAAAGGAAAGAAAAGGTGCTTTAATTGTGGAACACCAGGCCATCTGAGCAAGGACTGTAGGAAGAAGAAGAAGATGACTGGCTATTTCAACTGTTTAATCATCCTGTTCATACTGTTTGATCATCCTATTCATACTTTGTTTGATTCTGGCGCTTCACACTCGTTTCGGTAACACTCTCGAAATCTCTTGTAATCCCATACATTCTGTTATGCTTAGTCACCTAGAATCTCATGATGCATCTGTAGAAAACTTGCAGTTTGTTAGAGTAGTCCGTGAATACTCAGATGTATTTGAAGAGGTGAAGGGCTTACCTCCGAGGCAGGAGATAGACTTCCGTATATACCTTGTTGATAATGCAAAACCCGTTGCTCTACCCGTTAGACACATGGCTCCAAGGGAGAGAAAAGAGCTCAGCAAGCAAGTCAAAGAGTTGCTCGAAAAAGGGTTTATAAGGCGGAGTATTTCTGAATGGGGTGCTCAGCAAGCAAGTCAAAGAGTTCACTTCGCCTATGCGTTGATTATAGGGAGCTAAACAAGCTAACCAAGAAAAATAGGCACCCACTTCCAAGAATAAATGACTTGTTTGATCAGCTTGTATGTGCGTCGGTTTTCGCCTAACTAGATCTGGCTACCGGGTTTCATCAGCTAAGAGCGGCTGAAGACAGCATTGATAAGACCGCGTTCAGAACCCCGGATGGTTTCTTCGAATGGCTTGTCATGCCTTTCGGCTTGACAAACGCATCCGCTTACTTCGTTGACTTGATGAGCAGGGTGTTCAGGGAGTTCCTTAATAAGTTTGTGGTGGTTTTCGTAGACGACATTTTTATTTTCTCAAAGAATGAAGAAGAGCATGCTTTGCATTTAATGGAAGTCATGGACACTCTTCGTGCACATCAGCTAAAAGCTAAATTCTCCAAATGCCATTTCTGGAGAGAAGAAGTGAGGTTTCTTGGACATGTGGTGTCCAAAGAGGGGATAGCTATGGACCCCGCAAAAGTAGTTGCGGTGCAAGATTTGAAGGTTCCACGGAATGCAACCGAAGTCCGAAGCTTTCTCGGGCTAGCGGGCTTTTACCGAAAGTTCATCAAAGACATTGCAAAAATCTCAGTCCCACTCACAAGATTGACAAAGAAGAACCTAACTTTCGCTTGGGATTTGGATTGCGATATTGCTTTCCAACGTTTGAAAAGGGCTCTAACAACAGCCCCAGTTCTGACATTGCCTGATGGGAGCAAAATGTTTACCGTATACACAGACGCATGCGGTACAGGGTTGAGCATTGTCTTGATGCAAGAAGGCAAGGTAGTTTGTTATGGGGGAAGGCAATTGAAGGTACATGAGAAGAACTACCCAACTCATGATTTGGAGCTAGCTGCCATTTTTTTCGCTCTAAAGTCATGGCGTCATTACCTACTAGGAGAAAGGTTTGAATTCTTTACTGACCATAAATCATTAAAGTACCTTTTCTCACATAAAGGTCTTAACTTAAGACAACAGAGGTGGATGGAATTTCTGGCCTCATATGATTTTGAGATTTCCAATACCCTAGGCAAGGGCAATGTGGTAGTAGACGCCTTTAGTAGAAAGAAGCTGACCTTGAGTCCTCTCTTTGTAGAAAGGCAAAGCTTGGAATACATAGCAAACTTTAACTTTAGACCCTCCTCTGAAATTGTACCTAGTCTGTTAGCATCGCTAGAGGTGCGGACTACTCTTTTGGACTCAATAGGAACCGCGCAACGAGAAGACCCTCAGCTAGTTGATACGATGGATAAGCTAATTAGGTGTGAGACTTCTAGTCACCTCAATAGATACTCCATCGATGATAAGGGTTGGTTGAGACGGGATGGAAGGCTATGCGTCCCACAAGCAAGGGATTTAGTGAAGACGGTTCTCGAAGAAGCACACCATTCTAAGCTGACCATACACCCAGGCAGAGACAAGATGTATAAAGATATAAAAAGGGTTTTCTTTTGGAATGGCACGAAGGGGGATGTAGCTAAGTTCGTCGCTAAGTGCTTGATATGCCAGCAAGTCAAAGTGGAGCAGAAGAAACCTGGTGGTATGCTTCATCCTCTGGAGGTCCCACAGTGGAAGTGGGATAGCATTTCGATGGACTTTGTTGATGGGTTCCTAGGTCAAGAAGGGGCAATACCGGTATTTGGGTAATAGTGGACAGGTTCACTAAAAGCGCTCACTTTATACCTGTTAAGAGTAGAAGGATTGCCTCGTCCCTAGCATCCATTTATCTTAAAGAGATAGTCCGACTCCATGGGATACCCTCCAGCATGGTGAGTGATCGAGATCCTATCTTTACGAGCGAGTTTTGGAAGAGTTTGCAAGAGCCTGTAGGCACACAATTATGCTTAAGCACGACATATCACCCCCAAACCGATGGTCAGACGGAAAGGGTGAACAGAGTATTGGAAGACCTCTTGAGATTGTGCATTCTTGACTTTGGAGGGACATGGGAGGATCATCTTCCTTTGGTGGAATTCGATTACAATAATAGCTACCAAGCCACCATAGGCATGGCGCTCTTCGAAGCTTTATATGAAAGACCATGTCGATCACCAACTTGTTGGTGGGAGTCTACTGACAAGCTCGTACTTGGGCCAGACATGATTATAGAAACCTCAGAAAAGGTGGACTTGATAAGAAGATGGATAAAGGTTGCACAAGATAGACAGAAGTCCTACGCATGCAAAAGAAGGAACGACCTTGAGTTTGAGGTTGGAGATAGAGCGTTCCTTAAAGTATCTCCTTTGAGGAATGTAATTTGCTTTGGGTCCGTAGGAAAGCTAGCACCAAGATTTGTAGGACCATTTCCTATCAATAAAAGGATTGGGACGATGGCTTACAGAGTAGAGCTACCCGAAAGACTGGCTGGAGTTCATAATGTTTTTCATGTTTCTCAACTACGAAAGTGCTTACATGAGTCTGCGGAACTTGTGGAGCCTATTATACTAGAGGAAGTAGAAGTGGAACGAGAAGCGACTCTGAGAAGAGTTCCAACTCGTATCTTGGGTACGGAAGTCAAAAAGCTACGCAACTGTGAAGTCAAGCTCGTTAAAGTTCAATGGACTCGCAAAATCTAAGAGGGACACCACGCTATGATAGAGAAGGGTAAACTGGAGCAAGAAAGGGTGTAGGAAGTATAAGGTGGGTAGGATCGGTGAAGATGGGGGAGTACAAAGAAAAAATGTAATGGCTCGCAAATCCATACTCTTTGAGTTGACTAAATATACCACACATTCATCCCAAATTTCACAGAAATACGAATGATTATGGGTGAAGAAGAACAAGATAGAAGAAGAACAGAATCAACAGCATAGAATCTCACGTCATAGCAGAATAAAATATATTATATATAACATCTTTTAAATACAGAATTATGTACCATTATACTTATCATCATTAGAGTACAACACAATACATTACAGCGGAAATAAACAGTAGATATCTAACGTTGAAGCCTCCTACTCCATGCTCCTCCAAGTATATATGTAAATACCCGAACTACTTGACTTCCCGTACAAATTTGGGCACCTAAGAGTTTAAGGTAAAACAAGATAAAATAAACTCTGGTCCAGTCATGGGACTGGTATAAGTAAACTCTGATCACTTGATTTACTTTGAAAATCCTTTCGGAAGAAAACATAATCGTAAGACCGATCCACACATAAACATGAATGGTTTTTTCCTTACGATAATCCAAAATATTCTTTGTATCAACACGATTATGATACTATTGTAACAGCCCGTAATCATAGGTACTAATAAATAATTAAATAATTAAAAATATGCAATTAAATAATACAGCTGGAAAATAGAATTTTTGCAGCTTTAAGAATTTGGCTACGAAATTCTTTTATTTGGATTCGTGGCGAAATTCTACATTGTTTTCATATACAATATGCTAAGAACGGTTGATGTATGAAGAAGTTACGAACAAATGAATCTGGACAGTGTATGTAGAATATATATATAATTATGTGAATATTATATATATTGTCCAAATAATAATTTAAAACAAAAGCGGGAAATTCAAATTTTGAATTTTATATAAAATCTAGTTGTAGCGTATGTTGGATATAATGGAAAAGAATAAAGAAAATTAAGAATGTAATTGATAAAATAAAAAGCATAGCAACGCAGCAAAATTGGGCGTTCCAGCCCGAAGGGGTTGACCGCTCCCCCTTAAGGGGGGTCAATCGCCGGTCGACCGCTAGGGGTTGACTGTTAGGCGGTTGGGAAGCCCAATTCTGCTTATCTGGATAAGGGTTTTCTAAGAGGTTATATTTATATGAAAGGCTTGAATTTTTTTTAATCCGATGGCTCATGCACACGCGAGCTGGTATAAATAACCCCTCAAACCCCACACTGGAAACCCTAATCTATTACATCTCTTCCTCCATGCTGCTAAATTCCATAGAAAAACAAAGAGAATAGGGTGCAGGTTTCTTCTACTTCTCTAACTCTATTCTATATCTCTCTATGTAAGTTTAGGATTTCAGATTTTAGCATAAACACATATGTATAAGAATCTAATTATATGTTTCTTATATGTAAATTGTTAAGAGAACAATCAGAGCCCGTGAACATTGAGAACTGTTGCAGATCTTGAAAGTCTACCACATCTCTGCCTAATTTTTGAGTGGAATCCAGTTCTGCTTGAAGGTGTATTCATGTTTTTAATAGTTTGCTATATGAATTGATATGCCTATGAAGATTTGGTTATTCGATAATATGAACATGAAAATCCCCAAATCTTCTATCTTGTAATTACACATGAAATTGTCATAATGAATTGGGTTTGTGGAATTGTGGTTTTTGTATTGGATTAAAGGTAAATATGAGCATTTTACTATTATTTACATTTTATGCAATTTACCGTTATTACCCTATCGATCGGCCCTCTCTTGCGTGTAGATACCCTATGCTGGTCCCACCATAAGGTGTATCAATCCTTATGATAGCGACCCGACACGATTCAAAATGCACAGTGTATAACTACTGGTACCCAGTGCTTGCTTTTTCCCACTCCGGAGTATGTGCACGCCCATAAACCATCGGAACCTACACTGACGTACCCCCTGCCGCTGCTTTGACCGCTTACAATCAGCCCAGTAATTGTGCCCCACCCTGCCTACTTCAGGGTACCGTGATACATCTATGTGGGTTACTGCTGAAATGGGTCCCCATTACTAGGGTTTCCTATTGGTTAAGTTTGTGGGCCTATATTTACTAATATTACCCACCAACCCGATATGTACTTAACCCTCCCACTGATTCAAGCATGTTTATTTAACAATTAAGTTTTGTGGGTTTATATGTACTAATATTACCCACCTACACGAGATGTACTTAACCCTCCCATCAATTCAAGCATGTTTATTAAATGGTTAAGTCTTGTGGGCCTATATTTACTAATATTACCCACCAACCCGATATGTACTTAACCCTCCCGCACATTATGTCATACTGTTTAAGTGTTGTCCATTCATGTTAACTTAACCCACCCATTCATCGTGTTATGTTGGTTAAGTGTTCCTTATTTACTTAACCCCATCTGTTCATCAAGTTATATTGGTTAAGTGTTTCCTTGTTACTTAACCCCACGTGTTCGTCTTGTTGTATTGGTTAAGTGTCATCAGTCAATTCAAGTTAACTTAACCCACCTACTCATCATGTCATGTTACTTTGGTTAAGTGTCGCCTTCTTGTGTTAACTTAACCCTACCACAAATCAAGTTATATTGGTTAAGTGTTAACTTGACCCTTTCCATTTATCATGCTATACTGGTTAAGTGTTTCCTATTAACTTAACCCTAGTCATCCGTCTTGTCATATTGGTTAGGTGTTTCTCATTACTTAACCCTAGTCATCCATGTTATATTGGTTAAGTGTTTCTCATTACTTAACCCTAATCATTCATCTTGCTCATTAGCATTAATTGATTTATTAATGCACCAACCTCTCACATTAGATGGGTTGTCGCAGTTACTGGATGTGCCGGGCGGTTCCGGGCAGTTTTACACCACAACTCAATCTAACCTTGGGTTTTTCTTGGGCATGATGCACTAACCTCTCACATTAGATAGGTGTTGTTGTGGTTACTGGATGTGCCGGGAGGTTCCGGACAGTTTTACACCACAACTCAATCTAACCTCGGGTTAGGCATATTCATCTTTTCACCAATTTGCATATTTACAGTTTATATGCAAATTATTCACAATTACCATATATACCCAATTCTAGATTTTTTCATGCTAATTGCCAAATTCACCAAAACTAGTCATGTTCCAATTCTCAAATTATGCCCGATTAAGCCAATTGCAAGTTATGGCCCCCAAGTTCAATTTCGAGTTATTACTCAAAATAGGCTACACCTAATCTTCCCAAGTTTGCAATAATAGTCATGCCCCAATATCCCAATATACATTATGCTTGGCGTCTTAACCAATGGTTATGCCCAATCTAGACTAATATTCCAATTTACAGTTTGCGCCAAATCTAGATTTAATATTTCCATTCACCCCAAGTTCGCAACAAAGACAATTATGCCCCAAATCATAAGTTACAAAATTATGTTCCACCATTACCAAATAGACTATTCCCCAATACCCCCGTATTCCAATCGCACGTATAATAAGTTTTAGTCTAGATTCGAGGTTAATCTAGATTCATAAAATAAAGGGGACGAAAGAGGAACATAAACGAGAGTAGGCATAAAACAGGTGTTAAAATGGTAGATCTGTCAACTATAATATTATGGACCTAAGAGGATTACAGATCTGTTAGAGTTGGGGTATAACAAAGATAGATTTGAAACAAACTGACAGAAATAACCTCATAGACTTATAGATCTGATATAAATAACATCATGAACCTAAAAGGATTATATATCAGATGTCCAATAAAGACATACATGATTTAATAATAACTTCCTAGACATGTAAATCATTGATTCAATAGAAAGATAGTAATTAATCTAAAAGATTTGTCTTATCATCAAGCATGGACTCAGATCCATTTCATTATATGCCAAAATCACTGTTAGGTGTTTAAATCTGAAAATAACTTTAACTTACATGTTTACAGTTCAACTTACGCCCCAAATCCCAAGTCATATGTCCAATATACTTTATGCCTCCCTCAAATCTCAAGTCATATGTCCAATACTTTATGCCTCCCTCAAATCTCAAGTCATATGTCCAATACTTTATGCCTCAAATCTCATGTCATATGTCCAATACTTTATGTTTTGAATACAACATGTGTTATGTCCTTAAATCAATTACAACTCAATTATACCTAATTATACACAATTTAATACTTTTCCCAAATTTTAGCGTTGGTCATGTCCAAATCATAATTTATGCCCAATTTTATTTCCAACGTATGTTCATCTCTTATGAAATCTGGCTCAGGCTCGCAGTAGCCTGGCTATAAAACAAAAAGGGAAGAAGGAAAGAAGAGACAAAATCGGACATAACATTATTAATGAGATAGATCCAAAGGATATAGAAAGATAGGCATAATCTCAGATCCAGATTTATTACAATGTCAGAATCGCAATTAACTTTTATTTCTGAAAGTAACGTGAACTTACAAATTACAGAAGGGTCTTGAATTCTGGGATCTGTATTCTGAAACTGAATAGCTCTCCCTTGAAGTAGACTATTTTTCTTCTAATTTAGATTTGATTTGATTCTTAGAAATAGTTGTTGAAATCGTTGAATTGGCCTTTGAATCTCTACTAGAATTATAAACTTGATTTCTACGAAGGACTTGAGTAGCATAAACCCGTCTTAGATTTATTTTGATACGAATTAGGGTAGAGTATAGGAAAAATGAAGTTGTGTGGAGAGAAAGTGAGGTTTGGGGGTGTTTAAATAGCTTAGGAGCAAAGAATCTGGTCAGAATGGGCATTTAAATGCAGAAAAACGGATCTGTCCACGGATTTGGAAAGGGAGGGGAGGTCGACCCCTAGGTCGATCCCATGGTTGACCTGTGTGACCCAGGTCGACCCCCTGGTCGACCTAGGTCCTGGGCGGGAAATTTCCCGCCCAGCCTGGGTGTTTTTTTTGAATTTCGAGCTGAGTTGTTTTTATTTAATTCAAACCCCTGAAACTTCTGAAGGTCATAACGTCTTCATACGGAGTCTGATTAACGCAAACTCAGACTCTATCTCAATCAGAATTCCGAGACGAATTCAATGGCGTAACCCGTTTCCCTTAATTCTTCTCTTAAAAATTAAGCATACTTTAATTTGTTACTTTAATGTTCACAGAAAATACGGGGTGTTACAACTTGTTATGTTATCATATTGTTATTATGCCTATATTGTAGCGGTAAAAGTATGGAAACCCCAATTTGCATACCTTAATTTGGATAGGATGATAATTGCCACCTCGTTAGAACGTTTCCCCGTATGTACGAATACGTTAATTAGGAGCTATTGTTATATTACTTATATTTATGTAATCAACGTAGTTAACATTATCTTAGCATAATAAATGCGATTAGGTTAGAGTTTGAATTCGAAATGTCCCATTAACAAATATACATATATATATATATGTTTGTATTCTTGTGTGTGCATATATTTAGAATGGCTTAAATATATATAAATAAATGACACATATACATGAGGTTAGTTGCCGTTTTTGGTAGAAGTTTGCCCGGAACCGACCAGAGAATCCAGCAACCACAAGTGGTCCCAACTAATGCGAGATGTCTAGGTGCAATGGGACATTCATAAGCTTAGTACACTAAACACGAGGTTAAACCAAATTGTAGTAGAAGCCTTCCCGGAAGCGAATGTCATACCTAGCATCTACAGGTATATGGTTTAATGTGACAAGTCCAATGTGCATATATATACATATACATATACATATACATATACATATACATATACATATACATATACATATACATATACATATACGTATACGTATACATATACATACATACATACATACATATATATATAAGTCTGATGTGTGAAAACAAATAGATTTACTACGCCTTCAGAACGTATTAAGTGACTGACTCACCTTTTTATCTAGTTTGGGTCTTAAGAGGTTAGGACTAGGATCCCTCTGAAGGTTTATTCCTTGGAGAGGAACCCACATCATGGGACCCACCCTTATTAGTATTAAGGTAGGTTTTTGGGTCCTCCTTCTTTAAAAGTGGTTATGCATAAAACGGTAACGGAGTAGTGTAGTTCATGGGGATGTCCACTTCCTTTGAACCTTGTAAGGGCTTAACTAGGGACGAGTTAATAATTGAAAAGATATGTGGCAATTGCATGCTCACCAACCGTCTAAGGGAAGTCTTAAGCAACATAGGTGTCCTATCGGGTAATATTAGTTAAGTAGTAACATTCGCAATACTACTTCTTATATTACAAATGAGAGAATAGACTTAAGAATGTTGACATACTAGGATGGGGTCTGAACGGGCTAGGGGTCCGCCTCGGGGTTATAAAAGATCATAAGAATCCACCTTTAATTAGTCTATATGTGACTGAGAATGCCACCTCGTTGGGTCTTTACCCTAAAAACACTAATGGGCGATTAACTTGGATATCCACCGCATTTGTTAGAAACTTGATGTTTGTTGTGTGCTTCGTAGACATACCTTGACATATGTAACTTGTTAAAAATACAGGGTATGCGCATTAAGTAACACCATATTCTAGTCACCCAGAATTTTATGTTCTGACCCCCTCTCCTTAACATCCAATAGGTCAGTAGATGAGGTAAATCTATGGATGAAGTCATTACTGATGTCGAGGGAGAAGACGAAGTTATTATGATATTATTAACAGTTATAACTTTGCGTCTTTTGGAAACTTATGAAAATGAACTATTTGATGTACCTATTGAATAAATGTAACTATGACTGTGTATTTCTGTGATTTTTGGAATAAATGGTACATCTTATTTTGGTATTATATTTTCTCTTCCCGCTGTGTGAGAATTCCATTTGAAGCAAATGTTATTACCATATGTGCAAATGTAATCCTTACAGGAACCAACGACCCACTTAGAGTGGCTCTATGTTTCGATGGGCCTTTTCTGGGTCGAAATTTAGGCCCATTCCAGGCGGGTTCTTACATTTGGTATCAGAACATATATTACTCGATTATAAGGGAAGTATATGTATAAGAGGCGTATTTGTGATTTGACAAAGATTATTTAAACTATATAATATATATACCCCTAATAAGCATACACATTTATACTAGGCACCTTTATCGTTTCTTCCTTTTTAAGCATAAATACTATCTCAAGAGTATCTACTAAGGGATTCTTTCATTTCTTTTCAGATAGTAGAATAGCTGAAAATCAAAACGAGCAGGGTAATCAGGCAGGGCCCAAATACTTGTCCGAATGGTTCCAGCAGTACCTTCGCACTGTGGAACAGGTCCCTATCGCAAATCTTGCCCCAGCGGCTTCTGCAGCTCCTGACGCTGAAGTGGCCTTCGATTTTTCCCGCTTTTTTTAAGACCTTTACGAATTTTGGAGGGAAATCGTTTTCTGGAAACGAAAGATTTGCTAGTGCCCAATTTTGGATTATGGATTGTGAAAGAATCTTTGAGGCTACAGCCTGGCCCGACGAAGTAAAAAGAAGGATAACGGTCTGGCATTTGAAGGATGAAGCCCTTGAATGGTGGAACTTAATATCAATAGAGAACGAGGACTGGATCTTCACCTGGGCCGAATTCAAGACCCGTTTTAAAGCGAAATTTTTACTAAGGGCAGAAATGACTATTCAGCTAGAGAAATTCATCCACCTCAAACTAGGAAGCTTAAGCTTGCAAGAATATATATCCAAGTTCATTGAGTTTTACAAGTTTGGAAGAGGGTTAGTAGACATCCCCATGAATAAAGTCATTAGGTTTGTGAAAGTACTGAACTCCCCGTTGAAGGAAACCTTATTAGCCTAAGTAATATTTGGGGCAACTTTTGAGACTCTAATTGAGACAGCTACCCTTTGCACGGATGAAAGCTCCAAGGAGGATAAGGAGGGTGAGAATGGAGAAAGCTCCAATAAAAATAAGGAGTGGTGGAAGAACAAGAAGAAGAACTTCAAAAAGGAAGCAAAGAGTTATACGAGGTGCAATCGAAAGGGTCGTGAGGCCAAGAAATTTAGCACCTCGTTGGCAAAAAAGGAGTCGAAGGGAAATGCTACAACTGCCACGAAGGACACATGTCCAAAGACCGCCCACAGCTACCAAAAGTGGCCATAACTATGCAATAGAGGCAACACCAATTCAAAGCCGACCCCTAAGAGATCAAGGGCAGCCCACACTCGAAGGTATAATCTCTATTTTGGGAAATTCAACATGCACCTTGTTTAATTCCGGAGCGACCCATTATTTTATCTCCAAGCGATTAGTAAATCTGTTGAACCTTTCTGTATCTATCTTGGATAGTCCGATAGTGGTGGTCAACACTATTGGAGGATCTAAGTATCTTGAGCTGTTGTGTAAAGACCTAGCATTAGAGGTCGACAATGTGGATTTCCATTGCGAAGCGTATGCATTGGATTTTATGGGGCATGACCTTATCTTAGGTGTGGACTGGCTATCGTTTTATGGGGTCGTCCTAGATTGTGTTAAGAGACTCGTTCGTTTTAGGAGCTGAGGATGACGTAACCTAAATATTTCTTATGATGTTGGAAACAAGGATAAAGCCCTTTTGTATTCCTTGTCTCCTGATTCTGAATGACCATCTTCGATCCCTATAGTTTGTTAGTTTTTTGGATGTCTTCGAGGAAGTCACAGGACTTCCGCCCCATAGAGAAATCTCCTTTCGTATTGACCTAAAGAAGGACGCTAGACCTGTAGCACTGCCCTTGAGGCATATGGCGCCCAAGGAAAGAAGGGAGTTAGATAAACAGATTTTAGAGTTATTACAAAAGGGTTTTATTTGTCAAAGTACCTCAAAATGGGGTGCACCTGTTGTATTTGCCACCAAAGTAGATGGATCTTTGAGACTTTGTGTGTACTATAGGGAACTTAATAAATTGACCAAAAAGAACAGGTACCCTTTACCAAGAATCGATGTCCTTTTTGACCACTTGGGAGGAGCCAGAGTATTTTTCCCAAGTAGACCTTGCTACTGGATTTCACCAGTTAAGAATTATGGTGGAAAACAAGGTCAAAACTGCGTTTAGGATGCCGGACGGATTGTTCAAATGGGGAGTTATGCCCTTCGGATTAACGAATGCATCCGCTTTCTTTGTAGACCTCATGAGTAGAGTGTTTAGGGGCATTCTAAATAAAATTGTTGTAGTCTTCGTAGATGATATCCTTATATTTTCGAAGGAGCGTGAAGAGCATGAAAAACACTTGAGACAAGTGTTAGGGATATTATGAAAGAGCCAACTAAAAGCAAAATTCTCGAAGTGCCATTTCTGGAGGAAAAAATAAGATTTTTAGGACATACTGTGTCGAGTAAAGGCTTTGTCGTAGAACCCGCAAAGATCGAGGCAATCAAGGAATGGAGGATACCTCAAATTACTACAGAGGTAAGAAGTTTCCTTGGATTGGTTAGATATTATAGGAAATTCATTAAAGACTTCGCAAAGATTGCTAAACAGTTAACCCAATTGACATGGAAAAATTTGGTGTTCACTTGGAGTAATAAAAGTGATACAGCCTTTAAGAAAATAAAGGAAGCATTAACTAGCGCACCAGTCCTAATTATACCCGATGGTTCAAAATCATTTACCGTTTACTCTAACGCATGTGGAACTGGTTCAGGAGCATTTCTTATGCAATAAGGAAGAGTAGTTGCCTATGCTAGTAGACAACCCAAGGATCCAGAGAAAAGATGTCCAGTGCATGACCTTGAGTTAGCCGCTGTAGTGTTTGCCCTTAAGATGTGGAGGCATTATCTCTTAGGGGAGAAGTTTGAATTATTTGCCAACCATAAATCCCTTAAGTATTTATTTTCTCAACGTGACTTGAACATGAGACAACAAAAATGGATGGAATATATTTCCTCATTTGACTTTACGATTATGTATAACCTAGGCAAGGGGAATGTTGTGGCAGATTCTTTAAGTAGGAAACATGCGACTTTAAATGCGATAACAGAATGGAAACAATTAGAGTTCCTCGCTAATTTCAATTTTGCAACCCTCACCAACCACTTATAATGATTTTCTTGGGGTTATGATAACTAGACCTACCCTAAGAGAAAGAATCCAAAGCACACAAGACATTGACAAGGAGTTAAGAGGAATAAAAGAGAAAGTGGTAAAGAGAGAGAGCTTTTCTCATTCGGTTAGGTATTCGATTGGCAATGATGGGACTTAACTTTGGGATGGATGACTCTACGTCCCTACGGATGAAGGGTTGAGAAGAGAAATTTTAGAGGAATGCCATAGGTCAAAACTGACCATACACCCCGGTGGGGATAAGATTTAAAAGGATATGAAGAGGAATCTCCAATGGGAAGGAATGAAGAGAGATGTAGCCGAGTTCGTTGCCAAATACTTGACGTGCCAAAAAGTCAAGGCGGAGCATGGAAAACCCGGAGGACTATTATTACCTTTAGGGATCCCCACATGGAAATGGGAGCATATTTCCATGGACTTTATAGATGGACTTCCTAGAAGCCAAAAAGGTAATGAGGCCATTTGGGTTGTGGTAGACCGTTTAACCAAAAGCGCTCACTTTATACCAGTCAAGAAGACAAGGACTACAACCTCGTTAGCCCAATTATATGTAAAAGAGATAGTCAGACTTCATGGTATTCCATCGAGTATCATGAGTGACAGAGATCCCTTGTTCATAAGCGAATTTTGGAGAAGCGTACAAGCAGCTTTGGGGACGAAACTTAACTTAAGCACGCCTTATCATCTGCAGACTGATGAAAAGACAAAGAGAGTAAACAGAATCTTAGAAGACCTGCGAAGAGCTCGTATCATCGACTTTGGAGGAGTTTGGGAGTAGAACCTACCACTTGTGGAGTTCACATATAGTAATAGTTTTGAAGCGATGATTGGTATGGCGCCTTTCGAAGCGCTATATGGGAGGCCATGTTAATCGCCAACTTATTTATGGGAAACTACGACAAGGTTATACTCGGACCAGACTTCGTCCGTGCATCCACGGAGAAGATATCTTTGATTAGGCAGAGAATGAAGGCAACCCAAGACCGCCAGAAATCGTATGCTGATAAGGGTAGGAGGGAACTAGAATTTAATGTTGGAGACTTAGTGTTCGTGAAAGTATCCCCTCTTAAGAAAATTGTTCGGTTTGAAAAAACTGGGAAGTTGGCTCCCAGAATTATCGGGCCTTTTAGTGTCATCGAGAAGATAGGATCTTTGGCCTATCGAGTGGATCTCGCAGAGCGTCTATCATGAATCCATAATGTTTATTATGTATATCATCCAAGGAAATGCCTTCATGGTTGTGCTATCAGACTTGAGCTTGATGAAATTGGGGACATAGAGAAACTCGAGTTGGAGTCCAGGGTGCCCCATGCAACTACAAGGATTTTAGAGCACGAAATCAAGAGACTCCACAACAAAACCATTCGCCTTATCTGAATACAATCAGGGAATGACCCCATTGAAAGCACATGGAAGACCAAGGATAAGATGAGACAGACTCACCCAGATCTTTTCACGGGTAACTTTTCCTCAAAATATCGTTTATGGATGCATTGTGATTGCTAAATTGGATGTTAGGAAATGGATGTGACACCGTTGCACCGAGCACACATGTAGAAATATATGCATATTCAGGTTGTTTGTATACATATTGCATCACTTATTACACCTACATGCTAAGGTAGAGCTCACTTTAGTGAGTCTGCTGTTCATAATCACTGTGAGTCATAGATGATAATGGATGAATTATAAATAACATGGGTGTGCAACATGGATGTTTCAAACGAGTTGTATTTTTCGCCCCTTAAATAGATTTCGGGACGAAATCCATTTAAAGGGGGGGGGGGCAAATGTAACACCCCGTAAAATTCATATGTACTAATAAATTATTAAATAATTAAAAGTAAGCAATTAAGTGTTATGGCTGGAAAATGGAATTTTTGCAGGTGTAGGAATATGGCTACAAAATTCTTTTATTTGGATTCGTGGTGAAATTCTACATCGTTTTCATATATAATATGCTAAAAACAGTTAATGTATGAAGAGTTATGAACAAATGAATTTTGATAGTGTATGCAGAATATATATATATATATATATGTATGTATAATTATGTGAATATTATATATATTGTCAAAATAATAATTTAAATAAAAGAGGGAAATTCAAAATTTGAATTTTGAGATAAGATCTAGGGGACAACGTATATTGGATATATGAAAAAGAATGAAGCAAATTAAGAACGTAATTAATAAAATAAATAGCTCAGCAACGCAACAAAATTGGGCATTTCAGACCGAAGAGGTCGACCGCTCCCCCTTAGGGGGGTCGACCGCTAGGCGGTTGGGAAGCCCAATTCTACTTATGTGGATAAGGGTTTTCTAAGAGGTTATATTTATGTGAAAGGCTCGGATTTAATTTTTTTAATCTGATAGCTCATGCTCACGCGAGCAAGTATAAATAACCCCTCAAACCCCGTAATAGAAACCCTAATCTACTACATCTCTGGCTCCATGCTGCTAAATTCCACAGAAAAACAAAGAGAATATGGTGAAGGTTTCTTCTTTTTCTTTAACTCTATTCTATATCTCTCTATTTCAATCTAACTTTAAGATTTTGAAATTTAGCATAAACATATATGGATAAGAATCTAATTATATGTTTCTTATATATATATATTGTTAGGAGAGCAATCAGAGCTCGCTTGAACGTTGAGAACCGTTGTAGATCTTGAAATTGTACCACATCTCCGCCTAATTTGTGAGTGGGATCTAGTTCTGCTTAAAGGCATATTCATGTTTTTAATAGCTTGCCATATGAATTGATACGACTATGAAGATTTGGTATTCGATTATATAAACATGAAAATCCCCAAATCTTCTATCTTGTAATTACACATAAAATTGTCATAATGAATTAGGTTTGTGGAATTGTGGTTTTTGTATTGGATTAAAGGTAAATATGAGTGTTGTTCTATTATTTATATTTTATGCAATTCACCGTTATTATCATTTGTAGCCAAAAAAGGTTTGGATTTGAATTGTTTCATAGTTGAATTAGGTTTGGATCCTGTTTTGGGTGTAAACGCATTCATAAATTGGAATAAGTCAAATGTAAACATTTTTGGGTGTATAACACTGTAAAAAGGGTGAACTGGGTGAAATATGGATTGTAAACATACATGTGTGAATGTATGAAATACTATACTTTTAATTTAATATTGAAATCATTTCCACATGCCTAGAATGCAAGTTTAAATTTTTATGTGTATATGTTTTTCCATCCACTACTACTTGTTATGTTGTCATATTGTTATAATGCCTATGTTTGTATGAATGTTACATTAATTAGGCGCTATTATTATATTACTTATATTTACATAATCAACGTAATTAACGTTATCTTAGCGTAATAAATTTGATTAGGTTAGAGTTTGAATTTTGAAATATCCCCTTAACAAATATACATATATATTTGTTTGTTTGTGTGTGCGTATATTAAGAATGGCTTAAATATATATAAATAAATGACACACAAGGTTAGTTGCCATTTGTGGTAGAAGTCTGCCTGGAACCGACCGATGAATCCAGTAACCACAAGTGGGCCCAACTAATGCGAGATGTCTAGATGTAATGGGACATTCATAAGCTTAGTACACTAGACACAAGGTTAAAGCGACTTGCAGTAGAAGCCTGCTCGGAACCGAACGACATATCCAGCATCTACAAGTATATGGTTTAATGTGAGAGGTCTAGTGTGCAAATATATATATATATATATAACACTAGATATACATACATATATATATATATATATCTGATGTGTGAAAACAAATAGATTTACTACACCTTAAGAAGGTATTAAGTGGTTGACTCACCTTTTTTTCTAGTTTGGGTCTTAAGTGGTTAGGACTAGGATCCCTCCGAAGGTTTATTCCTTGGAGAGGAATCCAAGTCATGGGACCTACCCTTATTAATATTAAGGAAGGTTTTTGAGTCCTCCTTCTTTAAAAGTGGTTAGGCATAAAATGGTAACGGACTAGCGTAGTTCACGGAGATGTCCACTTCCTCTTGAAGCTTGTAAGGGCTTAACTAGGGAAGGGTTGGTAATTGAAAAGATATGTGGCCATTGCATGCTCACCAACCGTCTAAGGGAAGTCTTAAGAGACATATGTGTCCTACCAGATAATATCAATTAAGTAGTAACATTCACAATACTACTTCTCATATTACAAATGAGAGAATAGACTTAAGAATGTTGACGTACAGGGACAGGGTCTGAAAGAGCTAGGGGTTCACACCAGGGTTATAAGAGATCATAAGAATCCACCTTTAATAAGGTCATAAGTGACCAAGAATGCCACCTTGTTGGGTCTTTACTCTAAAAACACTAACGGGCAATTGACTTGGATATCCACCCCACTGGTTAGAAACTTGATGTTTGTTATGTGCTGCGTAAACATACCTTGACATATGTAACCTACTAAAATATATGGTATGTACATTAGTAAAACTATATTCCAGTCACATAGAACTTTATGTTCCGATCCCCTCTCCTTAACATCCAACAGGTCAGTAGATGGCGTAAAGCTATGGATGAAGTCATGACTGAAGCTAATGGAGAAGACAAAGTTATTATGATATTATTTGCAGTTATAGCTTTGCTTCTTTTGGAATCTTATGAAATGAACTGTTTGATGTACCTATTGAATAAATGTAACTATGACTGTTTATTTCTTTGGTTTTCGAAATAAATGGTACATCTTATTTTGGTATTATATTTTCTCTTTCCGCAGTGTGAGAATTTCATTTGAAGTATATGTTATTATCATCTATGAAAATGTAATCCTTACAAGAACCAACGATCCATTTAGAGTGGCTCTATGTTTCGATGGGCCTTCTCTAGGACGAAATTTAGGCCCATTCTGGGTGGGTTGTTACAACTATAATAGTGTCTAATCAATCAATAGCAATATAGCGGAATGCTTGCATCTTATGCTCCACATATATAATACACAATCAAAAACAGCGGGTGCTTATTGGAGAGCTGATTTCCAACTATGACAAGTTATGGAACCCGCTTCCAATAGTATATCTCTAGAGAGGAATACGCTAGGCTCGACAAGAATATCCTGCAACTCGGCACACATTAACAAACACTCATTTTGCTTGAATGTACCAAATGTATTATCACTAACAGTTTGATTAGCAACCATTTTCGAAAGCACACAACAACGATAGAATAAGAAGCAAATGAATTTTCTCTAGATCGGGAGATAATACACCCTAATGGGTGCAACCCACATAGCCATGACGCCTGCCCGATATTTTTCATCTTCTGATTGATGAGGCTTGAGGCTACGATTACCTTTTTTGCCACTTCATTTACTTTGAATGCCGCATTGTTGGTTCCGTCAATTACTAACTGATTTGCATACTATACTCTGGGTGTTAAGCTAAGAAGTTTCCTTCTCCACCATCATACTCAGTATACTTTAAAAAAGCAACGTACATAATCATTGGAAATTCTCTGTCAGACATTCATTCATACAAGTTTGTTCTGGGACTGAACAAAATCGAAGGCACTATTCCAATTAATTTATCTTAGGACATTTCTACCTAGGATTAACAACACTTTACTACGTCTTCGATTGTCTTCAAAATAATCTGATTCGCAATGCTTATGCCAATATGAGGTGGTTTCGGATAATAAATCTAACCAGTCTCTCCATGTTGACAATGATAACATTTAATTAGCCAACACTTCGATAGTCGGTTAGTTAACTTTTGAAAAATCCAACATTCATCCAAAGATCTTATTCCCGAAAGGTAATACTATTGATTAGCATCAAATAATCACCGACCCTTTTTAATTAATATTTCAATATCAAAATCATTTCCCAATATATAACTCAAATATCTTTATTGAGATATATTTCCAAATTGCTTTGGCGTCCTATGATAATTGGAACAACATTTCCATATTCCATATTCTTTTATTTTCTATACTTGGAAAATATTTTCTATTTATTGGAAAACATTTCCAATTACTTATCCCTTCCACGAAACCATTCATTTTTAAACTTAGGAAATATTTATTATTATATTTCCAAAATCTTACTTACTTGGGTTAAAATGGATGTTGTGTAAAACATCGTTATGACAACCTAAATACTTGCCAATTATTCACTTCTAAACGTGTATACATTTCTCCTTTCCACCTTCTAAGATTAAATCTTATAAATTTCCTCTTTACTGATAAGAATTCCGTTTAAGTTTATTCTCTTATCAAATTCTATATATAATCCATAAATCGATTTCCAGTTATCAAATTTTCTTACAATTTTTCTAAGTCATTAGATTTTTCCGAATATTTTTTCCAATGTCTCCTTTGCGCGGCTCAATAGGTATGATTACAAATCGCCTCTCCAGGCCCTTTCCAATCAAAAAGAAAATCAAAAAGCCAAGCGACTTGCCAATTAGGCTCATAAAATCTCATACTCAATTATATATGTACCTTTTTGTCAAGCATTCAATTTATTTATTCATTCACTTCATTGCATACCTGTTCGAACATATATTCATCCAATTCCAATTTATTTCAAATCAATCCAATCCAATCATTCTTAATCAATTCGCTAATTTCTTCTCTAATTAATCCTTTTGTCTAATCCATTTTTGGTTTAAAGATATCATGTTCAAATATATTTTAATTCACTTAGACACAAGTCGAATTCCATTTATAACCCGAGTTTCATATTCGATTTCAAATTTAAATTCACAAATCCAATCCACTTAACCAAAGTTAAGTTCGATCCAAAAACTCCTTTAACTAATTTATTTCTAACTAGTTAACTTCATTCAATAATTAAAAAACTGATTTTTGTTTCAAAATCAATTCATTTACCCCACTTGCGTTAATATTTATTTTATAACTCAAGTATGGATTTTACTAATGGAAATCCGAATTTTATTCACTCAAAATCCTTCTATTTCATTAAACAAATCGTTATGCTTTATAAACGATTATACCGCTATTTTTCTGGAAATTAGATTTTGACATGACTTGAAATCTATAACACAAAATCCAAAAATTTTTCTTCCATTAGAAAATTATCATTCAATGGATTTAGACGATTCTTGTTTCAAAGAATTCCGACTTATATTGAGTTCTATGTACTCAATTTAAGTTAAAAACGTAAAACTACGAACTACCGCGCCGTGGCGAGCTCGCTTTAATTATATTTAAATACAAATGTTTAAACTTCGTTTATCACATCGATTACTAACCCATATATATATATATATTTATATAAATTAAGCCAGTTTTCCAAATCCAGTTTAAATTTTCGATTATCCGTAATCGTCGATTTCGTTTCTTTCATTCAAAATTCATAACTCGACTATAATTTATTCACAACTTAATTTCTTATAATAAATTCCAATTCCTTTAGAAATAAATTATATTATAAAATTCAACATAATAGAATTCCAATTATAAATCGGTTTGATTTATCTCAATTTAGTTTATATTCAGAATTCCAGAATAAAATCTATCGTCCCCTTTTAGAAACAATTTCCAAATCATTTTTAAATTCATTTTTAAATTCATGTTTGAATTTAAACTTCCAAATTACCTATGATAATTACTTCACTACATTTATAAACATCGTTTATAAATTACTTTCCTTGTTATATATATATGTGTGTGTGTATATATATATATGCACCCATTTAGGTTATGGGGGCATATGGTTTTGATGAGGCATATGTACAAAGTATATGATTGGTAATTGCAATAAAGTGTGCCAATTTTCATATATATATATATATATATATTAAAACAAGCTTCCATTTCAAAATCCAATTAAAAACCAATTCCTATTTTTGAATATTTTATTATTATAATTATATATAAACATAGAATCTATTTTCATATTTAATTTTAAATTTTAGCTTCTATTTAACACAATTCCAATATCATTTTTGGAAATAAATTATTTTTATAAATCTGACATAGTTGAATTCCAATCGTAAATCCACATAGATTTATTCCAATTTAATCTACATTCCGAATATCGGAATAAATTTAATCATCCCCTTTTTCCCGAAACGATTCCCCTTTCCCTTTACATTCACCCTTGAATTTACATTCCCAAATTATCCAGTGATAATTTATTTCACTTCATTTATAAACATCGTTTATAAGTTCGACTACTCGTTTTATTGTTAAATAAGTTTATATTTTCTAGCCCATTCGAAATTCAAATTCTGTTTTGGAAAAAATAAAATTTCGTTTTTAAACTCATATTTTTTCTCCTTTCATTTGAATATATTTTTCTCGGTTTTTAAATAACAATATTTAGAGCCAGTGCTATTCAAACGTTCAAATAACACAATCATAAATCACATATTTTCTAACACATCATATATTATAATCTATATGAAAACAACAATAATAAATTTTAAGGAATCCAGTTGGAACCTCCAACCTATTTTCCTGCATCCGATGTCAAACAACATAAATATTACCTGTCTTGCTTCAAGGCAGGATATCATGATATGGAAGGTCATCCGCTATTATGCAGGGAACATAGGGTCTCATCCGCTAAAAAGTTGCAGGAATATCCAACTACCAAGCCTAAATATAACTAAAATATATATAATAGCCACAATTGATAAAAACTTTATCAATGCATCCAAATAGTTAACAAACAACATACAGAAATTATGTACTAAACATAAACATGTTTATAATAAATTATAAATGAACCAGAGCGTGAGTCTACTTTCCTTGATTTTTAATTCTAGATCTAATGCAATATTAACTTAAATTGAATAATATTCAATTAAAATTAAAATTCCGTAATTGATTCTGATAGACTCCAGAAATTTCCAAATGAATACCCTTGCGAAGTTTAAGTCCATACAAGCTTTATGAAACTATCGACGTTCAAATCTGATTTTATTTGAATTAGAAATTCATTTTGTAAGAAACAGAGAAAATCGAACATAATTAAACATTTAATTATTAAATTAAGATGATTACCTAATCTATCGTCTAATTCCTCTCCTTCCTTATTCTAGCATCCCCACTCGCTTCTACTCGTGACCGAACCTAACAGCCTATGTCGAACTCTTCCTCTCCAAACCAATTAATCCAAAACTGGTCACTCCATTTTGCTACTCTTCCCAATCTCCACCTTCCCACACCAATCACGTAACACCCCGTAATTTTATAACGCATTAAGATGATAAACAAAAGATACTTAATTAAATATTGGGAATTAAGTAAAATGGGCGACGCCATTGCGTTCATCTCGAAATTCTGCTTAAGATAGACTTCGAGTTTGTGTAAAACAAACAATGTATGAAGAAGATATTAAGGTTTGAAGTTTACACATATATACAAGCTAATTATATATGTTGACATCAAAAGTTGGTTACTAGTGACGATTAACCCCTAATCGCGTGATCAACACACAGATAAAGATTAAAAATGCAATAAATGGTAAAAGAGCGGGGAGCACACACAGAATTTTTATAGTGGTTCGGCAAAGACGATGCCTACGTCCACTTTATATATTATTTCTTTTTTTTAATTACAAGTACAATGCTTTTTCTGCTTGAAGAAGAGAAAGAAAATGGCTGTCTTTCCTTCTTCTTTTTGAGAGAGAATGGAGTTATAGAGAAGCGTAGAGATGAAAAGCTTGGAGAAAGCCGTCTGGCCAAAAGTTCCCAAAAGTCTCTCTTTTTTCTTCTTCCCCTTTCCTCTTTAAGCTTAGGGGTATTTATAGGTGGAAAATGCAGCTTGGGTTGTTGCGGTATGGTCCGACCATTCCAGGAAAGCCTGCACACGTGGAATCCATCTATTGGCTTGAATTGCGGCTGAAGGACTGATTCCACTGTTCATAAATAGTATCCTCGGAAGTTGTGGCTGACGTGGCATCCACGGAGAGGTTTATTAAAAGTAGAGCTTTGTCCGTATATGGTTTGACTGCCTTTATTGCCTTGAAAGTCGGGATATTTGGTGGAATTGCTCTGCAGATATCTTCCTCGCTGGCCCGATATAATCGGTCGACGAGTTCTTTTTGGAAGCGAGAAACTCGGTCGTCCTAGTGAGCGATTCTTCCGATAATGCGCAGTCAATCCGACTGAGTTGGATTTGGGCCGATGTGCCATTGCTCTAAGTTGTGCCCCTGTTGGGCCTCCTGAAGCGCGACTTATATCTGATTGTGCATTTGGGCTTTGGCCCTGCTTGTTGAGACTCTTGCAAAAAAGTGGGTTAACACTTTGCCCCTCAGAATGCATCTTCATCGACAGAGGGAGGTGTGTTCTGAAATCCGAAACGAAGCACAAACGCTTGAACTGCTATGGTTGCGCCGAACCATATTGAGGCCAGAAAACCGACGGTCCGATGTTGTATTAAGGCCGGAAACCTGACGACCATGCCAGGTCGTATTAAGGCCATAATATCTACAATCATCGGGAACCGTATTAAGGCCGAGATGATGATTGCCATTTGTACGAGAGTTGGGTCCTGCAAATACAAAACAAACAATCCTCATTTTAGAGGAGGGTGACAGATCGAGCTTTTTATTCCACTTGGCTTTAGAGGGTGGCGAGCATCAACCATACTCGACTTTGTGGCGAGCACAAACCATGCTCGGCTTAGGGGCGAGCATAAACCATGCTCGGCTTTGTGGCGAACGCTAATATGGCTCGGCTTAGAGAGGGCGAGTATTATCCATACTCGGCTTAGGGGAAAGCATAAACCATGCTCGGCTTAAGGCAAGTGTTTCTTATGCTCGACTCATGTTAGGTTAGTTAGTTTAGCGAGCTATGCATGCTCGTGGTGTAAAGAAAAGAGAGTGTAGTCCACACTCGTGTTTAAAAAATGTAACCTCACTCACTTGATGGAGTAGGTGTTTGAAATGGTGGTGGGCTTTCGCGCTGACCACACAAAACAGGGGGCGAGCATTATCCATGCTCGGCTTAGAGATTTCACAACATGATCTACTTTTACAAAAAGTGAAATTCATAACTGCTAAGCAATTATTACAAAGAAAAGAAATTCTACGGGGACAGCGACTGATTACAGAGCATTCTTAGGAGCTAAATCCTATGTGCATATCAAGGCGTCCTTGTTATTAAAAGAAATACATCGAAAGAAAAGATAAAAAATCTAATTAATTATAATGCCGTGAGTGCTAGTCTGAGGGTCCTTTCCGTTTCTAGGAGCTCGCGGACCAGCCTGAGGAGCTTGAGCAGAAGGTCACGGAGGCATGGCCGGGGCACGATCTTTTACATATTCAGCGACTTCCCCTTTTCTGAATCGTCCTTCGATGAGATCACGTACATGTTAGCAATCATTTGTATTATGTCCAGCTACGTTGTGGAATATACAATGCTTTCCAGAATCGAGTTCCATCTGGGTCGGTTCTCGTCGAGGTGGTCTTGGAGTGGGCAAGGACTCGCGTATATCGAGGTAGATATCGAGAAAAAAAGAATTGAGCTCGGTATATCGATCACATTTGTTTTCATTTCGAGGTCGCACATTGCGTTCATTCTTTTCCAAGGCCTTTCCTCTTCCTTTATCCTGGCCATTGCCGTTGAGCGGACCTTGTTGTTTGGCCACTAAAACTTCAAGGCTCTCCATTTCAAGGATGGCATCCTCTTGTCGGAGGAATATCTCGGCCTCGGAGTAAAAATCATCTGTATCTTTGGGGGATCTCTGGTTAAGGAGTTTGAGAATTCTGATCTCTTCTGAACTCCCGCGATGGCTGCCATCAGCACCATCGATGGCTCGGGCCGATCGACAGATGCTACAGCTGCGTTGAATCTTTCGAGGAAGGATCTTAGCGTCTCTCCAGATCGCTGTTTGATGGTAGATAAAAACATAACACTTTTCGGTCGAGAGATATGCACTCGACACTGTTCGATGAATCGGGTAACCAGAGTATTCCAGCTGTTGATTGACTCCGTTGTTAGCTGCCGAAACCACATACCGGCTATATCTGTGAGAAAGAGAGGAAAGCACTTAGCCATGAAGCTGGTCGATGCACCAAGTACTTCCATATGTCACATGTATCGCATGAGGTGAATGGCCGGGTCAGTGCGACCGTTGTATGGCTCGATGGCTGGGAACCTGAAGTCCGGAGGATTTCGAGAATTTCTAATTTCTCTAGTGAAGGGGCTGCGATTGACATTGTCTATGTCTTGCTGCGAAGAATTGCCCCGAGTGAAGCGTCAGACGATGCTTGCAAGCTGGCTCCCATCTCCGAGGAGTCATTGCCATGAACTTAGTTCTTCCTCCTGAGAAGGTTCTGAGCGAGGATCCGGCAAAAGCATGCTCGGAAGGGCGGCCGTTGGCTGGGCTCGACCGTCGAGAATTGAGTGAAGGTGTGAGGAAAGGTGAGATCTGGCGGGTGGTTCTGGGCAGAATGGCCCCTCTGGAACCTGATGAGTTGTGGATTGAGCCATGCCCGTCGCAAAGGGTCTAGACTGATCCAGCGTAGCATGTGATGTTCGGAGGCCAGGGTTGCCCCCGCTTGAAGCAAGGTTAGGAGGGTCTACGGTAGCGTTTTCTTCTGCTACGGTGAGGGCCGGTATTGCAGGGTGGCTTCCCTCGTTCGAAGGGAAGGTCACTCCGGCTCTTCGTTGAAGAGGGAGAGTGGTTAGACTGGTATGTGGTAAGATCCCGGGTTGTAATGGGAATGGCGTTGATTCAGAGGGACCCGATGGTAGCTCGACCGATTCGACAGGTCGAGATGTTCCAAAGAGCGGAGGCATACTTGCCAGATGACCTAGATCTTGATCGTCCGTCTCCTGATGTTCTGTGGCCACAACCGCGCTGGTCGCTGGAAGCGATACTCTTGGCTGGGCTTGATTGGTTGATGGGGCCAAACCAGGATGAAATAAAGGTGTAGCCCGATCGGTGGCTTGATTTTGAGTAAACTGAGGGTCATCTGTTGTCCCAATCTCGGCCTGTGGAGGAATTGATGTTGAAGCATTCAACCCTGTTTCCAATCGACCGAGAAGGTGATCCATCAACTGCTGCTGTCGTTCGAGGACTTTACCCTGAGATGTCATATGGTCTTTGAGTTCGACCAAGATTTTATCCATGTCGTCCTGGGTAAGGAATCGAGACATGTCGTCATGAGAGGAAACTTCGTGGCTTACTTCTGCAACATCGGTATCGGCTGCATCGACGTTTGCGGGACGAGAGGGTGTTGCATCTTTCTTTCGTTTGTTCACCATGACCTGAGATAAGAAGGAGTTCGATGGCGATGTCGGTGCGCTGCCCCTACCTGGCGCGCCAAAGTGTTGACGTCAAAAGTTGGTTACTAGTGACGATCAACCCCCAATCGCGTGATCAACACACGGATAAAGATTATGTAACACCCCACGTCCATTAATGTCACTCACGAAGGGAATGCATTAACTTCCATGGAGGTTATAAGTGAATATAGAACAGAAAAATTACAACAAGACAGATAATAAATAGTACTTGGAAATCTAAAACTTCATTTTATTGCAGCGGAAATTAAACATGTTTGTTACATCATAAAACCATAGATCATAACCAAGTACAATATCCATCTTCATAAAAAAAATATACATAATCCCATTACATAAATAGCCATTTAAAAGATAACAAGCTGGACTTTACTTCAACGGTCCAAGCTTTCCAAAGAGAGATGAAGCAATTCAATCAAACTCCACTAGAGCTGGGCCCAACCTGAGGACCTGGAGGGGGAAAAAGGATAGAAATAGAGGGGGTCAGACATAAAGCCTGGCGAGTATGATAATTCTAACAATACTATTATCAAAATAACTAGACTAAGGCATAAGATGGAAGACAAGTAAATGTCTATGAACTCTTAGGAAGATAAAGATAGCGTTTAAGATAACGTTAAAGATAACGGTAAAGGCACACCTAATTACTAACGAATGATTACTACACTGCACCGCACATTACTACACTGCACCACACCAGTCACCCTATTGTTTGATCCCACTTGCTTCACACAGAAACTTTATAAATAGCCTTACGTACCCCTAGCTGACTACATAGGTGCCGTCTGCCCCTATCTCTACTAGGTGTACCCCACTACCCACTTTCGATCGGCTCCCAACTCGTAGATACCCGTGCTGGTCCACAGTGGGGTGTATCACTCCCCTAAAGTGGCAACCCGATACAACTTGAGAATGCACGACTTATACCTACACGATGCAACAACGTCTTACCTACCAGCCCGGGTCCACACACGCATACGAAACCCGTTGGACTTGCGTTGCCACCGCTCCGCGTTTTGGCCTCTTACAGTCGAACCCAGCATGCGTGTCCCGTCCTCGACTTGGGTCGAGCCCACAAAGATACGTTTGGGATACTTGTAACACCCTACGTCCGTTAGTGTCACTCACAAAGGGAATGCACTAAGTTCTGTGGAGCATTTAGGGTAAAAGATGCAGATAAATTACAAGACAGACAGAAATTAGACAGCGGAAAATAAAACTTTGCTTTATTGATAAAATAGTTTGTACATAGATTTCTTTACAATATCAGAGTGTCATATGTCTTACAAAATAAAGAAGCATAAAAATACATTTATATTCCCCAATGTAGCAAGAACCAGCCATAGCATCTGAAAAGAGAATCCAAGCAAAACTTCGACAAATCTTCAAGCTGGGAAAGAATGGCAGTCCAACTTAATCTGAGCTATACTATTCCCTCCTTTACTACCTAGGGGGGGAAACGGAAGAAAAGACGACAAAAGAAAAAACAGAGTCAGACATAAAGCCTGAGTAAGTTCAGTAACTTCTAACATGTGAACATGAAAAAAAAACGACATGAATTAACTGAATCCAAGAATACACCATGACCATAGGGTCAGCAAGATTGGACAAGATAATCACAAGATATGCTAAGATAAGATAAACCGGATGTTCTTTAATACTTTCGCCGCTTCGCCATTTCCTTATTATACTAGTTTCTATATCTCTGCACCAGCTAACTAATGTCCCAACTAGTAACGCTGACGTGATCCCAATCCCTGTATTTTCCATCGCCTTCAGGCATCCATTTATTTATTTGTTACCTAGATTTAATCTAGGGTTCTCTACCAAGTGCCTTCTAGATTCAACTAGAGTTTACGCTATCTGCTGAACGCTTCTCGGATTCAGGATTTATGCCACCTAGTTCAACTAGGAATTATGCTACCTGTCGAACGATGCCCCCAAGTCTAGGACACACTACCTAGAGTGGTATATGTTCCTATACTTCCCCATGCATGTATCGCGAATCGTTATCGCTTGTCTAGATGCATATGTCCTGTAATGTGCGGTTCGAGTCCTGTGATAGGGCAAATCAAGGAATACAGAACTCGGTCGGGAGCTTTCAGATATCTGCCGATGCAGATGCTAAGGTCTGTTTTTATTCCAGTGGCTATGGTCCCACTTGACCCCTCCCTCAACTAATAAAAGGCACACCTTGAAAAATGAGAACTATACGTCGGCCCCCGGTGCCCCACTATCCTATGACCATCCTCACCCATAACTAGATAGCAAGTATATGGTCTTTTGGAGTTCTCCGCCTTTCTGCTTCACGTATCTCGATTGACTCAAGATGGATGGTAGACGATGAGTCGCTATCACAGGGCTACCGTCTGCTCGCCGAATCACGCCGGTCCATCCTAGTCTTTAGGTTGCCATGTATTGCAACCAAGGCATACCCCTGGTTCTTCTACACAGACCTTAACCTCTGTGGGCCCAGGCGGATCATCTGCAGCCTCACAGAGGGATACCAAGAGTACCCTCCCGTCCCCTCGAAGCCTCGGGCTTTGTAACCCAATTCGTTGGAGCCTCCTTTTTACTCAGACGGACATTCGCTCCTTCCCGTGTTATACTAAGAATTGCTACTTAGTTTTACTAACTAAGATTTACCACTTAGTTTCCAGAATCGTTATTTTCTTAACTAAGGTTTACTTAGTTCTCTTTCCCGTCAATTTGGATTGGTTAAGTGTCATAGTCAATTCAAGCTAACTTAACCCTCCTCATTTACCCTGTTAAACTGGTTAAGTGTTATCAGTAACTCATGTTGACTTAACCCTACCACAAACCAAGTTATATTGGTTAAGTATTTATTACTTAACCCTAACCATTCACCCTGTGTTGGTTAAGTGTTCTTTTTTAACTTAACCTTGCCCGTCTGCTTTAACTAATCATGTTATTAATGGTTAAGTATTACCCCTTCATGCTTTAGACTTAACCTCATTCCTTTATCACAACCTGATGGTTAAGTGTTCAGGTTTACTTAACCCTACGGTCTAGCTCAGCTAACATATCAAAATTGGCTAAGTGTATTAGATTTTACTTAACCCCAACCTCTAGTCTAGTTAACATATTAATTTGGCTAAGTGTATTAACTTTACTTAACCCCTACAAGTCTCGTTCTGCTACCTTGAGTTTGGTTAAGTGTCTCTATGGACTTAGCTCTCCCATTCTAGCTTAACTGTGTTAAGTTGGTTAAGTGTTCCTATGGACTTAACCCTCACATTCTAGCTTAATTGTGTTAAGTTAGTTAAGTGTTCCTATGGACTTAACCCTCCCATTCTAGCTTAACTGTATGGCCCTAACCCCACCCACCAGTCTGGTTATCATGTTGAATTGGTTAAGTGTCTTAGTGAACTTAACCCTACCCATTTCTTGTTCTAGCTTTAATTAAATAGATTAAAGCCACGACCACTCAAATTAGACAGATATTGTTGCGAATACTGGATGTGCCGGTTGGTTCCGGGCAGGTTTACATCGCAACTCAGTCTAACCTCGGGTTAGGCATATTCGTGTTTTCTAAGTTCAAAGGGTTTTGATTAGTTTTCAAATCAGGTTTTGAAAGTAACCATCCCGTCCGTCGGATCAGTTAGGGATAGCCAGGGAGAGCAGGAAACTTGTATTTTCCAAACCCAAGCCTAGACACAATCCTCTCTGTCACCCTAGAACTTTCTGGTTTATTTTTAAAAGAGATGTCATTAACAAACCTTTAATTTGTCTAAATTAACATTTCCTCATTTAGGACAAATTCTGTAAGTAAATTAATCCTAATTTACTTATTTCCTAATTGCTCTTTTAATGTAAATTGTCTACATTTATTTCTATGGCCCATTTCCCCCTCTATATCATATTTATGCCTTTTGGTATGTAAACTATACCAATTAAGTGTCACTAACCATGATTTTGCTAAACCTGACGGTTATTCCCAATTATGGCCAATCTCAAATTTATACCAATATACTTATTACGCCAAATTAGCTAATCCAATCCTGGTTTAACATTCTAATTTCTGTTCACGTCAAACTAGTCTTATTATTCTAGTTCATAACTCATGTAAATGCTAGTCAATACTAGATTCAAACTACACATCCTATAATTCATGTTAAATTTACCCAATTTGTATTTCTATGAACATGCCATAATTCATGTTCCCAATTTATGCCAGATTCCAAGTTTATAACTATGTTTTTAGTACATTTCACATTATGCCCAAATCGTATTCCCACCGTTCGTATAATTGCGATTAAATCTAGATTATGGATAAATCTAGACTCGTAGAAAATAGGGAATGAACCAAAGATGCTACGAAAAAGGATGGACATAATAACTGGCATAAAAGGTTTGAATAACGATGTAGGTTCAAGAACATGGGTAGACCTAACTTAATAGGTAAATTCCCAAGGTCTAAAACCAAGGATAGACGGAATAGAGACACAGGTTCAAGAACATGGGTAAACCTAACTTAATAGGTAAATTCCCAAGGTCTAAAACCAAAGAAAACCAAGGACAGGCAGGATAAATAATCGGGTTTAATCTCATAATCACAGAACTTATGCAACACTTTCCTAGTCATAAATCATAGGTGTTTGATCACAGACTTCCTTGTTATGTCATAGGCAGTAGTATATGTTTTCTAATTAAAGGCATAGGTTTAGTCAAGGAAATAATCCTCATAGCCACAATCACAGTCATAGGCAATGTTCGTAGTCATAGGCAATGTCCATAGTCATAGGCAATGTTTATAGTCATAGGCAAATGTTCATAGTCATAGGCATATGGTTTTAAGGTCCATAGTTTCATAGTCACGGTCTTATTTGCCCTCGAATCATAACAGTTCTTAATTAGGTTCAAGAGTATAGGCACTGATTCGAATAAAGAGAGAGAGAGATTTGGCATATTCTTTTATTCCTTTAATTTCATGTCACGAACAAAGAAAAACGTTCAAATCTAGAAATAACTGACTTACAGAGATTAGATCAGAACAGAAAGATGGCGTTGCTAAGATTCATAGAAAAACAGTCGTTGAAGTCGTTTGAACCTCCTCTTGAATCCTAGCTTGACTCGAACCTCTTCTTGAAAATCTTTTAGCAGCATTTCCTCGTCTTGGTTTATTTTATATATATTATTTATTTATATATTTTAGTGGAGGAGGAGAAGCCATGTCTAACAAGAATCTTTGCAGCATAAGGGTAGAAAAGAATTGTGAATAGAGAAGAAGACTAGGGCTGTTTATATAATGTTAGGCGGATGAATCTTGTCAGAATGGCGTCCAGATACAGAAGAACGAACCAGGTGCAGAAAACAGGAAAAAGCAGGGGGGTCGAACCCCAGGTCGACTACCCAGTCGACCTGGGTGACCCAGGTCGACTACCCAGTCGACCTGGGTGCCTTGGGCGGGAAAATTCCCGCCCAGCCCATTCTGGGTCCGATTTGAATTTTGAACCTGACCTGTTTTGAAATTTGAACTTCGCTGAATCTTCCGGAGGCCATATCTCCCTCATACGGACTCCGATTTACGCAAATTCGGACTCGTTTTCATGCAGAATTCCGAGACGAACGCAATGGCGCAACCTGTTTCCCTTAATTTTGATTTTAACTTTTAATTCTGCCTTGATTTGTGAATCCTAGTGTTGCAGAATTACGGGGTGTTACATTCTCCCCCACTTAAAAGGATTTCGTCCCCGAAATCTTCTAGTTAGGAAGAATGTGTCCTACCATCCAATCACCCATCTACTCAACCATCATATCACAGGCATTCACTGTCCTTAAAAGATTTCTAATGCTTTCATGTTCATATGCATAGTGTGTGTATATGTCTTTATCTAATGCAAGATCAGGCGGTCTACTGATTCAGTTGACCTCCTTAATGCGAATCATGTCAGTGCCATGCGTCCAATCATGTATGCAAGCATCCCTAGTTATGTAAATACTACATGTGTGCATAGCCATTCATCCACATGCAACATCCATATGATATCATATCAAGTTCAATTTGCAAACAAATACATATCTGTAAATGCAATATGAAAGCGTCCGAACTGATCTAGTGCCTAATACGTATGCATATGCATCCACGAGCATCCATTAGCCACCACTTGCAACCACCAACCATAACATGTTTCAAACACATGTTTACATCCATTGGCTTCTACCTAAAGGATCGAAGATACGACCTAGAGGATATACTTTGGAAAGAGAGAAACAATTATGCGTAAAGCTCCTAAACAAAGAAATCAAGGATGCACCCTTAAGGAAAAGGGTATGTTGCTAGTATCTAGCCTTCTTGAGCTTTACTCCACTGCATCTTAACTAATTTAACTTCACGATTGTGAAGTTTCTGACCTCCATTTCCAAAGTAAACAGATGTCAACTATGATACCAAGTGTACATACCAAGATGGTTCGAGGTCCCTCCTCTTAGCTTATCCATCCCGCCATAACTATAAGGGTTGAAAGGTCACTACATGCTTTTTAGAGTGCGTGCCACAACTATTCATCTCTCACGCAAACCATCCTAGTCGAACTCGACATCCCTCAAGTACAAGCCCCAAAGGCCTAAACCAATATCAGACAAGCACCCAAGGAATATCTCCTCCGAATTTAGAAGATCTATGTGAGATGATATAAGCAAACTCGATAGCTATTCTCAAATCCCTACTAACCAAAAATAAACTGGTCAGACCACCAATTGGATTTGAGACTCTAGTGGGATCTTTCTACTATACAAGTACTATGGTGTAGAGACCCAACTATGGAAGTGGATATGAACAAATGAGAAGCGCTAGAACCTAAGGAAATAGTACGAACAGAAAACTAGACTCTTCCAACCGGACTACCTTTCTCCTAGGTATGCTTGGTGGCGAAAGCATGTACTTGTCCTTCTGAAAATCTCGTCCTCGTTCTTGCCATTGTCCTTAAGTATATGCCCTATCATTCCCTAGTAAAGATACTTCCTCTTGTCTTAGGTTTTATAATGTCTTCCTCCTTCGTGTACTAAGTCTACATCCATGAATTCCTCATCCTAGGGTTATGCTCCTTAGCCAAACTCCTCATCCCCTTCCGTGTGTAGTCATGTTGACAAATCTCTCGAAAACTGCCTCCATCGTCTGGAAAACCCTATAAGCTTCGAAAGAAAACTGCCCGTAGATGAAACAACTACGGCTATGGATGGAAGCCGGGCACTACTTTGCCCTTCGATGAGGTTACCTCCCAGAAAGCCAGGAGCCCCAGAGACCCAAGAAAGAAGGAGACAAGAATTTAAACAGAGGAAGAGAAGATAGTGCGTATGGCTTTGGGGAATATGTCTTTAAAACAAATCTTTTCTTTTGAAAATGCTTCTTTAAAAACCATTTTGAAAATAATTTTTCAAATCCTTTATCTGATATGGTAACCTTCAGCTCTGATACCACGTGTAACACCCCACGTCCGTTAGTGTCACTCACAAAGGGAATGCACTAAGTTCTGTGGAGCATTTAGGGTAAAAGATGCAGATAAATTACAAGACAGACAGAAATTAGACAGCGGAAAATAAAACTTTGCTTTATTGATAAAATAGTTTGTACATAGATTTCTTTACAATATCAGAGTGTCATCTGTCTTACAAAATAAAGAAGCATAAAAATACATTTATATTCCCCAATGTAGCAAGAACCATCCATAGCATCTGAAAAGAGAATCCAAGCAAAACTTCGACAAGTCTTCAAGCTGGTAAAGAATGGCAGTCCAACTTAATCTGAGCTATACTATTCCCTCCTTTACTACCTGGGGGGGGGGGGACGGAAGAAAAGAAGACGAAAGAAAAACAGAGTCAGACATAAAGCCTAAGTAAGTTCAGTAACTTCTAACATGTGAACATGGAAAAAAAAACAAATGACATGAATTAACTGAATCCAAGATTACACCATGACCATAGGGTCAGCAAGATTGGACAAGATAATCACAAGATATGCTAAGATAAGATAAACCGGATGTTCTCTAATACTTTCGCCGCTTCGCCATTTCCTTATTATACTGGTTTCTATATCTCTGCACCTGCTAACTAATGTCCCAACTAGTAACGCTGATGTGATCCCAATCCCTGTATTTTCCATCGCCTTCAGGCATCCATTTATTTATTTGTTACCTAGATTTAATCTAGGGTTCTCTACCAAGTGCCTTCTAGATTCAACTAGAGTTTACGCTATCTGCTGAACACTTCTCGGATTCAGGATTTATGCCACCTAGTTCAACTAGGAATTATGCTACCTGTCGAACGATGCCCCCAAGTCTAGGACACACTACCTAGAGTGGTATATGTTCCTATACTTCCCCACGCATGTATCGCGAATCGTTATCGCTTGTCTAGATGCACATGTCCTGTAATGTGCGGTCCGAGTCCTGTGACAGGGCAAATCAAGGAATACAGAACTCGGTCGGGATCTTTCAGATATCTACCGATGCAGATGCTAAGGTCTGTTTTTATTCCAGTGGCTATGGTCCCACTTGACCCCTCCCTCAACTAATGAAAGGCACACCTTGAAAAATGAGAATTATACGCCGACCCCCGGTGCCCCACTATCCTATGGCCATCCTCACCCATAACTAGATAGCAAGTATACAGTCTTTTGGAGTTCTCCGCCTTTCCGCTTCACGTATCTCGATTGACTCAAGATGGATGGTAGACGACGAGTCGCTATCACAGGGCTACCGTCTGCTCGCCGAATCACGCCGGTCCATCCTAGTCTTTAGGTTGCCATGTATTGCAACCAAGGCATACCCCTGGTTCTTCTACGCAGACCTTAACCTCTGTGGGCCCAGGCGGATCATCTGCAGCCTCACAGAGGGATACCAAGAGTACCCTCCCGTCCCCTCGAAGCCTCGGGCTTTGTAACCCAATTCGTTGGAGCCTCCTTTTTACTCAGACGGACATTCGCTCCTTCCCGTGTTATACTAAGAATTGCTACTTAGTTTTACTAACTAAGATTTACCACTTAGTTTCCAGAATCGTTGTTTTCTTAACTAAGGTTTACTTAGTTCTCTTTCCCGTCAATTTGGATTGGTTAAGTGTCATAGTCAATTCAAGCTAACTTAACCCTCCTCATTTACCCTGTTAAACTGGTTAAGTGTTATCAGTAACTCATGTTGACTTAACCCTACCACAAACCAAGTTATATTGGTTAAGTATTTATTACTTAACCCTACCCATTCACCCTGTGTTGGTTAAGTGTTCTTTTTTAACTTAACCTTGCCCGTCTGCTTTAACTAATCATGTTATTAATGGTTAAGTATTACCCCTTCATGCTTTAGACTTAACCTCATTCCTTTATCACAACCTGATGGTTAAGTGTTCAGGTTTACTTAACCCTACGGTCTAGCTCAGCTAACATATCAAAATTGGCTAAGTGTATTAGATTTTACTTAACCCCAACCTCTAGTCTAGTTAACATATTAATTTGGCTAAGTGTATTAACTTTACTTAACCCCTACAAGTCTCGTTCTGCTACCTTGAGTTTGGTTAAGTGTCTCTATGGACTTAGCCCTCCCATTCTAGCTTAACTGTGTTAAGTTGGTTAAGTGTTCCTATGGACTTAACCCTCCCATTCTAGCTTAATTGTGTTAAGTTGGTTAAGTGTTCCTATGGACTTAACCCTCCCATTCTAGCTTAACTGTATGGCCCTAACCCCACCCACCAGTCTGGTTATCATGTTGAATTGGTTAAGTGTCTTAGTGAACTTAACCCTACCCATTTCTTGTTCTAGCTTTAATTAAATAGATTAAAGCCACGACCACTCAAATTAGATAGATATTGTTGCGAATACTGGATGTGCCGGTTGGTTCCGGGCAGGTTTACATCGCAACTCAGTCTAACCTCGGGTTAGGCATATTCGTGTTTTCTAAGTTCAAAGGGTTTTGATTAGTTTTCAAATCAGGTTTTGAAAGTAACCATCCCGTCCGTCAGGTCAGTTAGGGATAGCCAGGGAGAGCAGGAAACTTGTATTTTCCAAACCCAAGCCTAGACACTATCCTCTCTGTCACCCTAGAACTTTCTGGTTTATTATTAAAAGAGATGTCGTTAACAAACCTTTAATTTGTCTAAATTAACATTTCCTCATTTAGGACAAATTCTGTAAGTAAATTAATCCTAATTTACTTATTTCCTAATTGCTCTTTTAATGTAAATTGTCTAAATTTATTTCTATGGCCCATTTTCCCCTCTATATCATATTTATGCCTTTTGGTATGTAAACTATACCAATTAAGTGTCACTAACCATGATTTTGCTAAACCAGACGGTTATTCCCAATTATGGCCAATCTCAAATTTATACCAATATACTTATTACGCCAAATTAGCTAATCCAATCCTGGTTTAACATTCTAATTTCTGTTCACGTCAAACTAGTCTTATTATTCTAGTTCATAACTCATGTAAATGCTAGTCAATACTAGATTCAAACTACACATCCTATAATTCATGTTAAATTTACCCAATTTGTATTTCTATGAACATGCCATAATTCATGTTCCCAATTTATGCCAGATTCCAAGTTTATAACTATGTTTTTAGTACATTTCACATTATGCCCAAATCGTATTCCCACCGTTCGTATAATTGCGATTAAATCTAGATTATGGATAAATCTAGACTCGTAGAAAATAGGGAATGAACCAAAGATGCTACGAAAAAGGATGGACATAATAACTGGCATAAAAGGTTTGAATAACGATGTAGGTTCAAGAACATGGGTAGACCTAACTTAATAGGTAAATTCCCAAGGTCTAAAACCAAGGATAGACAGAATAGAGACACAGGTTCAAGAACATGGGTAGACCTAACTTAATAGGTAAATTCCCAAGGTCTAAAACCAAAGAAAACCAAGGACAGGCAGGATAAATAATCGGGTTTAATCTCATAATCACAGAACTTATGCAACACTTTCCTAGTCATAAATCATAGGTGTTTAATCATAGACGTCCTTGTTATGTCATAGGCAGTAGTTTACGTTTTCTAATTAAAGGCATAGGTTTAGTCAAGGAAATAATCCTCATAGCCACAATCACAGTCATAGGCAATTTTCGTAGTCATAGGCAATGTCCATAGTCATAGGCAATGTTTATAGTCATAGGCAAATGTTCATAGTCATAGGCATATGGTTTTAAGGTCCATAGTTTCATAGTCACGGTCTTATTTGCCCTCGAATCATAACAGTTCTTAATTAGGTTCAAGAGTATAGGCACTGATTCGAATAAAGAGAGAGAGATTTGGCATATTCTTTTATTCCTTTAATTTCATGTCACGAACAAAGAAAAACGTTCAAATCTAGAAATAACTGACTTACAGAGATTAGATCAGAACAGAAAGATGGCGTTGCTAAGATTCGTAGAAAAACAGTCGTTGAAGTCGTTTGAACCTCCTCTTGAATCCTAGCTTGACTCGAACCTCTTCTTGAAAATCTTTTAGCAGCATTTCCTCGCCTTGGTTTATTTTATATATATTATTTATTTATATATTTTAGAGGAGGTGGAGAAGCCATGTCTAACAAGAATCTTTGCAGCATAAGGGTAGAAAAGAATTGTGAATAGAGAAGAAGACTAGGGCTGTTTATATAGTGTTAGGCGGACGAATCTGGTTAGAATGGCGTCCAGATACAGAAGAACGAACCAGGTGCAGAAAACAGGAAAAAGCAGGGGGGTCCGACCCCCAGGTCGACTACCCAGTCGACCTGGGTGCCTTGGGCGGGAAAATTCCCGCCCAGCCCATTTTGGGTCCGATTTGAATTTTGAACCTGACCTGTTTTGAAATTTGAACTTCGCTGAATCTTCCGGAGGCCATATCTCCCTCATACGGACTCTGATTTACGCAAACTCGGACTCGTTTTCATGCAGAATTCTAAGACGAACGCAATGGCGCAGCCTGTTTCCCTTGATTTTGATTTTAACTTTTAATTCTGCCTTGATTTGTGAATCCTAGTGTTGCAGAATTACGGGGTGTTACAATACTGGTCGAAATGGGCCCCCACATGCTACCCACCTAAGCTTGTCACTAGTATATCCCACTTAACCCTCTTAGTCATGTTCATTTACATGTGTGTTTGGTTAAGTCTTACTAATCGTATTTCACATGCCACTAAGGGCACCCCCTAGATTCCTCATGCCACCCAAGGCACCTACTTAACCCCCATGTCCCACCTTACATGTTTATCTGGTTAAGTATTTCTTAATTCATTCAGGCCATAACCTCATAAAGACCTCTCACATTATACTGGCATTTATGGCAGCTGGATTTGTCGGGCGGGTCCGGGCAGTCTTACACCATAAAAGAGTCTAACCTCGTGTCTTTACAACCGTTATGCTTTCGTTTAGGCCTAGGACCTCTCACATTGGGCTGACATTTGTGACCACTGGATTTGCCGGGCGGGTCCGGGCAGGTTTACGTCACAAACGAGTCCAACCTCGTGTCCTAAGCATTGATTAACACTTAAAATCTTTTACCCCAGTTTTAATTATTCCCTATTCAAATTATTAATTAAGTCAACTTTTAATGATGTCCATAATTGACTCAATTATGGCCATCCACTTATGGCATGCAAAATCATATCAATTGCACCCCAACTTTTTAATATTAAATCCTTAATATTACCCCTACCCCACGTTTATACGTTCGCTTATTCAACGCATAATATAGGCTAGACTTGTATAGTCTAACACCTAGCACAAAGATAAATTATCACAACATATAGACAATTAAAATAAATCTAATCATAATAGGGGTGAAACTTGCATAAACTACACATGTTAAGGATCAAAAGGTGTCAACTTGTTAAATGTCTCAATTTACATGATATGATTATAGCCCAAATCTATACATAAACTTGCATATGGGGTTTTTAGGCAACATAATGATGGTGTGAACTAGCATAGGATATCACATATGTCATAGCATAATTCTAGATGTCATAATAGATGTCTTGGCATATGTTCATAACTTTTCTAATCAATCTAACTTGCATATGTGACTTGTCATATAGATCAACATAACTCAAACATGATGATTTAATTAATATGAACTAACTAGCATAGATGGTAACATCATGGCCTTTTTAGCATGTATGATTCATCACAACTTAGCATAGAAACTTTCAACATACATAACATCATCATAGCATGATTTACAACATATAAGATATCATCATCACATAACATTGGATTTACAATATACATGATAGCAAAAGGGGTTTACAACAACATATATGATAATTCACATCATCTACTCATAATCCATTCATAACTCAACCTAATTAAAATGATAATAATCTTGTTAAGATCATCATACTCACAATTTTAGAGAAGAAAAGAGAGAGTTTTGCTTTGCTTTAGGGTTGAGAGAATTAGAATTGAATTTGCTTTTCTTCTTTCTTAGTTGGCGGCGGCTCCATTGATTTCCATGGCGATGGTATGACGGTAACTATTAGGTTTAGGGTTAGCATTAGGATGTATTTATAGGTGTAGGAAGTTATTTAGGACCATTAGATTAACCCTGAACCATGAGAACCAATCAAATGCAAAATCTGCATTTGAGCGAATCGGCCCACGGGTTGACAGCCAAACACCCTGGATTAACCCCTAGTCGACCCAGCGGGGCTTGGGTCGACCTCAAAAATGGGCCGGTTCGGTTATTCCCCCTCCCAATTCGCTGTTTTGAACTTTTTCGCATATTTATTTATTTAATTTTTAAAATATATATATATATATATATATATATATATATCAATATATATATATTTCTCTGCGCAACCCATTTCACTTAATTCTTTTCTAAAAATTAAGTATACTTTAATTTGTGAATTTTAATGTTATAAAATTACGGGGTGTTACAGATTAAAAATGCAATAAAAAGAAAAAGAGCGGGGAGCACACACAATTTTTTTACAGTGGTTCGGCAAAGACGATGCCTACGTCCACTTTATATATTATTTCTTTTTTTATTACAAGTACAATGCTTTTTCTGCTTGAAGAAGAGAAAGAAAATGACTGTCTTTCCTTCTTCTTTTTGAGAGAGATTGGAGTTATAGAGAAGCATAGAAATGAAAAGCTTGGAGAAAGCCGTCTGGCCAAAAGTCCCCAAAGTCTCTCTTTTTTCTTCCTCCCATTTCCTCTTTAAGCTAAGGGGTATTTATAGGTGGAGAATGCAGCTTGGGTTGTTGCGGTATGGTCCGACCATTCCAGGAAAGCTTGGACACGTGGAATCCATCTATTGGCTTGAATTGCGGCTGAAGGACTGATTCCACTGTTCATAAATAGTATCCTCGGAAGTTGTGGCTGACGTGGCATCCACGGAGGGTTTATTAAAAGTAGAGCTTTGTCCGTATATGGTTTGACCGCCTTTATTGCCTTGAAAGTCGGGATATTAGGTGGACTAGCTCTGCAGATATCTTCCTCGCTGGCCCGATATAATCGGTTGACGAGTTCTTTTTGGAAGCGAGAAACTCGGTCGTCCTGGTGAGCAATTCTTCCGGTAATGCGCAGTCAATCTGACTGAGTTGGATTTGGGCCGATGTACCATTGCTTTAAGTTGCGCCCCTGCTGGGCCTCCTGAAGCGCGACTTATATCTGATTGCGCGTTTGGGCTTTGGCCCTATTTGTTGAGATTCTTGCCAAAAAGAGGGTTAACAATATATAAAAATTAACATTCCAGATAATCAAAAATTGAAGGCGGGACGACGCGGGAATCAGGCCTGTTGGGGGTCGACCCCGGCCCTGCGGGTGTCGACCCATAGGTTGACATGATAAAGGGGGTGTCAACATCCATGTCGACACCTAGGTCAACACCCCCAGATCCGAACCAGATTAAATCCTGCGTACGTAGACTCCTTTCTTGGATAGATTCATTGACCCTATGCTATAAATAGGACCTTAATCCCATTGTTTTATTCATCTTAATCAATGGCGACGACAAGGTGTTGCCCCAACTCAATCTGATCTGGCCTATTCTTCTTCTACAAACAAGTTATTCAGATTTAGAGATCCGTTCTACAACATCTGCAATTAAATCTTCTGTTCTTTAGATCCAATCACAGTGAGTCAATGTCATTTTTAGATATAAACACTTAAAAGTTATTATGACATGTCTATGAATTGGATCTAAGCCTGTGACTATTTGAATCATATCAGATCTGCCATAACTTGTGTACTGTTTAGATCTCATATGTCTATTCATGATATGCCTATTATGCTAGGTTGCCTAATCAATTCTATTATCACATGTTCATCAGATATGTTCTTATATGCCTATCTTATCATTATGCCCAATTCTGTCACTATATGCTTATTTAGTTGCTATGCCTATGTAACAACCCGGATAATCAGAACCAATTTAAATTGTTTATTTTGGCAATTTTAATGAATTTTAAATATTTAAAATGATTTATTTTAAATAATAACGACTAGAAATTTATTTTGAATAGAATTAGAATGTATATATTGGTTTAAATCGAAATTAGAATATAAATATTTATTTTAATTATAAAAGGAATTGGAAATGGCGTGGTAGTTTAAAAATTCAATTCCAAATTTCAAATGAATGTACAGGATTCAAAATAAACCGGATTTTAGTGAAACTAAAAATATTTGAATTCGTTTGAAAATATCTTTCCAATGAATCTGAAAAATTGAAATTTCATAGCGGGAATAAAAAGTTATGTCTAGTTGAAGATTCAGAATAGTCGCTTTGGAAATATAGCCCTTAAAAATAGCCATTTTGCAAATGGCCTCCGTTTTCGATGAGACCACTTTTGTCGGATCCGGAATGTCAAATTATTGCCGGATTCCAATTTCACAATTTTTGGAATCAATATGTGAGCGTGGCAAAGGAAAACGTGTTTTGACAGTTTTAGTCAATTTGGATCGACCAGAAAATGACTGTTTTTCATACGGTCTCCAAATTCAATGAAATTAGTTTTGTTAGGACCGTATCATCAAAACATAGCCAAATTTATTTTTCTGGAATTTTTAGAGTCCATATGTGGCCCCGGTAAATTAAAATGTACGTTTGAAATTAAAATATAATGATTTATATTTTAATTTTGATGAAAACTGATCGTAACAGCCGAATTGGGTTACAAAACATCTCCCATTGGGTTCGGAATGAGGGTAATTAGCTAGGGATGATAGTCGTTGAGTTCGATTCAGAGTTCGAATGTGAAATGCACTTTATAGAATTTAAAAGGATTAAATAATAAAATAATTTTATATAAACCCCCCATATGTTCTTTCTCCCCGATCCTTTTTCAGGAAAAGAAAAGAAACCTCACACCGATTCTCGTCGCCCAGCCACCCCTCACCACTACCGCACCCCATCGCCAAGCTCACACAGCCGGGGCTCCGCCCAAGCCGCCACCCGCGCCCTCGTTTCACCCTTCTTCCTCTCTCTCTCTCTCTCTCTCTCTCTCTCTTCTCCTAAACCGCCCCAATTCGCCGCCACAGGCCAAAACCTAGCCTCCGCCGTCACTAAATCATCCCCCCGACCATCAGGAACCCCGAGCCACCCATCACCATTGTGCAGCACCCCCTGCAACCTCCCATCTCGCTCCTCCTCCTTTGAACAAGCTGCACCACCCGAAAACAGCCCCCAAAATCCCATTGACCCGCCGCCATCCCCGTCAGCGCCACCTCCCCCACCTCCTGCATGAACTATGAGTTTTTATTTCAATTTTAACTTATGTATGTAAATAAAAATATGATTTTTACACACAGTTTCGAATTAAAAATATGATTTTTAAATAAAACAACCTTGTTTTAAATTAAAGATGTTATTTTTTTATATATATATAGAATAGAAAAGATTTGATTTTTATAAATAGAAAAGATTTGATTTTTATAAAAACAAAAGATTTGATTTTTATAAATAGAAATAGATACGATTTTTATAAATAAAAAGCTATGATTTTTAATTCATGAAAAGATTATATTTTTAATAATGAAAAGCATATATTTTTATTATGGAAAGATAGGATTTTTATTATGGAAAGAATTTGGATGATAAAGGTGAGATGAAAATATGATTTTTATTATTTGAATAACGATATAAAAATAAGGTTTTTATAAAAATGGTTTTGAAATAAAAATGCGATTTTTAAATATATGGAGTGTTGTTAAAAATGTGATTTTTAATCACAGTAAGCATTGCATAAAAATGTAATTTTTATAGGGTAAACATCGTTATGAAAATTTGATTTATATATATAAAGCGAAGATAAAAATATTATTTTTAGTTGGAGAAAAATATATAACGATCATATTAAAAATGTGATTTTTACTATGAACAGCGTGAAAAGATTGTGTTGGAATTTCGGGCACATCCAGATTGTTTTGAAATTCAGAAATAAAACGGCGGAGTGGAAACCAAAGGTGAGAACTCCTCACTATAATTTTCTTTGTACAGTTATTTATTTTATAACTACATATATGAACTGCTCCCCGTCGTCCACAGACCATGGATGACTTGTTTGTTTGATTGTGTTGTGAAAATTGTTTGTGATGTGAAATGGACTGTATAAAATATTCATGTGTTGAAATTTAATATTTTATTGTTAAAAATATAATTTTTAACGTGTAATGAACAAAATAAATATACATTTACAAATCGGACGATTTGTTTATGTACACTCATTTGACTGATATTGATTGGGACGATAAATTTTACACATCGCCCAACTGCACAAATAATATTCAGTGTTTGTTGATTGAAACCCCACACGGGTATTGGGATGATATTTGACATACACTAATCTCAATTGTTTAGTTGTTTGTCGATTGATTGGTTGTGGTAACCGTTAAATATTTATATTTAATACTTATGCAGTGTAGAATGCACTATGGATGATGGTTGATTGTTTATCATTGTTGTTCTATATGTATGTTGTATGAAATCCGTATAAATAACATTATATGGTAATTGACTGTGTTTGATTCCAGTTCAGAAAGAATGAATATTTTAAAATAACGAATATTTTAAAATAATGAATATTTTAAAATAATATTTAGTAAAAGATCAAAATCTGATTTTGATGTCCGATTTGGGATGGACACGAAAATATTTAAGTATATAAAGTCGTGTTGATTAGATTAATGCCATTTTGACGTAAACGATATTTATATCAATTTTATTCATTTTTATAATGAATATCGAAAAGGAAGTGATTTCAAAATCTAATGTTTTGAAAATACTATCATTTATATATCCATGATATGGAATATTCAATTTTGATTGGAAATTGAATATGAAGTAGAAATCGTTTTGAAAACGAATTTAAAACAATTTATAAAATACGTTTTAAATGGAAATCGATGAAATATATATATATTATATATATATAATGGTCTGAATAGAACGCGCCGCGCCGCGACAGTTCACGAGTTTCGACCATTGACTTCGAACGGACATTACGGGAGATCCGACCATCGGATTCTCCTAAAACCAGAACCGTTGGGTTCATATCGAAAATAACTTTCCAACAAATATAAAAGATTTGAAATCTAATGGTTGGATTTTGAATTATGCCCAAATCAAATTTGGAAAAGGTCGTTGTAAGTGCAGTTCGATGACCGTTTATGGAAATCGACTGTATGGGCCTTGATAAAATTATTAAAATTATTAATAATTTGTGTAAAATCATAATAAATGATTTGGAAAGAATTGGGATGAAAAATTCCATATTTGAAAGGATAATTTTTTTTATCGAAATGAACTAGTTATAACTAGAATTATAATCCAATATTTTTAAATAAATAAAATTGGATTTGAAATGGTTTTAAAAATAACCAAAATTTCCAATATATGAATTGGAATGGATTTGAATCGAAATTATCTTCGGAATATTTCGATATTGGATTTCGTGATTATACGGACATTGTGGAGGAATTTGGAAGTTATATATATCGTTATTCCAATACGATATTTGTTGATTTCAGAATTTGATATTGAATATAAGCCGATATATTTTCTATTCAGAGCCTTGTATTTAATATCAAATGGGATTTTGGGTTTGTCGTGAACGGTGTCTTCACTAGCACTGTTCTTTAAACCAGTTGAGAAAAGATTAATTCTTTTTATTAAGATTTAATGAAGTTTACCAATTAACTAATTTTTAATTGGAATTGAATTTTATTAAATTTTGGGTTTGTCGTGAATGGTATCTTTAAAAATGTTGTTCTTAAATGCAATGGAGTCAAGAAAATTAGAAACTAACTGGAGATTAGCTAAGTTGAATGGTTTCCTTGGTATTGATCTGATGTTGGTTTCAGCCTTCGGGATTAATACTTAGGTAATTGTTCTCTTACTAATTTGAGTTAGAGACTGATGGAATGGTGTCTCCAGTAACACTGTTCTTAAATCCAGTGTGAAAAGAATAAATCTTTTAATTAAGATTTAAAGAATAATTACCAATTAAATAACATTTAATTGGAATTGAAAATGTAATGTGAATTGGGTTTATTGCGAACTGTGTTTTTAACGACATTCGTTCTTTAACCCGATTTACAGTGAAATGTGATTTGGAATTTATAAATCTTTTTATTAAGATTTAACAGAAATTTTCCAAAGTAAAGTTTTCCAATTTAATATATTATATTGGAATTGAATGGAATTCGATTTGATAATAATTGAAATGAGCTTCTGTGGAGGAAGACTGTTAATATATATGGAATTTAAAAGGCTGTAACGAACCATAATTTTCAATGATTAAAATATAATAAAAATTCAATTTTCTGATTTTCAAGTGAATTTAATATGGTTTAAATACAAATATTGTTTTAAAAATATTATATATATGAGTTTGAATAAATATTTTTGTTTTGGTTTATTGGATATGAATAACTTATTTAAAGATCACTTTTGAGATTTTATTAAAATAAATATTTTTAAATGGTAATAAGTAATAAATATTTTTTTTAAATTAATAATTGAAAATATTATTTAGTTTATAAAATATGTTGATCTCCATAAAGATTAGTTAAGTTTCTAAACCTCATTTTATAATTTATATTTGATAAAATAATGTGAATATTTATAATGAAATATTAGTATTTTATAAGTCTTGAGTAATATTTTGGTTGCATTCATAAACATTAAAAACTAGCTACATTTATAAATGTTTGTAAAGTGTAACTAAAAATATAAATTTAATAACTAAATAAATAGACAAATTATGTCAACATGCATTTGTTAATTTTTAAAGTAGGGATTATGTGTCGTATGGTGGTTTACATGCATGGAAATGATTACATAATGAGAAGACAAGTGTTCCCTAACCAAATGACTAAATTATCCTTTTATTCATATACAAAAATCCATTTTCTTCTCCTGGTCTAAGCTTCAGCTAAAATTCTCACGATTGTTTCTTCTTCTTCTTCTCTCGTTTCACCTTATAGTAAAATAAAAACACACCTCCACTTCAATTAAAAATACCTAACTCAAAATCTATTTCGTTTTAGCCAAAATGATTTACATGAGAGATGTCCGGATTTTCATTTCTGATTTTTAGAAGCTAATGAATTCGGATTTCATCAAGTATTAAAAGAGATATCTCAGATTTACAGCAAAGAGCATTATTTTCAAAAGAAACTTTGAAAAATCGGTTCTCCCAATCCAGAAGGAATTGAATCGCGCCGTCAGCACCATTGTGATCAGTGAAGTGGGTAGTATTTTTGATGTAAATTTCATTTGATTCCGTGATGATGATTTTGAAAGCTGAAAACTAGGTCTGAGGTTTGTCGGAGATTGGAGTGGCGATAGGTGAAATGGATGATGGAGTTGCGACGAGATTGGAAAGAGCTTCGATGTGGCAAAAATTGACGGATCTCGGTGGAAGAATGGATGATGCAACATTAAGGAGGTCGCGCGTTTGGTGCAACTGCTCTCGGGCTGCGGTTGATCAGATTTCGAACGGAGGGAATAGGGTGATGACGGCTTGGTGCAGTTTGTATAGGTGGAGGATAGGAGTTTGTCGATGGTTTCGAGTTGGAGTTTGGTGGAGAAATCGGTGTATGTGCGTGCACCACCGTGCACGGTCTCCATGGGTTCAGTAAAACCGAAGAGAGGATGCGGGAGGAAGAAGAAGGAGAGGGGAGTAGCGGGTTGGATCGATGGAGCATTTGTGTGGGCCTTGGGCTGACTTAATTTTGGTATAATTTCTTTTAATTATTCTAAGTTAAGTTAGAACTTTGTAATCTCATATCGTACTCATTTTAACTCGGATTTAAGCACCGTTGGATGCGTTAAAATCATATTAGAAATTAGAACCCATTTATATATGAGTTTGGTAATTTTGGTTAGGTAAAATCTATGGAAAACAAATGGAAGGTTCATATATATATATATATATATATATATATATATATATATATATATATGTGTGTGTGTGTGTGTGTGTGTGTGTGTGTATGTATGACAATATAGTTATATATAATAAAAAAATGTAGTTAATTCAATTCTAATATATATACATATACAATTAGCAGAAGATCTCTAGCTGCTAATGGATCTGGATCGGAAACGATATGTGCAGCGGTGTTATGTTCGTTGGCTTGTCCGTCTTGGTTATGAAGTTTACAGAGCTAATTCGGTGAGAACACTTAATTTAATCATTTATTTTTAGTAGCAATTAAATAATGTGTTGTGATGAATTTATGATCATTGATTGGATATGGATGTTATTGCGTGAATGGATGTGCATGCAATTAGATGACACTTAAACAATGGAAGCATTATTGACCATAACGCTTGTGCACAGCTGAATTGTTTGTGTATGGGTGATGGTTATAATTTATGATCATCCGATTATGGTTGTTTTACTATGTTTGCATGAAAGCACACATAACACCATGGTTGTGGAAATTTTTCAGATGATCGATTTAAATTTCCTTCCATATAAATAAAGATTGATTTTCAAATTATAAAAATATTGTTTATTCAGTTAATTCGAAAAGAGATTTGGAATTTAAATATAATATTTTATAATATTATACCAGACCGCTCTAGAATGACAGAGAGGATGGTGTCTAGGCTTGAGTTTGGAAATCCAGTTTCCTGCTCTCCCTGACTATCCCTAACTGGTCCGACGGACGGAATGGTTAATTCAAATATAATTTGAAATTTGAATCGAAGTTGTTTTAAACTTAGAAACCAATTGGAATTAAAATAAAAATGGCACGTAAGGACCATTTATGATGTTTAAATTTAAATTTAAATTAAAAGGATTTTTGAATTCCTATGGTTTACAACTTATTTAAATTTAAATCAAGATTTGGAATTGAGGAGTGATTTTGGAATAAGCTGCATAATCGATTTTGAAATTAAGTTGTTTTGAATTTAAATTCAATTCAAAGAGTTTTGATGGAATTATATTTAAATCGATGTATAACATGCTACGGCGTGATAGTTCGTAAATTTCAATTTCAAATTTTAAATGGTTATAACTCAAGCATTTGGAATCGATTTGACTTGAAATAAGAAACGTTGGTTTTCAAATATTAACTATTTTTGAATAGAAAAGGAATTTTCAAATTTCAGCGTATGATTTTCTAGTTATGTTAAAAACAAATTTGGAAAAGGTCGTTGTACGCGCAGTTCGGCGACCATAATGAAAATTCAAATAAAACCAACCTTGAATTTAGATAGAATTCATGATATTTTACTTTATCACTTAAAGTAATTAGAAATAAATCGTTTGAAATTGTTGGAAGTGATTTGAAATAGATTTGAATTAAATGGTTATTGCAGCATTTAGTAACATTCAAAAACGTTATCATCTCATTTCCAAAGATAAATGGGTTGAAATTTATAACCGTAAACCATTATTTTTAAATGGTTAAAAAGACTGTAAATGGTTCAAAAGGATTTTAAGTGATTGAACATGGAATTTTTATTAATTCTAAAAGTTGGGATTTAAAAAGGATGAGTGGATGGAGTTGTGATGGATATTCAACATGAAATTCCAATATGAACAAATACTATCAGAAGCACTAGAAAAATATTCACACCAAGGTTCTGATAGTGCTTGTAGAGTTTTGAATTCATATCGAATATAATTCAGATTAACTCGATCAAACTTATGCTTGAATATAGATTATTTGGATTATCGTAAATTGAATGGTAATCTAAATAAAGATTGGGTAAATAGGAAGACAAAGGAAGAGTTAAGATGATAATGGAATTTATGTTCGATCCAACCTTGATTTGTAAATGAATGAACGACAGTTGGAAGGAAATTTGAATTGAAACCCTTTGTGGTCCATAACCATTATTTTATGAATACGCTTATTACTTGGAAAGAATAGGATCGGATTTAAGTCTGAAAACCATTCCAAGTAATAATACGACGCATGAAGCGAATCCCAGACTTGGAATCGATGAATGAAGACCATGGTTCTTCACAATCGAACGGACTGTCTACCGATTGGTTTCTTTACTGAATAACTACAGTAGAGAGATGCCCCTATTACCGGAGTGGCAGGAAGTCCGAACGTATTGGGAGAACTTTCGGATTTTGTTTCGTTCAGACCAAGGACGAACTTGTGCGGATTGTGTGTCTGACATTGTAATTTACGACATAACATTGATTTCCGTTGATATGTATCTGGTTTGTGACGTATGAGCTCGAAGTGGTTATGTATGGATGGGAATCAGTGATCATGTTGTGAATGAACAATGTGGCATACTTAAGATGAAATGAGCTTGTATGATCAGGGCATTGCTTATCTAGGCATGCTTTGCGTATGACGTGACATTGACAAACCTCACACCCCGGATTGATGAGAAACTGGCGGTTAGGTTTTATACTTATATATGAATTGATGATGAAGCTGCAGCAGTGGGAAACCACTTATGAACTTGGGGAAGTTGGGTATGTTCGGGGGTCCGTGTCTGGTCGAAAACCGTTGATCTGCCCTGCGATTTGTTTTTGGTGTCCGAGATGGACGAAAAAGCCGTGTTACACTTCGCTTTGTATCCCTGATTGATCTTTCGTGTCAGGAATCATCAAGTTGGAAACCCAAATCTCCAATACGAGCCATACAGGGTTTTGATTATATACCTATATGTCAATATAACCAATTGGGGTTATGGGGGCTATATTCTATATTTATTTGCGAAATGTTTTCCACACACTGTACTAATGATAATATTAGAAGAGGATTTTCACGTATGAAGGCATTTTGGTTGTCACAAGATAAACTCGCCCATCTGGTATGCGCTTGCATTGTGTGATGTGGGATGAACTTATGATAATTTCATTTTCAAAAGTCATTGCGTATTATATGCATGAGCATTCACATGGAGTAAACCCGTTCCGCGTTAGCGGCGTGGTCCGGTGAAATTCCCAACTTTAAAATGAATCCTAATAAAACAACTGTTTTATGTTCTCACACCAGTCCCATGACTGACCTGGAGTTTATTGTTCCTTCCTAAACTCTGGGTGCCCATTAGTTTTCATGGCCAGCTAGTAGTTTAGTTTTACAGTTATAGATTGTTGGAGCAAGATTCAGAGCGTTTTCTGGGTTGAAGTTCGCGCTAGAGTTTGAAGCTTCCGCTGTATCATTTTGATCTTCCGCTAAGAGTATATTTTCTTTCTTCCACTGTGTATGTTTATGTTGTAACTCTGATATTCATGTAACTTTGATGTGATATTGAATTATTCAATGAAAGGTTCTATTATTTTGTTCAATGTATGTATGTACCCATAACAATTCGTCTTTCTGAACGGTTTAAGTTAGTTTAATTACCAACGAGAACCGGGCAAAAAGGCGGGTCGTTACAAAGGCTTAGTCGTTATTCAATTTATATTATTAGTCAGATACGAAAATTGATATCGATTATATTTATCTATTTTCCGTGAAGAGGCCATTTTTATGGAAGAGGATTTGGGTTTATTGTGAACCGCGTTTTAAATGACATTGGTTCTTTAACCCAGTTAAAGACAGGATTACATGTCTAACATTGTATTTCGAACAGTATGGTTGATCTCTGCTAAATAAATATCTATTTGGTGGCGGAGAATTCATTCTCTTGCTTAACACCCTTCTCTAAGACGTACGAGCTTAGAGGTTATATATCTGTAGAAATCAACAGTACGGTGTAGATTGTCGATGCGGCATGTTTGTATTTCCAAAGTTAAATAATCATTAATATTGATTTTGGGAAGATTAAAACCAAGAGGAGTTTTAATGAATCTTTAATTAGATTGAAATGTGAATTGATAATTTAAATTACCAAATTTGGGAAATGATCGAGAATGGAGTATCACCAGTTTTGCTCCAAGCGATAGTTAAACATTTAATTAGATTTAAACGGGAAATGGTAATTAATTTTACCAATAACACCAAGGTGTTAGATATAGAGTATTACCAGTTTTGCTCCATGGGATGAATAGGTTGTGATTGGGAGATTAAACAAATGATTACTTCGGTAAGGTGCGCTAATCCCGACTAGTTTGGAAAACCTTAAGATGGTTTGAAATGATATCCAAAGGAAGATTAAAGAATAAATTTTAGAGAATTTATCTTTGATAAAATTAATGGAAACCTTTCCCTAAGAATGTGAATATTTGAATAAAAGAATATTCAGAATTGGAATGAGGCGTATGTTGTGTTTTGTAGCACTTGTTTATTATATACGTGAGTTTTTCGAAAAGACCGGTACCCATTACAAATAACTGATTCGACGATAAGTCGACGATGAAGACGGTGGTTGAAGACCGGAGGTCTTCACATCGTTTGGATGATTACTGATGTCTTGATTGGGATGTACACCCAAGACGAGGTAATAAGTGGTGAGCGTCCAGATGTACTTGGAGATCGACGGATATGCGAGGGCCTCTCTCTTGTATTGGACATATGGGACGAGGAATAAGGTGTCTCCGGTTTCGTTCAGACCCAGAACAAACTTGTAAATGGATGTGTGTCTGACATTGAATTTTATTCCATGTTGATTGACTTCTGTTAAATATATATCTGTTTGGCGGCAGAGAATTTATTCTCTTGCTTAACGCCCTTCTTTGAGACGTACGAGCTTAGAGGTTATATATCAATAGATATCAATCGCATGGCGTGAATTTCCTGTGTGGCATGCTGAGATGCAGTGATCAAGGCTTTTATTGAAAAGCAGAGTCTTGTGGTTGATGATCAAAGCATAGCTTTAATATAGTGCCGCTTTGTGTATAGCATTGATTCACAAGCCTCACACCTCTATATGAGTCAAAAACGGGATAAAGACCATTGGGAGAACATGACGTTTCTTTCTAGTTATGGGTGGTGTCAGGGTTTTGCATGCACTGACATTGTTATATTTTTACCTATGTGGTTGTTGGATTGCAAGGCGTCTCAGATATATCGGTCTCTACGGAGCCGATGGAAAGGTCCGATAGGACCGGGAAACGTGTGTTCAGGAATTGCCAATCCACAAAACGTAAGTGTGGACTGGCCCAACCGATCCAGGGTTACCCTGAGTGCGTAGTCCTGAGGCATTTGCTAGAGTGTCTCGAAGGGGAGAGGATTATATCCCTTGCCTCGAATCATGATGGAATCCAATTTCCAATACGTGACATTTCAGTTTTATTTGTAGAGTCTAGTATGGCGACATAGTGGTATGGGGCACTATGTCGTCTATGATTGATACATTTATATTTAAAGTTGATTTCTTCACTTATATTAATAATAAAATATGAAATTTCACGTACCAAGCAATTTTGGCTATTATAAGGTAAAAACTCTATCCTCCGGCTTGCGTTGCATTGTGTGATGGGACCTGAGTCTTATAATAGCTTCATTGTTCTTTATTTAGCATTGCACTGTTTGTTTTATGCATTGATATTCTTGAGAGGAAACCCGTTCTGTGTTATACGACATGGTCCCTTAATTTACCTAACTTTAAAATAAATATTAATAACTGTTTTAGTTCTCACACCAGTCACATGACTAACCTGGAGTTTATTGTTTTAACCTAAACTCTGGATGCCCCTATTTCCACATGGGCAGCTAGTAGTTTTGGTTTTGCAGATTTATATTCACAGGATCCTGGTTTACAGCTAGAACGATATTCGGAAAGCTCTGTATCCGTTTATCTCTTTCAGTTGTGTTTTGTATTATTTTCCGCTGCTATGTAATGTATTTTAATATCTAATATTTATAAAATGTATATTATTTGTTCATACTCTGTATATTCTTGTGCTTTGACGTAAATTGATATAATAAGCAATGAAAAGTTCTTCTGTTTGTGTTCCGATTTGTCGTGTTCTCAACTCAATCCGTTCTTTCCTTTACGGGGAAAATTCTGGCCGTTACAGCGTAGTATCAGTGCTTTGGTTTACAGAGCCCGAGAACAAGGCACATTAGAACCAAACGAAAGAATTCATCAGAGATTGGATTAGTAATATCCAATGAGAATGACTTGCTAAAGATAGGATTAGTAGTATCCTAGAACGAGTGTGAAGAGTAACATTTTTAAAATAAAAATGAAAACAAATATTGTTTTGAAAATTTAAACCATTTCATACGTATTTGAATATTTATTTTATATTGAATTTGGACAATCGAGTATATAAAGATTTTGCATATACGCCTTGCAAACGTACATTCGAAGTTTTAATATACTAGATAGATATAGAATCACGCTTTAGTCGCCCGGATATGATCCTGGCGATTAATCGATTATCATCAGCATCCTTGTTTGAGTTTCGAAAGTGGAATTTCTATATAGTTCCAATTGACTGGTGTGAGAACCAAAACTAGATAGGGTCTATTGTTGTGACTTGGCATAAAAAATGGATATATATATATATATCAAAATTATTATGAATTTGAAAAGATAATCAACTAATTGATTGCTGGTTGTGTTGTTTGTTCATTGGTTGATTAATTAAAATTTTGAACCAATAAGCCAAATTGAATCAAATGTTGAATTGACTTGAAAATTGATTGCAATTGCATGCCTATACATGTATATACATCGAACAAGTCATTGCAAGGAGGCTAGAGAAGATGTAATGGCCCACAAATCCGTACTATCTGAGTTGTCTAATAATACCGCACATCCAACCCAAATTGCACTGAAATACGAATCATTATTAGAAAGAAGTTAGAGGATGAGAAATAGAAAGAAAGAAATATTATAATAGAAGAAAAATGAAGAACACAAATCTCACAGCGGAACGAATAAAATATATTAAATAACATAACTTTTGAAATACAAATCAGTAACTGTATATACATACCATTATCAGAGCACATCAGTTATTCCTGGAACAGTTATAAACACTTGTTTCCAGATACAACATAGTACACAGTAGAAATATGATAGTCTATAGCTAACTGGTGAAGTCTCCTGCTTCTAGCTCTTCCAAGTAATCTGAAAAATCCCTGACTACTTGACTGCCCGTACAAATTTGGGCACCCAAGAGTTTAGGAAAAAAAACTCTGGGTCAGTCATGGGACTGGTGTGAGTAAACTCCAATCATTTGTTTAATTTTAAAAATCCTTTCGAAAGAAATGATAATCGTAAGACCGATCCAAACATAAACCCGGATGGTTTTTACCTTACGATAAACTCAAAACATTTTTGATATCAAATCCAGTGATATTATAATAACGTCTACATCAAATAAATAGAATCTATCGGAACGCTTGCATCTCACGCTCCATATATAATATAAAACAAAAACCGCATGGCGCTTATTGGAGACTGGATTTCCAACATGACAAAGTATGGAACCACCTTCCGATAGTGTATCTCTAGAGGGGAATACACTGGGTTCAACAAGAACATCTTGCAACCCGGCCCACACATGACCGACCACTCATTTCGCTTGAGTGTATCGAATGTATATCACCAACGGTTGGGATCAGCAGCCTTTCCCGAAAAGGGACAGCATCGAAAGATTAAAGAAGTAAAAGGAATTTCTCTAGATAGGTGATTATACACCCTAATGGGAGCGACCCACATAGTCATGCTGCCTGCACGATTTTTGTCATTTCCCGGTTGTTGAGGCCTGAGGCTACGATTTCTTATCATTCATTGATAGCACAATCACTTTGAATGCCACATTGTCAGATCCGTTAATCACCAATTGATTTGCACAAATATATTCTGGATATTATGCTAAGAGAATAAATTCTCTGCCACCATATATATTTGTACAGAACAATTTTATGTGATCATTGGAAATGCTCTGTCAGACATTCGTCCATATACCTTCATTCTGGGATTGAACGAAACCGAAGGCACAATTTCCATTAATAGAAAAAGTCCTTGCACTTTACTCCGTCTTTGATTATCTTCATATAATCTGATTCGCAACGCTATTGCCAATACGGAGTGGTTCACGGATAATAATCCAACCAGTCTCTCCATATTGATAACGATATTGGCAAACACTTCGATAGTCGGTTATTTAACTATCGAAGAAAAACAAACAAACATTCATCCATAACATCAAACCATCACTAGGCCCGTTAATTAATATTTCATTAATTAAATCACCCTTTCCATTTCCTTATCAATATTTGTTAAACAAATATTTAAATTATCATCTTGGCCTTTTCGCTATTTGGGAAAACATTTCCATATATCATCTTCTTTTATTTTCTATACTTAGAAAATGTCTTCTATTAATAATTGGAAAATATTCCAATTACTTATCTCTTTCACGACCATTCATTTTTAGACTTAGGAAATATTTATTATTTATATTTCCTAAATTCCACTTATTTGGTTTAAAACAAATGTTACGTAAAACATCGATACAACAACCCAACATACTGCATTTGACTAAATCTCTTTTAACATTTCTCTTTGAGACTGAATCTTGTTATTTATCAGCTAATAATGAAATCAATCAGGTTAGGGTATAATTACCTCTCAAACCTTGACTGAATAACATCTTTAACCTCGAAACAGACAAGACCACTTATCTCAAATCATCAACACCATAAAAACCACCTATTCTTTTTTAAAACGTATATATATTTCTCTTTCTATTATCAGATTTCGATTTCCTTTTTGTTTATAATATTCTATTTGTAAGTTCGTCTCCTTACCGGATTCTATATATATAGATTTCTAATTATCAAATTATCTTAAAAATATTCTAACTCCTTAAATTTTCGGAAAATTTCGCCATAACCTCCTTTGTACCGGTCGATAGTTCAAACCTCAACTCGCCTCTCTAGGCCCTTTCCATTCAAAAAGAAAATCAAAAAGCCAAGTGGCTTGTCGATTCGGCGCATAAAACCTCATATGAAATTTAAAGATATACCTTTTTGTCGGGGACACAAATTATAATCTTCATATACTTCATTCCATACCTGTCTAACCCATATACGTCCATTTACATTTTATTCCAACTCAATCTGGCCATTTTAATTCAATTCGCTAATAAATTATCTAATTAGCTCTTTTGCCTATTCCACTTTTTATTTGAACATATCACATTCAAATATAAATTAATTTTTTTATAAAACAATCGAATGCCATTTCAAATTCAAGTTTCATATTCGATTTCGAATATGAATTTACAAACCCCTTTTTCTGATCCAAAGTCCAATTTCAATTTAAAATTCCATTAACTAATTTTTCTTCAAATTAGTTAATTCTACTCAACAATTAAACATCTGATTTGATTTTGTTCCAAAAATCATTTCATTACTCCACTTGAGTTCAGTATATTTTATAACTTGAAATCTAAAATTTTCTAATGAAGATTCGGATTTTATTTGCTTAAAATCCTGTTATAAATTTAAATAAATCGTTATGGTTTTAAAATGGTTCTGGCGCTGTTTTTCCGGAAAATTGATTTTGACATAACTCAAAATCTATTCGACGAAATCCAGATTTTTCTCTTTCATTAGAAAACCATTATCAAATCGGTCCTGACTATTCTTGTTTCAAAGAATTCCGACTTAAACTGAGTCCTATACACTCAATTGAAGTTCGAAATGCCAAATTACGAACTACTGCGCTGCGGCGAGTTCGTTTTAATTATATTTATATATATAAAAACGTTTAAACTTCGTTTATAATAAACTCAACTCCATTATGATATATTTTTAATATATATATCAAATCAATTTCCCAATTCAACATAATATTTTCAATTATCTGTAATTGTCGATTTTTCCTTACTCAGTAATATATTTATTTATACTTTGATCCTCTATATTTAATTCCACTTTCTTTATAAATAAATTATTTATAAAATTCAATATAATCAAATTTCAATTATAAACCCGTTGAACTTTCTCAATTCCGAAATATAATCAATCGTTCTATTTCAAAACACTTCCCAATTTTCCTTTAAATTCCTATTTGAATTTAAATGGTTTAAATTATCCAAATGATAATTTATTTCACCAAATTTATAACATTATTGTAACAACCCGCATTCTACGCATCGGAGGATCGTAGAATATTTATTTCTTTCCCATATGAAGTCGTATGGTCATGTAACTTTGGGAAACAACCATTAGAGTCATTTCCCATGTTCATGATTTTTGCCGATTTTTAAATGACCGTTTTGCCCCTACCTGATCTTGTTTTGGCCATAACTTTTGATTCGAAAGGAATTTTGACCTGAAACCACTTTCATTAGATTCGTTTGATGGTTTACCTTTCCGTAGAGTAGTCACATGTGATAAACGGACTTACCGTTTGGGAGATATGACTGAAATATGGTTTGGAAGGTGAAAAACTGCTTAACTGGGCCAAATAGGGTGATTAGTGAATGGGCCCATAACCCATTTCGGGATTAGGGTTATGGGAAGGCTGAAAAGAGATAGGGTTTCATTCTATTTCAGTTTTCTAGCCTCCACTTACCTCTTAGAAACCCTAAAAATGGCCTCAAACCTCTAAATCACCTCCAAATCACTTTCTACTTGAAGATTAAGCTTAGCAACGTCAAATCAAGCGAGATCTTCACCAAATCAAGATTAGAGCTGCTGTTTAGCATAAGTGTTCGCGCCTAATCAGAGATTTATTTCAGATCTAAGTTTTATTTGTGGCTAAGGTGAGTGATTTGCATAGTTCCTCACTAATTAGGGCTAATTAAGGGTAACTAGTGTTAATTAGCGAATTTGAACATGATAAAATTCTGGAAAAATATTTAGAAATTCCAAAATATTATTTTAGGCCTTTGATAGAAAATTGGGTTAATTTGGTTAAGTTTTGCTAATCCTATCATTAGTTAAGCTTAAACATGATTAAGGGGAAAACATGGGTTTTGGGTACATTTGATCCATATTGTTATGATTAAATTGTTTTTTTGGTGTTTATGGTTGATTATACATGTTGCTACTACTGTTTGGTATGACCTATGATTTCATTATAAAGTTGGAATGGTTGGAAACGCCGTCGAGAGGCGAAAATAGCTTGCTGAAATGGTGCAGGTTTTCTTTGGGTCGAGTTAGACCGACCAGGGGAAGGTTTTGACCGACCGACCCGAGCACACGACCGACCCTGTATGAAGTGTTCGACCGACTAGGGAGATCGACCAGGCTGGGCAAGACTGACCACTATGCGATGTTCGACCGACCCCATACGATGATGAAGTACGACCGACCAGGGATGGTGAAGTACGACCGACCAGGGATGGTGAAGTATGACAGACCGGGAATGGTGAAGTTTTCGACCGACCGGGGGGGGGGGGGGGCAATACCGACTAGGGATGGTGAAGTACGACCACCAGGAATGGTGAAGTGTTCGACCGACCAGGGGGGCAATACCGACCGACCAGGGTAGAGATGATGAAAACCGACCAGAATGAAAGGTTCTTGACCGACCGACCCGAACAGGAGGAAACCAATAACCCTAGATGCAAAGGTAGTCCAAATTGAAGTTAGAGCTCATGATCCAGTTGGGAACCAATGAGTTCACTTCATGAGTTGGGCTTTGCTGCGGGACGTGTGCTAAGGAGTTGTCGACGTTCATAACTTCGATTCACCACTGAAAATGAATGATGGGCTACTTATCAGTGCAGTAGAGTCACTATGACTCGAGGGGCAAGGTGATGGTAGCAAGACTACGTTATCAGTGCAGTAGAGTCATTATGACTCGAGGGGCAAAGTGATCGTAGTAAGGCTATGAGCCAGTGCAGTGGGGTCATTGTGACTCCATGGGGCAGAGTGGACATAGTAAAGGATTAGTAAGGCTATGAGCCAGTGCAGTGGGGTCATTGCGACTCCATGGGGCAAAGTGGTCATAGCAAAGGATTAGTGGCTATGTATCAGTGCAGTGAAGCCATTTATGACTTCATGGGGCAAGGTGATCATAGCAAAGTATTGAGGTGATCAAAGTGGTGAATATCGTATGCTTTACGCACTGAGTTAGAGATGTGAGGATGGTTGCTATGCTTGATTGTTTGCCATCACTATGACATGCACACCCCCACCCCCGTATCTTCACACCATATGTTAGTGGCACCTTAGTGTGTTGTACAGTATGTAGTGCTAACTCTTTGGTTGCAGGTCCAGGTATGGTTTAGTATACCTGTTATTGTTCTGTTTAGATGCTTATCGCTCATACCAGACTTTTTGTCTGACCCAGTTTTATGTCTCTTCTTATTACTCTGGGTGCTCACACGAGCAGACTAAAGATAGGTTAGCTGGTGATGCGTGAGTAGCTGATTCGGAGGCGAGCAGGAGGCTTCCACGTATGATATATAGATATTCTCCCTGTGTCGTTGTTGGTCGCTACTTGGGCATTAGTAGTGTACCTCCCTTATCTTGCTTTTTCTTTTGAGACAGTTTGAAAAGTTGTAATAATGTTGGCTTTGGATCATAAGCTGTACTTGGACTTTCCGCTGCTATGTTAGTTTGTTTTCAGCTTATGCACTGTCTCACCTGTTTTATGTCAAGTATGTTATTATTATATTTTGTTCCATGCGCTGTGAGACATTCTACAGGTTCTTTGTTGTTTCTTCGTCTTCTTTCTTTTCTTCTAACGACCGTCCCGTGCTAACTGGACATGTGCACAACGCACCTTTGGAGTAAATGTCGGTTGGTGCGGGGCGGGCCGTCACACTTGGTATCAGAGCTCTAGGTTGCGTAGCTAACATAGGGAAAGACACTAGGGAGAGATAGTACGTATATGAGAGCGCGTATTTGTGATTGCTTTGGTTTTCAAAAACTATATATATATATATATACTATTAGAAGTATAAGAATGAAGTCGCACTGCACCAGCACCACTATGAGGTCGTTAATCATTTTCTCTTTACAGATTGAACGATGAGTCGAGACACGAGGGTTGCTGGTAGAGGGACCAATCATGGGAATGCTCCTGACATGAGGACAATGTTCACTAACTTCATGAGGGAGATACTTAGTGATGTTCAGGGAGCAGTTCCCAATCCCGGAAATGGTGGTGGTCCAGTAGTGCAAGCGCCTAGGGTCGATTTCGCCAAGTTGTGCAAGGATTACACTAACCTTGGTGGGAAGCCGTTCCATAGGACAGAGTCGGCCACAGATGTTCATGATTGGTTGGATAGCTGTGATTGTATCTTCGACGACTTGGGTATTGAGGATGCGATGAAGAGAAGGCTAGCATCTCGTCAGCTGCAAGGGCGAGCGATGAATTGGTGGAATGCCATTAGATCAGCTACTCCAGAAGATCAGGTTACTTGGGATCAGTTCAAGTCTCGCTTTAGCGAGAAGTTCATTCCAGCTGCCCAGAAGTCAGTGTTGTTTAAGAGATTCTTGGAACTCAAGCAGAATGGTAGGGCAGTCTCTGACTATATTGCTGAGTTCGACACTTTGTCGAAGTATGGACTATCTCTTATCGATACTCCTGAGAAGAAGAATGAGAAGTTCATTACTGGATTGGATGGACACTTGGGGGAAAGGCTTATCAACCACATCGATGAGACTTTTGAATCGATTGTGGGGAAAGCTTTGAGATCAGAGAGTCTTTACCCTAAGCCAAAGACTGAGGTTGCATCTGCAGAAGGGCCGAAGCCGCAAGCAGGCGGTGGAGGCAAGAATAACTCTCAGAATAAGAGGAAACAGAACCAATCTAAGGATGGCCAGAAAAAGAGCAAGAAAGATGTTGAGTGCTTCAGCTGTGGTAAGAAGGGCCATTATGCTAAAGAATGTCGGGCCAAGCCAGCGGATAGGAAGTGCTACAACTGTGGCCAAGTGGGACATCATAAGGATAAGTGTCCACAACCTCTTAGGGAGAAGCAGATTGTGAAAGCATATGCTATCGATGCTGTTCCTTCTTCGTCGAATGCCCCAACTGCGGCGGAGAAAGGAAAGAATGTCGTCATTCAAGGTATGCTTTCTATTTATGATGTACCAGTTCGAGTTTTGTTTGATACTGGGGCTTCCCGTTCCTTCATATCTAGTGACCTGGTGGATAGGTTGGGACTGGAACCCGAGATAGTCGATAGTCCGTTGGTTGTGACGAACCCGATTGGTGGTTCGACTAACCTTAGTATGATTTGCCGAAATTTGGTCTTATCGAGTCATGGATGTATGTTTGTTTGTGATTGCTTTGTTTTGGGCTTTACTGGGTATGGCATTATATTGGGGGTCGATTGGCTCCAAAGATACGGGGTGGTGGTAGACTGTGACGGCTTTTTGGTGACAGTTAGGGCGGATGATGGGCGGAGGGTAGTGTTTGGTAGTCTACCTAGTGATGGGGTAATGGCTAGTTTTATAAATTCCCTCGACATCCCGCATGATGAGTTGTCAGATGTTCCCGTGGTTGGCTAGTATCCGGACGTCTTCGAGGAGGTGACCGGGCTTCCACCACACCGAGAGATTGAGTTCCGTATTGATTTAGTGAAAGATGCCAGACCTATAGTGATGCCACTTCGTCGTATGGCACCAAGGGAGCAGCGAGAGATCGGGGTGCAAGTCAGCGATCTTTTGAAGAAGGGATTTATTAGAAGAAGTGTCTCCGAGTGGGGAGCACCAGTTGTGTTTGCTACTAAGGCAGATGGTTCCCTTCGATTGTGTGTGGATTATCGTGAGTTGAATAAGGTGACGAGGAAGAATAAGTATCCTCTACCGCGGATAGATGATTTGTTTGATCAACTGGAAGGAGCAAGAGTGTTCTCCCAGTTGGACCTCGCGACAGGATTTCATTAGCTCCGAGTAGCGGATGAAAGTGTTCCGAAAACGGCATTTAGGACGCCGTCTGGATTCTATGAGTGGTTGGTTATGCCATTTGGGTTGACCAATGCACCAGCCTACTTTGTGGATCTTATGAATCGAGTATTCAGAGATCAGTTGAATAAGTTTGTTCTTGTGTTCGTAGACGATATCCTTGTTTACTCAAGGATAGAGGAGGAACACAAGGGACACTTGAGGATAGTGATGGAGGTGTTGAGGAAACACCAATTGAAAGCGAAATTCTCTAAGTGTCACTTTTGGAGGAGGGAAGTGAGATTCTTGGGCCATGTTGTTTCAGAGAATGGTATTGCCGTGGACCCTGCGAAGGTGGCTACGGTACAGGATTGGCCTACGCCCAAAATGCAACAGATGTAAGAAGTTTCTTGGGGTTAGCTGGATATTATCGTAAGTTTATCCAGGACTTCTCCAAGATAGCAGCACCGTTGACTCAGTTGACTAAGAAGAATCGGGCCTTCGTCTGGGACGGAGTGTGTGAGAATGCATTCAAGAGTCTAAAAGAAAAGTTGACGCGTGCACCAGTGTTAGTCATTCCTAAAGGGAATGAAGAGATGACAGTATACACGGATGCTTGTGGTACCGGACTAGGTGCTGTATTGATGCAAGGAGGTAGGGTTGTAGCTTATGCTAGTCGGCAACTAAAGCCACATGAGAAAAGGTACCCTACCCATGATTTGGAATTAGCAGCGATCGTGTTTGCGCTGAAGATGTGGAGACATTATCTCTTAGGAGAGAGATTCGAGTTGTTTACCGATCATAAATCTTTAAAGTATCTCTTCTTCTAGAAGGATCTGAATCTCCGTCAGCAGAGATGGTTATAGTTATTGGCTTTGTATGATTTTGATATCGCATACACACCTGGGAAAGGTAACGCGGTAGCCGATGCCTTGAGTAGGAGACATGCCAGTTTAGGGGCTATGTTTCTTGAATGGAAGCAACCGGAGTATATCGCAGGGTTTGATTTCAGACCAAAGTGCGAATTGGATCTAGAAATGCTAGCTAGTTTGGCGATCAGACCCACTTTGATAGAGCGGATTGGTTCCAGCCAGAGGGACGATCCTAATCTATTGGAAATCATCTCCAAGTTAGAGATGAACATTGACGGTGAGGAGATGAATTTGTATGGGCTTGATCGAGAAGGATGGCTTCGAAAGAATGGAAGACTAGTTGTACCCAACGTGAATGGTTTGAGAGATGAAGTGCTTAGAGAATGTCATCACTCAAAACTGACTATACACCCCGGTGGTGATAAGATGTATCGAGACATGAGACAGACTTACTACTGGGAAGGGATGAAAAGAGACGTTGGGAAGTTTATATCCAAGTGCATGAATTGCCAGCTAGTTAAAGCCGAGCAAAAGAAGCCTAGTGGTTTGTTGCAACCATTAGAATTTCCCGAACGGAAATGGGAGCAAGTCTCGATGGATTTCATCGATGGTTTACCAAGGACTAGATCGGGATATGATAGCATTTGGGTAATTGTGGATCGATTGACCAAGAGTGCAAGATTTATACCAGTCAAATCGACCAGAACGGCAGCTAAGTTAGCAGAATTATATATGAAGTGGGTAGTGAGATTTCATGGAGTACCTAAAAGCATTGTGAGTGACCGAGACCCGTTGTTTACTAGTGGGTTTTGGAAGAGCTTACAAGAGGCTCTGGGGTCAGAATTACATCTCAGTACCGCATATCATCCTCAGACCGACGGTCAGACGGAGAGGGTGAATCGTATATTGGAAGATCTCTTGAGAGCTTGTATATTGGATTTTGGTGGATCATGGGATGACCATTTGCATCTAGTAGAGTTTGCATATAATAATAGCTACCAATCCAGTATCGGTATGGCTCCATATGAAGCTTTGTACGGAAGACCATGCAACTCACCATCATGTTGGATAGAGACCGGTGAGAAGTTTATGCTTGGACCAGATGTGGTGAGGGAAACTTCAGATAAGATTAAGACCATTCAACAACGAATGAAGGCTGCCCAAGATAGGCAGAAGAGTTATGCTGATAAGAGGAGAAGAGACTTAAAATTCTCCGTTGGTGACTTGGTGTTTGTCAATATTTCTCCGTTGAAGAGCGTGATACGATTTGGCATGAGAGGCAAGTTGGCACCAAGATTTGTTGGCCCATTCCCAATTCTCGAACGAGTTGGGAATTTGGCGTATAGAGTTGACTTACCAGAGAAGATGGTAGGAGTTCACAACGTATTTCATGTTTCCCAACTAAGGAAGTTCGTGCACGACCCAGATATGACTATTTCACCTGATCAGTTAGAGGACTTCGAAGTGGAACCCGAGGCGGCTGGGAACCGCAAGCCGATTCGTATTGTCGAGCATGATACGAAGCAACTTCGAAGGAAGGCGGTGAAGCTAGTCAAGGTTCAGTGGGGCGACAACGAGAATGACTGTACTTGGGAGACAGATGAGAGCATTAGAAAGACGTATCCAGAACTCTTTGCCTGGTAAGATTTACTTTGCGATTTAGTTATTCCGCAAGCTAGGATAGACTTGTTTTGCTTGTTTTGCATGTTTGATTGTTGTTTTATGGCTGATAGGCATGCGGGACCCTTGTGTGTGTTTTAACTAGGGAATTTCGGGGACGAAATTTCTTAAAGGGGGAGAATGTAACAACCCGCATTCTACGCATCGGAGGATCGTAGAATATTTATTTCTTTCCCATATGAAGTCGTATAGTCATGTAACTTTGGGAAACAACCATTAGAGTCATTTCCCATGTTCATGATTTTTGCCGATTTTTAAATGACCGTTTTGCCCCTAGCTGATCTTGTTTTGGCCATAACTTTTGATTGGAAAGGAATTTTGACCTAAAACCACTTCCATTAGATTCGTTTGATGGTTTACCTTTCCGTAGAGTGGTCACATTTGAGAAACGGACTTACCGTTTGGGAGATATGGCTGAAATAACGTTTGGAAGGTGAAAAACTGCTTAACCGGGCCAAATAGGGTGATTAGTGAATGTGCCCATAACCCATTTCAGGATTAGGGTTATGGGAAGGCTGAAAAGAGATAGGGTTTCATTCTATTTCAGTTTTCTAGCCTCCACTTACCTCTTAGAAACCCTAAAAATGGCCTCCAACCTCTAAATCACCTCCAAATCACTTTCTACTTGAAGATTAAGCTTAGCAACATCAAATCAAGCGAGATCTTCACCAAATCAAGATTAGAGCTGCTGTTTAGCATAAGTATTCGCGCCAAATCAGAGATTTATTTCAGATCTAAGTTTTATTTGTGGCTAAGGTGAGTGATTTGCATAGTTCCTCGCTAATTAGGGCTAATTAAGGGTAATTAGTGTTAATTAGCGAATTTGAACATGATAAAATTCTGGAAAAATATTTAGAAATTCCAAAATATTATTTTAGGCCTTTGATAGAAAATTGGGTTAATTTGGTTAAGTTTTTCTAATCCTATCATTAGTTATGCTTAAACATGATTAAGGGGAAAACATGGGTTTTGGGTACATTTGATCCATATTGTTATGATTAAATTGTTGTTTTGGTGTTTATGGTTGATTATACATGTTGCTACTACTGTTTGGTATGACCTATGATTGCATTATAAAGTTGGAATGGTTGAAAACGTCGTCGAGTGGCGAAAATAGCTGGCTGAAATGGTGCAGGTTTTCTTTGGGTCGAGTTAGACCGACCAGGGGAAGGTTTTGACCGACCGACCCGAGCTCCCGACCGACCCTGTATGAAGTGTTCGACCGACTAGGGAGATCGACCAGGCTGGGCAAGACCGACCACTATGCGATTTTCGACCGACCCCATACGATGATGAAGTACGACCGACCAAGGATGGTGAAGTACGACCGACCAGGGATGGTGAAGTACGACCGACCGGGAATGGTGAAGTGTTCGACCGACCAGGGGGCAATACCGACCGACCAGGGATGGTGAAGTACGACCGACCGGGAATGGTGAAGTGTTCGACCGACCAGGGGGCAATACCGACCGACCAGGGATGGTGAAGTACGACCGACCAGGAATGGTGAAGTGTTCGACCGACCAGGGGGGCAATACCGACCGACCAGGGTAGAGATGATGAAAACCGACCAGAATGAAAGGTTCTTGACCGACCGACCCTAACAGGAGGAAACCAATAACCTGAGATGCAAAGGTAGTCCAAATGGAAGTTAGAGCTCAGGATCCAGTTGGGAACCAATGAGTTCACTTCATGAGTTGGGCTTTGCTGCGGGACGTGTGTTAAGGAGTTGTCGACGTTCATAACTTCGATTCACCACTGAAAATGAATGATGGGCTACTTATCAGTGCAGTAGAGTCACTATGACTCGAGGGGCAAGGTGATGGTAGCAAGACTACGTTATCAGTGCAGTAGAGTCATTATGACTCGAGGGGCAAAGTGATTGTAGTAAGACTATGAGCCAGTGCAGTGGGGTCATTGTGACTCCATGGGGCAGAGTGGACATAGTAAAGGATTAGTAAGGCTATGAGCCAGTGCAGTGGGGTCATTGCGACTCCATGGGGCAAAGTGGACATATCAAAGGATTAGTGGCTACGTATCAGTGCAGTGAAGCCATTTATGACTTCATGGGGCAAGGTGATCATAGCAAAGTATTGAGGTGATCGAAGTGGTGAATATCGTATGCTTTACGCACTGAGTGAGAGATGTGAGGATGGTTGCTATGCTTGATTGTTTGCCATCACTATGACATGCACACCCCCACCCCCCGTATCTTCACACCATATGTTAGTGGCACCTTAGAGTGTTGTACAGTATGTAGTGCTAACTCTTTGGTTGCAGGTTCAGGTTCAGGTATGGTTTAGTATACCTGTTATTGTTATGTTTAGATGCTTATCGCTCATACCAGACTTTTTGTCTGACCCAGAGTTTTATGTCTCTTCTTATTACTCTGGGTGCTCACACGAGCAGACTAGAGACATGTTAGCTAGTGATGCGCGAGTAGCTGATTCGGAGGCGAGCAGGAGGCTACCACGTATGATATATATAGATATTCTCCCTGTGTCGTTGGTGGTCTCTATTTGGGCATTAGTAGTGTACCTCCCTTATCTTGCTTTTGCTTTTGAGACAGTTTGAAAAGTTGTAATAATGTTGGCTTTGGATCATAAGCTGTACTTGGATTTTCCACTGCTATGTTAGTTTGTTTTCAGCTTATGCACTATCTCACCTGTTTAATTTCAAGTATGTTATTATTATATTTTGTTCCATGCGCTGTGAGACATTCTACAGGTTCTTTGTTGTTTCTTCGTCTTCTTTCTTTTCTTCTGACGACTGTCCCGTGCTAACTAGACATGTGTACAGTGCACCTTTGGAGTAAATGCCGGTTGGTGCGGGGCGGGCCGTCACAACTATTTATAAATTCAACTTCCTTGTTTCATACATTTAAACAAGTTCCCTTTTCAAATTTCTATTTGAAACTCCATCCCTTTGATATTCCGAATTGCGGAATAAAACAGTTGTTCCCTTTCGAATGATTTCAAATTCTATTTTTAAATTCATATTGGAATTTAAATATTCAAATTATCTCTTGATAATTAATTCATAATATTTATAAACACCATTTTATAAATTTCCTTGTTTTATATTTAAACAGGTCTATTTTGACCTCTTTTTAAAACCAAAATCTTATTTTAGAAATTTCTACTTATAATAACTTATATATACAACACGCAATTTATTTTCATATTCAATTTAACTTCTATTTAAATAAATTCGAATTAATCGAATTCAAATCATAAATCCTTACAGATTTATTTTTAGTTCAATTTATATTCTGAACATCAGAATAAATTCCATCATTTATTTCTTTAAAATGATTTCCCCATTTCTATTTTCGGATTCACATTTGAATTTAAATATTCAAATTATCAAATGATAATTTTTCCCACTACATTTATAAACCCCGTTTATAATTTCAATTCAAATCTCGTATTATTAATTTATAAACAACGTTTATAAATTCAATACTTGTTTTATTTATTCAAACAAGTACATATCTTTCTGTAGCTCATTAAAATTTCAAATTCTATTTTTAAAAATAGATTTCCCCTTTTAAATCTCAAATATCATTTTTACGATATTTTTATATATCAACATTTTAGCCCCAGTGATATTTAACAATCAAACCACTCAATTATCAATCAACACATCATATATGATAATATATGTGGAAACAAACAAATAAAAATATTTTGAGGAATCCAGTTGGATTCCTCCAACCTGTTTTCCTACATCCACAGACGTTAGTCAACATAAATAATACCCATCCTGCTTCGAGGAAGGATATCGCGATATAGAAAGTCATCCACTATCATAGCGTGGGGCGTATAGGGTCATCCGCTAATGATACTATGGGCATCCGCTAATGGTACTGCGGGAATCCAACCAATCACTAATATATAATAACCACAAACACCAATCCTAAATAACTAATATATATTTAATAATAGCGACAGTAATATTTTAATGCAACCAAACAACCATCAAACAATTATTTTAACGAATAAAATAATTCGAAATAAAAATATGAGTGAGATTTACTCACCGTGATTTTAATTCGTAATCTGTTCCAATTCAAATTCTATTGCGTAGTTGGCGACAATATGACTTCAACACATCTCGTTTAACTGAAAGCTATTTTCGTATGAATGAGTTATATTCCTTATAAATTTTGATTTAAAAAAAATGATAAATATAAACTAAGTAGCTATCTTAAATGATGTATATACCTTGAATCTCTTTTTTTTCCTTTTCGATTACACAGGTTTGTCCCCTCTTGCACATTTCCCAGATCAGACCTTTGTTTGAACTTTGAACCCTGTTGCAGTCACGACCCTCCAACCTGTCACCAAATCGCATCGCTCCAGACTTTGAACCCCACTCCAAAGACCGATCCATGATCAAAACGCATAATCAGTCAACACTCAAACCAAATGAAACTCCTCAGCTACGTACTGAATATCGCAAAGCCCCTTTTTTCACCATTTCCATCACCGTGTTTCTCAACAAGCAACTCCCCTTCCCTGAGTTTCGATTTTAGAAAATGATGTGATATTCAAATCGCAAACCTCCAGAAATTCCAAAACTGCACCTAAAAACTTAATCATGAAATTGATTCAACTCCTTTCCAGTTCGCGACATCCTCAAGCACACTGTATGGTGCGAACGTTCTTGTCACCGAATCCGTCAAAATTCCCACAAACGAAACCCTTACATAAGATAATCCTACCGCCCCCTTTGATTCGACGTTCAACATTACCAAATTCATCAGATTCCACGCCCCATCTCACTGCGTTCTTCGATTGATTTCCGATTCACCCCATCGCACAATATATGAATTCGATAAATGGATACGAGGCGAAGTATTTGATTTGGAAAGATGAAGAGGGGGCGAAGAGGAATTGTTGCGATTTCAAAAGGATGCGGGCATTTTTTATTTCAATTGGAGCTTGCGATTTTTTTTAGCAATTGAAAAATGGAAAGGAACATGAAGAGTATGTCGCATTATTATAAAGAGAGGAAACTTAGCTCTTAAGGAAATTTTATCTGTATGGTACAGTAACTTTAATGTGATTTGATTAAAGAGATCTTTATTCTTTTAAAACAGATTCTGATTTGATTTAATGGGATTTTTATCCTTTTTAAATAGATATCGATTTGATTTTCGATTCGATTTCGATCTTATCCATTACAATTATCCCAGGGTTCGCAACTTGAGATCGTAACCGCTATTTTATTGCACCGACCGACATTTCAATGTTATAATGCTACTCTGGACATTACGGGATATATTCTGAAATTTATTTCGAACGTGTATATATAACATAACCATATTAAATCTATATAATATAATTTAAATTCAGAAACAGATAAATTCTCCAAAAATAAAATATATTTATTATCGTCTATATTCAAATATAATTAATACTGATCATCTGAATTGTTTTGATTCATTTTTTAAATCACGAATTGAATTATTTTTCGTATTACGATAATTTAATATATTCGATATTAAATCAAAATCGATTATTAAATCGATAGCTAAATATAAAATTCGTTTATATTATCAATTCAATATTTAAAACCATATTAAATATTTAAAATAAACTGTTCGAAAAATCCGGGTCGTTACATTCTTCGCCCCTTAAAACAATTTCGTCCCCGAAATTACTAAGGTAGGAAAAATGCTTCAAACCCATTACTTTTCAAAACTCACTTATGTTGAAACTCATTATTTTATATTTCAACAATTTAGTTACAATAACACTTACTGTTTTCATTTCTGTCTTACACGATATAAGCTTACATTCATTCAATTCGAATGACTTATTACCATTATATTTACACTGGATTCATATTCCATTTAATTCCACTTAAATGATTTTAGTCAATTTATTCGCTTCGATCCATTTAACTTGTCTAAGTTAAATTTAATTCCAGAATTCAAATTCTCGGGTTTTTATTTCAAATCTTCTTTAGAAATCACATAAATATATTCTTATACTGATTTCCATCTCAAATTCAAAACATTTGAATTTTCAAAACCAACTTGTTTTCTTACAAACAAATTTCCATTAAAGCTTTTCTAAGGTAGCAATTCATCACTTAGAAACTCGAAAATGAACACTAATGATGCTGTACTCATCATCAGAATTATTTCCCAGCCACCGAAGTGAGTTCAGTGCTTTAACACTTTCAGAATCCATTCAAAATGTTTTTTATTCAAAAATCTTTCTAGACCAAAGCTATATTATTTTAATATACTTTAAAAATATTTTCCAACTTCCCAGGATTTAAATTCCAAATTTTGGTTTGAATTTAATTTTAATCCATCTCATCTATATATTTCATTCTTATACAATTTATATTTGGTTATAAATAACCAATTCATTTTTTATAATCTCATTTGACTATAATTATAACAACCAACACATCCATATATTATTATAATTTCAGAAAATTATTCCTTCTATATCAAAATAGAATTTTGGGTAAAATTATTTCATTCACCCACTATAAAATATTATTATGTTGAATTTCTCTGTTCAAGTGTTTAGAAATTCTTATCGACTTTGTGGCATCCCACGATTCGATTAGAATTCATAAACCACTCAACAGACTAACCAACACAATATAAAACAACTTTTATATCAACTAACAAATATGCGCTCTCATATATATACATTCAACTCATTCTAGGGTACTACTGACCCTATCTCTAATGAGCACATCCCACCAAAGCCTAGGTATTCGCTCAACCTGGCTTTGATACCAACTGTAATGGCCCGCAAATCCGTACTATCTGAGTTGATAAATAACACCACACGTCCAACCCAAATTGCATAGAAATACGAATCATTATTAGAAAGAAGTTAGAGGATGAGAAATAGAAAGAAAGAAATATTAGAATAGAAGAAAAACGAAGAACACAAATCTTACAGCAGAACGAATAAAATATATTAAATAACATAACTTTTGAAATACAAATCAGTAACTGTATATACATACCATTATCAGAGCACAACAGTTATTCCTGGAACAGTTATAAACACCTGTTTCCAGATACAACACAGTACACAGCGGAAATATGATAGTCTATAGCTAACTAGTGAAGTCTGCTGCTTCCAACTCTTCCAAGTGAATCTGAAAAATTCCGACTACTTGACTGCCAGTACAAATTTGGGCCCCCAAGAGTTTAGGGAAAACAAAAAAAATAAACTCTGGGTCAGTCATGGGACTGGTGTGAGTAAACTCCAATCATTTGTTTAACTTTAAAAATCCTTTCGAAAGAAATAATAATCGTAAGACCGATCCACACATAAACCCGGATGGTTTTTATCTTACGATAAACTCAAAACATTTTTGATATCATATCCAGTGATATTATAATAATGTCTACATCAAATAAACAGAATCTAGCGGAATGCTTGCATCTCACGCTCCATATATAATATAAAATCAAAAACCGCATGGCGCTTATTGGAGATTGGATTTCGAACATGACAAGGTATGGAACCACCTTCCGATAGTGTATCTCTAGAGGGGAATACACTGGGCTCAACAAGAACATCTTGCAACCCGGCCCACACATGACCGACCACTCATTTCGGTTGAGTGTATCAAATGTATATCACCAACGGTTGGGATCAACAACCATTTCCCGAAAAGGGACATCATCGATAGATTAAATAAGTAAAAGGAATTTCTCTAGATAGGTGATTATACACCCTAATGGGAGCGACCCACATTGCCATGTTGCCTGCCCGATTTTTTTCATTTCCCGGTTGTTGAGGCCTGAGGCTACGATTTCTTATCATTCATTGATAGCACAATCACTTTGAATGCCACATTGTCAGATACGTTAATCACCAATTGATTTGCACAAATATATTTTGGATATTATGCTAAGAGAATAAATTCTCCACCACCATATATATTTGTATAGAACAATTTTATGCGATCATTGGAAATGCTCTGTCAGACATTCGTCCATATACGTTCGTTCTGGGATTGAACGAAACCGAAGGCACAATTTCTATTAATAGAAAAAGTCCTTGCACTTTACTCCATCTTTGATTATCTTCATATAATCTGATTCGCAATGCTACTGCCAATACGGAGTGGTTCACGGATAATAATCCAACCGGTCTCTCCATATTGACAACGATATTGGCAAACACTTCGATAGTCGGTTATTTAACTATCGAAGAAAAACAAACAAACATTCATCCATAACATCAAACCATCACTGGGCCCGTTAATTAATACTTCATTAATTAAATCACCCTTTCCATTTCCTTATCAATATTGGTTAAACAAATATTTTCAATTATCATCTTGGCCTTTTCGCTATTTTGGGAAACATTTCCATATATCGTCTTCTTTTATTTTCTATACTTAGAAAATGTCTTCTATTAATAATTGGAAAATATTCCAATTACTTATCTCTTTCACGACCATTCATTTTTAGACTTAGGAAATATTTATTATTTATATTTCCAAAATTCCACTTATTTGGTTAAAACAAATGTTATGTAAAACATCGTTACAATAACCCAACATACTGCATTCGACTACATCTCTTTTAACATTTCTCTTCAAGACCGAATCTTGCTATTTATCAGCTAATAATGAAATTAATCAAGTTTTGGTATAATTACCTCTCAAACCTTGACTGAATAACATCTTTAACCTCGAAACAGACAAGACCACTTATCTCAAATCATCAACACCATAAAAACCACTTATTCATTTTTAAAATGTATATATATTTCTCTTTCTATTATCAGATTTCGATTTCCTTTTTGTTTATAATATTCTATTTGTAAGTTCGTCTCCTTACCGGATTCTATATATATATATATATATTGGTATATAGATTTCTAATTATCAAATTATCTTAAAAATATTCTAACTCCTTAAATTTCCGGAAAATTTCAACATAACCTCCTTTGTACCGGTCGATAGTTCAAACCTTAACTCGCCTCTCTAGGCCCTTTCCATTCAAAAAGAAAATCAAAAAGCCAAGTGGCTTGCCGATTCGGCGCATAAAACCTCATACGGAATTTAAACGTGTACCTTTTTGTCGGGCACACAAATTATAATCTTCATATACTTCATTCCATACCTGTCTAACCCATATACGTCCATTTACATTTTATTCCAACCCAATCTGGCCATTTTAATTCAATTCGCTAATAAATTCTCTAATTAGCTCTTTTGCCTATTCCAATTTTTATTTGAACATATCACGTTCAAATATAAATTATTTTGTTTATAAAACAATTGAATGCCATTTCTAATTCAGGTTTCATATTCGATTTCGAATATGAATTTACAAACCCCTTTTTCTGATCCAAAGTTCAATTCCATTAACTAATTTTTCTTCAAATTAGTTAATTCTACTCAATAATTAAACATCTAATTTGATTTTGTTTCAAAAATCATTTCATTACTCCACTTGAGTTCAGATATATTTTATAACTCGAAATCTGAATTTTTCTATTGAAGATGCGGATTTTATTTGCTTAAAATCCTTTTATAAATTTAAATAAATCGTTATGGTTTTAAAATGGTTCTGGCGTTATTTTTCTGGAAAATTGATTTTGACATAACTCAAAATCTATTTGACGAAATTCAATTTTTTCTCTTTCATTAGAAAACCATTATCAAATCGGTCCTGACGATTCTTGTTTCAAAGAATTCCAACTTAAACTGAGTTCTGTACACTCATTTGAAGTTCAAAACGCCAAATTACGAATTACCGCGTTGCGGCGAGTTCGTTTTAATTATATTTATATATATAATTGTTTAAACTTCGTTTATAATAAATTCAACTCCATTCTGATATATTTTTAATATATATCAAATCGTTTCCCAATTTTACATAATATTTTCGATTATCTATAATTGTTGATTTTCCTTACTTGGTAATATATTTATTTATACTTTGATCTTCTATATTTAATTCCACTTTCTTTTATAAACAAATTATTTATAAAATTCGATATAATCAAATTTCAGTTATAAACCCGTTGAATTTTCTCAATTCAACTTATATTCCGAATTCCGAAATATAATCAATCGTTCTGTTTCAAAACACTTCCCAGTTTACTTTTAAATTCCTATTTGAATTTAAATGGTTTAAATTATCCAATGATAATTTATTTCACCAAATTTATAACACTATTTATAATTTCAACTTCCTTGTTTCATATATTTAAGTAAGTTCCCTTTTCAAATTTCTATTTGAAACTCCATCCCTTAGATATTTCAATTTGCTGAATAAAACAGTTGTTCCCTTTCGAATGATTTCAAATTCTATTTTTAAATTCATATTGGAATTTAAATATTCAAATTATCTCTTGATAATTAATTCATTATATTTATAAACACCATTTTATAAATTTCCTTGTTTTATATTTAAACAAGTCTATTTCGAAATCTTTTTAAAACCAAAATCTTATTTTGGAAATTTCTACTTATAATAACTTATATATACAACACCCAATTTATTTTCATATTCAATTTAACTTCTATTTAAATAAATTCGAATTAATCGAATTCAAATCATAAATCCTTACAGATTTATTTTAGTCAATTTATATTCTGAACATCAGAATAAATTCCATCGTTTATTTCTTTAAAACCATTTCCCCATTTCTATTTTCAAATTCACATTTGAATTTAAATATTCAAATTATCAAATGATAATTTTTCCCACTACATTTATAAACCACCTTTAAATTTCACTTCAAATCTTGTATTATTAATTTATAAACAACGTTTATAAATTAGATACTTGTTTTATTTGTTCAAACAAGTACATATCTTTCTATAGCTCACTAAAATTTCAAATTCTATTTTTAAAAATAGATTTCCCCTTTTAAATCTCAAATATCCTTTTTGCGATATTTTTATATATCAACATTTTAGCCCCAGTGATATTTAACAATCAAACCACTCAATTATCAATCAACACATCATATATGATAATATATGTGGAAACAAACAAATAAAAATATTTTGAGGAATCCAGTTGGATTCCTCCAACCTGTTTTCCTGCATCCACAGACGTTAGTCAACATAAATAATACCCATCCTGCTTCGAGGCAGGATATCGCGGTATAGAAGGTCATCCACTATCATAGCGTGGGGCGTATAGGGTCATCCGCTAATGATACTACGGGCATCCGCTAATGGTACTGCGGGAATACAACCAATCACCAATATATATATATATATTTATATATATATAACTACCAAAAACACCAATCCTAAATAACTAATATATATTTAATAATAGCCACAGTAATATTTTAATGCAATCAAACAACCATCAAACAATTATTTTAACGAATAAAATAATTCGAAATAAAAATATGAGTGAGATTTACTCACCGTGATTTTAATTCGTAATCTGTTCCAATCTATATTCTATTGCGTAGTTAGCGACAATATGACTTCAACACATCTCGTTTTACTGAAAGCTATTTTCTTATGAATGAGTTATATTCCTTATAAATTTTGATTTAAAAAAAAGATTAATATAAACTAAGTAGCTATCTTAAATGATGTATATACCTTGAATCTCTTTTTTTCTTTTCGAATACACAGGTTCGTCCCCTCTTGCACATTTCCCAGATCGGACCTCTGTTTGCACTTTGAACCCTGTTGCAGTCACGACCCTCCAACCTGTCACCAAATCGCATCACTCCAGACTTTGAACCCCACTCCAGAGACCGATCCATAATCAAAACGCACAATCAGTCAACACTCAAACCAAATGGAACTCCTCAGCTATGTACTGAATATCGCAAAGCCCCATTTTTCACCATTTCCATCATCGTGTTTCTCAATAAATAGCTCCCCTTCCCTGAGTTTCGATTTTAGAAAATGATGTGATATTCAAATCGCAACCCTCCAGAAATTCCAAAACCGCACCCAAAAACTTAATCATGAAATTGATTCAACTCCTTTCCAGTTCGCGACTTCCTCAAGCACACAATATGGTGCGAACATTCTTGTAATCGCATCCGTCAAAATTCCCACAAACAAAACCCCTCCATAGGATAATCCTACCGCCCCCTTCGATTCACGTTCAACATTACCAAATTCATCAGATTCCATGCCCCATCTCACTGCGTTCTTCGATTGATTTCCGATTCACCCCATCGCACAATATATGAATTCGATAAATGGATATGAGGTGAAGTATTTGATTTGGAAAGATGAAGAGGGGGGCGAAGAGGAATTGTTGCGATTTCAAAAGGACGCGGGCATTTTTTTATTTCAATTGGAGCTTGCGATTTGTTTTTAGTTATTGAAAAATGGAAAGGAACATAAAGAGTATGTCGCGTTATTATAAAGAGAGGAAACTTAGCTCTCAAGGAAATTTTGTCTGTATGGTACAATAACTTTAATGTGATTTGATTAAAGAGATCTTTATTCTTTTAATATGGATTCTAATTTGATTTAAAGGGATTTTATCCTTTTTAAATAGATATCGATTTGATTTTCGATTTGATTTTCATCTTATCCATTACAATTATCCCGGGGTTTGCAACTTGAGACCGTAACCGCTATTTTCATGCACCGACCGACATTTCAATGTTATAATGCTACCCTGGACATTACGGGATATATTTTGAAATTTATTTCGAATGTGTATATATAACATAACCATATTAAATCTATATAATATAATTTAAATTCAGAAACAAATAAATTCTCCGAAAATAAAATATATTTATTATCATCTATATTCAAATATAATTAATACTGATCATCTGAATTGTTTTGATCTAGTTTTTAAATCACGAACTGAATTATTTTTCGTATTATTATAATTTAATATATTCGATATTAAATCAAATCGATAGCTAAATATAAAATTCATTTATATTATTAATTCAATATATAAAACCAAATTAAATATTTAAAATAAACTGTTCGAAAAATCCAGGTCGTTACAGAAGAGGAATAAAATTGTATGTACATGTTTCCTAATTTGTTGGGTTTGAATGATTTTATGAGCCAATTGGCTAGCCGCTTGGCTTTTTCTTTTTGAGATGAGAGGGCCTGTGTGGCGGTTTGGGGATTTTCCCGATGCTCCCCGTACAAAGGAGGTTATGGTGAAATTTTTCGAAAATTTAGGGTGTTAGCCAAATTTTTGAAAAATTAGGAATTCTTAGAAACTGAAAAGTTGAAGAATGAAAGTTGAGTTGATTAGTAAAACAACTTTCATCTCCGTTCCTTTTCGAGGACGAAAAGATTTTAAGTGGGGGAGATTGTAACAATCCGGAAAATCAGAACCAATTTAAAATTTTTATTTTGGCAATTTTAATGAATTTTGAATATTTAAAATGATTTATTTTAAATATTAACGAATATAAATTTATTTTGAATAGAATTAGAACATATATATTGGTTTAAATCGAAATTAGAATGTAAATATTTATTTTAATTATAAAAGGAATTGGAAATGGCGCGGTGCATACTGAGATGATGGTAAGAGATCTAAAAGAGGGGCGGTGTGGGCGGCGCATTCCGATGGGGTCATGTGCATGCATGGGTCCGGACTAGGGAGGCTAAGACGTTGTGGCATAAGTAGATATGGTTGTGCACATCCTGAAAACGAAGGGTTTCTACTTTAGGAAGTGATACATCCTACTGTGGGGCTAGCACAGGGTATCTACCGAGTTAGGGAGCCAGTTGATTGGGGTAGTAATTAGGGTACATCTAGTCTCGCTTGTTTAGGAGCCCGTTATTATCCTTAGGGGTAACACCGGTATGTTCCGTTGGGCTGCCTGTTATTGTATGGGGTAAAACCTCTCACTAGAAGTACGCCTAAGTCTACCATCTTGTTAGGGATCATCTTGTTCATGTGATAGTAGGAATGGTGCAGAGAAAAGTATGAGAGAAGCGCAATGCCTGTTCTGTTCAGTTTACCTTGTCATACCTGCCTTATATGCTGTTATCTCTCTCTAACTTATATGCCTTCCATGACACTTTTATTTATTTATATGCTAAAAGTAACTGAGCTCACCAGACTTTATGTCTGACCCATTTTGTTTCCACTTCTTTCTATTTCGTTTCCCCCCAGGTTCTCAGGGAGGGTATACTCAAGCTTGATCAGGATTCTTCTTTCCTTCTGCTTGGAGCTGCTTAGATGTACTGCTTGATTTCATATCTTCTCTACTATGGCTATGTTTTAGGGATTATGCTTCTTTATTTATTGTACTCTGATGATTTATTACAAGACAGAAGTTTCAAGTTGATGTACTGGGTTTTATGGATTTCAGACTCATGATGTAACTATGTTTTGAACCATGATGTTTTCTGCTCAATAAAGTTTTAAAATTCCACTTTTATTTTTATATCTGTCTTGTAATGTTTCTATTTCTGTTTACCTATAACGCTTCAAGAAACAAAATGCATTCTCTTAAAGAGTGACATTAACGGACGTGTGTTGTCACACTTGGTATTAGAGCAGAAGGTTACCAGAACGGATAAAAGATTTTGAAATTTGTTTTCAAAAAGGTTTTAAAAGAAAGCATTTTCAAAAGAAAAGTCTATTTTTAAGACATATTCCCCAAAGCCATACGTAATATCTTTCGATTCTCTGTTTGAATCCCTTTTTCCTTTCCTTTTCAGCATGTCTGGGGAACCTAATATTCTTGAGGGCCTTACGATACTAGGATATTTCCATAGGTATCTTGAGGCCACGGTGCCTGCTGGTGGTCATGCAGACGTTCCTCCCCTAGATGCACCCGCTGTTCCTCCTCCTTATCCTCCGTGTGTTGATAATTTCTCTAAGATATGCAAAGATTTCTGTGCTTTGAGCGGAAAACCATTCCGAGGAACTGAGACTTTTATATAAGCAAGGAATTGGCTTAAAGAGACGGAGGATTGGTTTGGAATTTTTGAAGTTGATGATCGTAGGAAGATTCAGTTAGCCGTTTGGTAGGTGAAAGATGAGGCTTCATTCTGGTGGGAGGTGATACAAGCGGGACTTCCAGTTGAGACATGAGATGATTTCCGATAGAGGTTTGAAGTGAAGTTTCTTTCTCAAGCCGAGCAAAGTATGCAAATGGAAAGGTTTTTGGAGCTTAAGCATGGAAGCATGTATGAGAAAGAATATGTTATAAATTCAATCAATTTGTGAGGTTTGGTTTGGAGCTAGTGAATACCCCGCACAAGAAGGCTTTGAGGTTTGCTAGAGGATTGAATGAACCCCTTCATGGGTTGGCTATGTCTCATATTCCGATGGGAGTAACTTTTGAGAAGCTCATTAATATGGCGTTAATGCAGGAGGAAGATAAAGGTGAAAAGAAGGAGGCTAAGGTTGAGGAAACACAAAACAAGAAAGTGTGGCCCAAGAAAGGGCAACAACAAAAAGAAAAGAAGGGCGGAAAGGACGGCAAGGCTAGAGATAAGAGGAAGTGCCATAATTGTGGACGCGAGGGTCATTTGATCAAGGACTGCAAAAGAAAGAAGAATGCTTGTTTCAATTATAGAGTGGTCAGACACTTTTCTAAGGGGTGCCCGAAGAAGCAAGAACAAGGCCAAAGGGTAGGATCTTCGGGAGGGAAGGTGCATGCTCTCGCAGCAGGTGCGCCAGATAGAGGTAGTAAAGTTTCCATTGAAGGTTTGATTTCTCTTTCCAATCATCCTGTTAGAACTCTTTTTGATTCGGGCGCTTCGCATTCTTTTATATTTGATTATGTGGTTGAGTCTTTGCACCTTAGTACTAGTATGGTTTTGGATCCCATTGTTGTCTCAAACCCCATTGGGGGTATGGCTCATTTGTCCATGATTTGTCGGGGTTTGAGAATATCTGTGTTAGGTGTTGAATTTGAACGCGATGCATATGTGCTTGGTTTCATGGGCTATGCTTTGATTCTAGGGATGGATTGGCTAGCCATGTATGGTGTCATTCTGGATTGTGAGAGGAGGTTCGTTAGACTTTTGACTTGCCATGGGAGGACCCTCGAGATATCTTGTGACCCTAAAGGGTATGTCATGCTTAGTTTCCCAGAGTCACTTGATGCATCCATCAATGATATGTGATCTGTACCAGTATTCTGTGAGTATCTTCATGTTTTTGATGAGGTTCGGGGCTTACCCCCAAGGAGCGAGGTCAATTTCCGTATATACTTGGTGTACAATGCAAAGCCAGTTGCATTTCCTGTGTGCCACATGATTCTAAGAGAAAGGAGGGAGCTTAGCAAGCAAGTAGGGGAGCTACTCGAGAAAGGGTTTATTAGGCCAAGCATATCTAAATGGGGTTCTTTGGTGGTATTCATAACTAAGGCGGATGATTATCTTCGCTTATGTGTAGATTATAGAGAGTTGAATAAACTCACTAAAAAGAACAGGCACCCACTTCCGAGGATAGATGATATGTTTGACCAGCTTGTTGGAGCATCTTTTTTCTCTCAGTTAGACTTGGACATGGGATTTCATCAGTTGATGGTGGCCGAGGACAGTATAAACAAGACTGCTTTTAGAACCCTAGATGGTTTCTTCGAGTGGCTCGTCATGCCTTTTGGGTTGACGAATGTACCCACCTATTTTGTTGATCTGATGAGTAGGGTGTTTCGGGAGTTTCTAAATAAGTTCGTTGTGGTCTTTGTTGATGACATCTTGATTTTCTCGAAGAGCAAGGAAGAGCATACCCGACATTAAGGAAGGTTTTGAAGACTCTCTGTGTGCACCAGCTTAAGGCGAAGTTTTCCAAATGTCATTTTTGGAGAAGGGATGTGAGATTTCTAGGGCATGTAGCCTCTAAAGATGGGATACCAGTGGATCCCGCGAAGGTAGTCGTAGTTCAAGATTGACAGATCCCAAAGAATGCAATAGAGGTGAGAAGTTTTCTTGGACTAGCGGGCTATTATTGGAAGTTCATTAAGGACTTCGTAAAGATATCAACCCCACTCACCAGACTGACGAAGAAGAATCTGACATTTTCTTAGGATGTAGATTGTGATGATGCTTTCCTGCGATTAAAGAGGGCCCTGACAACAGCCCCAGTCTTGACCTTGCCCAATAGGAACAAATTGTTCACAGTGTACACTGATGCATGTGGTATAGGGCTTGGTGTGGTTATGATGCAAGAGGGAAGGGTTGTATGTTATGGAGGTAGACAACTAAGAGCTCATGAGAAGAACCACCCTACCTATGACTTAGAGTTAGCCAACATAGTATTCGCGCTTAAGTGTTGGCACCATTATCTACTAAGAGAGAGATTCGAGTTGTACACCAATCATGAATCTCTTAAGTACTTGTTCTCGCAGAAGGATCTTAATTTAAGGCAACAAAGATGGATGAAGTTCCTAGCATCCTATGACTTTGAGATTGCTTATACCCCTGGAAAGGGTAATGTGATGGCATACGCATCGAGTATGCAGAGGATGGCCTTAAGTCCTATGTTGGTAGAGAGGAAAAGCTTGGATTTTATATCGACTTTTGACTTTAGACCCTCCACCGAGTTTATACCTGGTTTATTGGCATCACTAGAGGTGCGATCTACTCTTTTGGATCAGATAGGAACTTCGCAGCCAGAGGATCCATAGATTTCAGACATCTTGGATTGGCTCAGTAGAGAGGAAACTTCTAGTCACCTCAGTGGATATTCCACAGACGATGGAGGGCGGTTGCGACGAGATGGAAGGCTTTGTGTTCCCCAAGTTGAGAGTTTGTTGAAGACAGTCCTTGAGGAAGCCCATCATTCTAGGATGACTATTCATCTAGGCGGTGATAAGATGTATAGAGATATGAAGAGTATTTTCTTTTGGGCTGGGATGAAGAAAGATTTAGCAGAGTTTAGTAACATCCCTGAGATTTTGAGGCAATAATTTTATAAGAGAATACGTTAGAATTTAAAAAATCTGCTTTTAAATTGTATAGACCTAAAAGTCACATTTTGCATACGGATGAATTTAGACTCGAAATCACTTCCATTGAGTTCGAAATGTCGTTTGTGTGCTCGGAAACAATAAGCTTCGATATGTTTCGAGTTCATGAAAATTGGCACTTGGGTTGGGTCTTGGTATAGCTAACCTAGCTCACCATATAACCCCCCAAACCAACCTTTTTCTCTTCATTCATTATCCCTCAACAAAGAAAATATAAAATGGGGAAAGGGAATGGGAAATAGAAATTCCTAAGCTAGGTTTTGCAATTAGATGCTCAAATCAAAAGGGAAATCAAAGAGACAACATAAGTAAGTTTCTCCATCTTCTCATTCTTGTTTTGTCTTCGATTTTTGAAATTTCATTTGACCTAATTACTAGGGAACTCATTTATATGAGCTTAGGTTGAAGATTACCAAGATATATTGGAAGAGAGGTTGTCTTAGCTTGTCATTGATTCGATCTCTTGCTTTAGCAAGCAAAGCTGAGAACTACTTAACCGATTAAGGGCTAGTTAATTAGTTGAGTTGTGTGTTGAACATTGGTTCCTAATTCAAGTTTATTATGAAGTTAAATAATGATTAGCATATTAAAAATATGATTTTTAATTGGTACATGTATACTTGTTTAAGTAAGTGAGTTCATAGAACTCACATCTATGCCTCATGCATTTATGCATGTCTAGTATGCCCTTGGCATATGTATGTTTTGTGTGCTCTTATCACATATGTGTTGTGTGTGCGTTGCATGTGTAATGTTTAGTTTTCATGAATTTGAGTATTAAAATGTTGTAAAAGAAAATCCTTTGCATCTTCGTTAATGTGTGTATATGCATGTTGTTTTTGTGCTTTAGAGAACCTATGCAAGCTATCTAAACATTTGGATTTTCAATACGGGAAGTCCAGGGCTTGCCCGAGGTTGATTTAGAAGTCGTAAGCAAACAAAACAGTTATTTGCATTAGTTAGACGTCTAAACCGACGCAACAGATGTCTGATTTTGCTCTGTGGAAAGTTATTTGCGTTAGTCAGACGTCTGAACAAACGCAAAAGACGTCTGATTTAGCTCTCGCCCAGGAAAATAATTATTTGCGTCAGGTCAGATGGCTGATTTATCTCTCGGGAAATTATTTGCATCAGTTTAGACGTCTGAACTGATGCAACAGACGTCTGTCAGGGGGCAAAATAGTTGAATTCTTAAAACAATCATAACTTTTTCATACGTTGTCGGAATTCAGCGAAACCAGGTCCGCTGGAATCGTAACGACGAACACTACAACATGAGAACATATAAAATGAATTATGGACATGTTATGACTTAAGTATATAATATATGGTTTGGAATTTATAAATCTTTTAACTAAGATTTAATGGAAAATTTTCCAAAGTGAAGTTTTCCAATTTAATAAACAAATTGGAATCGGATGGAATTCGATTTAATAATAAGCGAGATGAGCTTTTGTGAATGAAGACCGCTACTGTTTGTGGAATTTAAAAGGCTTTGTCGTTATTCCACTTATAATATTAGTTTGATACGGAAATTTATATCGATTACAACTGATCGGATTTCCATGAAGGTTCCATATTAAATGGAAGAAAATTTTGGGTTTATTGTGAACTGTGTTTTAAATTACATTTGTTCTTTAACCCAAGTAAAGGCCAGATTAATTTTCTTAAAAGTTGAACAATCATTAAGTAATGAGTTTCAGAGATTAAAACTACGAAGAGTTTTAATAAATCTTTAATTAGATTGGAATGAATGAATGGTAATTATATTTACCAAAACATGAGATGCGGTATAAAGCAAATATACCTGGTTGTTGATATTGATTATGATTGATTGTTTGGATTGTGCTCAACTAGTTTATGAGCAAAATATGTTTTTACATTTAGCATTGGGTTGGGTATAAATATTTGAATGCTATCATCTTGTGAAACACTTCACGATTTGACTTTGAGCTGTTTATTGATGTTATTGAGCTCATTTCAAATTTAATGAATGATTTTGAAATGAGATTTCCTTAAGTGAAAAGAAAAGTTTTCCCGATTTTGGACAGGGAATGTTTTATAAAAATGTTTTATAAAACAGAAAGGATTTCGAGGGCTAAACCCGAAATGATTTAGAAAACTATTATGCATTTGACATTGTAATTCATCACATAACCGATTAGTTGCTATTGTTGATATCTCTGTTTGGTGGCGGAGAATTTACTCTCTTACTTAACACCCTTCTTTGAGACGTACGAGCTCAAAGGTTATGTGATTAATAGTGATTGATTATATGTGTGAATTGCTATTGAAAAGTACTATAGTTTGAAAGTACTTGTGATTATTATGTTGTGAAATGATTTTCCCTACTTCGGGATATGAAATGATTTGGTATGTGGCTAAAGATTCGGGTAACCCTGGATGACTAAAAGTGCAAGGGCGGTGTATTTTCCCCGAAGGCGTGGGATGTTTCACCGTCAGTGTAGTCTGCTCCATAGTGGGAGGTGCACACACACACACACACACACACATATATATATATATATATATATATATATCGAGTTGGTGAGGCGCGTACAGCCTTGTCTAAGGGTTGAATACCTCCCGATATTTGGTTGCATATTTATTTGTATGCATTGTGATATTTTGGAATTCATATTTCCAAATGTTTTTGGTTTGAGATCCCGAAGTGAAATCTATTTTGATATGAAATCTAGATATGTATTCCAAATGATTTAAAATAAGAAATCGGGAAATAAAGTCCAAAGGATTAATTTATGTAAAGTGAATTGGATTTTGAAAATTTAAATTTAGGATTAAGCCTAAATGGGTAGATTCGAAAATTGCATGTTGTGTGATGCATTGCAGATTCCATAATTTTATTTATGGTAGTTATTTATGCACTGACAATCCAGTGGAGTAAACTCGTTCCATGACATACGTCGTGGTCCCATGATATGCCATATTTTACATAAATTAATTATAACTATAAAGTTTCTTATACCAGTCTCATGACTGACTCGTAGTTTGTTTTTCCCTTGCAAAATCGGGTACCCATATTTTCCACACGGGCAGTCGAGTAGTTTGTTTTGCAGATTATTTCATTGAGCAGGATTCTGGATTGAAGCTTAAAGCTGTGTCTAGAGCATTGACAGTCTTCCGCCATGCATTATATTACATTTATTGTAAATTTATCTTCTGCTGTATAATTTTCGATGTACTCTAATATTCTGTACTCTGATGTAACATTATTATGGTATTAATAAAAGTCTTTTGTTGTTTGTTCTGATGTGTTGTGCACCCAAAGTTAATAATCCGGGGTTTTCCGACTTTCGAATATGGCCTTGCGGTCGATTCGAAGGGCGGGGAAATTCAGGTTGTTACAAACTGGTATCAAAACTTTGGTTAACTCAAATCTTTGGGGTACAACTCGTTAGAACATAATAAAAGACTCATTTGAGATAGGATTAATAACATCCTATAAGAATATCATTAGAGATGGGATCTGTAGTATCCTAGAATGAGTTGCTCATTGGAGACGGGGTCAGTAATTCCCTAGAATGAGTTAAGAGTATTACGTATATGAGAGAGCGTATTCATAATAAGGAATAGATTTTCAAAATCGGTTTTGAAAGGTTATATTTTAAATAATAAACTTACTTACGTCTGCGTTCCTTTTCGGGGATGAAAAGTTTTAAGTTGGGGAGAGTAACATCCCTGAGATTTTGGGACAAACTTAAAATTTATTTTTAATATAATTTCATAAGAAAATACATCAGAATTTAAAAATTCTGTTTCTAAATCGTATAGACCTAAAAGTCACATTTTGCGTTGTTAGACCAAAAAATGGTCCTAACACCCAATTTATAATATTTTGTAGAGAATAATGAGGAATCATGAACAAAAAGCAAGAAAAATCAATCAACACACGGAATTTATAGTGGTTCGGCATTAACAAGCCTACATCCACTTCATAGCATCTTAATTCATTCAGAAATTACAAATACAATGAGTATAGATGCTCAAGCACTCAATTACAAAGAATAATACTCTCTGAATTCATTGATTTTATTAAAGAGGATGAAGGTTCTTCGTTGGCAGCCATGGCCGAAATAGGTAGAGCTTCCTTGAGGCCAAAAAAGTCCCTTGAATGACTACGAATTCATGTATATATAGGCAGAAATTCGGCTAGGGAATAGTGGCCACGTGGAGGCTGGAAAGGGGATCTCGAAACTTGGTTGAAGTAGTGGAAAACGTGGGGAAGTTGCTTCCATTTCGTGGGTTGACACGTGGAACCGGGTCCATGATAGTAGGCACGAGAGTAGGTCTTCTTTGAATGACAGTTGCGTGCTTCAGGCAAGCGGATCGGGCTAGCTATTTCCGATCCGAACCGATGCTCATCTTGCTAAATCTCCTCGTTGTGTACTCTCCAATCCGATCCGACTTGGGATATCTAATCCGATCCGATCCGAAGAGGGGGATCCGATCCGATCCAATCCGAAAGGAGGGATCCGATCCGATCAAAAAGGGGGATCCGATCCGGTGTCATTTGCATGTACAATTCAAGTTTTCCACCTTCTATTATTCCATCCAAGTGATCATCAATCAATGTAAGTTCATATTCAAATTCATGGCTTTGGGTAGCCTGGTCACAAAGCAGGCTAACATGCGTACAGATGAATTTGGACTCGAAACCACTTCCATTGAGTTCGAAATGTCGTTTGTGTTCTCGAAAACTATAAGATTCGATATGTTTCAAGTTCGTGAAAATTGGCATTTGGGTTGGGTCTTGGTTTAGCTAACCTAGCTCACCATATAACCCCCAAACCAAGCTCCTTCTCTTCATTCATTCTCCCTCGACAAAGAAAATAGTAAATGGGGAAAGGGAATGTGAAATAGAAATTCATAAGCTGGTTTTGCAATTAGATGCTCAAATCAAAGGGGAAATCAAAGAGACAACATGAGTAAGCTTCTCCATCTCCTTCTCCATCTTCTCATTCTTGTTTTATCTTCGATTTCTGAAATTTCGTTTGACCTAATTCCTAGGGAACTCATTTATATGAGCTTAGGTTGAAGATTAGCAAGCTATATTGGAAGATAGGTTGTCTTAGCTTGTCATTGATTCGATTTCTTGCTTTAGCAACCAAAGCTGAGAACTTCTTAACCGATTAAGGGCTAGTTAATTAGTTGAGTTGTGTTGAATGTTGGTTGCTAATTCAAGTTTATTATGAAGTTGAATAATGATTAGCTTATTAAAAATATGATTTTTAATTGGTACATGTATACTTGTTTAAGTAAGTGAGTTCTTAGAACTCACATCTATGCCTCATGCATTTATGCACGTCTAGTATGCCCTTGGCATATGTATGTTTTGTGTGCTCTTATCACATATGTGTTGTGTGTGCATTGCGTGGTGATGTTTAGTTTTCATGAATTTGAATATTAAAAGGTTTTAAAAGAAAATCCTTTTGCATCTTCGTGAATGTGTGTATATGCATGTTGTTTTTGTGCTTTAGAGAGTGTATGCAAGCTCTCGAAATATTTGGATTCAATGCGGGAAGTCCGGGGCTTGCTCAAGGTTGATTTAGAAGTTGTAGGCAAAGAAAACAATTATTTGCATCAGTCAGACGTCTAAACCGACGCAACAGACGTTTGATTTCGCTCTCTGGAAAGTTATTTGCGTCAGTTAGACGTCTGAATAGACGCAACAGTCGTCTGATTTAGCTCTCGGCCAGGAAAATAATTATTTGTGTTAGGTCAGACATCTAACCGATGCCACAGACGTCTGATTTATCTCTCGGGAAATTATTTGCATCTGTTCAGACGTTTGAACCGATGCAACAGACGTCTGTAAGGGGGCAAAATAGTTGAATTCTTAATACGATCATAACTTTTTCATACGTTGTCAGAATTTAGGGAAACCAGGTCCGTTGGAATCATAATGACGAACACTACAACATGAGAACATATAAAATGAATTATGGACATGTTATGACTTGAGTATTTATTATATGGTTTGGAATTTATAAATCTTTTTACTAAGATTTAATCTAAAATTTTCCAAAGTGAAGTTTTACAATTTAGTAAACTAAATTGGAATTTGATTTAATAATAATCGAGATAAGCTTATGTGAATGAAGACCACTACTATTTGTGGAATTTAAAAGGCTTTGTCGTTATTCCACTTATAGTATTAGTTTGATACAGAAATTTATATCGATTACAACTAATCGGATTTCCATGAAGGTTCCATATTAAATGGAAGAAAATTTTGGGTTTATCGTGAATTGTGTTTTAAATTACATTTGTTCTTTAACCCAAGTAAAGGCAGGATTAATTTTCCTAAATGTTGAACAATCATTAAGTAATGAATTTCAGAGATTAAAACTGAGAAGAGTTTTAATAAATCTTTAATTAGATTGGAATGAATTAATGGTAACTAAATTTACCAAAACATGAGATGTAGTATAAACCAAATATACTTGGTTATTAATATTGATTGTGATTGATTGATTGTTTGGATTGTGCTCGACCAGTTTATGAGCAAAATATGCTTTTACATTTAGCATTGGGCTGGGTAGAAATATTTGTATGCTAACATCTTGTGAAACACTTCACGATTTGACTATAAGATGTTTAGCGATGTTGTTGAGTTCATTTCAAATTTAATGAATGATTCTAAAATGAGATTTTCTTGAGTGAAAAGAAATGTTTTTCCGATTTAGGATAGGGAATGTTTTATAAAACATAAAGGATTTCGAGGGCTAAACCTAAAATGATTTGGAAAAGTATTATGTGTTTGACATTGTAGTTCATCACATAACTGATTAGTTGCTGTTGATAATGTCTGTAACAATTGAAAATTTCGCCCAATCCGAATCGATCGCTAAACCGACCAAGACCATCCGAAACCCCTGATTGTTTTAAGAACACGACACATCAGAATGCAAACAGAAGAACATTTAATTGTTTATTACAACAATTCCATTAGAATACAAGAATATACAAAGTATGAATAAAGATTACACATTTACTAAATATCAGAGATTACAATAAATTACATAGCATCGGAAAATAATACAAAACACAACTGAAAGGAGATATACGGATACAGAGCTTTCCGAATATCATTCCAGCTATAAATCAGGATCCTGTGAATATAAATCTGCAAAACCAAAACTACTAGCTGCCCGTGTGGAAAATAAGGGCACCCAGAGTTTAGGTTAAAACAATAAACTCCAGGTCAGTCATGTGACTGGTGTGAGAACTAAAAACCGTTATTAATCTTTATTTCTAAGTTAGGTAAATCAAGGGACCACGCCGTATAACACGGAACGTGTTTCCACCCAAGAGTACTAGTGCATAAAACAAACAGCGCGATGCTAAATAAAGAAAAATGAAGCTATTATAAGACCCAGGTCCCATCACACAATGCAACGCAAGCCGGAGGATAGGGTTTTACCTTATAATAGCCAAAGAATGCTTGATACGCTAAATTTCATCTTTTATTATTACTATAAGTGAAGAAAACAACTTCAAATATAAATGTATCAATCATAGGTGGCATGGGTACCATATATCATGTCGCCATACTAGTTCTACAATTAAAACCGCAAAGGTCGTATTGGAAATTAGATTTCCGTCATGATTCGAGGCAAGGGGCAAGCTCCTCTCCGTTCGAGACACTCTAGAAAATGTCTCAGGACCACACACAGCGATCCTTGGAATCGGTTGGGCCGGTCCTCTCTTACTTTTGAGGATTGGCAATTCCTGAACACACGTTTCCCGGTCCTATCAGACCTATATCCGAGGCGCCTCGCATTCCAAAACTACATAGGTAAAAAGTATATAAATGTCAGGGCTGGTAGGTCACTGACATCACCCATAGCTAGAAAGAAACGTCGTGTTCTCCAAACGGTCTTTATCCCGCTTTTGACTCATACCGAGGTGTGAGGCTCGCGAATTAACGCTATACACAAAGCTATGCCACATAGGCTGTGCTTTGATCATCAACCACAAGACTTTGCTTTTCAACAGAAACCTTGATCATTTTCCACTTAGGCATGCCACACAGACAATTCACTTTATGCAATTGATATCCATCAATATATAACCTCTGAGCTCATACGTCTCAAAGAAGGGCATTAAGCAAGAGAATAAATTCTCCGTCGCCAAACAGATATATATTTAATAGAAATCAATCACACAGAATAAAATCCAATGTCAGACACACAGTCCATTTACAAGTTCGTTCTGGGTCGGAACGAAACCGGAGGCACTTTCCTTGCATATCTGTCGATCTTCAAGTACGCCTGGACGATCTCCAACTTATTCCCTCATCTTGGGTGTACATCCCAATCAAGATTGTTAGGAATCAACCAAACGACGTGAAGACCCCCGGTCTTCAACCACCATCTTCACCTTCGATATATCGACGAATCGGTTATTCAGAATGGGTATAAACCAGGCCTTACTGAATAACCCGCGTATAAAATAAACAAGTTTTACACAAACACAACATACGCCTCATTCCAATTCAGAATATTCTTTTATTCAAATTTTCACATTCCTAGGGAACGGTTCCCATTAATTTTATCAAAGATAAATTCTTCTAAATTTATTCTTTAATCTTCCTTTGGATATCATTTCAAACCATGTTAAGGTTTTCCAAACTAGTCGGGATTAGCGAACCACACCGAAGTAATTATTTATTTTATTTCCCAATCCCAACCTATTCATCCCATGGAGCAAAACTGGTAATACTCCATATCTAACACCCCGGTATTATCGGTAAATATTAATTACCATTTCACGTTCAAATCTAATTAAAGATTTAACTATCGCTTTGGAGCAAAACTGGTGATACTCCATTCTCGATCACTTTAATCTAATTAAAGACTCATTAAAACTCCACTTAGTTTTAATCTTCCCAAAAATCAATATCCTGTCTTTAACTGGGTTAAAGAACCAATGTCATCTAAAACACGGTTCACGATAAACCCAAAATCACATTCCATTGTTAATCGAGTTAAAGAACAGGTGTTATTCAAAACACCACTCATGATAAACCAAAAACGAATTTAAATTAAATTCCAATTAAATACTAATTAACTGGACAATTTCACTAAATCTTAATTAAAAGATTTATTCTTTTCTAAAACTGGGTTCAAGAACAGTGTTATTTAAGACACCATTCACGACGAACCCAAAATCCCATTTGATATTAAATACAAGGCTCTGAGTAGAAAATATATTGGCTTATATTCAATATGAAATTCTGAAACCAAAAAATATCATATCGGAAATAACGATATAAATATATCTTTCCAATTTCCACAACCATATCTGCATAATCATGAAATCCAACATCGAAATATTCCGAAGATAATTTCGATTCAAATCCATTCCAATTCGTATATTGGAAATTCTGATTATTTTAAAACCACTTCAAATCCGATTTATTTATTCAAAAATATTGGATTATAATTCTAGTTCATAACTATTTCATTTTGATAAGAATATATTTTTATCCCGTTTAAATATGGGATTTTTCACCCCAATTCTTTCTAAATCATTTATTATGATTTTACACAAATTATTGATATTTTTAATAATTTTATCAAGGCTCATACAGTCGATTTCCAATAACGGTCGTCGAACTGCACTTACAGCGACCTTTTCCAAATTTGATTTGGACATAATTCGAAATCTAACCATTAGATTTCAAATCTCTTATATTCATTGGAAAGCTCTTTTCGATACGAACCCAACGGTTCCGGATTCAGGAGAATCCGACGGTCGGATCTCGCGTAACGTCAATTCGGAGTCAATGGTCGAAATTCGCGAACTACCGCGGCGCGGCGCGTTCTATTCAGGCCATTTAATATATATAATATATATATTATATATACTTCGCCGATTTCAATTCTAAACGTATTTTATAAATCGTTTAAATTCGTTTTCGAAACAATTTCAACTTTATATTCAATTTTAAATCAAAATTGAATATTCCATATCATTAATATATAAATGATAATATTTTCATAATATTAGATTTTGGAATCACTTCCTTTTCTATATTCATTATAAAAACGAATATAATCGATATAAATATCGTTCGCGTCAAAATGGCGCAAATCTAATCAACACGGCATTATATATTTCAGTAACTTCGTTATTCTATTCAATAAATGAACATTTTCTTCAACACATGAATATATACTTTATTCAACACATGAATATTTATTAATTCTTACGTACTATAAAAATGTGAATTTTATTGTATAAATATTTTATTCAACACATGAATAGTTTCAACTCATGAATATTCTCAACACATGAGTATCGTCAACACATGACTATTTTGTTTATTCAACACATGAATATTTATTTTCCTGTTCTGAATATTATTTTAAAATATTCTTTATTTTCTAAATTGGAATGAGACCCAATCAATTACCATATAATATTATTTATATGGATTCCATGCAACACATGTATATAATAGCAACGATAAATAATCAACCATCATCTAGAGTGCACCGCACAACTGCATAAGCATTAAATATAAATATTTAACGCTTACAACAACCTGTCAATCAAACGATCGAAATACCACTAAACAATTGGGATTAGTGTACGCCAAATATCATCCCAACATCTGTGTGGGGTTTCAAGTCAACAAACACAGATTTTTATTTGTGTAGTTGGGCGACGTGTAAAATTTATTGTCCCAATCAATATCAGTCAAATCAGTGTACATAAAAAAATTGTCTGATTTGTAAATGAATATTTATTTATTCACCTCACGTTAAATTTATATTTTTAACTATATAATATTTTATTTCAACACATGAGTATATTTCCATTCATATCAATTTTCACCACACAACAAAATCAAACTAGTCGTCCATGGTATGTGGACTACGGGTGTCGGGTGCTGCTAAACACCATCTGCATCCTAGTATATATTTTTAACTAGAAAACAAGAATTAAAGTGAGAAGTTCTCACCGAGAAGCTAAACCAAACACCGCGACTCTTCATATGTAGAAAATCTTTCCGTGTTTCCTTTTGTCACTTTCGTTGTCCGTATTCACTACATATATAAAAATCACATTTTTATATGGTATTCATATAAAATAAAATCACATCTTTATATGGTTTAAAAATCATACCTTTGCTTAATTAAAAATTAAATCTTTTTATATTTAAAAATATAACCTTTTCTAAATTAAAGATCTAATCTTTCTATTTCAAGAATATAATCTTTTCCTTTCATAAAAATATGGTCTTTTCTTTCGTAAAGATGTAATCTTTCTACAAATAGAAATCATTCCTTTTCAATTATAAAAATCCTACCTTTCATGTATATAAAAATCAAAATTTTACTTCGCAATTATATATATATATATAAATCGTATTTTTATATCTCTACTACATATGTAAAAATCACTCCTTTACACTGCTACTTCCATGATAAAAAATATATTTTTATCTTGATAGTAATATAATAAAAATTATGTTTTTATTACTCTACATACATAGAAACTATATTTTTACCTCGCTACATACATAAAAATATAACTTTTACTTATCTATCTATATAAAAATTATATTTTTACTTCTCTATCTGTATAAAAATTATATTTTTATCTTACTACAATATAAATAAAAATCGTATTTTTATAACGCCTTCACATATATGAAAATCATATTTTTCCTTCCGTGAAAAATCTAATTTTTTCTTACTTCAAAAATCAAATCTTTTCTATTGAGTAAAAATCCAAACTTTCCTTATACAATGTCATATACAATTTACCATTTACAGTAAATCAAAATAAAAGAGTAAAAACTCACCTTTTTACTGTAAAAATCGGATCTCGGTTGCCGGAGCTCACAGTGGGGGAAGCGGAATCCGGCCAAAGGCGGTGCCGGCGTCAGGGAAGGCACGACAGGTCGGAGACGGGCCCATAGTGGCCGAGGCGGACGGTTCAGGGTCTGGAAGCTTTAGGGATTCGTGGTTTTCTCTGAGTTGGAATTGGGCATTGGCGATTTTCAAGTGGAGGAGGGATAATGGAGGGGGAAAGCGGTAGTGGGGCGCAGGCCGGAGCGGTGGGCGTCGTCGACGACGGTGGCGTGGGTTGGGGCATCACGGTTTTTCGTGTGTTCTTCTTCTTTTTTTCTTTCTTTTGAAACTGACGGTAAAGAGAAAGAGGAAAGGGGCGAGGGAGTGTTGACCAAATTTATGTTAATATATAATTTAATTTATTTAATTTCAAAAAGCAACATTTTTATTTGAACCCTAAATTGAAACCAACGACTATCGCCCCTAGCTAAATACCCCCATTCCAAACACAATAGGATATGTCCGGCAAGACAACTCTATCGTTTCGATTTGTTTCCGTCAAAATCAAAATATAAATCTATATATTGAATTTGAACGCACATTTCAATTTACCGGGGTCACATACGAACTCTGAAAATTGCAGAAAAATTATTTCTAGCTTCGTATTTATGATACGGTCCTAACAAAACTAATTTCGTCAAATTTGAAGACCGTTTGGAAAATGGCCATTTTCTGGTCGATTGAAATTGACTGAAACTGTTAAAACACTTTTAACTTCGCCACGCTCACATATTGATTCAGAAAATTATGAATTTTGAAACCTAGCAACAATTTGACATCCCGGATCCAACAAAAGTGGTTTCGTCGAAAACCGAGGTCGTTTGCAAAATTTTCATTTTTAAGAGCCAAAATTCCATAGCGACTATTCTAAAATTTCAACTGGGCATAACTTTTTATTCCCGCTATGAAATTTCAATTTTTCGGATTTGTTGGAAAGATATTTTCAAACAGATTCTAATATTTTTGGTTTCGCTAAAATCCGATTTATTTTGAATCCGGTACATTCATTTGAACTTTGAAATCGAAATTTCAAACTACCGCGCCATTTTCAATTCCTTTTATAATTAAAATAAAATATTTATATTCTAACGTCGATTCATATAAATATATACGTTCTAATTCTATTCAAAATAAATTTCTCGTCGTTATTATTTAAAATAATCCATTTTAAATATTCAAAATTCATTAAAATAGCCAAAATAAAAGTTCTAAATTGGCTCAGAATTTCCGGGTTGTTACAATCTCCCCCACTTAAAACTTTTCGTCCCCGAAAAGGAACGAAGCTGAAAGTTGTTTAACTAATCAACTCAACTTCCATTATTTTCTTTACGGCTTAAATTCTTTAACTTTTCAGTTTATAAGAACTTTTCAAATTTTTCAAAAAATTGGCTAACACCCTAAATTTCCGAAAAATTTCGCCATAACCTCCCATGCACCGGGAGCTTCGGGATATTTCAAATAGCCTCCCATGGCCCTCACCAATCCAATAGAAAAAGAAAAAGCCAATCGGCTCATAAAATCATCAAAAACCCAAGAAATACAATAAACATGTACCTATTTGTCGGGCAAACAATTTTATTCCTCTGCTCTAGCCTCCTTGCTATGACCTATTCAATGGATATACATGTATATGCATGCAATTGTAATAATTTTTCAATACAGTTCAATATTCGGTTCAATTTGGCATAATGGTTCAAAATTTTAATAAATGAAACCAATAATTAAACAACACAACCTGCAATCAATTAGTGAATTAACGTTTCAAATTCATAAGTTTGATACATATACAGAAAATCATGTTTTTGATGCCAAATCACAACAATAAACCTATCTAGTTTTGGTTCTCACACCAGTCTGATGGAAATATATAGATATCACACCTTTCGAAACTCGAACATAAATACTGATAATGCGGCCGCATTACCAGAATTATCTTCGGGCGACTAGAGTGTGATTCTATATCTATCCAGTATATTAAAACTTCGAATATACGTTCATGACGCGTATATGCAAAATCTTTATATACTCGATTGCCCAAATCTATACAAATAAAATATTCAAATACATAAACTTGAATTTAACTTTCAAAACAAAATTTGTTTTCAATTTTTTTTTCAAAAATTTCACTCTTTACACTCGTTCTAGGACACTACTGATCCCATCTCTAACGAGTAATTCTCATTGGATATTACTAATCTTGTAACACCCCGTATTTTCTGTGAACATAAGAGTAAAAAATCAAAGAATAATTAAATTGTAACAAAATAATTAAGGGAAACGGGTTGCGCCATTGCGTTCATCTCGAAATTCTGCTTGGAATAGAGTCCAAGTTTGCGTAAATCGGACTTCGTATGAAGAAGATATGGCCTTCAGAAGTTTCAGTAAAAATCAGCCCGGAATTCAAAAATTCAGATTCGAAATTCAAAAACATACACTCGGGCTGGGCGGGAAAATTCCCGCCCAGGGCCCAGGTCGACACTAGGGTCGACCTGGGTAAACAGGTCGACACTAGGGTCGACCCTAGGGTCGACCTCCCCCCTTCCCAGATCTATAGACAGATCCATTTTTCTGCACCTGGACGCCTTTCTGACCGGATTCATGAGCTCTAACCTATTTAAACACCCCAAACCCAGCTTTCTCTCCACACAATTTCATTTCTGCCTATACTCTGCCTCTATTCTAATTAAAAATAAAATAATGGCATCGCTACTCTGCTGAAACCTAGGATAAATCTAGTGTATCTTCTTCCATACTGAATAGGATTAAAACAACAACTAGTCTACATCAAAGGAGCGCCATTCAGTGTCAGAACACAGATTCCAGAATACAAGAATCGTTCCCTTTTTGTGAGTACAGTTATTTTCAGATATGAAATTTAATAATTATCTTGACATTTTTGTGAATCTGGATCTGAGGTTATGCATACTTTTCTGTTGATTTATTTTGACCGTGACTATTCTGTATCTGTTCTCTCTTTTCTTCCTTTTTGTTTATAGCCAGGCTACCACGAGCCTGCGCCAAATCTCATAAGAGAATAACGCATGAACGCTAATTTTGGGACAAATAATGAATATTGCATAATTGGACATGACTGATCTATGACTGATTTGAGAAAAGAACATAGGTTGTAAATTAAGATCTAGAATCAGTGCATACTATGTATAAAAGACTGTGATTTGAAAGAAGAATTATTATATGATAGCATATGACTTGGTATTTGGAATATAATGCATATTATAATGCAAGATCTGATTTTGAGGACTTAATACATGATTAAAATTTAAGATCTAGATTTTGGGGGCATATTTTATATCACGATCTATGACTTGAAAAGAGAAAAAAAAGATTTATGTGACTTAGGCGTAAAGATCTATACTAAATAGGTTAGCTATTAATGTGAATGCGCCTAAATATGGATTTTAGGATATTTGGCATCATAGGCTATAATTTGGCATAATTCATATTGTTTTGGACTTTTTAGAGAATATTCTGTACTGTGCAAAGTTTAATTAAAATTTGGGGCATATGTCGTATTATGAATTATGACCATGATTTAGGCATGTAAATTTAGGCAAGATATGTAAATAGAACTTTAAGAAATATTTAATCCGTTAAATCTGTTGAATTGCCTAATCTGCTAATCTGTTATCTGCTTAATCTGTTGAATTGTCTAATCTGCTGTTGTCTGCTTAATCTGTTGAATTGCCTAATCTGCTAAATCTGTTGAATCGCCTAATCTGCTAAAATTGTTATCTGCTAAATCTGTTGAATTGCTTAATCTATTGAAAAGCTGAATAATTATAAATTGGAGGCTTGATCTAAAATTGAGTAAAAACATGTTAATAAAACTTTGGATAATCTGCCGTAACTTGTAAAGAAGTTAAATCTGCTAAACAGATATAATTAATCTGATATTTTCTGTAAAGTGGCTATGACACGAGGTTAGACTTCGTTTGCGGTAGAAGCCTGGTCGGAACCAACCGGCTTAACCAGCGACCACAAACTGTCAGTCTAATGTGAGAGGTCGTAGGCATAACTAAAATATGCTTAGACACGAGGTTAGGTCTGGCTTGTGGCAGAAGTCTGCCCGGAACCGCCCGGCATATCTAGCGGCCACAAGCTACCGACCTAATGTGAGAGGTCTGTGCATTAATAATTAATTAATGCAAATCTAAGATAAATATGATACCTAAAACGTGTTGGGTGGATAGGGTTAAACAATTGGTCTGATGAATCTAATAAACCCGTTTCGTAAATCTGTAGGCCCAATACAAAGTTAGGTAAAACAATCTGTAAGCCTGTTAATTTGTATATCTGATCCGTTAGTCTAAGAACTTGTTAATCTGTATATCTGATCCGTTAGTGGGAAAACTTGTTAACTTGATTGTCTGATCTGTGAATTAGTAACCTGAACTCTGTCTGAATCCTGTAAACAAGTTAATCTGAAATCTTTTAGTCTGAGAACACAAGGTTAGGAAGGGAAATACTTGTGTCATCGGTTGTTTGGGAGCCATATTAGTCAGTAACCCTTTCTGGTATCAAAACTTTGACCCTACGCTATGTAGTGGTCCGGGCACGCTTACTGAACTAGTTATAAGCGGTTCATTCTGATAATGGCGAGGGGTGTTGATGGTGCATTCCAACCGGGTCATGTGCGTGCATGGATCCGGTCTGCTCTGAGGATGTAAGACATCGTGACATCTGTAAATAGGCCTGTGCCAATAGGTTGACACTTTAGGGAGTGATACACCCTACTGTGGGGCCGACACAGGGTATTTATGTATTAGGGAGCCGATCGCTTGGGGGTAGGACTAGGGTACACTTAGTTTTCGTCTGTTTCTGTTGGTACCGTCTGTTTCTGTTGGGTGGCGACACCTGTCTGTTTCTGTGTGGTACCGTCTCTTGGGATTGTAAAGGCCCATTACTAGTGTACACCTAATTCTAACATTCTGTTTCCTTAAGGATTATTTTGTTTCTGTCTCTGATTCCGTTTCCGATTCTGTTTCCGTACCTTCTGTCTGTTGGGGTGGTAAAGGCCCATTATTTGGGTGGTAAAGGCCCATTATTAGTATTCTGCTTCTGTACCTTCTGTCTGTTCGGGTGGTAAAGGCCCACTAATAGCATTCTGTTTCTGTAGAGATTATTCTGTTTCTGTTTCAGTTTAGACATTAGGGTAACACCTAATCCTGTTATACTAGTATTAGTGCAGAGAAGTGAGGACTAAGTAAAAAAGCTTAGCTTAGTCTATATCATTCTGTTAACCTGCTATTCCTGTTACGGTTATCTCTCATCCAGTTTTATTTACATGTCATGATACTATTATCTGTTTATATGCTGAAAGTCACTGGACTCACCAGACTTATGTCTGACCTAATTTGTTTCGCCTCTTTTCTTTCCGTCTCACCCAAGGTTTTTAGGGTGGAGACATAGGAGCTTGATTCAGATTCTCTCTGCTTGAAGTATTTGAAGTATTGCTTGGCTTTGGCTCTATCTTTCCATGGCAGTATATATTGGGGATTATGATTTTAAAAACTATGCATTCTGAAGGCTTTTGTACAAGACCGATATTTTGTACTTGAATTCTGATTTGAAAAGATGTAACCAAACTTCTTTCTGTTTCTGTTGTAATAATATTATAAATTTTGCAAGTACTATTTTATCTGTCTTGTAAATTTTTGTTCTGTCTACTAAAACGCTCCATCAAAGTTAAGGCATTCCCTTTGTGAGTGACCTTAACGGAGGTGGGGTGTTACACTTGGTATCAGAGCTGAAGGTTACCAGATTTGATAAAAAGTGTTGAAAACTATTTTCAAAAAGGTTTAAAAAGATGTATTTTCAAACATAGAGTTTATTTTGAAAAACATAATCCCCAAAGCCATAGCCTATCTTTCTATCCTTTGTTTTGAATCTTTCCTTTCCTTTCGTTTCAGCATGTCTAGGGATCTTAACCTTCCGGAGGGCGTACCGATACCTGGCTGGTTCAGGAGGTACCTAGAAGCTAGAGCTAATGATGTGGGCCCAACAAACATCCCTCCTCCCCCAGCTGCAGCGGTTCCTCCTCCTCCGCGCGTGAATACTTTCCCGAAGATATGTAGAGACTTTCTAGCCATGGGCGGGAAGAACTTTAATGGAACTTAATCCTTCGTGGAAGCAAGGAACTGACTCAAAGAAACTGAGGATTTGTTCATTATCTTCGAGGTGGACGATAGGCAGAAGATACAGTCGGCGGTATGGTTGCTTAAGGACGAAGCTTCTTTTTGGTGGGAGGTTACAAATGGAGAGCGTCTGGTAGAGAGACGGATGGATTTCAGGCATAGGTTCGAGATGAAATTTCTCTCGCGAGCGGAAGAGAGTCTATGGGTAGAGAGGTTCTTGGCGTTGAAGCAGGGGAATTCATCAATGAGAGAGTACATCAACAAGTTTAATTAGTTGGCAAGATTCGGCTTAGATTTGTTAAATACACCGCATAAGAAGGCACTAAGGTTTGCTAAAGGTTTAAACGAGCCGCTACACGGATTGGCAATGTCCCACATTCCTATGGGGGCTACCTTCGAGAAATTAGTTGACATGGCATTGATGGATGAAGAGGAAACCAAGAGTGAGAAGAAAGAAGAAAAGCTTGAAGGACCACAGAACAAGAAAGCGGGGCCGAAAAAGGAAACACAAAAGAAGGATGAGGGGTCTGAAGATAAGTAGGAGAAGAAGTGCTTTACTTGTGGAAGGTCGACCCATCTGAACAAGGATTGCAGAAAGAGGAAGGGCACTTGCTTCAACTGTGGAGAAATGGGGCACTTCACTAGGGACTGCCCAAAGAAACGAGGACAAGGGCAGGGGGCAGGACCAACTTCTGAAGGACAGGCGAATATCCTCGAGGCTCGTAGATAGGATAGAAATAGGAAAACTTTCTGTAGAAGGTTTAATTTCCTTATCTGATTGTGGAGTTAAAACTCTTTCTGATTTTGGCATTTTGATTCTGTAATTGAAACTCTGCACTTTAATACTAGTCTTGTTTCTGATTCCACATAGTCTCAAACCCCGTGAGGGTTACGACTCATCTGTTAGTGATATGTTGGGGATTGACGGTATCTGTGTTGGGCGTTAAGTTGGCTATGACACATATATTTTGGGTTTTTATCATGTTTAGTTTCCCAAGAATCATTTGGTAATCTGATCTGTACCGGTAGTCTGTAAGTATCTGAATATTTCTGAAAAGGATAGGGTTTTTTACTCAAAGCGTGAAGTAAATTTCCAGTTGGATATTTGTTTAATGAGAGTGATTCTCTGAGTGTCAATCTGATGTTGATTTCGGTCTTCGGGGTTGATACTTAGGGGGTTATTCTCTTAAATCGATGTCTAATAGGAACAAAGCTTTTGTTTTAATTATACTTGCTTCTATCACTCAGTTGTATCATATCGATCGAATCTTCGACCTTTAGGTAGAAACTAATGGGTGTAAACATGTGTTTGAGACATGATATGTTTGATGGTTGCAAGTGGATGCAAGTGGTTGCTCGTGGATGCATATACACACACTAGGCACTAGATCGGCTCAAAAACACTCTCATACTGCATATGGATGTGTGTGCATTTTTTTAAAATTATTATGGATGCGAAATGGTTGACTCAGCACATGGATGTTGCATATGAATGAACAGTTGTGCACTCATATAGAAATGATATGTATCAAATAGGAAAATTGCATACATGTTGGAGTCATGGCACTGACATAATTCGCATTAAGGAGGTCAACTGAATCAGTGGACCACCTAATCTTTGCATTAGATAAGGAACATATACACACACTTTTGCATATTTTCATACAACATTAGAAGTTTTCTAAGGACAATGGATGCTTGTGGATGATGGTCAAGTAGATGGGTGATTGGATGGTAGGACACATTCTTCCAAACTTGAAGATTTTGAGGACGAAATCCTTTAAGGAGGGGAGAATGTAACACCCCATATTTTTTGTGAACATAAGAGTAACAAATCAAAGAATAATTAAATTGTAACAAAATAATTAAGGGAAATAGGTTATGCCATTGCGTTCGTCTCGAAATTCTGCTTGGAATAGAGTCCAAGTTTGCGTAAATCGGACTCCGTATGAAGAAGATAAGGCCTTCAGAAGTTTCAATAAAAATCAGCCCGGAATTCAAAAATTCAGATTCGAAATTCAAAAACAGACACCCGGGCTGGGAGGGAAATTTCCCGCCCAGGGCCCAGGTCGACACTAGGGTCGACCTGGGTAAACAGGTCGACATTAGGGTCGACCTCCCCCCCTTTCCAAGATCTGTAGACAGATCCATTTTTCTACACCTGGACGCTTTTCTGACCGGATTCATGAGCTCTAACCTATTTAAACACCCCCAAACCTAGCTTTCTCTCCACACAATTTCATTTCTGACTATACTCTGCCTCTATTCTAATTAAAAATAAAATAATGGCGTCGCTACTCTGCTGAAACCTAGGATAAATCTAGTGCATCTTGTTCCAAACTGAATAAGATTAAAACAACAACTAGTCTACATCAAAGGAGCGCTATTCAGTGTCAGAACACAGATTCCAGAATACAAGAATCGTTCCCTTCTTGTGAGTACAGTTATTTTCAGATATGAAATTTAATAATTATCTTGACATTTTTGTGAATCTGGATCTGAGGTTATGCATACTTTTCTGTGGATTTATCTTGACTGTGACTATTCTGTATATGTTCTCTCTTTTCTTCCTTTTTGTTTATAGCTAGGCTACCACGAGCCTGCGCCAAATCTCATAAGAGATTAATGCATGAACGCTAATTTTGGGACAAATACTGAATATTGCATAATTGGACATGACTGATCTGTGACTGATTTGAGAAAAGAACATAGGTTGTAAATTAAGATCTAGAATCAGTGCATATTATGTATAAAAGACTGTGATTTGGAAGAAGAATTATTATATGATAGCATATGACTTGGGATTTGGAATATAATGCATATTATAATGCAAGATCTAATTTTGAGGACTTAATACATGATTAAAATTTAAGATCTAGATTTTGGGGGCATATTTTATATCACGATCTGTGACTTGAAAAGAGAAAAAAAAGATATATGTGACTTAGGCGTAAAGATCTATATTAAATAGGTTAACTATTAATGTGAATGCGCCTAAATATGGATTTTAGGATATTTGGCATCATAGGCTTAATTTGGCACATATTGTTTGGGACTTTTCAGAGAATATTCTATATTGTGCAAAGTTTAATTAAAATTTGGGGCATACGTCGTATTATGAATTATGACCATGATTTAGGCATGTAAATTTAGGCAAGATATGTAAATAGAACTTTAAGAAATATTTAATCCGTTAAGTCTATTGAATTGCCTAATATGCTAATCTGTTATCTGCTTAATCTGTTGAATTGTCTAATCTGCTGTTATCTGCTTAATCTGTTGAATTGCCTAATCTGCTAAATCTGCTGAATCGCCTAATCTGCTAAAATTGTTATCTGCTAAATCTGTTGAATTGCTTAATCTGTTGAAAAGCTGAATAATTATAAATTGGAGGCCCGATCTACAATTGAGTAAAAACATGTTAATAGAACTTTGGATATCCTGCCGTAACTTATAAAGAAGTTAAATCTGCTAAATAGACATAATTAATCTGATATTTTCTGTAAAGTGGCTATGACATGAGGTTAGACTCCGTTTGCGGTAGAAGCCTGCCCGGAACCAACCGCCTTAACCAGCAACCGCAAACTGTCAGTCTAATGTGAGAGGTCGTAGGCATAACTAAAATATGCTTAGACACGAGGTTAGGTCTGGCTTGTGGCAGAAGTCTGCCCGGAACCGCCCGGCATATCTAGCGGCCACAAGCTACCGACCTAATGTGAGAGGTCTGTGCATTAATAATTAATTAATGCAAATCTAAGATACATATGATACCTAAAACGTGTTGGGTGGATAGGGTTAAACAATTGGTCTGATGAATCTTATAAACCCGTTTTGTAAATCTGTAGCCCCAATACAAAGTTAGGTAAAACCATCTGTAAGCCTGTTAATTTGTATATCTGATCCGTTAGTCTGAGAACTTGTTAATCTATATATCTGATCGATTAGTCTGAAAACTTGTTAACTTGATTTTCTGATCTGTGAACTAGTAAACTGAACTCTGTCTGAAACCTGTAAACAAGTTAATCTGAAATCTGTTAGTCTGCGGACACAAGGTTAGGAAGGGAAATACTTCTTTCATCTGTTGTTTGGGACCCATATTAGTCAGTAACCCTTTCTGGCATCAAAACTTTGACCCCACGCTAAGTAGGGGTCCGGGCACGCTTACTGAACTAGTTATAAGCGGTTCATTCTGATAATGGCGAGGGGTGCTGATGGTGCGTTCCAACCGGGTCATGTGCATGCATGGATTCGGTCTGCTCTGAGGATGTAAGACACCGTGACATCTGTAAATAGGTCTGTTCCAATAGGTTGCCACTTTAGGGAGTGATACACCCAATTATGGGGCCGACACAGGGTATTTATGTACTAGGGAGACGATCGCTTGAGGGTAGGACTTAGGGTACACTTAGTTCTGTCTGTTTCTATTAGTACCGTTTGTTTCTGTTGGGTGGCAACACCTGTCTGTTTCTGCGTGGTACCGTCTGTTGGGGTGGTAAAGGCCCATTACTAGTGTACACCTAATTCTAAAATTCTGTTTCCGTAAGGATTATTCTGTTTCCGTCTCTGGTTCCGTTTCCGATTCTGTTTCCGTACCTTCTGTCTATTGGGGTGGTAAAGGCCCATTATTAGTATTCTGCTTCTGTACCTTATGTCTGTTCGGGTGGTAAAGGCCCACTAATAGCATTCTGTTTCTGTAGAGATTATTCTGTTTCTGTTTCAGTTTAGACATTAGGGTAACACCTAATCCTGTTATACTAGTATTAGTGCAGAGAAGTGAGGACTAGGTAAAAAGCTTAGCCTAGTCTATATCATTCTGTTAACCAGCTATTCCTGTTACATTTATCTCTCATCCAGTTTTATTTACATGTCATGATACTATTATCTGTTTATATGCTGAAAGTCACTGGACTCACCGGACTTATGTTTGACCTAGTTTGTTTCGCCTCTTTTCTTTCCGTTTCCCCCCTAGGTTTTTAGGGTGTTGACATAGGAGCTTGATTCAGATTCTCTCTACTTGAAGTATTTGAAGTATTGCTTGGCTTTGGCTCTATCTTTCCATGGAAGTTTATATTGGGTATTATGATTTTAAAAACTATGCATTCTGAAGGCTTTTGTACAAGACCGATATTTTGTTCTTGAATTCTGATATTGTGATTTGGAAAGATGTAACCAAACTTCTTTCTGTTTCTGTTGCAATAAAGTTATAAATTTTGCAAGTACTATTTTATCTGTCTTGTAAATTTCTGTTCTGTCTACTAAAACGCTCCATCAAAGTTAAGGCATTCCCTTTGTGAGTGACCTTAATGGAGGTGGGGTGTTACAAATCCAATCTCTGATGAATCCTTTCGTTTGGTTCTAATGTGTCTTGTTCTCGATCTCTGTAAACCAAAGCTCTGATACCAAATGTAACAATTGAAAATTTCACTCGATCCGAATCGATCGCTAAACCGACCAAGACTGTTCGAAACTCCTAATTGTTTTGAGAACACGACAAATCAGAACGCAAACAGAAGAACATTTCGTTGTTTATTACAACAATTCCATCAGAATACAAGAATATACAGAGTATGAATAAAGATTACACATTTACTAAATATCAGAGATTGCAATAAATTACATAGCAGTGGAAAATAATACAAAACACAAATGAAAGGAGATATATGGATACAGAGCTTTCCGAATATCATTCCAGCTGTAAACCAGGATCCTGTGAATATAAATCTGCAAAACCAAAACTACTAGCTGCCCGTGTGGAAAATAAGGGCATCCAGAGTTTAGGTTAAAACAATAAACTCCAGGTCAGTCGTGTGACTGGTGTGAGAACTAAAAACCATTATTAATCTTTATTTCAAAGTTAGGTAAATCAAGGGACCACGCCGTATAACACGGAACGGGTTTCCTCCCAAGTGTACCAGTACATAAAACAAACAGCGCGATGCTAAATAAAGAAAAATGAAGCTATTATAAGACCCAGGTCCCATCACACAATGCAACGCAAGTCGGAGGATAGGGTTTTACCTTATAATAGCCAAAGAATGCTTGATACGCTTAATTTCATCTTTTATTATTACTATAAGTGAAGAAAACAACTTCAAATATAAATGTATCAATCATAGGCGGCATGGGTACCATATATCATGTCGCCATACTAGTTCTACAATTAAAACAGCAAAGGTCGTATTGGAAATTGGATTTCCGTCATGAGTCGAGGCAAGGGGTAAGCTCCTCTCCGTTCGAGACACTCTAGCAAATGTCTCAGGACCACACACAACGATCCTTGGAATTGGTTGGGCCGTTCCTCTCTTACTTTTGAGGATTGGCAATTCCCGAACACACATTTCCCGGTCCTATCAGACCTATATCCGAGGAGCCTCGCATTCCAACAACCACACAGGTAAAAAGTATATATGTCAGGGTTGGTAGGTCACTGACATCACCCATAGCTAGAAAGAAACGTCGTGTTCTCCCAATGGTCCTTATCCCGTTTTTGACTCATACCGAGGTGTGAGGCTCGTGAATTAACGCTATACACAAAGCTATGCCACATTGGTCGTGCTTTGATCATCAACCACAAGACTTTGCTTTTCAACAGAAGCCTTGATCATTTGCCACTTAAGCATGCTACACGGGCAATTCACTCCACATAATTGATATCCATCAATATATAACCTCTGAGCTCATACGTCTCAGAGAAGGGCGCTAAGCAAGAGAATAAATTCTCCGCCGTCAAATAGATATATATTTAATAGAAATCAATCACACAGAATAAAATCCAATGTCAGACACACATTCCATTTACAAGTTTGTTCTGGGTCTGAACGAAACCGGAGGCAATTTCCTCGCATATCCGTCGATCTCCAAGTACGTCGGGACGATCTCCAACTTATTCCCTCATCTTAAGTGTACAACCCAATCAAGATTGTCAGGAATCAACCAAACGACATGAAGACCCCCGATCTTCAACCACCGTCTTCACCTTCGACATATCGTCGAATCAGTAATTCAGAATGGGTATAAACCTGGCATTTCTGAATAACCCGCGTATAAAATAAACAAGTGTTACACAAACACAACATACGCCTCATTCCAATTTAGAATATTCTTTTATTCAAATTTTCACATTCTTAGGGAAAAGTTCCCATTAATTTTATCAAAGATAAATTCTTTAAATTTATTCTTTAATCTTCCTTTGGATATCATTTCAAACCATGTTAAGGTTTTCCAAACTAGTCGGGATTAGCGAACCACACCGAAGTAATTATTTATTTTATTTCCCAATCCCAACCTATTCATCCCATGGAGCAAAACGGGTAATACTCCATATCTAACACCACAGTGTTATCGGTAAATATTAATTACCATTTCACGTTCAAATCTAGTTAAAGATTTAACTATCACTTTGGAGCAAAACTGGTGATACTCCATTCTCGATCACTTTAATCTAATTAAAGATTCATTAAAACTCTACTTAGTTTTAATCTTCCCGAAAATCAATATCCTGTCTTTAACTGGGCTAAAGAACCAATGTCATCTAAAACACGGTTCACGATAAACCCAAAATCACATTCCATTGTTAATCGGGTTAAAGAACAGGTGTTATTCAAAACACTGCTCACGATAAACCCAAAAACCAATTTAAAATCAGTTCCAATTAAATACTAATTAACTGGACAATTTCACTAAATCTTAATTAAAAAATTTATTCTTTTCTAAAACTGAGTTCAAGAATAGTGTTATTTAAGACACCATTCACGACGAACCCAAAATCCCATTTGATATTAAATACAAGGCTCTGAATAGAAAATATATCGACTTATATTCATTATCAAATTCTGAAACCAACAAATATCGTATTGGAAATAACGATATAAATATATCTTTCAAATTTCCACAACCGTATCTGTAAAATCACGAAATCCAACTTCGAAATATTCCGAAGATAATTTCAATTCAAATCCTCCAATTCTTATATTGGAAATTCTGATTATTTTAAAACCACTTCAAATCCAATTTACTTATTCAAAAATATTGGATTATAATTCTAGTTCATAACTAGTTCATTTCGATAAAAATATATTTTTATCCCTTTTAAATATGGGATTTTTAACCCCAATTCTTTCTAAATCATTTATTATGATTTTACACAAATTATTGATATTTTTAATAATTTTATCAAGGCTCGTACAATCGATTTCCAATAACGGTCGTCAAACTGCACTTACAACGACCTTTTCCAGATTTGATTTGAACATAATTCCAAATCCAACTGTTAGATTTCAAATCTCATATATTCATTGGAAAGGTCTTTTCGATACGAACCCAATGGTTCCGGTTTCAGGAGAATCCGACGGTCGGATCTCCCGTAATGTCAATTCGAAGTCAATGGTTGAAATTCGCGAACTGCCGCGGCGCGTTCTATTCAGGCCATTTAATATATATAATATATATATATATATTACATATACTTGGTCGATTTCAATTCTAAACGTATTTTATAAATCGTTTAAATTCGTTTTCGAAACAATTTCAACTTCATATTCAATTTTAAATCAGAATTGAATATTCCATATCATTAATATATAAATGATAATATTTTCAAAATATTAGATTTTGAAATCACTTCCTTTTCTATATTCATTATAAAAACAAATATAATCGATATAAATATCGTTCGCGTCAGAATGGCGCAAATCTAATCAACACTGCTTTATATATTTCAATAACTTCGTTATTCTATTCAACAAATGAATATTTTCTTCAACACATGAATATTTATTAATTCTTACTTACAATAAAAATGTTAATTTTATTGTATAAATATTTTATTCAACACATGAATAGTTTCAACACATGAATAATCTCAACACGTGAGTATCGTCAACACATGACTATTTTGTTTATTCAACACATCAATATTTATTTTCCTGTTCTGAATATTATTTTAAAATATTCTTTACTTTCTAAATTGGAATGATACCCAATCAATTACCATATAATGTTATTTATATGGATTCCATACAACACATGTATATAATAGCAACGATAAATAATCAACCATCATCCAGAGTGCACCGCACAACTGCATAAGCATTAAATATAAATATTTAATGCTTACAACAGCCTGTCAATCAAACGATCGACATACCACTAACCAATTGGGATTAGTGTACGCCAAATATCATCCCAACACCCGTGTGGGGTTTCAAATCAACAAACACAGATTTTTATTTGTGTAGTTGGGCGACGTGTAAAATTTATCGTCCCAATCAATATCAGTCAAATCAGTGTACATAAACAAATCGTATGATTGTAAATGAATATTTATTTATTCACCTTCACGTTAAATTTATATTTTTAACTATATAATATTTTATTTCAACACATGAGTATATTTCCATTCATTCCACATCACAATCAATTTTCACCACACAACAAAATCAAACAAGTCGTCCATAGTCTGTGGACAACGGGTGTCGGGTGCTGCTAAGCACCGTCTGCATCCTAGTATATTTTTTTAACTAGAAAACAAGAATTAAAGTGAGAAGTTCTCACCGAGAAGCTAAACCAAACACCGCGACTCTTCATATGTAGAAAATCTTGCCGTGTTTCTTTTTGTCACTTTCGTTGTCCGTATTCACTACATATATAAAAATCACATTTTTATATGGTATTCATATAAATAAAAATCGCATCTTTATATGGTTTAAAAATCTTACCTTTGCTTAATTAAAAATCAAATCTTTTTATATTTAAAAATATAACCTTTTCTAAATTAAAGATCTAATCTTTCTATTTCAAAAATATAATCTTTTCCTTTCATAAAAATATGGTCTTTTCTTTTGTAAAGATATAATCTTTCTACAAATAGAAATCATTCCTTTTCATTTATAAAAATCCTACCTTTCACGTATATAACAATTAAATTTTTACTTCGCTATTATATATATAAAAATCGTATTTTTATATCTCTACTACATATGTAAAAATCACTACTTTACACCGCTACTTCCGTGATAAAAATTATATTTTTATCTTGCTAGTAATATAATAAAAATTATGTTTTTATTACTCTACATACGTAGAAACTATATTTTTACCTCGCTACATACATAAAAATTATATTTTTACTTCTCTATCTATATAAAAATTATATTTTTACTTCTCTATCTATATAAAAATTATATTTTTATCTTACTACAATATAAATAAAAATCGTATTTTTATAACGCCTTCACATATATGAAAATCATATTTTTTTCTTCCATGAAAAATCTAATCTTTTCTTACATCAAAAATCAAATCTTTTCTATTGAGTAAAAATCCAAACTTTCCTTATACAATGTCATATATAATTTACCATTTACAGTAAATCAAAATAAAAGAGTAAAAACTCACCTTTTTACTGTAAAAATCGGATCTCGGTTGCCGAAGCTCACGGTGTGGGAAGCGGAATCCGGCCAAAGGCGGCGCCGACGTCAGGGAAGGCACGGCAGGTCGGAGGAGAGCCCACAGTGGCCGAGGCGGAGGGTTTAGGGTCTGGAAGCTTTTAGGATTCGCGGTTTTCTCTGAATTGAAATTGGGCATCGGCGGTTTTCGAGTGGAGGAGAGATAGTGGAGGGGGACGGCAGTAGTGGGGCGCAGGGCGGAGCAGTGGGCGTCATCGACGACGGTGGCATGGGCTGGGGCATCGCGGTTTTTCGCGTGTTCTTTTTCTTTCTTTCTTTTGAAACCGACGGTAAAGAGAAAGAGGAAAGGGGAGGGAGTGTTGACCAAATTTGTGTTAATATATAATTTAATTTATTTAATTTCAAAAAGCAACTTTTTTATTCGAACCTCAAATTGAAACCAATGACTATCGCCCCTAGCTAAATACCCCCATTCCGAACACAATGGGATATGTCAGGCAAGCCAACTCTATCGTTTCGATCTGTTTCCGTCAAAATCGAAATATAAATCTATATATTGAATTTGAACGCACATTTCAATTTACCGGGGCCACATATGAACTCTGAAAATTGCAGAAAAATTATTTCTAGCTTCGTATTGACGATACGGTCCTAATAAAACAAATTTCGTCAAATTTGAAGACCGTTTGAAAAATGTCCATTTTCTGGTCGATTGAAATTGACTGAAACTGTTAAAACACGTTTAACTTCGCCACGCTCACATATTGATTCAGAAAATTATGAATTTTGAAACCTAGCAATAATTTGACGTCCCGGATCCAACAAAAGTGGTTTCGTTGAAAACCGAGGTCGTTTGCAAAATTTTCATTTTTAAGGGCCAAAATTCCATAGCGACTATTCTGAAATTTCAACTGGGCATAACTTTTTATTCCCGCTATGAAATTTCAATTTTTCGGATTTGTTGGAAAGATATTTTCAAATAGATTCTAATATTTTTTTGTTTTGCTAAAATCCAATTTATTTTGAATCCTGTACTTTCATTTGAACTTTGAAATCGGAATTTCAAACTACTGTGCCATTTTCAATTCCTTTTATAATTAAAATAAAATATTTATATTCTAACGTCGATTCATATAAATATATACGTTCTAATTCTATTCAAAATAAATTTCTCGTCATTATTATTTAAAATAATCCATTTTAAACATTCAAAATTCATTAAAATAGCCAAAATAAAAATTTAAATTGGCTCAGAATTTCCGAGTTGTTACAATGTCTCTGTTTGGTGGCGGAGAATTTATTCTCCTGCTTAACACCCTTCTTTGAGACGTACGAGCTCAAAGGTTATGTGATTAATAGTGACTGATCATATATGTTAATTGCTAATGTAAAGTACTATAGTGTGAAAGTACTTGTGATTATTATGTTGTGAAATGATTTTTCCTACTTCGGGATATGAAATGATTTGTTATGTGGCTAAAGATTCAGGTAACCCTGGATGACTAAAAGTGTGAGGGCAGTGTATTTTCCCCGAAGGCGTAGGATGTTTCACCGTCAGTGTAGCCTGCTCCATAGTGGGAGATGCACATATATATATCGAGTTGGTGAGGCTCGTACAACCTTGTCTAAGGGCTGAATACCTCCCGATATTTGGTTGCATACTTGTTTGTATGCATTGTAATATTTTGGAATTCATATTTCCAAATGTTTTTGGTTTGAGACCCCGAAGTGAAATCTATTTTGATATGAAATCAAGATATGTATTTCAAATGATTTAAAATAAGAAATCAGGAAATAAAGTCCAAATGAATAATTTCAATAAAGTGAATTGAATTTTGAAAAACTAAATTTGGGATTAAGCCAAAATGGGTAGATTCGAAAACTGCATGTTGTGTGATGCATTGTAGATTCCATAAGTTTATTTATGGTAGTTGTTTATGCACTGGCAATCTAGTGGAGTAAACCTGTTCCATGACATATAGTGTGGTCCCATGATATGCCATATTTTACATAAGTTAATTTTAACTGTAAAGTTTCTCATACTAGTCCCATGACTGACTCATAGTTTGTTTTGCCCTTGCAAACTCCAGTGCCCATATTTTCCACATGGACAGTCGAGTAGTTTGTTTTGCAGATTATTTCATTATGCAGGATTCTGGATTGAAGCTTAAAGCTGTGTCCAGAGCATCTATAGTCTTCCCTGGGCATTCTATTACATTTCTTGTAAATTTATCTTCCGTTGTATAATTTTTGATGTACTCTGATATTCAGCACTCTGATGTAACATTATTAAGGTGTTAATAAAATTCTTTTGTTGTTTGTTCTGATGTGTTGTGCGCCCAAAAAATAATAATCCAGGGTTTTCCGATTTTCGAATAGGGCCTTGCGGTCGATTCGAAGGGCAGGGAAATTCTGTTGTTACAGTTTGTTTCTCGATGCTTGGTTTCCCAGCAAGTTAAAGCTGAGCAAAGGAATCCCGGTGGTTTACTTCATCCTTTATAGGTCCCATAGTGGAAGTGGGAGAGCGTCTCTTTGGATTCCATTGATGGTTTGTCTAGATCAAGGAAAGGCAACACCAGTATTTGGATTATAGTGGATAGGCTTATTAAGAGCGCTCATTTCATTCCGGTTAAGAGTAAGAGGACGGTATCATGGTTGGCAGCGGTTTACATTCGTGATATGGTCCGTCTTCATGGAGTACCTTCCAGTATCGTATGTGATCATGACCCCATTTTCACCAGTGAATGTTGGAGGAGCTTGCAAGAAGCATTAAGTACACAGTCGCGTTCGAGTACCTCTTATCACCCTCAGACAAATGGACAGACTGAAAGGGTGAACAGAGTTCTTGAGGATCTTTTAAGACTGTGTATCCTAGACTTCGGAGGGACTTGGAAAGAGCATCTTTCTTTAGTATAGTTCGCCAACAACAATAGTTATCAAGCTAGTATTGGCATGACACCCTTCGAAGCATTATACTTACGACCCTGTAGATCACCGATTTGTTGGTGGGAATCTACAGAAAGGATTCTACATGGACCTGAGATGGTTAGAGAAACTTCAGAGAAGATTGATCTTATTTGTCGATGCATGAAGACAGCAGCTCAGGACAGGAAGACGTCCTACGCAGGTAAGAGAAGTATCGACATTGAGTTTTAGGTGGGAGATATGGTTTTCATTAAAGTATCACCATTAAGGAATGTGGTTCGTTGGATCTATTGGGAAATTGGCACCAAGATTTGTAGGGCCATTTCCCATAACAGAAAGGATTGGCCAAATGGCCTAGAGTAAAGCTATTAGAGAGACGTCTGGTATTCATGATGTTTTCCATGTTTCCCATTTACGGAAGTGCTTACATGATACCACAGAAGTAGTTGAGCCGAGTATGTGTAACGTCCCGTATTTTCTGGCTAATTATGTGTATTATTTTATTTTTTCAAATATTGGTTTGAATTTAAATAATCGATTTTAACCATTTTATTTTGAATATTTATTTATATTGATAATACAATAATATTTTAATTCCAAATTTATTTGGAAATTTTTTAATTTAAAATATGATGTGATCGGGCAATTTAAAATAGTTTAATATTGATTTTATTGAAATTATAGTAACGGTTTCGTTTTTAAAACGGCAGTTGAACGATTAATTTATAATTTAATTATAAAACGAGCTACAGCGGCGCGGTAGTTCGTAATATGGTGTTTTGAACTTTAAATGGCTGTACAGGATCCAATATGAGTCGGATTTTCTCGAAACAAGAAACGTCCGAATCTGTTGGATAATATCTTTCTAATGAAAGAGAAAAATCCAGTTTTCATAATGTAGATTTTGTTTTATGTCCAAATCAAATTTTAAAATAGTCGTTATGGAATTTCTTTATATATTATAGCGGTTTATTTATATTAAATAAAGGGTTTTTAAATATTTATAATATTGATTTAGCTTGGAATTCAACCCGCGATATTTTATTTTAGTAGTGTATGAAATTCTGCTCGTGTATGGCCGATAATAATATTTTATTTATATTATATTGAGGTATTTTAAAATTTGGGTATTTTAATTTGAATTGGGCAGTTAAAAAGGGCCAATTATTGCTAATTATTGCTAGATTTAAATTTGCATGTAAATCGGAGTTATTCTATGAGCGTGGCAAATAAACAATAAATAAAACGATCGTTTGGACTCGGAATTTGACGAAACAAGTTTCATTGGGACCGTAACGCCAAATTAAACTATGATGTCTATTCTTGTAACAAACAGGGTTTGTATGTGAGCACATGAGCTAATAAACAATGTTCGAAAATAGCAATAGGCACGAAAAATAATATCGTTAGTCACATCGACATATAATAATATTATTTCCCTCTTATAAATATAACTACCCTTCAGCCAAAATATGTTCATCCCGTACAAACAATTTCCAGCCTCCACATTTTGCAGAAAAGCCCTCTTCCACTAATTAATTTATATCTTCATTTCCGTCGAGAATCAGCATGGGTGGTCTGAGGCAAAGTTAAAGATCTCGTTGCTTCCTAGCTTCAGTAATAATTTCAGGGCCAACAATCGCCTGAGTCGATCGGAAATCGCAAATTACATCGAGATCTGGGTTTCGGTTTTGGTACTTTTGGAGGAGCTAGGGTCAGTATTTGCTACTGGGGTCTGAGGGGATTTTGTAGAGGAGAAGTAGGCGGTCATTTTCTTCTTTGGGTTGATGACCTAAAACAAACCGTGGTGGCAAAAAATTTCAGTTAATCGGAGATGGGATTTTAGGGGGAGTTCGAATCCGGTTTTTCCATTTCTGGCGGCGCTGGTGTTCGAGAGGGGTTCGGGTATGAAGGTCGAAGGTGTCCTGATGTGAGGCGGTGGCAACGGTGGTGGTGCGGTGGTCTGGTTCAATCGGTGGTGGTGGCAATTCCGTATTGAACGGAATCCGTTCGAATCGAGATCCCGGCGAAGTTACGGGGGGTCGGAGTTCGTGGTTGCTGGTGATGGGGCTGCACTGATCGGCGAGTCGGGTGATAGGGTTATCTTTGGGTCCGATTGTCCCTGGAGGTGGCGCGGTGAACTTTGGGGAGGCTTGTTGGGTTCGAAGATTATTGAAGAGGAGCGTTGTTTTCCAAGTATCGGGTTTCAGGGGATAACGAAGGAGAAACTGCGTTTGGGCCATACGCTGATGACGTGGCAGCATAATTAAAGGTAATTAAGGTGAATTATTAATTAATTATTAATTTAAATTCTAATTAAATCAGTTTAAACTTTAATCGAACATAACTATTTCATACAGTAACGAAATTCCACGAAACATGATCCGTTGGGATCTCAGGGACGACGCCTAGACGATGGTGCTTACTGGGAACTAATTGGAGCTTTCTGAAATTTTTTATAATTTTAAACGGTTGTTTAAAATTAAATGGATCCAAATATCGAACATCTACTAGAATAAATCTGGTGAGTTAATTTTCACACCTTCTGGAATTATGTGATGTGCTAAATTCATAGAAAATATAATTTACCGTTAATAGTAGAAATTGGTTGATTGAATGCTATAGATGCTAAATTTGTTGTTTATTGTTTGATTAGTTGCTGTTATTATATTTCATCACTATATTATTGAAATTAAATTCATATATTATTATCAAACTGTTATCTGTGATGCAAAGAAGGACAGGTTTGAGGGATCCGACCGGATTCCTCAAATTAACTATATTTTTATTTATGGTGCATATATGAATTGTTCACCCTGACTGAAACCAAAATCTATTTAATATTGATGGTTGAATAGATATTCATCATTGTTGTAATTAGAATCAATCGATGGTATTGATTGAGTAATTGGCAGTAAATGGTCTAAAATATATTGTTTTAAACATCGGTCTACCGTCAGGTGGATTGACGTAGTTTTTAAAAGTTATAAATTATTTTATAACTAAATTGAAGTTTTTTTTATTCTATATAAATAATTAAATTAGAAATTTATGAAAAATAATTTAAATCGAGATTATAAAAGGAATTATTTAAATGGTTTACGCAAGTTAAAAGCAGAAACCCAGGGATTTACCTACGGGTTGGTAAAATAGAATAATTGTTTTAAAAAAAATTAAATGGGGTTTTTAAATTAATTAAGTTATTTAATTAATTTAAAAAAGGGAAATGACAAATGAAAATCAGTTAACTGCTAACTGATATGTGCGGTTGACAAAATCAACCGTTTTTAATTGAAATTGATAATGGGATTAATTGGATGTAAATTTTTCCGAGTATTCGTTAAATTAAACGAATAGTGTTAAATATTAGTTAATCTCTGATTAACTATAAATTTAGAAAATTATTGAGTTGTTTAGGGTTAAATATTAGTTAATCTTCGATTAACTATAAATTAAGGAATTATTGAAGTATTTAGTTTTAATAAAATTAATCTTTATTTGATAAGCTTTTAAATGTGGTAATTATTCTATTTTTAGTTAATAGCATGGTTAACTATTTTTAATATAGTTAATGTTAAAGTTAATTATTATTTTAATTAATAATGATTTAAAGTGATGATTTTTAATTGGAATTCAAGTAAGATGTAATTAAGTGGTGATAAGTTCGATTAAAGTCAAATAACGGTGTGGTAAAGGGAGTTATAACCAAAGTGTGCAAATGAGATTTGTAAATGGAATATGTAAGTGAATATAGAGATTTGAATAAGATTTTTCCTTAATTATTAAATTAAGTAAAAGAGAATTCAATTGAAACAAAATGATTAAGGGAGATGATAAATAGGTTAGTAGTAAACTGGAATATGGAAATGGTTTTAGAATAATATAAGAAATGATATAAGTTGCTAGACAGATTAGTAAATGATTTGGAAGAAATCCAAACAAGGTTTTAAAACGGTTTTTAAACCAAATTGATGAGTAAAATGTTGAAGAATTGAATTTAGCGGAACATTGAAATTGAGATAAGGATTACAAACAAAAAGGAAATTCATAAAATAGTTTGATATTAAACATTGGTAGTGGATTCTTGGAAATAAAGTCCAAGTTAGAAAGGGCCTTATTTTAAACAAGGGATAGGAAGATTTTAGTTACAAATACAAGATAAAGTTTATTATAGGAATCCCCGAATAAATGGAAGCAAATTATTTGACGTGTGATTTTTGTTAAAAATCCAAAGGTTATAAGCGAAATATTGTTTTATGTCAAAAGTGGCATTTATTGAATAATTGACTTAATCAAACGAATTAAGGAGATTATATTGAAAAGGGATTTCAAATGTAAGAAATGGTTTATGAAACCCGATTTGAAATCGAGATGGTAATTTAAGTTTTTTATGAGGTGTTTAAGTGACAAACTGATATTTATTATAGGATAAGAACGTTGTCGATCAAGGTCTAAGAGGTAAATAGAATACCCCAACTTGAACGGCTTCACTATTGTCAAGGAATGGCATTAGTTTGAAGTGAGTTAGAGGTGTTGAAATTGGTAAATTATCCCAAACGAAGAATATGGGACATTAGTGCGAGATTTTTGAATATAAAGAATACTGCAATGTCAGTTACAATATAAGTAAGAATATTTAGTTTCAAATTATATAATTCGACATTTGCTTTGCCGTATCAGAATTGGTAATTTGTTTAAATCATTAAGTGTACTATATATATATGTATGTATATATCGAGATGCCAAGTTTAAGGAAATGGAAAAAAGGGTTTTATAGAAATATAACGACATTTCCAATGGTAATAGAAATGGAAAGTTAGGTATATATATTCATGTTCTAAAACATATAAAATAGCGTTTGTTATAATAAAATAAGGATAAATAAAAGGTTCAAATATATTGAAAGATTTAAGAGTTGATTAACCATTTATTAATTATTTTCAAATAGGCCAATGTAACACCCCGTGAATTCTATAACATTAAGCTTCACAAATTAAAGGGTAATTAATTCTAAATTAAAGAATTAAGGGAAATGGGTTACGCCATTGCGTTCGTCTTGGAATTCTGCTTGAGATAGAGTCCGAGTTTGCGTGAATCGGACTCCGTATGAAGGAGTTATGACCTTCGGAATTTTCAGAGTAAAATTTAAAATTCAAACGGCTCGGTTTCAAGTTCAAAATTCGAAAAACTGGTTCAAACTGGGCTGGGCGGGAAAATTCCCGCCCAGGGACCAGGTCGACCATGGTGTCGACCTGGTCACCCCAGGTCGACCATAGTGTCGACCTGCCAGTCGACCTACCTGGTCGACCTGGTTGGCTGGGTCTGGCTCTGGCTCGAATTTCTGTTGCTCGGTGTGTCATTAGGGCTGACATGTCACCTCTTGATTGGCTCTCTGGACTTTCTATGGTCTAGATTCTTCCTGTCTTCATCTGACGGCTCAAAACAATTTAAAAATCTATATATACACCCTAAGTCTCAACTAAAATTCACAAAAAAAAATAAGATTGGAGTCGTCATGCTGCCAGGAAGGAATTGAGCGTAGCCGTCAAGAGAGAGGAGCTTAGAGACGAATCAAATTAAGAAGAAGACTAAAGCTTAATCAAATTAATCAACGCAACGTTAATCTACCCAAAGGAACGCATCTCAATTTCAGAATTCAGAATCCAGAATTCAAGATTCTGCATTCGTTGTAAGTATAGTGACCTTTCAGAATATGAATAAAACTGTGACGTGATTCGATGTAAATGAAAATAGAATTGTGTTATTGTATAATAATGATATAAATTCTGTGTATTGTAATGATTCTGTCATGACTTGTGTATTGATATTTGTGGCCTAAATTGATTGATGCAAGCCTATTGAACAATTGTATATGAAAATAATGGCACTTGCAAGTTTGTGGCAAAAACTAGAATTTGATCCCTTTATGTTTATGTCTATGGCATGGACTATATACATTCTCTAAGTCTAAATTAAGGCTTATGTAAACATGTTCTAGATTTGAGACCTTTTATGCCTACATGACTCAAAACCTATGAACACATTCTTATGTTTATTTGCAAGTATAATTGGGTCTATGTTAAGTACCGTTTGGGTTACATAAACTATGCAAGTTTCATGTTGGAATAGGCTATATGATTAGATGTTAAAATTGGACATTTTGGTGAATATACAACATGTTAGTTTTGTTGTTGACATTATTCCAAGTTAAACATGTTTAAACCCAAGTTTGTATAAGCCTAAACTATGCCATTTTATATGACACCTACTTAGTTATACTCTGATTTGAATGCAAGTTCACATGACCCATAATTTATGTTAGTTGAATCGCTAAATTGCAAGTTCATGCGCCACACACCTTTATGTATTGTAAAATATTACATGTTCGTGATTTCCCCTTTTCTCACGTTTATAAAGTTGGGCTGAATTGTGTCGAGCCCAACATTTGTTATAATGTTGCAAACGTACAAACGGGGGTAATAACGTTGGGTGTAAAACATGAAAAATATATGTTGGCATGTTTGGCACATGCCAGCGACAATACATTTAAGCGGTATGAATTGTTGTACCCAAGACATGACATTTACATATAAAATTGAGAAGTGATAAAATATGTAAATTTAGAAAACACGGTATGCTTAACCCGAGGTTGGATTGAGTTGTGACGTAAACCTGCCCGGACCCGCCCGGCTGTCCAGTAGTCACAACAATAACTATCCAATGTGGGTGGTTAAGCATTGAGCCCAATAAGGACCCGAGGTTAGACTGAGCTACGGTGTAAACCTGCCCGGAACCGACCGGCACATCCAGTAACCGTAGCAATATTTGTCTAATGTGAGTGGTCGGTGCTTTAAGAGGCTAAGGACAGATGGTAGAGTTAAGTCAACTAAAAACACTTAACCAAATTCAACATGTTAACAAGAATTGATGGGTGAGGTTAGGTAAATACAGACACTTAACCACTTAATATGTTTGACTAGAAAACCCTAGTAACGAGGGACCCGTTTCAGCAGTAACCCAAGTTAAGTATCATGGTACCCTGAAACTAGGCAGGGTGGGGCACGATTACTGGGCTGATTGTAAGCGGTCAAAACAACGGCGGTGGGTGCACAGTGTAGGTTCTAACGGGGTGCAGGCATGCACACACTCCGGAGCAGACAAACAGGGCACTGGGGCACCAGTAGTATAACCTATGCATTCTAAGGTTTGTGTCGGGCCGCCACCGTGGGTCTTGATACACCCCATGGTGGGACCAGCATAAGTATCTACAATTCTTGGGGGCCGTATGACACATATGTTTATGCAAGTAGGAGCCGATCTTTAGAAAATGGGGATCACTTCACCCTCAGCATGGGGTGCCAGTTAGAATAAGATCAAGTAGGTGCAGAGATATAGTGTGGGTGCGACAGTACATTCTATCTAAACTACACTTCCTTAGCTTGTGATACTTTCCTGTTTTCAGTTTATATCTATTATGCCCTTTTTCTTATTCACATACTGAAGAGTTACTAGATTTACTCAGGCTTTATGTCTGACTCTATTTTCTTTTCGTCTTATTTTCTTTCGTTTCCCCCTTAGGTCTACTAGGAGGAAACAACCCAGCTTAGTCAGACTCTTTGCAAGCTTCAAGACCGTAGATGTATGGTTTGGATCTCTTTTGCTCGGACTATGGCTTTGGATTTCACTATGGGGATTTTTGTTACTTTATTTATGTTTTATGCTTCTATAATAATCAAGACAGTAATGAGGTTGTAATGTTGGAAGTATTTTGAGACAATTGTGGAAATATTTTGTTTGAACACATATTGATGAAATAAAAGCCTGTTTGTTTTCCGCTGTTTTAAATATGTGCATTTATATCTGTCTTGTGTTTATTTGTGACTTTTACTTATAAACCTCCACCAAAGTTAAGGCATTCCCTTTGTGAGTGACCTTAACGGAGGTGGGGTGTTACACTTGGTATCAGAGCATAGGTTTACCAGATAAGATAAAAGTTTTTGAAATTGTTTTCAAAAGAAAGTTTAAAGAAGCATTTTTCAAGAAAAAGTGTTATATTTTTAAAAAGGCATAATCCCCCAAAGCCATATGCACTATCTCTCTCTATCCTTCGTTTTGAATCTTTCCTTTCTGTTTCAGCATGTTTGGAGACCTTAACCTTCCAGAAGGAGTGCCGATACCCGGCTGGTTTAGGAGGTACTTAGAAGCAAGGGCCAATGGCACGGGCCCAGCAGACATTCCTCCTCCAGTGGTCGCGGTTCCTCCTCCTCCTCGTGGAAATGCTTTCGCAAAAACATGTAGAGACTTCAAGGCTATGGGTAGAAAAGACTTTTATGGGATAGAGTCCTTTGTAGGAGAAAGAAACTGGCTAAAGGAGACCAAGGATCTGTTTGTCATCTTCGGAGTGGATGACAGGCAAAAGATACAGTTAGCAGTGTGGTTGCTTAAAGATGAAGCTTCCTATTGGTGGGAGATGACCAATGCTCAGAGGGCAGTGGAAACATGGGAAGATTTCAGGACAAGGTATGAGATGAAATTCCTCTCCCAAGCTGAAAGAAGCCTGCAAATGGAGAAGTTCCTAACTCTTAAACAGGGGAGCACGACGATCAGGGAATATGTTAATCAGTTTAATTAGCTGGCCATATTTGGGCTGGACTTAGTAAACACCCAACACAAGAAGGCGCTTCGCTTCGTCAAAGGTTTGAATGAGCCTCTACACAGCCTTGCTATGACCCATGTATCCACAGGAGAGACTTATGAAAGCTTGGTGGACATGGCGTTGCTACATGAGGAAGACAACGGCAAGAAAGAGACTAAGGTGGAAGAAAAGAAAGTGGGTTTACAAGCTAAGAAAACAGACTTCAAGAAAGGAGGGAAGAACAACAAGACCCGTGAAAAGAGAAAGTGCAATTTCTGTGGCATTGTGGGACATATAGCAAAAGACTGCAGGAAGAAGAAGGCAAAAATGAATGGTGGTTGCTTCAGTTGTGGAGAGACTGGGCACTTGGCTAAGGACTGCCCAAAGAAGCGCGGGCAGGGGCAGAGGACTGGATCCACCTCTGGAGGTCAAGATCATGCACTGGTGGCACCTCCACAGGAACGAGGTAGTAATATTTCTGTAGAAAGTGTAGTCTATCTTTATGATCATCCAGTTCGCACACTTTTTGACTCTGGCGCATCACACTCCTTTATTTCATCTGCCTTAATAGAATCTCTGCATCTAGACACTAGTATGGTAGAGGATCCCTTAGTAGTTTCAAATCCAATTGGGGGCTCCGCTTACTTGTCAATGGTTTGTTTGGGTTTGAAAATCTCTATTCATAGCGTTGAGTTTAGTTGTAATGCCTTTGTTTTGGGCTTCTCGGGATATGGTTTGATCTTAGGCATGGACTGGTTATCCAGTAATGGTGCCATTCTTGATTGTGAGAAAAGAGTAGTTAGACTCTTGACTCGGCTTGGTAACACTCTAGAAATTTCTTGTAATCCCTTGGATGTTGTTATGCTTAGTTATCTAGAGTCGCTTGATGCTTCTGATGAGAATTTGCAGTCAGTTAGAGTAGTCCGGGAATATCCGGATGTCTTTGAGGAGGTGAAGGGCTTACCTTCGAGGCGGGAAATAGACTTCCGCATATATCTTGTGGATAATGCAAAGCCTGTAGCTTTACCTGTCAGACATATGGCTCCAAAGGAGAGAAAGGAGCTCAGTAAGCAGGTTAAAGAACTTCTCGAAAAGGGGTTCATTAGACGGAGCATTTCGGAATGGGGTGCTCCAGTGGTGTTCGCAACCAAAGCGGACGGTTTGCTTCGCCTTTGTGTTGACTATAGGGAGTTAAACAAATTAACCAAGAAAAATAGGCACCCTATTCCCCGAATCGACGATTTATTTTATCAGCTTGTAGGTGCGTCGGTCTTCTCCCAACTTGATCTGGCAACTGGGTTCCATCAGCTAAGAGTAGCTGAAGACAGCATTGATAAAATGGCGTGCAGAACCCTAGACGGTTTCTTCGAGTGGCTTGTCAGGCCTTTCGTCTTGACAAACGCACCCGCTTATTTCGTAGACCTAATGAGCATAGTGTTCAGAGAATTCCTCAACAAATTTGTGGTTGTCTTCGTAGATGATATCTTGATCTTCTCAAAGAATGAGGAAGAACATGCTCAGCATCTGAAAGAAATCGTGGAAACTCTTCGAGTTCATCAGCTAAAAGCCAAATTCTCCAAGTGCCACTTCTGGAGAGAAGAAGTAAGATTTCTTGGACATATAGTATCCAAAGAAGGGTTGGCGGTGGACCCCGCGAAAGTGGTGGCAGTGCAAGATTGGAAGACACCAATAAATGCAACCAAAGTCCGAAGCTTTCTTGGGCTAGCCGGTTTTTACCGAAAATTCATTAGGGATTTCGCGAAAATCTCAGCTCCACTCACAAGGCTAACAAAGAAGAATCTAGCATTTGCTTGGGATTTGGACTGTGACATTGCCTTCCAACGCCTAAAAAGGGCTCTTACAACAGCTCCAGTTCTAACTCTGCCTGACGGAAGCAAAATGTTCACAGTATACACAGATGCATGTGGAACGGGACTAGGCGCTGTTTTAATGCAAGAAGGAAGGGTAGTAGCTTATGGTGCAAGACAATTGAAAGTTCATGAAAAGAACTACACAACCCACGATCTTGAGTTAGCTGCCATCGTCTTTGCACTTAAGTCTTGGCGCCATTATCTCCTAGGTGAGAGGTTCGAATTATACACTAACCATAAATCATTGAAATATCTCTTCTCGTAGAAGGATCTTAACTTGAGGCAGCAAAGGTGGATGGAGTTCCTTGCCTCGTATGATTTTGAAATTTCCTATACTCCCGGCAAAGGCAACGTAGTAGCAGACGCGTTGAGCCGAAAGAAACTGACCTTAAGCCCTCTCTTTGTAGAAAGGCAAAGCTTGGAGTATATAGCCAGTTTTAACTTTAGGCCCTCCTCGGATTTTGTACCGGGTTTGTTATCATCTCTCGAAGTACGCCCTACTCTCTTGGACTCAATAGGGGCTGCACAACGTGAAGACCCTCAGGATGTTGATGTGATTGATAAACTTATTAGGGGTGAGACTTCTAGTCACCTCAGTAGATACACCATCGATGATAAGGGATGGCTGAGGCGAGATGGAAGATTATGCGTCCCACAAGCAAGGGAGTTGACAAAGAAGGTTCTCGAGGAAGCGCATCATTCCAAGATGACTATACACCCTGGCGGTGATAAGATGTACAAGGATATAAAAAGAACTTTCTTTTGGAACGGCATGAAGAAGGACGTGGAAGATTTCGTTTCTAAGTGCATTACATGCCAACAGGTCAAGGCGGAACAGAAGAAGCCTGGAGGACTACTTCATCCTTTAGAGGTCCCACAGTGGAAGTGGGATAGTATTTCAATGGACTTTGTTGATGGGCTGCCTAGGTCGAGAAGGGGCAATACTAGCATTTGGGTAATAGTGGATAGGCTTACAAAAAGCGCCCACTTTTTACCTGTCAAGAGTAGAAGGACTGCCTCATCTCTAGCATCTCTTTATCTCAAGGAAATAGTTCGACTCCATGGGATACCCTCCAGCATTGTTAGTGACCGAGACACTATCTTCACAAGCGAGTTTTGGCGGAGTCTGCAAGAAGCTGTAGGCACACAGTTATGTTTGAGCACGACCAATCACCCCCAAACCGATGGCCAGACGGAAAGGGTGAATAGAGTTTTAGAGGATCTTTTGAGACTTTGAGTTCTTGACTTTGGAGGGACATGGGAGGATCATCTTCCTTTGGTAGAATTCGCCTACAACAACAGCTACCGAGCCACCATCGGTATGGCACCCTTCGAAGCTCTGTATGGAAGACCGTGCAGATCACCAACTTGTTGGTGGGAGTCTACAGATAAACTTATACTTGGGCCGGACATGATTCGAGAGACTTCAGAGAAAGTGGACTTGATACGGAGAAGGATGAAGACAGCCCAAGACAGACAAAAATCCTACGCCGACAAAAGAAGGACCGACCTTGAGTTTGAGGTTGGGGACAGGGTTTTCCTTAAGGTATCTCCTTTAAGGAACGTCGTTCGCTTTGGATCCACAGGAAAGTTAGCACCAAGATTTGTAGGGCCGTTTCCTATCATCGAGAAGGTTGGGAAGATGGCCTATAGATTAGAGCTACCCGAGAGACTGGCCGGAGTTCACAACGTTTTTCATGTTTCTCACCTCCGGAAGTGTTTGCATGAGTCTGCGGAAGTGGTGGAACCTAGCATTCTAGAAGAAGCCGAAATGGAACGTGAAGCAACTGTGAGGAGAGTTCCAACCCGCATCTTAGGAACTGAAGTGAAAAAGCTACGCAACCGCGAAGTCAAACTCGTTAAAGTTCAGTGGAGCGACGCCGAGGAAGACGCGACTTGGGAAACTGAGGACAGAATACGCGCTGCATACCCTTTTCTTTTTTAGGGTACATCTTTGATCTTTGTTTTTCCTTAAGTTATGCTTTATCTATCTTTTTAGGTATGTCTCCTCGGTCCTTTTCCCTAACTCCTTAGGTAGAAAACAAATGGATGCAAACATGTATTTGAAAACATGTTATGGATGATGGTTGCAAATGGTTGCTAGTGATTGCTAGTGGTTGCTCGTGGATGCATATACACACACACCCTAGGTTTTAGATCGGCTCAGTCACTTCATATTGCATATGCATATATGTATTCTCATTTGTATATGGTTGAAACTTGATATGCTGTCATATGGTTGTCACATTTGTATGAATAGTTGTGCACTCATGTAGAATTATGAGTAGGAAAATTTTGCATACATAATGGATTCATGACACTTACATGATTCGCATTAAGGAGGTCAACTGGATCAGTAGACCGCCTGATTTCTGCATTAGATAAGACATGTACACACACTATGCATATGATCATGAAGCATTAGAAGTCTTTTAAGGACAGTTGACGCCTGTGTTTGTTGGTCGAGTAGATGGAAGGTTGGACAGTAGGATATACATTCTTCCTAACTTGAAGATTTCGGGGACGAAATCCTTTTAAGGGGGGAGAATGTAACACCCCGTGAATTCTATAACATTAAGCTTCACAAATTAAAGTGTAATTAATTCTAAATGAAAGAATTAAGGGAAACGGGTTACGCCATTGCGTTCGTCTCGGAATTCTGCTTGAGATGAGTCCAAGTTTGTGTGAATCGGACTCCGTATGAAGGAGTTATGACCTTCGGAAGTTTCAGAGTAAAATTTAAAATTCAAACAGCTCGGTTTCAAGTTCAAAATTCGAAAAACAGGTTCAAACTGGGCTGGGCGGGAAAATTCCCGCCCAGGGACCAGGTCGACCATAGGGTCGACCATGGTGTCGACCTGGTCACCCCAGGTCGACCATAGTGTCGACCTGGGTGTCGACCTGCCAATCGACCTACCTGGTCGACCTGGCTTGCTGGGTCTGGCTCTGGCTCGAATTTCTGTGGCTCGGTGTGTTATTAGGGCTGACATGTCACCTCCTGATTGGCTCTCTGGACTTTGTATGGTCTAGATTCTTCCTGTCTTCATCTGACGGCTCAAAACAATTTAAAAATCTATATATACAACCTAAGTCTCAACTAAAATTCACACAAAAAAATAAGATTGGAGTCGTCATGCTGCCAGGAAGGAATTGAGCGTAGCCGTCAAGAGAGAGGAGCTTAGAGACGAATCAAATTAAGAAGAAGACTAAAGCTTAATCAAATTAATCAACGCAACGTTAATCTACCCAAAGGAACGAATCTCAATTTCAGAATTCAGAATCCGGAATTCAAGATTCTGCATTCGTTGTAAGTATAGTGACCTTTCAGAATATGAATAAAACTGTGACGTGATTCAATGTAAATGAAAATAGAATTGTGTTATTGTATAATAATGATATAAATTCTGTGTATTGTAATGATTCTGTCATGACTTTTGTATTGATATTTGTAGCCTAAATTGATTGATGCAAGCCTATTGAACAATTGTATATGAAAATAATGGCACTTGCAAGTTTGTGGCAAAAACTAGAATTTGATCCCTTTATGTTTATGTCTATGGCATGGACTATATACATTCTCTAAGTCTAAATTAAGGCTTATGTAAACATGTTCTAGATTTGAGACCTTTTATGCCTACATGACTCAAAACCTATGAACACATTCTTATGTTTATTTGCAAGTATAATTGGGTCTATGTTAAGTACCGTTTGGGTTACATAAACTATTCAAGTTTCATGTTGAAATAGGCTATATGATTAGATGTTAAAATTGGACATTTTGGTGAATATACAACATGTTAGTTTTGTTGTTGACATTATGCCAAGTTAAACATGTTTAAACCCAAGTTTGTATAAGCCTAAACTATGCCATTTTATATGACACCTACTTAGTTATACTCTGATTTGAATGCAAGTTCACATGACCCATAATTTATGTTAGTTGAATCGCTAAATTGCAAGTTCATGCGCCACACACCTTTATGTATTGTAAAATATTACATGTTCTTGATTTCCCCTTTTCTCACGTTTATAAAGTTGGGCTGAATTGTGTCGAGCCCAACATTTGTTATAATGTTGCAAACGTACAAACGGGGGTAATAACGTTGGGTGTAAAACATGAAAAATATATGTTGACATGTTTGGCACATGCCAACGACAATACATTTAAGCGGTATGAATTGTTGTACCCAGGAATAAAGGACATGACATTTACATATAAAATTGAGAAGTGGTAAAATATGTAAATTTAGAAAACACGGTATGCTTAACCAAAGGTTGGATTGAGTTGTGACGTAAAACTGCCCGGACCCGCCCGGCTGTCCAGTAGTCACAACAGTACCTATCCAATGTGGGTGTTTAAGCATTGAGCCCAATAAGGACCCAAGGTTAGACTAAGCTACGGTGTAAACCTTCCCGGAACCGACCGGGACATCCAGTAACCATAGCAATATCTGTCTAATGTGAGTGGTCGGTGCTTTAAGAGGCTAAGGACAGATGGTGGGGTTAAGTCAACTAAAAAAACTTAACCAAATTCAACATGTTAACAAGAATTGATGGGCGAGGTTAGGTAAATACAGACACTTAACCACTTAACATGTTTGACTAGAAAACCCTAGTAACGAGGGACCCGTTTCAGCAGTAACCCAAGTTAGGTATCATGGTACCCTGAAACTAGGCAGGGTGGGGCACGATTACTGGGCTGATTGTAAGCGGTCAAAACAACGGCAGTGTGTGCACAGTGTAGGTTCTAACGAGGTGCGGGTGTGCACACACTCCGGAGCAGACAAACAGGGCACTGGGGCACCAGTAGTATAACCTATGCATTCTAAGGTTTGTGTCGGGCCGCCACCATGGGTCTTGATACACCCCTTGGTGGGACCAACATAGGTATCTACAATTCTTGGGGGTCGTATGACACATATGTTTATGCGAGTAGGAGCCGATCTTTAGAAAATGGGGATCACTTCACCCTCAGCATGGGGTGCCAGTTAGAATAAGCTCAAGTAGGTGCAGAGATATAGTGTGGGTGCGACAGTACATTCGATCTAAACTACACTTCCTTAGCTTGTGATACTTTCATGTTTTCAGTTTATATCTATCATGCCCTTTTTCTTATTCACATACTGAAGAGTAACTAGATTTACTCAGGCTTTATGTCTGACTCTATTTTCTTTTCGTCTTCTTTTCTTTCGTCCCCCCCCCCAGGTCCATAGGGAGGAAACAACCCAGCTTAGTCAGACTCTTTGCAAGCTTCAAGACCGTAGATGTATGGTTTGGATCTCTTTTGCTCGGACTATGGCTTTGGATATCACTATGGGGATTTTTGTTACTTTGTTTATGTTTTATGCTTCTTTAATAATCAAGACAGTAATGAGGTTGTAATGTTGGAAGTATTTTGAGACAATTGTGGAAATATTTTGTTTGAACATGTATTGATGAAATAAAAGCCTGTTTGTTTTCCGCTATTTAAAATATGTGTATTTATATCTGTCTTCTGTTTATCTGTGACTTTTACTTATAAACCTCCACCAAAGTTAAGGCATTCCCTTTGTGAGTGACCTTAACGGAGGTGGGGTGTTTCAGCCAAGTAATGCCAAGTACTGAGTCAATACACTCATTTTATTTACACGATTGTTATTTGATAGTTAAATCACCGACTATCAAGTCGATTGTTGGTACGGAAAGATCGGGATCGAATTTATATTCGAAAACCATACCAACCAGCAAATACGTGAAGATGCTGATTGAAGATGGAGCAATGGAAGACCGTGGATCTTCATAAGCGGAATGATTACTTGTCGAATATTCTCTATGTTGCAACGCAGAGGTATTCGGACGTGATTCAGTCGTGGTTGAGATTTTGCGGGTTGCAAGGACTTCTTGCTATTGATCCTTGGGGTGATTCCTATATAAGGATGTGGTAGGAGGGTGGCTTTGGTTCATCCTGTTCCTGGATGACTTGTATGGATGAATATCTAATAGAGTATTTCTTAAGGGTCACGTACGTTGATTTTTAGAAACGTATTTCTGTTAGTGGCAGAGAGGGGCACCTCTCTTAGCTTAATGACCAGAGTATTTTTGTGGACGTCAATTAGTGATTTGGCGGATTTGACAATGTGGCATTCAAAGTGTATAATGGCTGGATGTGTTCTGACCTCCAGCCTCATCAACCGGGAAATGACAAAAATCAGGCATGCAGCATGGCTATGTGGATCGCTCTCATTTGGGTGTATAATCACCTATCTAGAGAAATTCCTTTTGCTTCTTTAATCTATCGATGCTGTCCCTTTTTAGAGAAACGGTCGCTGATCCCAACCGTTGGTGATATACATTCGATATACCCAAGCGAAATGAGTGGTCGGCCATGTGTGGGCCGGGTTGCAAGACATTCTTGTTGAACCCAGTATATTCGACTCTAGAGATACACTATCGGCAGGTGGTTCCATACCTTGTCGTAGTCGGAATCCAATTTCCAATAAGCGTCTGCGGTTTTGATTGTATATTATATATATGGAGTGCGAGTTGCAAGCGTTCCGCTAGATTGTTATTTATTTTTAATTAGACACTATTATAATATCAGAGTAAAATATGATTTCAAAAATGTTTTGGGTCATAGTAAGGTAAAAACCGTCTGTGTTTATGTGTGGGCTGGTCTTAGTATTATCCTGTTATTTCAAAAGGGTTTTGCAAAGTTAAACAAGTTGTTTGTGCTATGAATTTATCACTGAAAGTATTCCAGACTGACCCGATGAATTTTGCTTTGCTTCAAATGTGCTCGGTTCAGACCGAGTGTATTTCCAGGTTAGGTTTCGCTTGGAGTTCAGGAGATGGAAGCAGGGGGCTTCACTGTTAGTCATTAAAGTTATTTTCCGCTGTGACCGATATATGTTGTACTCTGATGGTTGGTATGTATATGCAGTTTCTTTTTGTATAAAGAGATTTGTTATATTATATTTTATTTGTTCCGCTGTGAGATTCTGATGTGGTGTTCTTCTTCTATTCTAATATTCTTTCTTTTTTCATCCTCTATTTTCTTTCTATTAACAATATGGGATTCGATACTTGGGTTTTTGGCAAGTAATATGGATTGATGTATTATTGTCAAAAATTCGAGCGTCGAATTTTTCCCCGGGTCGTTATAGTGGTATCAGAGCTATTGGTTTAGTGATAACCTTGCCTCTGTGGCGTGACTCGATAGAGATGGGGTTAGCAATACCCTAGATTGAGTTTGAATATATATATGAGAGTGCGTATTTGTAATTTGATATAAAATTATTTTGAAATTTATTTTTTTTCAATTTATTTTATAAAACAATAAAAGTGATGATTTCCACAAATAATTATCATATTGGAAATCAATTGGATTTGTTAATATTGATTTGAATGATATGTTTGGATTGTGTTGTTGATTTCTTGAATATAAATCTGAAATGATAGACTTGGTTTAAAACCAATCTAAAATAAATAAGTTGGAAAAATCAATCCAAATTTAATGAATCTAAGTGGATATTTAAAGGAAATCTCAAATGTGAGATGTGTAAATGTAAATACTAATATTTAATCTAACTTATACTATGTTAATGTAAACCGTATAAGATGTAATCATACTTAAAAATTTTAGAATTTGACTTGTGTTTGGAAAACAATAAGTCAATGGAATATTTGGAAATTAATGAATTGTTTGGATTGTATAGTTGATTGCATGGATATTTATTTGAAACTTGATTGAGGACCAATGAATGAATCAAAGTTTAATGAATTTGAATGGGTATTTAAGGATATAAATGGATTGTTAAATCCTTGGCTATAAGGATAATTATAATGTCATGTGGATTGAATTATGTGTAGAATTGGTTAGAATATATGATATGGATATTGGAACTTAATTAACATTGTTTTGATGACTAATAAAATTCAATTGAGTTGAGAATAGGTGCAGAAGTGCCAATTCAGTTTTAAAACCCATCCTAGGGAATTATGCGGAGAACTGAATCCAGTTTAGCATGATAATCGAGTAAACACGAGTATAATATATCGCTTATCGCATAATGATGCTCGCAAAAAGGTACGCTTATGCAAAATATAAAATTTTGGTTTTATTTGGGTTTTGATTTTGGAATTTGAATTTTTCTGACCGTGTTGGTCGATGTATATATATTTCTTGAACCTGTAATATTGCAGATGTCCCTCTGTACAAGGGAGACTCTGTCTAGAAAATTTCAAAATTTAAGGTGTTAGAAATTTTTTGAGAATTTTCGGAAAATTTTGTTATTTGAAATGAATTGGTTTTAAAATCAATTGGGTTAGTTCTGGAAATCAAACCGATTTTAAACTAAATATTTTTGTAAAGATAATGACTTGTAACATTCTTTCTGCTTTAGTAATTTCGGGGACGAAATCCTTTTAAGGAGGAGGAATGTAATGTCCCGTATTTTCTAGCCAACTATTTGAATTATTCTATTTTTGAAAATATTGGTTTAAATTTAAATAATTGATTTTAACCGTTTTATTTTTATTATTTATTTATATTGATAATATAATAATATTTTAATTCCAAATTTATTTGGAAAAATGTTGAATTTGAAATATGATGTGATCGGGCAATTTAAAATGGTTTAATATTGATTCTATTGAAATTATAGTAACGGTTTCATTTTTAAAATGGCAGTTGAATGATTAATTTATAATTTAATTATAAAACGAGCTACAGCGGCGCGGTAGTTCGTAGTATGGCGTTTTGAACTTTAAATGGCTGTACAGGATCCAATATGAGTCGGATTTTCTCGAAACAAGAAATGTCTGAATCTGTTGGATATTATCTTTCTAATGCAAGAGAAAATTCCAGTTTTCTTAATCTATATTTTGTTTTGTGTCCAAAACAAATTTTAAAATAGTCGCTATGGAATTTCTTTATATATTATAGCGGTTTATTTATATTAAATAAAGGGTTTTTAAATATTTATAATATCGATTTGGCTTGGAATTCAACCCGGGATATTTCATTTTGGTGGTGTATGAAATTCTGCTCGTGTATGGACGACAACAATATTTTATTCATATTATATTGAGGTATTTTAAAATTGGGGTATTTTAATTTGAATTGGGCAGTTAAAAAGGGCCATTATTCAAACGACCTCCGTTTTTGACGAAACAATTTTTTTTGAGACCGTAACAGCTAATTATTGCTAGGTTTCAATTTGCACATAAATCAGAGTTATTCTGTGAGCGTGGCAAAATAAAATGTAAATAAAACGATCATTTGGACGTGAACGAGCGCCATTTGAGCAAACGAACTCAAAATTTGACGAAACAAGTTTCATTGGGACTGTAACGCCAAATTATAATATGATGTCTATTCTTGTAACAAACGGGGTTTGTATGTGAGCGCAGAGCCAATAAACAGTGTTCGAAAATAGCGATAGGCACGGAAAATAATATCGTTATTCACATCGACATATAATAATATTATTTCCCTTTTACAAATACAACTACCCTTTAGCCAAAATATGTTCATCCCTTCCAAACAATTTTCAGCCTCAACATTTTATAGAAAAGCCCTCCTTCACTAGTTAATTTATATCTTCATTTCGGTTGAGAATCGGCATTGGTGGTCTGAGGCAAAGTTAAAGATCTCGTTGCTGCCAAGCTCCAGTAAAAATTTCAGTGCCAGCGATCGCCTGAGTCGACAGGAAATCACAAATTACAGCGAGATCTGGGTTTCAGTTTTGGTGCTTTTGGAGGAGCTAGGGTCAGTATTTGCTACTGGGGTCTGAGGGGATTTTGTAGAGGAGAAGTAGGCAGTCATTTTCTTCTTTGGGTCGATGACCTGAAACTGACCATGGTGGCGAAATTTTTCAGTTGATCAGAGATGGGATTTAACGGGGAGATCAAATCTGGTTTTGCCATTTCCGGCGGCGCTGGTATTCGAGAGGGGTTCGAGTATGAAGGTCGAAGGTGGCCTGATGTGAGGCGGTGGTAAAGGTGGTGGTGCGACGGTCTGGTTTAATCGGTGGCAGTGGCAGTTCCGTGTTGAACGGAATCTGTTCAAATCGAGATACTGGCGAAGATACAGGGGGTCGGAGTTCGTGATTGCTGGTGATGGGGCTGCACTCATTGGCGAGTCAGGTGATGGGGTTATCTTTAGGTCCGATTATCCCTGGAGGTGGCGCGGTGAACTTTGGGGAGGCTTGTTGGGTTCGAAGATTATTGAAGAGGAGCGTTGTTTTCCAAATATCGGGTTTCAGGGGATAACGAAGGAGAAACCGCGTTTGGGCCATACGATGATGACGTGGCAGCATAATTAAAGGTAATTAAGGTGAATTATTAATTAATTAATTATTAATTTAAATTCTAATTAAATTAGTTTAAACTTTAACCAACCATAACTATTTCATATGGTAATGAAATTCCACGAAACATGATCCATTGGGATCGCAGGGATGACGCCTAGATGATGGTACTGACTGGGAACTGATTGGAGCTGTCTGAAATTTCTGATAATTTTAAATGGTTGTTTAAAATTAAATAGATCCAAATATCGACCATCAACTGGAGTAAAACTGGTGAGTTAATTCTCACACCTTCTGGAATTCTGTGATGTGCTAAATTCATAGAAAATATAATTTACCGTTAACAGTAGAAATTGGTTGACTGAATTCTATGGATGCTGAATTGGTTGTTAATTATTTGATTGGTGGCTGTTATTTATATTTCGACATTATATTATTGAAATTAAATTCGTATATTATTATCAAATTGTTATCTGTGATGCAGAGAAGGATAGGTTGGAGGGATCCGACCTGATTCCTCAAATTAACCGTATTTTTATTTGTGGTGCATATATGAATTGTTCACCCTGACTGACACCAAAACCTGTTTAATATTGATGGTTGAATAGATATTCATTATTGTTGTAATTAGAATCAATCGATGGTATTGATTGGGTAATTGGTAGTGAATGGCCTAAAATATATTGTTTTAAACATCAGTCTACCGTCAGGTGGATTGACGTAGTTTTTAAAAATTATAAATTATTTTATAACTAAATGGAAGTTTTTCAATTATTATATATAAATAATTAAATTAGAAATTTATGAAAAATATTTTAAATTGAGATTATAAAAGGAATTATTTAAATGGTTTATGCAAGTTAAAAGCAGAAATTCGAGGATTAACCTAAGGATAGGTAAAATAGAATAATTGTTTTTAAAACAATTAAATGGGGTTTTTAAATTTATTTATTTATTTATTTAATTTAAAAAAAGGGAAATGACAAATGAAAATCAGTTAACTACTAACTGATATGTACGGTTGACAAAATCAACCGTTTTTAATTGAAATTGATAATGTGATTAATTGGATGTAAATTTTTCCGAGTATTCGTTAAATTTAACGAATATTGTTTAATATTAGTTAATCTCTGATTAACTATAAATTTAGGAAATTATTGAGTTGTTTAGGGTTAAATATTAGTTAATCTTCGATTAACTATAAATTAAGGAATTATTGAAGTATTTAGGGTTAATAAAATTAATCTTTATTTGATAAGCTTTTAAAGGTGGTAATTATTCTATTTTTAGTTAATAGCAAGGTTAACTATTTTTATTATAGTTAATGTTAAAGTAAATTATTATTTTAAATAATAATGATTTAAAATGATGATTTTTAATTGGAATTCAAGTAAGATGTAATTAAGTGGTGATAAGTTCGATTAAAGTTAAATAAGGGTGTGGTAAAGGGAGTTATAACCCAAGTGTGCAAACGAGATTTGTAAATGGAATAAGTAAGTGAATATAGAGATTTAAATAAGATTTTTCCTTAATTGTTAAATTAAGTAAAAGAGAATTCAATTGAAACAAAATGATTAAGGGAGATGATAAATAGGTTAGTAGTAAACTGGAATATGGAAATGGTTTTAGAATAATATAAGAAGTGCTATAAGATGCTAAACAGATTAGTAAATGATTTGGAAGAAATCCAAACAAGGTTTTAAAAGGGTTTTTAAACCAAATTGATGAGTAAAATGTTGAAGAATTGAATTTAGCGAAATATTGTAACTGAAATAAGGATTACAAACAAAAAGGAAATTCATAAAATAGTTTGGTATTAAACAACGGCAGTGGGTTCTTAGAAATAATGTCCAAGTTAAAAAGGGCCTTATTTTAAACATGGGATAAGAAGACTTTAGTTACAAATCCAAGATAAAGTTTATTATAGGAATGCCCGAATAAATGGAAGCAGATTATTTGACGTGAGATTTTCATTAAAAATCCAAAGGTTATAAGCGAAATATTATTTTATGTTAAAAGTGGCATTTATTGAATAATTGACTTAATCAAACGAATTAAGGAGATTATATTGAAAAGGGATTTCAAATGTAAGAAATGGTTTATGAAACCCGATTTGAAATCGAGATGGTAAATAAGACTTTTATGAGGTGTTTAAGTGACAAATTGATGTTTATTCTGAGATAAGAACATTGTCGATCAAGGTCTGAGAGGTAAATAGAATACCCCAACTTGAACGACTTCACTATTATCAAGGAATGGCATTAGTTTAAAGTGAGTTAGAGGTGTTGAAATTGGTAAATTATCCCAAACGAAGAATATGGGACATTAGTGCGAGATTTTTGAATATGAAGAATACTGCAATGTCAATTACAATGTAAGTAAGAATATTTATTTTCAAATTATATAATTTGACATTTGCTTTGCCGTATCAGAATCAGTAAATTGTTTTAAATCATTAAGTGTACAATATATATATGTATATATCGAGATGCCAAGTTTAAGGAAATGGAAAAAAGGGTTTTGTAGAAATATAACGATATTTCCAATGGTAATAGAAATGGAAATTTAGGTATATATATTCGTGTTTAAAAACATATAAAATGGTCTTTGTTATAATAAAATAAGGATAAATAAAAGGTTCAAATATATTGAAAGATTTAAGAGTTGATCAACCATTTATTAATTATTTTTAAATAGGCCAAGTAATGCCAAGTACTGAATCAATACACTCATTTTATTTACACGATTTTTATTTGATAGTTAGATCACCAACTGTCAAGTCGATTGTTGGTACGGAAAGACCGAGATCGAATTTATATTCGAAAACAATTCCGACCAGCAAATACGCGAAGACGTTGATTGAAGATGGAGCAATGGAAGACCGTGGATCTTCATAAGTGGAAGGATTACTTGTCAAATATTCTCTGTGTTGCGACGCAGAGGTATTCGAACGTGATTCAGTCGTGGTTGAGATTTTGCGGGTTTCAAGGACTTCTCGCTACTGATCCTTGGGGTGATTCCTATATAAGGATGTGGTAGGAGGGTGCCTTCGGTTCATCCTATTCCTGGATAACTTGTATGGACGAATGTTTGATAGAATATTTATTAAGGGTCGCGTACATTGATTTTTACAAACGTATTTCTATAAGTGGCGGAGAGGGGCACCTCTCTTAGCTTAACGACCAGAGTATTTTTGTGGACGTCAATTAGTGATTTGGCGGATCTGACAATGTGGCATTCAAAGTATGTGATGACAAGATGTGTTCTGACCTCAAGCCTCATCAACCGAGAAATGACAAATATCGGGCAGGCATCATGGCTATGTAGGTCGCTCCCATTAGGGTGTATAATCACCTATCTAGAGAAATTCCTTTTTCTTCTTTAATTTATCGATGTTGTCCCTTTTTCGAGAAACGGTTGCTGATCCCAACCGTTGGTGATATACATTCGATATACTCAAGCTAAATGATTGGTCGGTCACGAGTGGGCCGGGTTGCAAGACGTTCTTGTTGAACCCAGTATATTCGCCTCTAAAGATACACTATCGGCAGGTGGTTCCATACCTTGTCATAGTCGGAATCCAATTTCCAATAAGCGCCCGCGGTTTTGATTGTATACTATATATGTAGAGCGTGAGATGCAAGCGTTCCGCTAGATTGTTATTTATTTGTATTTAGACACTATTATAATATCATAATAAAATATGATTTCAAAAATGTTTAGGGTCATAGTAAGGTAAAAACTATCCGTGATTATGTGTGGGCTGGTCTTACTATTATCCTGTTATTTCAAAAGGGTTTTGCAAAGTTAAACAAGTTGTTTGTGATATGAATTTATCACTAAAAGTATTCCAGACTGACCCAGTGAATTTTGCTTTGCTTCAAATGTGCTCGGGTCAGACCGAGTTTATTTCCAGGTTAGGTTTCGCTTGGAGTTCAAGAGCTGGAAGCAGGGGGCTTCACCGTTAGTCATTAAAGTTATTTTCCGGTGTGACCGATATATGTTTCACTCTGATGGTTGGTATGTATATGCAGTTTCTTTTTGTACAAAGAGATTTGTTATATTATATTTTATTCGTTCCGCTGTGAGATTCTAATGTGGTGTTCTTCTTCTTTCTTCTATTTTAATATTCTTTCTTTTCTCATCCTCTAATTTCTTTCTATTAACAATCTGGGATTCGATACTTGGGTTTTTGGCAAGTAATATGGATTGATGTATTATTGTCAAAAATTCGAGCGTCGAATTTTTCCCTGGGTCGTTACAGTGGTATCAGAGCTATCGGTTTTGTGATAACCTTGGCTCTGTGGCGTGACTTGATAGAGATGGGGTTAGAAATACCCTAGATTGAGTTTGAATATATATATGAGAGTGCGTATTTGTAATTTGATATAAAATTATTTTGAAATTTATATTTTTCAATTTATTTTATAAAACAATAAAAGTGATGATTTCCACAAATAATTATCATATGGGAAATTAATTGGATTTGTTAATATTGATTCTAATGATATGTTTGGATTGTGTTGTTGATTGCTTGAATATAAATCTGAAAATGATAGACTTGGTTTAAAACCAATCTAAAACAAATAAGTTGGAAAAATCAATCCAAATTTAATGAATCTAAGTGGATATTTAAAGGAAATCTCAAATATGAGATGCGTAAATGTAAATATTAATATTTATTCTAACTTATACTATGTTAATGTAAACCGTATAAGATGTAATCATACTTGAAAATTTCAGAATTTGACTTGTGTTTGGAAAACAGTAAGTCAATGGAATATTTGAAAATCAATGAATTGTTTGGATTGTATAGTTGGTTGCATGGATATTTATTTGAAACCTGATTGAAGACCAATGAATGAATCAAAGTTTAATGAATTTGAATGGATATTTAAGGATATAAATGGATTGTTAAACCCTTGGCTATAAGGATAATTATAATGTCATGTGGATTGAATTGTGTGTAGAATTGGTTAGAATATATGATATGGATATTGGAACTTAATTGACATTGTTTTGATGACTAATAAAATTTAATTGAGTTGAGAATAGGTACAGAAGTGCCAATTCCGCTTTAAAACCCATCCAAGGGAATTATGGGGAGAATTGAATCCAATTTAGCATGATAATCGAGTAAACACGAGTATAATATATCGCTTATCGCATAATAATGCTCGCAAAAAAGTACGCTTATGCAAAATATAAAATTTTGGTTTTATTTGGGTTGTGATTTTGGATTTTGAATTTTTCCGACCGTGTTGGTCGATGTATATGTATTTCTTGAACCTGCAATATTGCAGATGTCCCTCTGTACAAGGGAGACTCTGTCAAAAATTTTCCAAAATTTAAGGTGTTAGAATTTTTTGAGGATTTTTGGAAAATTTTGTTATTTGAAATAAATTGGTTTTAAAACCAATTGGGTTAGTTTTGGAAATAAACCGAGTTTAAACTAAATATTTTTGTAAAGATAATGACTTGTAACATTCTTTCTGCCTTAGTAATTTTGGGGACGAAATTCTTTTAAGGGGGAAGGAATGTTACGTCCTGTATTTACTGGCCAATTATTTGATTTTTTTTTTAATATTGGTTTGAATTTAAATAATCGATTTTAACCATTTTATTTTGAATATTTATTTATATTGATAATATAATAATAATTTAATTCCAAATTTATTTGAAAAAATGTTGAATTTGAAATATGATGTGATTGGGCAATTTAAAATGGTTTAATGTTGATTTTATTGAAATTATAGTAACGGTTTCATTTTTAAAATGGCAGTTGAACGATTAATTTATAATTTAATTATAAAACGAGCTGCAGCGGGGCAGTAGTTCGTAATATGGCGTTTTGAACTTTAAATGGCTGTACAAGATCCAATATGAGTCGGATTTTCTCGAAACAAGAAATGTCTGAATCTATTGGATAATATCTTTCTAATGCAAGAGCAAAATCCAGTTTTCATAATGTAGATTTTGTTTTATGTCCAAATCAAATTTTAAAATAGTCGTTATGGAATTTCTTTATATATTATAGCGGTTTATTTATATTAAATAAAGGGTTTTTAAATATTTATAATATCGATTTGGCTTGGAATTCAACCCGGGATATTTTATTTTGGTAGTGTATGAAATTCTGCTCGTGTATGGCCGACAACAATATTTTATTTATATTATATTGAAGTATTTTAAAATTGGGGTATTTTAATTTTAATTGGGCAGTTAAAAAGGGCCATTATTCAAACGACCTCGTTTTTGACGAAATAAATTTTGTTGAGACCGTAACAGCTAATTATTGTTACGTTTCAATTTGCACGTAAATCAGAGTTATTCTGTGAGCATGGCAAAATAAAATGTAAATAAAATGATCATTTGGACGTGAACGAGCGCCATTTGAGCAAACAAACTCAGAATTTGACGAAACAAGTTTCATTGGGAACGTAACGCCAAATTATACTATGATGTCTATTCTTGTAACAAACGGGATTTGTATGTGAGCACAGGAACCAATAAACAGTGTTCGAAAATAGTGATAGGCACGGAAAATAATATCGTTATTCACATCGACATATAATAATATTATTTCTCTTTTATAAATACAACTACCCTTCAGCCAAAATATGTTCATCCCGTCCAAACAATTTTCAACCTCCACATTTTGCCGAAAAGCCCTCCTTCACTAATAAATTTATATCTTCATTTCTGTCGAGAATCGGCATGGGTGGTCTGAGGCAAAGTTAAAGATCTCGTTGCTGCCTAGCTCTAGTAAAAATTTCAGGGCCAACGATCGCCTGAGTCGTCCGGAAATCACAAATTACAGCGAGATTTGGGTTTCGGTTTTGGTGCTTTTGGAGGAGCTAGGTCAGTATTTGCTACTGGGTTCTCAGGGGATTTTGTAGAGGAGAAGCAGGCGGTCATTTTCTTCCTTGGGTCGATGACCTAAAACTAACCATTGTGGCGAAAATTTTCAGTTGATCGGAGATTGGATTTTACGGGAAGTTCGAATCTAGTTTTGCCATTTCCGGCGGCGCTGGTGTTCGAGAGGGGTTCGGGTATGAAGGTCGAAGGTGGCCTGATGTGAGGCGGTGGCAATGGTGGTGGTACGGCGGTCTGGTTCAATTTATGGCGGTGGTCGTTCTGTGTTGAACGGAATCTGTTCGAATCGAGATCCTGGCGAAGTTACAGGGGGTCGGAGTTCGTGGTTGCTGGTGATGGGACTGCACTGATTGGCGAGTCGGGTGGTAGGGTTATCTTTGGGTCCGGTTGTCCCTGGAGGTGGCGCGGTGAACTTTTGGGAGGCTTGTTGGGTTCGAAGATTATTGAAGAGGAGTGTTGTTTTCCAGGTACCGGGTTTCAGGGGATAACGAAGGAGAAACCGCGTTTGGGCCATACGATGATGACATGGCAGCATAATTAAAGGTAATTAAGGTGAATTATTAATTAATTATTAATTTAAATTCTAATTAAATTGGTTTAAACTTTAATCGACCATTACTATTTCATACGGTAACGAAATTCCACGAAACATGATCCATTGGGATCGCAGGGACGACGCCTAGACGATGGTGCTAACTGGGAACTGATTGGAGCTGTCTGAAATTTCTAATAATTTTAAACAGTTGTTTAAAATTAAATGGATCCAAATATCGACCATCAACCAGAATAAAACTGGTGAGTTAATTCTCAAACCTTCTGGAATTCTATGATGCACTAAATTCGTAGAAAATATAATTTACCGTTAACAGTAGAAATTGGTTGATTGAATGCTATGGATGCTAAATTAGTTGTTTATTGTTTGATTGGTTGCTATTATTTATATTTCGTCATTATATTATTGAAATTAAATTCGTATATTATTATCAAACTGTTACCTGTGATGCAGAGAAGGATAGGTTGGAGGGATCCGACCGGATTCCTCAAATTAACTGTATTTTTATTTATGGATATGAATTGTTCACCCTGACTGACACCGAAACCTATTTAATATTGATGGTTGAATAGATATTCATCATTGTTGTAATTAGAATCAATCGACGATATTGATTGGGTAATTGGCAGTGAATGGTCTTAAATATATTGTTTTAAACATTGGTTTACCGTCAAGTGGATTGACATAGTTTTTAAAAGTTATAAATTATTTTATAACTAAATTGAAGTTTTTCAATTATTCTATATAAATAATTAAATTATTAATTTATGAAAAATAATTTAAATCGAGATTATAAAAGGAATTACTTAAATGGTTTATGCAAGTTAAAAACAGAAACCTAGGGATTTACCTACGGGTTGGTAAAATAGAATAATTGTTTTTAAAACAATTAAATGGGGTTTTTAAATTAATTAAGTTATTTAATTAATTTAAAAAAGGAAATGACAAATGAAAATCAGTTAACTGCTAACTGATATGTACGGTTGACAAAATCAACCGTTTTTAATTGAAATTGATAATGGGATTAATTGGATGTAAATATTTCCGTGTATTCGTTAAATTTAATGAATAGTGTTAAATCTTAGTTAATCTCTGATTTACTATAAATTTAGAAAATTATTGAGTTGTCTAGGGTTAAATATTAGTTAATCTTCAATTAACTATAAATTAAGGAATTATTGAAGTATTTAGTGTTAATAAAATTAATCTTTATTTGATAAGCTTTTAAAGGTGGTAATTATTCTATTTTTAGTTAATAGCAAGGTAAACTATTTTTAATATAGCTAATGTAAAAGTTAATTATTATTTTAATTGATAATGATTTAAAGTGATGATTTTTTATTGGAATTCAGGTAAGATGTAATTAAGCGGTGATAAGTTCAATTAAAGTCAAATAAGGGTGTGATAAATGGAGTTATAACCCAGGTGTGCAAATGAGATTTGTAAATGGAATAAGCAAGTGAATATAGAGATTTAAATAAGATTTTTCCTTAATTGTTAAATTAAGTAAAAGAGAATTCAATTGAAACAAAATGATTAAGGGAGATGATAAATAGGTTAGTTGTAAACTGGAATATGGAAATGGTTTAGAATAATATAAGAAGTGTTATAAGATGCTAAACAGATTAGTAAATGATTTGGAAGAAATCCAATCAAGGTTTTAAAAGGGTTTTTAAACCAAGTTGATGAGTAAAATGTTGAAGAATTGAATTTAGCAAAACATTGTAATTGAAATAAGGATTACAAACAAAAAGGAAATTCATAAAAAAATAGTTTGGTATTAAACATTGGTAGTGGATTCTTTGAAATAAAGTCCAAGTTAAAAAGGGCCTTATTTTAAACAAGGGATAAGAAGATTTTAGTTACAAATCCAAGATAAAGTTTATTATAGGAATGCCCGAATAAATGGAAGCAGATTATTTAACGTGAGATTTTTATTAAAAATCCAAAGGTTATAAGTGAAATATTGTTTTAAGTTAAAAGTGGGGTTTATTGAATAATTGACTTAATCAAACGAATTAAGGAGATTATATTGAAAAGGTATTTCAAATATAAGAAATGGTTTATGAAACCCGATTTGAAATCGAGATGGTAAATAAGACTTTTATGAGGTGTTATGTGACAAACTAATATTTATTCCGAGATAGGAACGTTGTCGATCAAGGTTTGAGAGGTAAATAGAATACCTCAACTTGAACGGCTTCGCTATTATCAAGGAATGGCATTAGTTTGAAGTGAGTTAGAGGTGTTTAAATTGGTAAATTATTCCAAACGATGAATATGGGACATTAGTGCGAGATTTTTGAATATAAAGAATACAGCAACGTCAGTTACAATGTAAGTAAGAATAATTATTTTCAAATTATATAATCCGATCTTTGCTTTACCGTATCAAAATCGGTAATTTGTTTTAAATCATTAAGTGTACTATATATATATATATATATATATATATATATATATATATATATATCGAGATGCCAAGTTTAAGGAAATGGAAAAAAGGGTTTTGTAGAAATATAACGATATTTCCAATGGTAATAGAAATGGAAAGTTAGGTATATATATTCATGTTCTAAAACATATAAAATTGCCTTTTTATAATAAAATAAGGATAAATAAAAGGTTCAAATATATTGAAAGATTTAAGAGTTGATTAACCATTTATTAATTATTTTCAAATAGGCCAAGTAACGCCAAGTACTGAATCAATACACTCATTTTATTTACACGGTTGTTATTGGATTGTTAAATCACTGACTATCAAGTCGATTGTTGGTACGGAAAGACCGGGATTGAATTTATATTCGAAAACCATTCCGACCAGCAAATACGTGAAGACGCTAATTGAATATGGAGCAATGGAAGACCGTGGATCTTCATAAGCTGAAGGATTACTTGTCGAATATTCTCTATGTTGCAACGTAGAGGTATTCGAATGTGATTCGATCGTGGTTGAGATTTTGCGGGTTGCAAGGACTTCTCTCTACTTTTCCTTGGGGTGATTCCTATATAAGGATGCGGTAGGAGAGTGCCTTCGGTTCATCCTGTTCCTGGATGACTTGTATGGACGAATGTCTGACAGAGTATTTCTTAAGGGTCACGTACGTTGATTTTTACAAATGTATTTCTGTTAGTGGCGGAGAGGGGCACCTCTCTTAGCTTAACGACCAGAGTATTTTTGTGGACGTCAATTAGTGGTTTGGCGTATTTGACAATGTGGCATTCAAAGTGTATAATAGCTGGATGTGTTCTGACCTCAAGCCTCATCAACCGGGAAATGACAAAAATCGGGCAGGCAGCAGGGCTATACGGGTCGCTCCCATTAGGGTGTATAATTACCTATCTTGAGAAATTCCTTTTGCTTCTTTAATCTATCGATGCTGTCCCTTTTTTAGGAAATGGTTGCTGATCCCAACCGTTAGTGATATACATTCGATACACTCAAGCGAAATGAGTGGTCGGTCATGTATGGCCCGGGTTGCAAGACGTTCTTGTTGAACCCTGTATATTTGCCTCTAGAGATACACTATCGGTAGGTGGTTCCATACCTTGTCATAGTCGGAATCCAATTTCCAATAAGCGCTCGCGGTTTTGATTGTATACTATATTTGTGGAGCGTAAGATGGAAGCGTTCCGCCAGATTGTTATTTATTTGTATTTAGACACTATTATAATATCAGAATAAATTATGATTTCAAAAATGTTTTGGGTCATAGTAAGGTAAAAATCATCCGTGTTTATGTGTGGGCTGGTCTTACTATTATCCTATTATTTCAAAAGGGTTTTGCAAAGTTAAACAAGTTGTTTGTGCTATGAATTTATCACCGAAAGTATTCCAGACTGACCCGGTGAATTTTGCTTTGCTTCAAATGTGCTCGGATCAGAACGAGTGTATTTCCAGGTTAGGTTTCGCTTGGAGTTCAGGAGATGGAAGCAGGGGCCTTCACCATTAGTCACTAAAGTTATTTTCCGCTGTGACCGATATATGTTGTACTCTGGTGGTTGGTATGTATATGAAGTTTCTTTTTGTATAAAGAGATTTGTTATATTATATTTTATTCATTCCGCTGTGAGATTCTGATGTGGTGTTCTTCTTCTTTCTTCTATTCTAATATTCTTTCTTTTCTCATTATCTAATTTCTTTCAATTAACAATCTGGGATTTGATACTTGGGTTTTTGGCAAGTAATATGGATTGATGTATTATTGTCATAAATTCGAGTGTCGAATTTTCCCCCGGGTCATTACAGTATGCTTGAAGAAGTAGTGGTGGAATGGGAGGCAACGTTTAGACGAGTTCCTACCTATATTCTTGGATCAGAGGTTAAGAAGTTACGCAATAGAGAGGTCAAGCTGATGAAAGTTCAGTAGGGAGATAACCAAGATGATGCAACTTAGGAGACTGAAGACAAGATTCACGCATCGTACCCTTTTCTTTTCAAGGGTGTGTTCTTAACTTCTCTTTCCAAAGATTTTATTCATGCTTATTTCTGTCATTTAAGTATATCCTATCGATCGAATCTTCGACCTTTAGGTAGGATCCCCATGGATGTAAACATGTGTTTGAGACATGTTATGTTTGATGGATGCAAGTGTTTTCCCGTGAAATTCATATACACACACATTAGCCACTAGATCGGCTCAATCACTCTCATACTGCATATGGACATGTGTGCATTTTTCTTCTTTTAATGGTTGAAAGTGGGTGTACCATTATATGGATGTTGCATTTGGATGAATGACTGTGCACGCATATAGAACTTAGATGTGGTAATAGGATTATTTGCATATATGTTGGATTCATAGCACTAACATACATTGCATTAAGAAGGTCGATTCAATCTGCAAACCGCCTGATCTTTCGCATTAGTATAAGGACATATACATAAACCTTTGCATATGTTCATATAAGCATTAGAAATCTTTTAAGGACAATGGATGCCTGTGATTGGTGGACGAGTAGATGGATGATGGATGTTAGGATATACATTCTTCTTAACTTGGAGATTTCGGGGACGAAATCCTTTGAGTAGGGGAGAATGTAATACCCCGTAATTTTATAATGCATTAAGATGATAAACTAAAGAATACTTAATTAAATATTGAGAATTAAGTAAAACGGGCTGCGCCATTGCGTTCATCTCGGAATTCTTCTTAACATTCCAGAAAATCAGAATTCGAAGGCAGGACGACACGGGAATCAGGCCCGTTGAGGGTCGACCCCAGCCCTAGGGGTGTCGACCTAAGGGCCAATACCATTACGGGGTGTCGACACCCAGGTCAACACCCCCAGATCCGATCCAGAATAGTTCCTACGTACTTAGACTCCTTTCTTGGCTAGATTCATTAACCCTATGTTATAAATAGACCTTAATCCCATTGTTTTATTCATCTAAATCAATGGCGACGACAAGATGCTGCCCCAATTCATTCTGACCTTGCCTATTCTTCTTCTACAAAAAGTTATTCAGATTTAGAGATCTGTTCTACAATATCTACAATCAAATCTTCGGTTCTTTAAATCCAATCACAGTGAGTCTATGATATTTTTAGATATAAACACTTAAAAAAATATTCTGACATGTCTACGAATTGGTTCTAAGCCTATGACTATTTGAATCATATTAGATTTGCCATAACTTGTGTATTGTTTAGATCTCATATGTCTATTAATGATATGCCTATTATGCTAGGTTGCCTGATCAGTTCTATTAACACATGTTCATCAGATATATTCTTATATGCCTATCTTGTCATTATGCATGAATCTGTCACTATATGCTTATTTAGTTGCTATGCCTATTTTTGCCATCATATGTCTATCTTGTTATTATGCTTATTTTTGTTCTCTTCCCTTCTTCTTTTCCCTTTTTTTTTATTTTATAGCCAGGCTACCTTCGAGCCTAGGCATACCGCTGAAATATGTGAATGTGTGAAATTGGGAACGAGGGGGAAAATGTTAAAATTGGGGCATAATTTATGCTGGGAAATTTGAGCATAACTTGAATTGAAAACATGAATATGGATTTGGGGTATAAACAAAAATTGTAACTAAAGATCTTAATTTAGGGCATACGATACATGATGAATTTGACTTGGAAAAGGGGCACGAAAACCTATAATGAAATAGGGATAATTGTTAAAGAATGAACATGCCTACATTTACAGTAATTTGAAGTTGTAACCACGTTTAGACACGAGGTTAGATTACACTTGTGGTAGAAGTCTTCCCGGACTCGACCAGCATATCCTACAACCACAAGTGGTGAATCTAATTTGGGGGGTCTAAGTGCATAAACATGTAACGTGCTAAGACACGAGGTTAAGTCCGACTTGTGGAAGAAGTCTGCCTGGACCCAACCGACATATCCAGCATCCACAAGTGGTAGACTTAATGTGGGAGGTCTAGCGCATTATAACCATAAATGAATAAATGGTAATGAACTTGAATACCTAACCTGTTTGAATCCATAGGGATTACATGAACATGTTAACTTGTGTAGGGGTTAAGTAATCTTGCTTGAAACAGTGAAAGAGTTAAGTATATCTTGGGGTGGTGGGTAATATTTATATATATAGTCCCACAAACTTAACATGTTGGGGTTATGCAAACTTGTTACACTGGTATGCATAGCCTTTGGAAATCCTAGTAGTGAGGATGAAAGCCTAGGGGGAAGATTTTATCATCTTGTGTGTGGGACCCGTTTTAGTTAGTAACCCATATATAGGTATCAAATGAGTACTCCGAACTAGGTCGGAGTCAGGGCACACTTACTGAGCTGATTGTAAGAGATCCGAAAGAGGGGATGGTGTGGGTGGTGCATTCCGACGGGGTCATGTGCGTGCATAGGTCTGTACTAGGGAGTCTAAGATGTTGTGGCATCAGTAGATATGGTTGTGCACATCCTGGAAATGAAGGGTTGCCACTTTAGGAAGTGATACATCCTACCGTGAGGCCAACACATGGTATTTATGGAGTTAGGGAGCCGATCGATTGGGGTAGTGATTAAGGTACATCTAGTGTCGCTTATTTAGGAGCCCATTGTTATCCTTAGCTAACACCGGTATGTTCCGTTGGGATGCCTATTATTGTATGGGTTAAAACCTCTCACTAGAAGTACGCCTAACTCTACCATCTTGTTAGGGACCATCTTGTTCGTGTGATACTAGTAATGGTGCAGAGAAAAGATTAGAGAAGCGCAATGCCTGTTCTGTTCAGTTTATCTTGTTTACCTTATCATATGTGCCTTATATGCTGCTATCTCTCTCCAACTTATATGTCTATCATGATGCTTTTGTTTATTTGTATGGTAAAAGTAACTTGACTCGCCAGCCTTTATGTTTGGCCCATTTTGTTTCCTCATCTTTCTCTTCCGTTCCCCCCCCCCCCCCCCCCCGTTCTCATGGTGGGAATACTCAAGCTTGATCAGGATTCTTCTTTCCTTCTGCTTGGAGCTGCTTAGATGTACTGCTTGATTTCATATCTTCTCTACTATGGCTATATTTTAGGGATTATGCTTCTTTATTTATTGTACTCTGATTATTTTAGTACAAGACAAAAGTTTTAAGTTGATGTACTGGGTTTTATGTATTTCAAACTCATGATATAACTATGTTTTGAACCACGATGTTTTCTGCTTAATAAACTTATAAAATTCCGCTGTTATTTTATATATGTCTTGTAATGTTTCTGTTTCTATTTACCTATAACGCTTCACGAAACTTAATGCATTCTCTTAAAGAGTGACATTAACGGACATGGGGTGTCATAAACCTCCCATTAGAACTTCCCCTGGAAATCCGACATCCAGCCTTTATATGATGTACGAGGAAAGGTGTGACAACTCTACACCCAAGTTACAAGAAAATGTACTGCCAGGTGCCACTCACCTCGCCGAGAGCTTCCTCACCCTAAATCAACCTCCTCACGAATCACCACGTGGCTTGACTCCCTTTCCGTGCTACGCTACAGGAACTCACGACTAACATTAACCCAGAATATCATCAAACTTTGCCAACTCGATGTTGCTTTCATCCCTGTCAACTCGCTGACCTTCAGATCCCTAAAACTTCGATCCTAGCTTTGCAGCTCTGAATTTGGGGGACCCCAAACTCGCTCACGCCTAAAACTGGGTACCCGTACCCGAATTATACCTGCATATGAGGCCAACAACCAAGAATCATACGTTTAAATAAAGGATTCAAATTTATAATTTTTTCAAAAAATAAAATAGGAGGCAGCTCAAATTTTTTTGCTAAAGAAGAAATGGTAAAAAGGAGGAGGGGTCTCATAATTTATAGACGTGGAAAGGAGGCATTAGGTATGCCCGAGTACGTTTCTTAGGTCGGCTCCAACAGGTTTTCTAGGTTGGATCAGGTACACACTAAATAAATTGGTATGATTTTTATTTAATGCGATATGATTTTAAAAAGTTTTGATTTGATTTTAAATTAATACAATTTGATTTTGATACGATATATTATTATAATATTCTCACGAAACTTACGCCTGAAGTTTCATATTTAAACCACATACGAGCTCCAATCGTGATAAAAATTGAGACCCTACTATGGTTTGACATTCCGGACCCAATAAAATTGGTTTCGTAAAAAACGGAGGTCGTTTCAAAAATGGCTATATTCACGTATCAAACTAAATCGATAAAATACAATTTTAAATTCAAAAAAAAAAAATCAAATCCACGATAATAAATTATAATTATTGTTGTTTATATTTGAATAGAATTTATACTGACCAACTGAATTATTTAGATTTAGTTTTAACTTTGAATTCAATTATTTGTTGTTTTCATATGATGATAATTTGATATACTCAAACTTAAATTGTGTTCGATTATTAAATCGATAAACTCAATATAAAAATCCATTTATATTATCAACTCAACATTTAAAACAATATTACAAATTTAATCGACTAAAATTCTGGTTCATTACCAAAAAGGGTTCCTATTTGATAAGCAAAATGAGTTTTGAGTTCATCCACCCATGGCAAAAGCAGGAAAGAGGAGTAAGAAGAGGAAACGAGAAGTTGATCAAAAAGAACTGAGGAGGAAACGAAAGAGAATGGGAAGGTGGAAGCGAAGAAAGGAAGACGAAAAAATGAAAACCTTGTCTCTATTAACGAGTGAAGGACCCGAAACCGAACCGTTTGATGATTTTTGAACATAGCCATAAAATCGTTAGTAATAAATAATATCTGTTTTAGGCAGAGGTAAGAATCCTAAATTACGAAGATAACCTAAGGATATAGCCAAGCCAGTTCCCACGTGGGGATTTTCCAAATCTACACAACAAAAATAATAAATAATAAATAAGAAACAGTGAAACCAACAGTTGAGAAGTAATATAAAAATCAGTGTTACCAATAAGTAAAAGATAAGTATACAACTTAACAGCTAATTATTTATGTATACATTATATTTAATAAACATATCAAATAGTTAATGTGCACAACATGTAAAAAATGACGGAAAGAGAGATGAGAAAAAGGCAAAAAACACAAGTTATGTTATGACAGTGTACTTTTCATTTGTTCATGTCCAACAATTGAATCATTAAATTATGTTATTTGCTAAATGGTGAAAGAATGAATGGATTTATCATTAAAATATGAGATAACAATTCATAAAAAAAGTTATATAAAAAAATCGATGCAAAAACAAAATACGGAACAGTTTAATTTGAAATAGCTCCTTTCCTGCATTTTAGTGACATCAGGTAAGAGTAACAAAAAATATGCAAATGTCAATACTATAGGTACCCGTTAAAGACTCACTCAATTGAACTTATTTAACTAGTAAATAAAGCATGTATAAGTAAGAGCATAAGGTATGCTGCATATGTGCAAAGGGAAGTACTCGACATTCTCCTGAGCGAACATCATTTAAAATTTGAGACGGTGTAGAATCAACACGTTGCAAGTTTTTAGGATCTATTTTTTCAGATTTATCAATGAAAAATAACATTTCAACCGACATTTTGTTCGCACCTTATAAAAAATGATTTATTACACATAACATAAGCATAAAGAAATTTAGCGTTGAAGGAAAAATTGATTGGTAAATTACCTTGACGTAACATCAACTAATTACGATGAATTAATAAAAAAAGAAATCTTAGTCACTTTGGTTGAGCTAAAGGTAAATGATCATGTGTTAAAGAGAAGTCAGTGAGAAAAAAACTGATTATTTTAAGTAATTTAAATGTGTACTTAGCATGTCCATAAGCCGATACCGTAACGAAGTGTAACACCCCATAATTTTAAAAAATTAAAACGAAAAATAAAATAATACTTAATTTTTAAAAGAAGAATTAATGGAAACGGGCTGCGCCATTGCGTTCGTCTCGGAATTCTTCTTGGGATAGAGTCCAGGTTTGTGTGAAACGGATACAGTATGAAGAAGTTATAAGCCTTAGAAGTTTGTATACGCATAAGGAAGAATATATATATAAATAAAATAATTCCAGATCCTTCAAAACAGTTCAGAAATCAAATTCTAACCAAAGCGGGTTGAGCGGGAAAATTCCCGCTCATGGGTGTCGACCCCCTCCCCCAGGGGTGTCGACATGGATGTCAACCTCCTATAGGAGGTGTCGACAGGGGAGTCGACCCCCCTATAGGGGTGTCGGCCCCATCGGCCCAAATTTGGGCATTTTGCTGATGATGTGTTTTTCTGGTTTGAGCGGTTCAGATGGTTCCTAATAATATCTAAAGGTTCTAATACACCTATAAATAAACACCTAAACCTAACCCTAATCTCATTGTTTTCATCCATGGTGCCTCCATGCTGCTCTAATCTAAACTACTCTTTCTTCTCCACCAAAACAAATCAGAATAGGAGTAGTCAAATTAGAAGATCAGATCTACAAACAATCAAAGTGGAGATTATTCAAGATCAGAATTGCTACAACAACGACTAATTCTCTTTCTAAGAATCCTATTCTGTGAGTCTATGTTACTTTCACATATAATTAAATTAAAAAGTAATTGTGATAGGATTGTAAATTGGATCTAATGTATAAGCCTATAAATAAGAAGAATCATATCTAGTTTTGTTATCCTTCATATTCATACCCGGTTGTTATTATCATATGCTTATCTGATCTATTTTGTCGTTATTCAGTTCACATGCCTATTTATACGTTTATGCCAATATTGATGTTTTGATTCTCTTCCTTTCTTTTCCTTTTTCCTTTTGAGATTAGGCTAACTTCGAGCCTAAGCATATTGCGTTGAGATTTACGTACGAATAATGTTGGGATGATTGAGAAAAGTTGGGAAATTTGTAATAAAATGAGATTTGGCATAAATTGTTGATGACTATTGAAATTGGTTTGGGCATAATCGAGGGTAACTTGTATACATGAGATATGGCATAAATTGGTTTGGGCATAATCGAGTATAACTTGTATACACGAGATTTGGCATAAATTGTTAATAACTATGAAAATTGATTTGGCATAATTTGGTACAACTTGTATGCATGGGATAAAAGGCATAAATTGGATTAGAATTATAAGCATAAATTGGATTGAAATTTATGGGTAATTGGGAATCAATATAATCCAAGATTTGAAATTAGGCATGAATTAAGGAAGAGTGTGATGGCCCGCCCTACACCAGCCGACATTTCCAATGAAAGTGCGCTGTGCCAATGCCCGACTAGCACATGATGGTCGCCAAAGAAAGGAAAATAAAGGAATTTGAACTAACAAGGAACGTGTAGAATGTCTGACAACGCATGGAATAAAATATAATAATAACATACTTGACATAAAACAGGCGAGAGAGTGCATAAGCTGGAAACTAAACCATAATCATCATGGCAGCGAAAATCCAAAATACAGCTTATGGTCCATAACCATTATTACAACTTCAAAATACCATCTCTAAAGCAAATAAGGAAGGTACACTACTAATGCCCAAAGCAGTAACTAGCAGCGACATAGGGAGAATATATGTAGGTAACACGTAGGAGTCTCCTGCTCGTCTCCAGATCAGCTACTCGTGCATAACCAGCTAACCTGTCTCTAGTCTGCCCGTTTAAGAGTACCCAGAGTAATAAGAAGAGACACAAAACTCTGGGTCAGACAAAAGTCTGGTATGAGCGATAATGCAGCAAAACAAAATAATAACAGGTATACTAAACCATATCTGGACCTGGACCTGCAACCAAAGAGTTAGCACTACATACTGTACAATACTCTAAGGTGCCACTAACATATGGTGTAAAGAATACGGGGGTGGGGGTGTGCATATGTCATAATGATGGCAAACAATCAATCATAGCAACCATCCTCACATCTCTCACTCTGTGCGTAAAGCATATGATATCCCCCACTTTGATCACTAGACCCATCGAGGTAGTGACAGAGCTCGACTTGTATAACTATTGCTACCACCAAGCTTGCCCCATGGAGTCATGACCAAATCTTTATAAATGACCCCACCTCATTGGTCTATAGCCAATAGTTCTACCTAGGCCACTGTGGCCCTGAATCTGTCCACATACCCCATACTCCATAGTGATCCAAAGTTATAGACATCGATAATCCCTTAGCACACGTCCCGCAGCAAAGCCCAACTCATGAAGTTAACTCGTTGGTTCCCAACTGGACCCTGAGTTCTACTTCCTATTTGGACTTCCTTTGCATCTCGGGTTTTGGTCGAATTCGAGTTGGTCTTCAGAAGAGTCATCGCGTAATCGCAGCTCCAATCCGATTCGGTTCGGCTTGCTCCAGTCAGTTCGATTCGAATACATCGCTCCTAGGCTTCCCATTTGGTTCGGTGTTCCACTTCAGGTTGGTTCGGTTCGGTAGTCCCCATCGTTCCACTTCAGTCGGTTCGGTTCGGTAGTCCCCCTTCCATTCAGTCGGTTAGGTTTGGTGCTCATGGATCCCGATCCGGTTCGGTGCTTCACTCCAACTCCCACTCCAAGCTTGGTCCTCCGATCTGATCCCGCTCCTTAGCTCTATTCCGGTCTGATCTCCACGCCCTTGCTTTCGATCTGATTCCCTACTCAGCTCTGATCTGATTCCCAACCCAACTCCAACTCTTTGCAAATGGCCTTCCTTTGTTGCCATACTCTTTCTTCTGCTTTGGCTCTGGCTCGGTTTGAATTCGTTGTCTCTAGTGTCGGTTCGGTTCGACCAATCCTATCCGATCTGAACCCCTTCCTCCTATCCGATCCGATCTCGATCCCTGGAGTTTTTCCTGCAACTTTTCCAGCGACTATTTTACGCCATACGACGGCGTTTTCGTCCATTCTAACTCTTCTAATCAATCACAAAGCATACCATACAGTTATAGCCACATGTATAATCAACCACAAACACCAAAACAATAATTTGATAGGTTAAAACGAATCAACCATAGCCAAAAACCCATATTTTCCCTTGTGCATGTTTAAGCAAAGCTAATGATATGATTAGCAAAACTTAACCAAATTAACCAGATTAACCAAATTTTCTAACAGAGGTCTAAAACAATATTTTGAAATTTATAAATATTTTTCCAGAATTTAATCATGTTTAAATTCGCTAATTAACATTAATTACCCTTAATTAACCATAATTAGTTAGAAACTATGCAAATCACTCACCTTGGCCACAAACAAAATACCAAATCTGAAATTATCCTCTATTTGGCGCTGTACCCAAGGCTACACAGCATCTCTACCTCGATTTTTGTGCTAATCCGCTTTGATTTGATGTAGATTTGGCTTAATTAGCGATTAGAAGTTGATTTGGGGTGTTTAGCAAGTGGAGGCCGTTGCTATGGTTCCAAGAATGAAAGTGGCGGCTGAAAAAGTGTCTAAAGAAATGTTTTCTAACCCTAATCAGCCCCTATATACCCCTAATCCCGAAATCCCCCATTGGGCCTTGCTATTAACTACCCAATTAAGCTCGGTTAAGCAGTTTTTCACCTTCTAAACATTGTTTCAGCCATATCTCCCAAATGGTGAGTCCGTTTGGCTAATGTAACCACTCTACAGAATTGTAAACCATCATCTGAATCCAATGGAAGTGGTTTCAGGTCAAAACTCCTTACCAATAAAAAGTTATGGCCGAAACAAGATCTGCTAGGGGCAAAACGGTCATTTAAAAATCAGCAAAAATCATGAACATGGGAAATGACCCCAATAGTCGTCTCCCAAAGTTACATGTCTATACGACTTCGTATATGAAAGAAATAAATATTCTACGATCCTTCGATGCATAGAATGCAGGTCGTTACAGTCTTCCCCCCTTAAGAAATTTCGTCCCCGAAATTCCTTAACCCAAAACATACAAAGATCCTGCATGCCTACCAATCATTAACAAAACAATAAAGCATACAAAACAACATAACAAGTCTATCCTAGCATGCGATTTACTAATAAGGGAGTACTATACCGACATAAAACCTTACCACACAAAGAGTTCTGGATACTTCCTCCTTATGTCCTCCTCTTTTTCCCAAGTACAGTCTTCCTCATCATCACCCCACTGAACTTTGACTAGTCTCATCGCCTTTCTTCGAAGCTGCTTTGTATCGTTCCCAACAATACACATAGGTCTACGGTTCCCAACCGCCTCGGGTTCAACCTCGATATCATCCAATTGATCTGGTGAAATAGCCACATTAGGGTCGTGCAAAAACTTCCTTAACTGGGAAACATGAATTACGTTATGAACTCCCGCCATCTTCTCTGGTAATTCAACTTTATATGCCAAATTCCCAATTTGCTCGAGAACTGGGAATGGACCAACAAATCTTGGTGCTAACTTGCCTCTCCTGCCAAATCGAATCACGCTCTTTAACGGAGAAATCTTGACAAACACCAAGTCACCAATGGAGAATTTTAAATCTTTTCTCCTCTTATCAGCATAACTCTTCTGTCTATCTTCAGCAGCCTTCATTCGCTGTTGGATAACCTTAATCTTATCTGAAGTTTCTCTTATCACATCTGGTCCAAGCACAAACTTCTCACCAGTTTCTAACCAACATGACGGTGAGTTGCATGGTCTTCCGTACAAAGCTTCAAATGGAACCATACCAATACTGGATTGATAACTATTATTATATGCAAACTCTACTAGACGCAAATGGCCATCCCATGATCCACCAAAATCCAATATACAAGCTCTCAAGAGATCCTCCAATATATGATTCACCCTCTCTGTCTGACCGTCGGTTTGAGGATGATACGCGGTATTGAGATGTAATTCTGATCCTAACGCTTCTTTTAAGCTCTTCCAAAACCCACTAGTAAACAACGGGTCTCGGTCACTCATAATGCTTTTAGGTACTCCATGAAATCTCACAACCCATTTCATATATAGCTCAGGTAACTTAGCTGCCGTTCTATTCGACTTGACGGGTATAAATCTTGCACTCTTGGTCAATCGGTCCACAATAACCCAAATGCTATCGTGACCCGACCTAGTCCTTGGTAACCCATCAATGAAATCCATTGAGACTTGTTCCCATTTCCATTCTGGAACTTCTAATGGTTGCAACAAACCACTAGGCTTCTTTTGCTCGGCTTTAACTAGCTGGTAATTCAAGCATTTGGATATAAACTTCCCAACGTCTCTTTTCATCCCTTCCCAGTAGTAGGTCTGCTTCATGTCTCGATACATGTTGTTACCACCGGGGTGTATAGTCAGTTTTGAGTGATGACATTCTCTAAGCACTTCATCTCTCAATCCATTGACATTGGGTACAACTAGTCTTCCATTCTTTCTAATCCATCCATCTCGATCAAGCCATTACTCGTTCATCTCCTCATCAATGCACATCTCTAACTTGGAGATGATTTTTAATAAGTTAGGATCGTCCCTCTGACTGGGTCCAATCTGCTCAATCAAAGTTGGTCAGACTGTAACACCCCACATCCATTAATGTCACTCACAAAGGGAATGCATTAATTTCCATGTAGCATTTTAAGTGAATATATAACAGAAAATCACAACAAGACAGATATAAAGCAGTACTTGGAAATTTAAAACTTTATTTCATTGCAGCGGAAAACACATATGTTTGATTACATCATCAAAACCATAAACCAAAGTCAAGTACATCATATCCATCTTGATAAAACAAAGTACATAAACTGAAAGACATAATCCCCAACATCAAAATAGCCATAAATAAAGAGAATTTGAACTTTACTTCAGCGATCCAAGCAATCTTCTAAAAGCAGTCCAAAATCAAGCTCCACTGGTGCTAGTTCCAACCTGAGCACCTGGGGGGGGGGGGGAAAGGAAAGAGATGGAAAAAGGGGGGGTCAGACATAAAGTCTGGCGAGTGCGATAATTCTAACAATATAATTAACAAAGTAACTAGGCTATGGCATAAGTTGGAAAATAAGGAAATGATCATGAACCATTGAGTATGACAGAGTAGACAAGGAAACAAGATGAACAACGATATCGTTAAAGTGCACCTAACCCACTAAGATAAATTTACTAAATTACACCAACACTATAGGATAATTGCTATACTGCACCGCCACTAGTATACTGCACCACCACTAGTCACCCTAAGGTTGATCCCGCCTACAGACTTAATAATGATATTGGTAGTTTCGTGCACCCCTAGCAGCCTTCATAGGTGCCGTCTGCCCCTATCTCCACTAGTGTACCCACTACCCCCAAGCGATCGGCTCCCTAACTCGTAGATACCCGTGCTGGCCCCACAGTGGGGTGTATCACTCCCTAAAGTGGCAACCCAATACCACCAAGAATGCACGGCTTATACCTACACGATGCGACAACATCTTACCTACCAGCCCGGGTCCACACACGCATATGAACCCGTTGGACTTGCATTGCCACCGCTAACCCGGTTTGGCCTCTTACAGTCAAGCCCAGTATGCGTGTCCCGTCCTCGACTTGGGTCGAGCCCACAAAGATACGTATGGGTTACTGGTTGAAACGGGCCCCCATTACTTGACACAAGCTATCCACCTAAGCTTGATCCCCCTCTAGTACATCCCACTTAACCCACTTCTTATTCATGTTTCAATTACATGTTTCAATTTTGGTTAAGTGTTTCTAATCGTATTTCCAAATGCCACCCAAGGCACCCACTAGATTCCACATGCCACCCAAGGCACCCACTTAACCCCCTCATGTCCCACTACATGCTTATCTGGTTAAGTGTTTCTTAATTCATTAAGACTGTAACCTCATAAAGACCTCTCACATTAGACTGACATTTGTGGCAGCTGGATTTGCCGGGCGGGTCCGGGCAGTCTTACACCACAAAAGAGACTAACCTCGTGTCTTTATAACTGTTACGTATTTAGTTTGTGCCTAAGACCTCTCACATTAGACAGGCATTTGTGGCAGCTGGATTTGCCGGGCGGGTCCGGGCAGTCTTACACCACAAAAGAGCCTAACCTCGTGTCTTAGACGATTAATTACTCCTAATTAATCATCCCCCAAATTTGAATTACTTTCCCTATTCAAAATATCAATCAATTCCAAATTTAACGATGTCCATAATTGACTCAATTATGTCCATCCATTTATGGTATGTAAAATCATACCAATTTTCACCACAATTATATTTTATGCCTTTTAAATATTTTTAATATTATCCCCTTTTTCCCCACGTAGTACGTTTGTTCGTTTAACGTAAAAATATACGTTAGACTTGAATAGTCTAACTTATAAAATAAAATAAAACATCACAATTTATACACATAATTAAAACATAAATCTAACATAGGGGTAAACTTGCATATGTGAATGACGTTCTACATCTAAAACTTGCATAGGCCAAAATTACAACTTGCATAAATAACATATGTCATGGATCCAAATCTAAAGGTGTGAACTTGATGAGATAATGGCCACAAACTTACATAAACATCATATGTCATGGATCCAAATCTACAGGTGTGAACTTGATGAAATAATGGCCACAAACTTGCATAAATAACATATGTCATAGGTCTATATTTGCATAGGTAATAATCCTAAACTTGCATAACATGATTCATATCCAACTCATAAACTTACATTGGTGATTTATACATCGCAACAATGGTGTAGACTAGTATCTAACACGTAAAGTATCATGTAGAATTTAGCATATGTCATAGCCTAACTTTCAATTAAATTCTCAGATAAACTAAGTGCCATAGCTATGCAAGGTCACATATAATTCTACCCAACTTGTATATGGTTCATGTTTGAATCAACATCTAAACTTTCCTACATATGATTTATCATATGAATCAATATAACAAACTAGCATAAGAAACATGATGATTCAACTAGACATAAGCCAATCATAGGATTATAACATGGGTGATAGCATCATAACTTTGCATCGTAGATGATAGCATCATAACATAATATCATAGAAATTACAACATAATTACAACATGAAATCAAAAATTCATATCACATCCAAATTATCCGCATTATAACTCAATCCAATTCATTTATTAATTATTTTGTTAAAACTATCGAACTCACAACTCAAAAGCAGTCTTGAGTTCTGAATTCTGATTTTTGGAGTTGAATTAGCGCTCCTTTGATGAAGATTCGCTGTTAGATTTGAAAAGGATTGAATTTGATTTGCTTTCTTCCTCTCTAATGGGCGGCGGCTATTCTGAGTTGCAAGGTGACGGCATGGAGGCCATGAATCCAATTTTGTTTTGATTTTAGGGTTTGAGTCTATAGGTGTTTTTATAGAGTTTAGGATTAGTTTAAGCCGTCCGATCAACCCAGAATTAATCCCAGCCAATCAGAGCAGATCAGAAACCCTAATGAGTCAGTACGTAGTCACAAACAGGTCATCAATCAAATCTGCCCGGGGAGGGGGGGCAGGTCGACCCCCAGGTTGACATGGTTAAGGCAGGTCGACCCCCAGGTCGACCTGGCCCTGGCGGGAATTTTCCCACCTAGCCTGTCTGACTCCGAAATTTGAATTTTCTGAAAATCTGTTTTGAATTTTCTGAAACTTCCGATCGCCATAACTTCTTCATACGAAGTCCAATTCACGCAAACTCGGACTCTATCTCAACCAGAATTCCGAGACGAACACAATGGCGCAACCCGTTTCCCTTAATTCTCACGTCTGAGATTAATTATTCTTTAATTTAGTTAATTCGATTATTCAAAAATCCGGGGTGTTACACTGACAGTTTAACTTGCTAATACTTCTAGATCCAATTCACACTTTGGTCTGAAATCATACCCAGTGATGTACTCCAGTTGCTTCCATTCTAGAAACATTGCCCCTAAACTGGCATGTCTTCTACTAAATGCATCAACTATCGTATTTCCCTTTCCTGGTGTGTATGCTATATCGAAATCGTAGGAAGCCAAGAATTCTAACCATCTTTGCTGTCGGAGATTTAGATCCTTCTGAGAGAAAAGATATTTTAACGATTTATGATCGGTAAACAACTCGAATCTTTCTCCCAAGAGATAATGTCTCCACATCTTCAATGCGAACACGATCGCTGCCAATTCCAAATCATGGGTAGGATATCTTTTCTCATGTGGTTTTAGTTGCCGACTAGCATAAGCTACAACCCTACCTCCTTGCATTAATACAACACCTAGTCCGGTACCACAGGCATCTGTGTATACCGTCATCTCTTCATTCCCTTTAGGGATGACTAACACTAGTGCACATGTCAACTTTTCCTTTAGACTCTTGAATGCATTTTCACACTTTTTGTCCCAGACGAAAGCTTGATTCTTCTTGGTCAACTGAGTCAACGGTGCTGCTATCTTGGAGAAGTCTTGGATAAACTTACGATAATACCCAGCTAATACCAAGAAACTTCTTACGTCTGTTGCATTCTTGGGCATAGACCAATCCTGTACCGTAGCCACCTTCGCAGGGTCTACGGCAATACCATTCTTTGAAACAACATGGCCCAAGAATCTCATTTCCCTCCTCCAGAAGTGACACTTAGAAAACTTTGATTTCAATTGGTGTTTTCTCAACACCTCCATCACTATCCTCAAATGTTCCTTGTGTTCTTCCTCTGTCCTTGAATAAACCAAGATATCTTCTATGAACACAAGAACAAACTTATTCAATTGATCCCTGAATACCCTATTCATAAGATCCACAAAATATGCTGGTGCACTGGTCAACCCGAATGGCATGACCAACCACTCATAAAATCCAGACGGCGTCCAAAATGTCGTTTTAGCTATACTCTCAGCTTCCACTCTAAGCTGATGAAAACCTATCGCGAGATCCAACTGGGAGAACACTCTCGCGCCACTCAACTGATCAAACAAATCATCTATCCGTGGTAGAGGATACTTATTCTTCCTCGTCACCTTATTCAACTCGCGGTAGTCCACGCACAAACGAAGGGAACCATCTGCCTTGGTAGCAAACACAACTGGTGCTCCCCACTCAGAAACAGTTCTTCTGATAAATCCCATCTTCAAAAGATCGATTACTTGCACCTTAAGTTCTCGCTGCTCCCTTGGTGCCATACGACGAAGTGGCATCACTATAGATCTGGAATCTTTCACTAAATCAATACGGAACTCAATCTCTCGGTGTGGTGGAAGTCCGGTCACTTCCTCGAAGACGTCCGGATACTAGCCAGCCACGGGCACATTTGACAACTCATCATGCGTGATGTCGAGGGAATTTAGAAAACTAGCCATTACCCCATCATTAGGTAGACCACCAAACACTACCCTCCGCCCATCATCCACTCTACCTGTCACCAAAAAGCCCTTACAGTCTACCACCACCCCGTATCTTTGGAGCCAATCGACTCCCAAAATAATGCCAAACCCAGTAAAGCCCAAAACAAAGCAATCACAAACAAACATGCATCCATGACTCGATAAGACCATATTATGATAAATCATACAAAGACTAGTCGAACCACCAATTGGGTTCGTCACTGCTAAAGGTCTATCGACTATCTCGGGTTCCAGTCCCAACCTATCTACCAGGTCACTAGATATGAAGGAACGGGAAGCTCCAGTATCAAACAACACTCGAATAGGAGCATCATAAACAGAAAGCATACCTTGAATAACGACATTCTTTCCTTTCTCCGCCGCAGTTGGGGCATTCGACGAAGAAGGAACAACATTGATAGCATATGCTTTCACAATCTGCTTTTCTTTAGGGGGTTGCGGACACTTATCCTTGTGATGTCCCACTTGGCTACAGTTGAAGCGTTTCCTATCCGCTGGCTTAGCCTGACATTCTTTGGCATAGTGGCTCTTCTTACCACAGCTGAAGCACTCAACATCTTTCTTATTCTTTTTTCTTTTGTCTATCCTTGGTCTGATTCTGCTTTCTCTTATTCTGAGAACCATTCTTGCCCCCCACCGCTTGCTTGCGACTTTGGCTACTCTGCAGATGCAACCTCAGTCTTCGACTTAGGGTATAGACTCTCTGATCTCAAAGCTTTCCCCACAATCGATTCAAACATCTCATTGATGTGGTTAATAAGCCTTTCCCCCAAGTACTGATCCAAGCCTGTTATGAACTTTTCATTTTTCTTCTCGGCAGTATCAATAAGGGACAATCCATATTTCGATAGAGTATCGAACTCTGCAATGTACTCCGAGACTGCCCTACCATTCTGCTTAAGCTCCAGAAATTTCCTAAACAATTCTGACTTCTGGGTAGCTGGGATGAACTTATCACTGAATTGGGCCTTAAACTGATCCCACGTAACTTGATCCTCTGGAGTAGCTGCCTTAATAGCATTCCACCAATTCATTGCCCGTCCGTGCAGCTGACTAGATGCTAACTTCCTCTTCATCGCATCCTCGATACCTAAGTCTTCGAAGATACGCCCACAACTATCCAACCAATCCTAAACTTTTGTGGCCGATTCCGTTCCGTGGAACGGCTTTCCACCAAGACTAGTGTAATCCTTGCATAGCTTGGCGAAATCGGCCCTAGGAGCCTGCACCCCTGCACCACCACCATTACCAGCTTTAGGAACTGCCCTCCGAACATCCCTAAGCATCTCTCTCATGAAGTCAGTGAACATAGTCCTCATGTCAGGAGCATTCCCATTATTGGCTCCTCTACAAGCACCCCTCGTATATCGGCTCATCGTTCAATCTATAAAGAGAAACGATTAACCATCCTCTTTGTGGTGTCAGTGCAGTGCGACTTCATCATTAGCTATACTAATAGTATATATATAGCTTTTGAAAACCAAAATAATCACAAATACGCACTCTCATATACGTATTATCTCTCTCTGGTGTCTTTCCCTAGGTTAACTACGCAACCTAGAGCTCTGATACCAAATTTGACGGCCCGCCCTGCACCAGCCGACATTTCCAATGAAAGTGCGCGGTGCCAATGCCCGACTAGCACAGGACGGTCACCAAAGAAAGGAAAAGAAAGGAATTTGAACTAACAAGGAACCTGTAGAATGTCTCACAGCGCATGGAATAAAATATAATAATAACATACTTGACATAAAACAGGCGAGACAGTGCATAAGCTGAAAACTAAACCATAATCATCATGGCAGCGGAAATCCAAAATACAGCTTGTGATCCATAACCATTATTACAACTTCAAAATATTGTATCTAAAGTAAATAAGGAAGGTACAGTACTAATGCCCAAAGCCGTGACCAGCAGCGACACAGGGAGAATATATGTAGATAATACGTAGGAGCCTCATGCTCGTCTCCGGATCAGCTACTCATGCATAACCAACTAACCTGTCTCTAGTCTGCCCATTTAAGAGCACCCAGAGTAATAAGAAGAGACATACAACTCTGGGTTAGACAAAAGTCTGGTATGAGCGATAATGTAGCAAAACAAAATAATAACAGGTATACTAAACCATACCTAGACCTAGACCTGCAACCAAAGAGTTAGCACTACATACTGTACAATACTCTAAGGTGCCACTAACATATGGCGTAAAGAATACGGGGGTGGGGGTGTGCATGTCATAATGATGGCAAACAATCAATCATAGCAACCATCCTCACATCTCTCACTTTGTGCGTAAAGCATACGATATCCCCCACTTTGATCACTAGACCCATCGAGGTAGTGACGGAGTTCGACTTGTATAACTATTTCTACCACCAAGCTTCCCCATGGAGTCATGACTAAATCTTTACAAATAACCCCACCTCATTGGTCCATAGCCAATAGTCCTACCTAGGCCACTGTGGCCCTGAATCCGTCCACATACCCCATACTCCATAGTGATCCAAAGTTATAGACATTGTTAACCCCTTAGCACACATCCCGCAGCAAAGCCCAACTCGTGAAGTTAACTCGTTGATTCCCAACTGGACCCTGAGTTCTACTTCCTATTTGGACTTCCTTTGCATCTCGGGTTTTGGTCGAATTCGAGTTGGTCTTTAGAAGAGTCATCGCGTAATCGCAGCTCCAATCCGGTTCGGTTCGACTTGCTCCAGTCCGTTCGATTCGAATACATCACTCCTAGGCTTCCCGTTCGGTTCGGTGTTCCACTTCAGGTTGGTTCGGTTCGGTAGTCCCCATCGTTCCACTTCAGTCGGTTCGGTTCGGTAGTCCCCCTTCCATTCAGTCGGTTCGGTTTGGTGCTCATGGATCCCGATTCGGTTCGGTGCTTCACTCCAACTCCAAGCTTGGTCCTCCGATCCGATCCCGCTCCCTAGCTCTAGTCCGATCTGATCTACACGCCTTTGCTTCCGATCCGATCCCCTACTCAGCTCTGATCTAATTCCCAACCCAACTCCAACTCTTTGCAAATGGCCTTCCTTTGTTGCTATACTCTTTCTTCTGCCTGGGCTCTGGTTCGGTTCGAATTCCTTGTCTCTGTTGCCGATTCGGTTCGACCAATTCTATCCGATCCGAACCCCTTCCTCATTTCCGATCCGAACCCCTTCCTCATATCCGATCCGAACCCCTTCCTCATATCCGATCCGATCCTGATCCCTGCAGTTTTTCCTGCAACTTTTCCAACGACTATTTTACGCCATACGACGATGTTTTCGACCATTCTAACTCTTCTAATCAATCACAAAGCATATCATACAGTCATAGCAACATGTATAATCAACCACAAACACCAAAACAATATTTTGATAGGTTAAAACGAAGCAAACATAGCCAAAATCCCATATTTTCCCTTAAGCATGTCTAAGCAAAACTAATGATATGATTAGCAAAACTTAACCAAATTAACGAAATTTTCTAACAGAGGTCTAAAACAATATTTCGAAATTTATAAATATTTTTCCAGAATTTAATCATGTTTAAATTCGCTAATTAACACTAATTAACCTTAATTAACCATAATTAGTGAGGAACTATGCAAAGCACTCACCTTGGCCACAAACAAAATAACAAATCTGAAATTATCCTCTGTTTGGCGCTGTTCTCAAGGCTACACAGCAGCTCTACCTTGATTTTTGTGCTAATCCGCTTTGATTTGATGTAGATTTGGCTTAATTAGCGATTAGAAGGTGATTTGGGGTGTTTTAGCAAGTGGAGGCCATTGCTATGGTTCCAAGAATGAAAGTGGCGGCTGAAAAAGTGTCTAGAGAAATGTTTTCTAACCCTAATCATCCCCTATATACCCCTAATCCCGCAATCCCCCATTGGGCCTTGCTATTAGCTACCCAATTAAGCCCGGTAAAGCAGTTTTTCACCTTCTAAACATTGTTTCAGCCATATCTCCCAAACGGTGAGTCCGTTTGGCTAATGTGACTACTCTACGGAATTGTAAACCATCATCCGAATCCAATGGAAGTGGTTTCAGGTCAAAACTCCTTAACATTCAAAAGTTTATGGCCGAAGCAAGATCAGCTAGGGGCAAAACGGTCAATTAAAAATCGGCAAAAATCATGAACATGGGAAATAACCCCAGTAGTCGTCTCCCAAAGTTACATGGCTATATGACTTCGTATGAGAAAGAAAAAAATATTATACGATCCTTTGATGCGTAGAATGCTGGTCGTTACAAAGAGATAATGAACGTAAATTGATTTGAGCATAATTTGGTATAACTTGTATATATGGGATTATAGGCATAAGTTAGATTAGAATTATAAGCATAAATTGGTTTGGAATTTAAGGGTAATTGGAATATATTATAATCCAAGAATTGAAATTAGGACTTGAATCAAGAAAGTGATAATGAACGCCTAAGACACGAGGTTAGATTCGGATTGCGGTATAAACCTGCCCGGAACTGCCCGGCATATCCAGCAACCGCAATTTGGTAATCTAATGTGAGTGGTCAAAGGCGGAAATTAGATGCGTAATAATGCTAAGACACGAGGTTAGATTCAGATTCCGGTAGAAGTCTGGCCGGAACCGCCCGGCATATCCAGCAACCGCAAATGGTAATCTAACATGGGAGGTCTTGCACGATTACGGGTATAATAAATCAATAAATAATTAACCAAGATAAGACATGTAGTATGACATGGGAATAGTAAAAGGGTTAAGTGGGTGACATGGGTAGCATGTGAAACATAATTAAAAACACTTAACCAAGATAAGACAGGTAGTATGACATGGGAATGGTAAAAGGGTTAAGTGGGTGACATGTATCATGTGAAACATAATTAAAAATACTTAACTAAGATAAGACATGTGGTAAGACATGGGAATGATAAAAGGGTTAAGTGGGTAACATGGGTAGCATGTGAAACATAATAAAAACACTTAACCAAGATGAGATATGTGATAAGACATGGGGATAAAAAGGGGTTAAGTGGGAATTCCTAGTAGGGACCAAGCTTAAGAGCGAAGCTTGTGTCAAGTGTATGGACCATTTTCAACCAGTAACCCATTTCAGTATCTATATGAGCTCGAACTAGGTCGAGGACGGGGACATGCTTACTGGGGTTGATTGTAAGAGGTCAATAAAGACTTAGCGATGGCAGTGAGAGTCCAACGGAGTCATGTGCGTACGTGGGTCCGGGCTGGTAGGTAGGACGTTGTTGCATCGTGTAGGTATAAGCTGTGCATTTCAGTAGTACTGAGGTTGCCACCTTAGGGAGTGATACACCCTATTGTGGGACCAGCACAGGTATCTACGAGGTTAGGGAGCCAATCGAATGGGAAGGGCAGTGGGTACATCTAGTGGTGATAGGTGCGTATTGGTTACCTATGATAGCAGCTAGAGGTACATAATTGAATAGGGAGGGTACGTCTAGTGGTGATAGGTGCATATTGATTACCTATGATAACAGCTAGAGGTATATAATCGAATAGGGAGGGTACGTCTAATGGTGATAGGTGCATATTGGTTACCTATGATAGCAGCTAGAGGTACAAAATCGAACAGGGAGGATAGTGGGTACATCTAGTGGTGATAGGTGCACGTTGGTTACCTACGATGGAAGCTAGAAGTACAGGAAACTATCATCATTCTATTTAGCCAAGAGGGGTCATCTTTTAGTATGAAACTAGTATTGGTGCCGTGTAGAGAATATCTTATAGTGGTTAGAAGCGCAGTCAATGTTACGTCTTATTCATCTTGTTATCTTGTCATATCTGCTTATGTTACAGTCATCTCTTATATCCAGTTTATGTTCTTATCATGTTCCTTTACTAATTATAATGTTAAAGTCACTGGATGCGCCAGACTTTATGTCTGACCCTTTTTGTTTCGTCTCTTTTCTTTCCTCGCCCCAGGTTCTCAGTGTGGGCATGTTGAAGCTTGATTTGGACTTTCCTGCTTGAAGTGATGAAAGTAATGCTTAGCTTTGTTTCTCTTTCATATGGAATTTTGGATTGGAGATTATGGTTTTAAAAATTATGTACTCTGATGGCTTTCGTACAAGGCTGATATTATGTACTTGGTTTTGGTGCGATGGGTTTGAAGATGTAACCAAACTTATTTCTGTTTCCACTGCAATAAAGTTATAATTTTTTCAAGTACTATTTTGCATCTGACTTGAAATATTCTATTTTGTTTACTTATACCGCTCCACGAAACTTAATGCATTCCCTTTATGAGTGACATTAATGGACATGGGGTATTACACATGGTATCAGTGCTGAAGGTTACCGGGTCAGATAAAAGATTTTGAAAGCTGGTTTCAAAACGGTTTTAAAAGAAGTATTTTCAAAAGAAAAGTTTGTTTTGAAAGACATATTCCCCAAAGCCATATGCACTATCTCTTGATTTTTATGTTTGAATCCTTCTTTCCTTCTTTTCTGAGTCTCCGGGGCTCCTGGCTTTCTGCGAGGTAACCTCATCGCGGCATGGTTCCGTAGACAAGATGAGACTACGGCGCCCGTCGAAGGGCAAAGAAATGCCTAACTTCCATCTATAGCCGTAGTAGTTTCACCTGCAGCTAATTTTCTTTCCAGCCTTGTAGGGTTTTCCGCGCGATGGAGGCAGTTTTAAAGAGACTTGTTAACATGTTTCACAAGGATGAGAAAATCATGGATATAGCCTTGATGCACAAAGAAGATAAAGGAGAAAAGAAGGAGGTCAAGGTTGAAGGATCACAAAATAAGGAAGTGGAACCTAAGAAGGGTGGAAAGAACTATAGACCCGAGAAAAGAGGAAGTGTCATTACTAAGGTATGGTGGGTCATATATAGCCAAAGACCGTAGGAAGAAGAAGAAGAAGAAGACTGGTTGCTATCATTGCGGAGAGACAGGACATCTTATCAGGGATTGTCCAAAGAGGCAAGGGCGAGACAAAGTACAGGATCTTCCGGAGGACAGATGCATGCTCTCACGGCTGGCATACCTAATAGAGGTAGAAAAGTTTCTGTTGAAAGTTTGATTTTCTTTTTTGATTATCCTGTTAGAACCTTGTTTGATTCTGGCGCTTCACATTCGTTTATATCTTCTTCTTTAGTTGAAACTCTGCACCTAAATACTAGTCATGGATCCCATTGTAGTCTCAAATCCTATTGGTGGCTCAGCTCATTTATCTATGATTTGTCAGGATTTGAGAGTGTCTATCTTGGGCGTTGGGTTTGAATGCAACGCCTACGTATTTGGTTTCATGGGCTATGGTCTGATTCTAGGGATGGATTGGCTAGCCAGGTATGGTGCCATCCTAGACTATGAAAGGAGGGTACTTAGATAATTGACTCGTTGTGGAAAGACCTTTGATATTTCATGTGCCCCTAGGTGTTCAGTGATGCTTAGCTACCTAGAGTCACTTGACACATCCATCGATGATTTGCAATCTGTTCGAGTGGTCCGTGAGTATGATGACGTCTTTGAAGAGGTTCGGGGTTTACCCCAAGGCGCGAGATTGACTTCCGTATATACTTAGTAGATAATGCAAAGCCAGTTGCATTTCCAGTACAACACATGGCTCCGAGAGAGAGGAAGGAACTCAGTAAACAAGTAGGGTAGCGGCTTGAGAAAGGGTTCATAAGAAGAATTATTTCGGAATGGGGTGCTCCGGTTGTTTTCTCTACGAAGGTTGATGGTTCGCTTAGATTGTGCGTGGACTATAAGGAGCAGAATAAGCTCACGAAGAAGGATAGGCACCCATTTCCAAGAATAGGTGATTTGTTCGATCAGTTGGTTGGGGCTTCGGTTTTCTCGCAGTTGGACTTAGCTACAAGTTTTCATCAGTTGAGGGTAGCTGAGGATAGTATAGATAAGACTGCATTTAGAACTCCAGATGGTTTCTTTGAGTGGCTCGTCATGCCTTTTGGTTTGACGAATGCAGCTGCTATTTTGTAGATTTGATGAGTAGGGTGTTTAGAGAGTTTCTAAACAAGTTCGTGGTAGTCTTTGTGGATGATATCTTGATATTCTCTAGAAGCGAGGAAGGGCATACCTTACATCTTAAGGTAGTCTTAGAGACACTTCGACTACATCATCTTAAGGAAAAAAATTCCAAACGTCATTTTGGAAAGGAAGTAAGGTTCTTAGGACACAGGGTCTCTAAAGAAGGGATAGCAGTAGAATCCCGCGAAGGTAGTAGCAATCCAGGATTGGAGGATTCCAAAGAATACAATGAAAGCATTCTTGGTTGGGCGGACTATTATAGGAAGTTCATTAAGGACTTTGCGAAGATATCGGCCCCAGTTTTGACTTTGCTAGATGGGAGAAAATAGTTCACTATATATACCGATGCTTGCGGACATGGCTTGGAGTAGTTTTCGATGCAAGAGGTAAGGGTGATAAGCAAGAGGCGGTAGGTACGCAGTTATGTTTGAGCATCGCTTATCGCCCTCAGATGGATGGACAGACAGAAAGGGTGAATAGAATCCTTGAAGATCTTTTTAGGTTATGTATCCTAAATTTTGGAGGGACATAATAAGAGCACCTTCCATTTGTGAAGTTCGCTTATAACAACAGTTATTAAGCTAGTATTGGTATAGCACCTTTTGAGGGTTTTTTTTGGACGACCGTACCGATCACCAACTTGTTGGTAGGAGTTTACAGATAAGATTTTGCTTGGACCCAAGTTGATTAGAGAAACCTCGGAGAAGATAAACTTGATTCGAAGATGCATGAAGACGACACATGACCACCAGAAATAGTACGCCGATAAGAGGAGGATCAATCTTGAGTTAAGGTTGGAGACAGGGTTTTCATTAAGGCTTCACCTTTGAGGAGCGTAGTTCGCTTAGAATTTATAGGGAAATTGGAACCAAGATTTGTAGGGCCCATTCCCATAACAAAAAGGATTGAACGGATGGCCTATAGAGTAAAGTTGTTGGAGAAACTTAGTGGTGTTCATGATGTTTTTAATGTGTCACATTGGCGGAAATGTATGCATGATACCGCGGAAGTAGTAGAACCAAGCATGCTTAGGTATATGGAAGTAGAGCGAGAGGAAACGGTTAGACGTGTTCCTATATGCATTCTTGGATCGAAGGTCAAAAAGCTACGCAATCGAGAGGTCAAAGTTCAACGGGGAGATGATCAAGGGGATGCGATTTGGGAGACGAGAGACAAGATACATGCATAGTACTCTTTCCTTTTTGAGGATATATTCTTAACTTCTCCTTTCCTACCAGCTTTGTTCATATTTGTTTTTGTCGTTTGGTACATGCTCTCGATTATATCTTCGATCCTTAGGTAGAAGCCGATGGATGTAAACATGTGTTTGAGACATGTTATGATTGATGGTTGCAAGTGGATGCAAGTGATTGCTAGTGGTTGCTCGTGGATGCATATACAAACACTTTAGGCACTAAGATCGGCTCAATCACTTTCATACTGCATATTGATATGTGTGCATATGGGTCTATGAATGTAATTGGGTGTATATCATATGGATGCTGCATTTGAATGAATGGTTGTGCACACATATAGAAAATTATAAAGTGCATTAGGATTAATTGAATACATGCTGGACGCATGGCTCTAACATAATTTGCATTAAGGAGGTCAACTGAATCAGTGGACCGCCTGATCTTTTGCATTAGTATTGGGACATATACACACACTTTTGCATATGCTCAAAAAGCAATAGGAATCTTTTAAGGACAATGAATGCTTGTGGGTGATGGATGAGTAGATGGATGATTGGATGGTAGGATATACATTCTTCGTAACTTGGAGATTTTGGGGACGAAATCCTTTAAGGAGGGGAGAATGTAACACCCCGTAATTTTAAAATATTAAAATCAAAAATTAAAGAACACTTAATTTTTAGAAGAAGAATTAAGGGAAACGGGCTGCGCCATTGCGTTCGTCTCAGAATTCTACTCGGGATACTGTCCGGGTTTGCGTAAAACTGATACAGTATAAAGAAGTTATAAGCTTTAGAAGTTTGTAGACGCATAAGGAAGAATATATATATATAAATAAAATAATTCCAGAATCTTCAAAACAGTTCAAAAATCAAAATCTGACCAAAGCGGGCTGAGCGGGAAAATTCCCGCTTGTAGGTGTCGACCTCTCCAGGGGGTGTCGACATGGGTGTCGACCCCCTATAGGGGGTGTCGACAGGGGAGTCGACCGCCCTATAGAGGTGTCGACCCCATCGGCCCAGATCTGGGCATTTTGATGATGACGTGTTTTTTCTAGTTTGAGCAGTTCAGATGGTTCCTAATAAGATCTAAAGGTCCTAATACACCTATAAATAAAAACCTAACCCTAATCTCATTGTTTTCATCCATGACGCCTCCATGCTGCTCTAATCTAAACTAGCCTTTCTTTTCCATCAAAACAAATCAGAATAGGAGTAGTCAAATTAGAAGATCAGATCTACAAACAAACAAAGTAGAGATTATTCAAGATCAGAATTGCTACAACAACGACTAATTCTCTTTTCTAAGAATCCTATCGCTGTGAGTCTATGTTACTTTCACATATATTAAATTAAAAGTAATTGTGATAGGATTGTAAATTGGATCTAATGTATAAGCCTGTAAATAAGAAGAATCATATCTAGTTTGGTTATCCTTCAGATTCATACCTGATTGCTATTATCATATGCCTATCTGATCTATTTTGTCATTATTCAGTTCACATGCCCATTTATATGTTTATGCCAATTCTGATGTTTTGATTCTCTTCCCTTCTTCTTTTCCTTTTTTGCTTTTGAGATTAGGCTAACTTCGATCCTAAGTATATTGCGTTGAGATTTACATATGAATAATGTTGGGATGATAGGTAAAAGTTGAGGGGAAAAAATGAGATTTGGCATAAATTGTTGATAACTATGGAAATTTGTATAAGCATAATTGTGGGTAACTTGTATAAATAAGATTTGGCATAAATTAGTTTAGGCATAATTGAGTATAACTCGTATACATGAGTTTTGGCATAAATTGTTAATAACTATGAAAATTGATTCGGCATAATTTGGTATAACTTGTATGCATGGGATTATAGGCATAAATTGGATTAGAATTATAAGCATAAACTGGACTGGAATTTATGGGTAATTGGGAATCACTATAATCCAAGATTTGAAATTGGTCATGAAATAAGGAAGAGATAATGAACGCAAATGGATTTGGGCATAATTTGGTATAACTTGTATATATGGGATTATAGGCATAAATTGGATTAAAATTATAAGCATAAATTGGGTTGGAATTTATGGGTAACTGGAATATATTATAATCAAATATTTGAATTTGGGACTTGAATCAAGAAAGTGATAATGAACGCCTAAGACATGAGGTTAGATTCGGATTGCGGTACAAGCCTGCCCGGAACCGCCCGACTTATCCAACAACCGCAATTTGGTACTCTAATGCGAGAGGTAAAAGGCAGAAATTAGATGTGTAATAATGCTAAGACACGAGGTTAGATTCTGATTGCGGTAGAAGTCTGCCCAGAACTGTCCGGCATATCCGGCAACCACAAACGGTAATCAAATGTGGGAGGTCTTGCACGATTACAGGTATAATAAATCAATAAACACTTAACGAATACAAGACATGTATTAAGACATGTGAATAGTAAAAGGGTTAAGTGGGTGACATGGGTAGCATGTGAAACATAATTAAAAACACTTAACCAAGATAAGACATGTAGTAAGACATGAGAATGGTAAAAGGGTTAAGTGGGTTACATGGTTAGCATGTGAAACATAATTAAAAACACTTAACCAAGATAAGACATGTAGTAAGACATGAGAATGGTAAAAGGGTTAAGTGGGTAACACGGGTAGCATGTGAAACATAATAAAAGCACTTAACCAAGATGAGACGTGTGGTAAGACATGGGGATAAAAAGGGGTTAAGTGGGAATTCCTAGTGGAGACCAAGCTTAGGAGGGAAGCTTGTGTCAAGTGTATGGACCCTTTTCAACCAGTAACCCATTTCAGTATCTACATGAGCTCGAACTAGGTCGAGGATAGGGACATGCTTACTGGGGTTGATTGTAAGAGGTCAATAAAGAGTTAGTGATGACAGTGCAAGTCCAAAGGAGTCATGTGTGTGCGTGGGTCCGAGCTGGTAGGTAAGACGTTGTTGCATCGTGTAGGTATAAGCTATGCATTTTAGTAGTATCGGGGTTGCCACCTTAGGGAGTGATGCACCCTATTGTGGGACCAACACAGGTATCTATGAGGTTAGGGAGCCGATCAAATGGGAAGGTTAGTGGGTACATCTAGTGGTGATAGGTGCATATTGGTTACCTATGATAGCAGTTAGAGGTACATAATCGAATAAGGAGGGTACATCTAGTGGTGTTAGGTGCATATTGGTTACCTATGATAGCAGCTAGAGGTACATAATCGAATAGAGAGGGTACGTCTAGTGGTGATAGGTGCATATTGGTTACCTATGATAGCAGCTAGAGGTACATAATCGAACAGGGAGGATAGTGGGTACATCTAGTGGTGATAGGTGCACGTTGGTTACGTATGATGGTAGCTAGAAGTACAAGAAACTATCATCATTCTATTTAGCCAGGAGTGATCATCTTTTAGTATGAAACTAGTATTGGTGCGGTGCAGAGAATATCTTATAGTGGTTAGAAGCACAGTCAATGTTACATCTTTGTACCTTGTCATATCTGCTTATGTTACAGTCATCTCTTATATCCAATTTATGTTCTTATCATGTTGCTTTACTAATTATATTGTTAAAGTCACTGGACTCGCCAGACTTTAGGTCTGACCCTTTATGTTTCGCCTCTTTTCTTTCCTCCCCCCAGGTTCTCAAGGTGGGCACATTGAAGCTTGATTCGGACTTTCCTGCTTGAAGTGCTGAAAGTAATGCTTAGCTTTGTTTCTCTTCCATATGCCATTTTGGATTGGGGATTATGGTTTTAAAAATTATGTACTCTAATGGCTATTGTACAGGACTGATATTATGTACTTGGTTTTGGTGCGATGGGTTTGAAGATGTAACCAAACTTATTTCTGTTTCCGCTGCAATAAAATTATAAATTTTTCAAGTACTATTTTATGTATTTATCTTGTAATATTCTGTTCTGTTTACTTATAACGCTCCACGAAACTTAATGCATTCCCTTTATGAGTGACATTAACGGACGTGGGGTGTTACATGAAGCAATAACAATGGCTGGAGATTTTCCGAACTTATCAACAAATAACTCATTAGCTATGTTTCTTTGACCAACCCAAAGCGAAATAATAACTGATTTACCACTGTATGACCAAAAATATACATTACATTATTTAATACTGGACTGTCAAATTAAATTAGAAAAACACAAACACCTTGTTAGTTTCAACGTGTAGCTCCCTTTTTACGGATTGTGTTCCACTCCACATCGAGTTGTAATGTTAAAGACATTACTTATAGCACGAAGGATCCACCCAAACCTACTAAAGGACAGTTACAAATTTAAAACAACTACTATGTAGTTGGATAAGTAAAATGTAGAATAAAGTACGATAAGTAATATACCAGTGAGTTCTTTATTCTGATACAACCTCGTTATAAGTATCGGTTCATTAGCAAACCCAAATTTATATCGAGGTATATGGTCCACAACCTCGTCAACCTTTGTAACTCTTGTATTAGTTCATTTGACTATTATACACTCACCATAAACAGCTCCACAGGTTTCGTCGGCCTCTTGTACATTAAACCTTGTTATATCGTACACCGAAGACTCTTAAAAAATGATGCAATATGTGTTTTTAGGACCGACGCCTCCTTTTATTTCTCTAAAACTATAGACGGTGAATCGCAATACTGACAACAAAGGGGCTTAATAAATGATAATATTAAATACGTTCAAAATGTTGTACAGATACAACGTTGAAGAGACTACATGTTCATCCCATGCACCTCATTTGTTCCTTGATTGATTAAATTCTATAGCCTAGCAAACTCTAACATGTATGATGTTCCAGTTAGTAATGAAAATCACTTCAGAAAACACAATATTTGCGTTCATGCTGGGAAAAACAAGGATAGGGAATCACCTAAAGAAAGGTAATTCAATATCACAACAGTGGGTTAATGATAATCAGACAAGATAGAAGATTGTATCAAAACCACTTACAGTTAAGTATTTCAATACAAGTGCAGGAGTAAAAGCGGTCTTAGAAAAAAAAGAACTGCACACATTATAAATACTGTACTCCTCCACTACATACCAATTATTGACCAAACGTGCAACGTGGGGTCAAGTCATTGTCAAAGTATTTGTGAAGGTTAAGAACTTACCAGTGATGGAAAAAAAAGTATGGTAGTAGCATGCACCGGTACATGTAAGAAACATTAGGTTGCACAAATTTTGACAGAGGCATATTTAAGCATATTTTAGTTTGATAAATAAACAAAATCGACCAATTTTGAAGTATATTTAAGCTTATATAACTATATTTAGCAAACTAAAATATAACAAAGGGATAAAATTTGCTATCATTAATAAAATATATTAGAATATATAATAATTCATTAAATATTTCTAACTGAGTTCTAAGATTGTAATAGTTTTGATGAAAAATATTTCTCAACGTGTAATCGAAAGTCATAGTAAGTTCAACAATTAGGCCGATGACAATAGAGATGCAACAAAAGGTATTTGACGTAAAATAAATACCCATGACAAGATTGCATATCATTAAGATAAAAAATAAAAGGGATATTTTATCGATTACGGTTCTGCATGCATCACATAGGCACAATTTGCAATTTGTAAACTATTGTAATGAATACATAGTATGACAAAGCTCCGCATTGGTTATGGACTAGAATTGCCAAAATGGATCATTATTTAGAAGAAAACTTCTAAAGTTAAATGTGGAATATTGTTAGTATATGAGTTACCTATTTTGTTAGTAGTGTCACATGTGGTGATGCAGGTAATACAACGCAAAATAAAAGGACTGTTTTATTAAAAAGAAAAAAGACGTTGGCAGCTCTACATGATTATGTGTAAACCAAATAGTATTTCTTTCCATATTAAATAATACAATGGCAACTCAACTTGTACTCTCGCAGTATGTATGCTAATATGAATCTTTTAAATGTTTAGTTCTTATGTATTCTCTCAATGTAATTCACCACGAAGTTTGTTCTACTAGGTTATTATTCCCTGCGTGGACTTAAGTAGCTTATTTGGTGGATGAGTCACCTTAAAAACCAATAGTTGCTAAACAGTATGTCTATCTCCTGCATTAACTTTCCATTATTTGCTATAATAAAGTGATACATATCACTTTAAAAGCCGGATGACTTTGCAAGAAAAACAATTACGCCAATTATATTTCAACACATGGAAATGATGATTTTGGAATAATTTGAAAATTATTATCTATTGTAATTGGTACAGATGATCCGATAAAAAATTTCTGTTTGGAAAAATAGAAGAATATGTCATTCGATACAACTAAACAGTGGAAAATAGTAGCAATATCAGCATGACCAATTACATCTTCCATGATAGCGTTTGAGTTGTTAAACAATTGAATACTCCACTATTTTACATACTGAACTATGTATCGAAATATGGAATCAGGAAAGAATACTTAGTATGACGAATGCAACAATCTTCTAATTTCTATGATACTGAGTTAAATCCTAATTAGAAACTATACATCCTCCACCCTCCTTAAACATACATAGGCAAAAGAATCCCCACCCTACTACCACCGTTTATACCAAGCAGCTTAAACCAATATCAAATAATTAGAAAAAGACAAAACATCAACAAATGAATGTAGTGAGTGGATATACTAGGTTGGACAACATTACCCAAATTAACATGTAGTATTGAATTTTTGTGTTTGAATTTACTGAGTGAGTTTATCATTTTCAAGTGAATTTAATGAGTTGAATTTTCAACTGAATATAATGGCACAACTCATTAATTCGTTGATCGATCACAATCTATTCAAAACCAAAAAAATGCAGTAGTCATCTAGTACATCTTCGGCAAAATGCTGCATTTGTCATGGCCAATTTCAAACAAATTTATTTCAGGGTTATATAGACTTACAACAGACCGAAAAGGTATTGATAAACAATGTAACATTTCTATAACACCACTTTCTCTAAGGTTGGAACTTAAACTCTACAGATGCTGCAGTTACCTCTAGTTTTAACTTTCGATGATAGAAAATTGAATGTTAGTCAATCTGAACATCAGATAACATGGGAGTATGAATTTTTTTATATAAATACTTCATACAACCCAACGTAGAACCCTTTCACAGAAAATATTAATTATCACAAAATAACACCGAGAGTGACATATGAAGATGCACCATCAGATGAACAGAGTATCCATATAATGGCACTAGTAACATATGTGGATACATAACCTACAAAAAACAAAGCACACCATCATTTTTTCAATAGCTATCGCCATTTCTCCCCTAGAACTTTATTCGTATCTAACTCCTGAAATACCTTATCCCTCAGCTTGCTCAATTGAGCACCCAAGAGTTTAAGAGGGCAACATAAACTACAGATCAGTTAGAAAAAGAACTAATATGAATCATAACTTATAACCCGACACCAATGATATCTAACGAGACCACATCGCATAGCGGAACGGGTCTCCCTCTCATTAGTATCTTTTGATAAAGCATATAACCCTGCATCACAATTGTTAGTTCATTTATCAAAATATAACTTATAAACCTCCAACAACAAGCACAACATTCATTTATGCAACACACAACAGATATCCTCCTTAGTTCTACTCCTATCTATGATTTTGTAAAGATCTGCCTTACTAGTCTATGGAGCCAAACCTTCATTCTATTGTTGGTTCCCTTCTGGTAATTTCGTGGCATCACAAGCCATCCATACTGAACCAACATCCTCTTTGGCTCTCCTCAGTGCTTCGTAGAGTTGCTCCCCACTAGCATTAAAATAAAGGATCATTTTCTAAATCCCTCCGTACTGTGCGAAGCAATGGATTCTCCTTTATATAAAATAATTTTATTTGCAGGTGAGTGTTAATTTCCCACCCTTGGGACCCTCCCATTATTCCTAACATAAATGCAACGACTTTACAATGGCAACGACTGATACACAACCTTTCACAGATAAGAAAAACACATACATATTATACCCGATACCTATGTTAGCCCTAATTTTCTTTGACTCCCCAATGATGTTGATGTCCATTCCAAGCTATTCTGAAAGGGGTATCCCTTCCTGCTTCACTTTCTTAACTACAAAAAATGTTTGTTGTCTCGCAATGACGACAATCAATAGAGGCAAGGCCCCTATTCTATTTAGAAAAAATGCAGATATTATTATTTAGAAAATAAGTTCCTCGTCGTCATCACCGATGTCGACAGCCATGGAGGCAAAGCTTTAAAGCATTTAATATTATGGGAAGTTCCTTAACATCTTCAACAATGCCTAAGGAAGAATTTTGCGAAAACAATTTTATAACGGCATGTCTGTGGATGCAATGACTCCTAGGACATCTAAGCCTTCATAAGCATAGGCTTCAGTTAGGAAGCGCCTTCGGTGTCAATGAAAGACCTGGAAGCATTCAACCCTTATTCCATTCTGTTGAACCACCTAGAATTCTTCATAAGTTTTTATATATATAAGTATAGATAAAATTAGTCTTTTATAGAGAAAACACCCTTTCTGCATAGCCGAAAGAGTTAAGGCAGCAACCTTTAGCGGAGAGGCTATCTTTTAAAATCAAAATAAATATATGTATCAGTACCAAATCCCATATCTGAAAGATGAGAGGTGGAAGCCTGTATAGTTCAAGCTTCTTTTGTGATACTTCAACTGTTAAGTGCATCCAAAAGTGAATTCTGACCGTTGTCAAAAGGACTTCCGGTTCTGGCAATGGCACCTACAGTACTTTTATACAAAACTAATTTATTCTATCTAAAATATTTCTTTTAACCAACTCCACTATATTTGTTGAAAATATATTGGTTTATAAAAATATTCTGAATAAAGTTATACAATTTCCCAAGTACTTTGTATCACAAAAAAGTATAAAATACACGGGTCTAACAACTAATACATTAACATTAGAATTAATGCATAATCTTTCCTAAAGCATGCATCCTTTGGAAATTCATAAAAAATTCATATAAGCATAACAATTCATGAAATTCGAAGCACATCTCCAAAAACATCACACAGCAACAATTTCACAGGATTTAGAAATACCTAGGGATTCTTCTATAGTTAATTATTTTCACTTATATTAACTTTTAATATTCAAATAGGTTATTCACATATGAATCTTCCATTTGAACTAATATATCTCACAATCTTAAGCATCCAAAACCAATATTGTACCATATAACTAAACATAGATGATCCATAACATCATATAAACATCAAGATCAACACAAGACTAAACAAAACACTCAACACAACTTTTGGTTACCACATAATAACTGAAACCATATGGGTAAGTAGATTATTCACCTTTACCGGATAGAGATGATGAGATTTGTTATGTATTCCAAACTTCTAAGTTTGCTAACTTTATCTTCTTCTTTTGTTACTTGTAATGGTCGGCCTCTTTTAGGGTTTTCTTTAGTTTTAGATTACGTTTTGAAATGAGCAAGTAAATAAAAATGTTGATAAATATTATAATATATACTAGGGACAAAAGTTCCATTTCTTCCCTTCTCATGTCTTAAGCATGTTTCCTTTAGTTTATTAGGATACAAGGCCAACCTTCTAACTAATTCATTAAACACAAATCTCATTGCCTCCTCTGTCGCATTATTCCAATTTAACCTTACGATTAAATTTTATTAAGTAATATTTTACTAAAATCAGGGTTGTTACAAATTTCATAGTAGAGTCATGTGCTTCGTTTGATTTTAGTTTATATTCATGGGGGAAAAATAGCACAATTGTCACCATGTGAACCAAAAGTACATAGACTTCAAAATAAATTATTACCCACTACCGAAAAAGCTACAAAATTATATGTAATTCACTGAACATAACAAAATTGATTTCTAATATATGATAATGTTATCACATGAAACAGTGAGGAGTAGAAAACATAATATAATTACTTCAATATCTCAGTTAATAAACCAAGCTTTAGAAAAATCCACAAACAACACACTACGTGTACTAGGTAATGTTATATAATTAATGTTGTTAGACTTGTCAACTGCATTAAAATAAAGTAAATAAACTTTAATTTGATTTGTTTTCCAACATGGTTATTTCTTTGATACTAGGCAAGAGTTTTTAATTTCTAAATATAAGAAGCATTTTATTATCAGGTGGTCAAACCATCGAAATTACCGACCAAACGGATATGAACAGGAAATTATGGATATTTCAACTTTACTTAGATGACACAACCTTTAATATGTTATTATATAAGAAAACTAAACAAATTATAAATACTTAATTTTATTTAGTTGAAAAGGGTTTTTAAAAAATTCATGTTTGATTTAGATAAAGATTGTGTTGATTAAATGTCATTGTTCAAACCTACCTTAAGCAGCCTTAAAAAACCGGGAGTGGTGGAGTGATGTGAGGTTTTTTGAAAACATTTAGCTGAACATATTTGAGCATATTGTAGTATTTTTAAGCAACTTGAAATGATTATTTTTAAAACAAATCACATTGTATGAAGTTATAGTAAATAGAACTACAATACAAAAATACAACAGCGACCTATAACGCCATAGTTTACAATGACTTGTGAGTTGTCATATTTGACAAGTCCTATGGGAAGAACTCAAATACAGCCTAACAATCATGAAAGGTTGAAAATAGTAAACGGTGCAAACACATGTTTGACTAGTTTTGTAGACAAATAGCATAAGCACAATACCTACTTCCACATAAGGCAGGGAAGGAATGATACCCGATCAGATAATCATACAGAAAGTGATGGGAAAAAAGTAATAACATAAAAGAACAATCTTGAGATTACCTGGTTAAGCAATAGTGTTGAGCAGGTAGCAAAGTAATAGGGATTCAGAAGGGGACGTCTGTTGCTTCAATGAATCCACAATATATGATTTTGAAATTACTTGACCTTGAGAATTCATACACCACTATGAATCTTGTACGAATTCTGCTCATTCCATAGACGTCGTGAAATGCAACTATTTCCTTGTCTTCCTAGAAGGCGTGTCTCTTCTATGATTTACTCGGCTTCCGCCAAGAATTATCCTAGCTTTTCCCAGCTAGCCAGAGGTAATCGATCAGCTCAGAACGTACATCCACCTGGGGCCCAATGGGACTCTAACATGCTACCTTGAGAGTTCGACAATGTCTTGGAAGGTGTCGAAGACTTGAGCCCTCAGGTTATACTAAACCAACTCGTCGAGGGCATGCTCCCCAATTCTGAATTCAGAGCATGGGTTAACCGAGCATAACCTAAGAATCAGGAAATCTTTTACGAGAAGGCCAACTATTTACTATGCCAAAGCTACCGTAAAGGAATCAAGCTTATCACTTCAACAACTTACTTTGAAATGAAGCCCAGAGCTCCAATGACTCCAACCCTAATTCTCTGCACGATGTTGCTCAAGATGGCAATGTTAGGGATGGTCACAACAACAAGAGATAGAGTCTCGAATTCCATCTTTCCGCAACTACACTCTGCTTAATGACACCCTCGAGAACATCTATCTCGAGACTTGCAATGCCTGCCGTGTAAGAAACCAAATGCAAAAGGCCCATCGAACGTACCAAGGGACGCTACAGTGTACTATTGGTTCCATAGTGTCCACGAGCACGACACAAACAACTGTCGCCACCTGCAGGGCAACATCAAAAAACTCATCCGCAGGGGAAAGCTTGAGCAATACCAATAGGGTCCATTGCATGGAACTTCCAAGCCATCCAATGTTCATCAAGAATTCTCACCAATCAGTTGCTTGTTCGATAACTAAATACCTAGAGATCGTCTCTCTAACTCAAAAATACTGCAGCAACAATGGGCGGATTTAACATCTACGCGATCCCCGATGACTCGTCTTGCTTGAGTCACATTTTGTACCAGTTTTATTGTATTTGTTTCCAAGTCATTTCATCTCTTGTGTTGTAACTCTTCCAAGTGGCTTATTACTAACTTGTAATTAACTCATCTACATTTGTTGTGAAATTTATAAGCATTAGCCCCATCTTCTGAGATTCGTCCATGAATTGATGAAGTACCGATGTTGCAAATACACCAAGTCCAATAGACTTAGCCCGGCCCACCTACACTTAGACGTATCCAGCGGTGATCTATTGGCACCATTCCCCAAATCCAATAGATTTAGACGACCAATCTATCCTTAGGCATACTCTGGAGTCGGTTTATTGGTACCAACTCACTCGAACTCTACACGACTCGAGCTCCTCGATAGTGGAGCTTCGACAACGCCAAGCTAAGCGCAATGCGGAGTCACCTTGCATGAGTATGATTCCCGGAAAGTGCAAGACGTACTCAAGCGCTTGGGCCAACAACTACCATGACACAGTGGTCCTAAAGGTCGACAACCAAGATACCATCTTACGAAAGTAAGCCCTCTTCCCTGAAAGGCACGTCCTCTTCTATGTGTCTTGGGCACTCTCCTCCCTCTAGGCTTCGGACACCTCCTAGTTAACTGGGGACACGTCGAGAAGCACTACTGGAGGCCTATTCGGAAAGGGGCCTATGGGAACTAACCCCGCAACCATCTCCTACGATGCACTGGTCTCTGAGGTTGTCATCAGAGATACCGACTCACAATTTGTTTCCACCATTGCCACTCCCGTTGGTGGCAAAACGGGAATGGAAAGTGAGCCCTCTTCTTCAAAGGGCACCTTCTCTTTGTTGTGTCATAGCCATTCTCCTCATTATGAGCTCCAGCAACCTCCCAGTTAACTGGGGCACATCAAGAGGCACATACGTAGGGACATCACTAAAAGCAAGCCCAGGGGAACCAATCCTACACCAGTTCCTGCATTCTCATAGCCACCATCTTCTTTTCCACCGCGGAGCGACCTTTTGGGAAGAAAACCCACTGCGCAGAGAAATTTCTCCAAAGTCGAAGTCCTGGCATTGCGGAGGTCGTCCGGGACATCCCATGATGTTACGGTTTCCCTACATAAAAGCACTCTAGTACGCGATGATGACCTTTAGCCTTGTAACTAAAATAATTGTCATCCCCAACCGCCGACGCGACACCTGGATCGAATTGCGATTATGACGTAATCGTATTAAGAACCAAACCTCCGGGATTGGCAACTCGCTCATATATCCACATATTACGTACATATCTGAGTAGTCAATCTGAACGGGTTCACTTCTTGAACGTTATGCCAATCAACTGCAATACGTTCCACCTTAATCCCAATCCAATCATGCGACGTCGTGTGACAATCCAAACTTGCTAAATCAAACTCAGACTTGAGGAGGATTTGGCAAGTACACGAGCCTAGAGGCTGACCTCTACCGATTCCTACACTGGCACAACCTTTGTAGGACCCGAGGTAGATTCCCACCAGTTCCCGCACTGGTATCATCCTCACCGCAACCAGTGGAGCAATCGTTTTGGAAGCACATTCACCTTGCAGAGAAGGCAATCCAAAACCAAAAGTGCCTAAACAGCCGAAGCTTGTAGAATCAAACAGGATCGAAGAAAGCAATACAACCATCAACTCCTAGAGAAACAAGAGAAGTTGTTTAAGTACCCTGGAAGTGAAGCCAAGAATTCGTATCCCCACACACTTGCCATAAGTTCTTATGTTTCCCTAACCAACTCTTGAGTTCCCGAAGTCTCGAAGATCCTCCAATGAGCTTAAGTCTAAGTGTAACGCCAAGTTAATTTACACAAGTATAAAACTGGAAAATGTAAAGAGTAATTGAATAATTAGAATGATGTGTAATGAAAGAAAATAAACTTTTATTTACATGCCAAAAATTACATGTCTTTATCAGTGACACGATATACATCACAACCACATTGCGCCTCCAAAAAGAAAGGATCGTACTCGCACATTTCATCGTCCTATCAAAAGAAAAACTTATCTAAATAGCAACTTGGAAGATCCTCCCTTCTTCCCTTTCTTCTTCTCAGACTCGATCTCGTACGACCCTTCCTTCTTCCTCTTCATTTTCGATTCCCCACTCTCAGATTTCTGCTCCTTAGGTGGAGTCATGGAGAGGCGAGGCCTGTATTCATGTCCTCCTCCTAGTGTCGCTGGAAGGATTCATCCTTCACCTTCTCCCTTGCTTGGAATCTTCGTGATGTTTGTTACATTTTCCTCTGGGAGGATCGCCTTTGGTGGAGTAGGGAAAGCTTCGAAAAGGGCCCTAAAGCTGCGGGTTGCACCGCCTCTTTTTGAGCTTTCCTACCTTCTCTCTCGGCCCTCTTCGTTGCTAGGTGACCTACCATCATCTTTGTGGCCTTCTGGACTTTCAACTTCTTTAGCTCCGCCTCGGCTCACTTCGGAGAGGCCTTGAACTCTGCTTTCTTCCGAGCCTCATCCTACGCTTTAACTTGAGCCTCCTTCTTGGTTTTTTTTCTCGCTTCATCTTGGGCCTTGACCCTAGATTCCTCGCCCATCTTCTCATGTGCCTCATATTCCTTAGGCTTCATAAGCAGTTGGGATTTCTGTTCCTCATTAGATCGTGCATGGTTTTCCCAGTTGCTTCTGTCTATCCGATATCTTGAGCATCACCACCCATTAGGTCCTTCCCCTCTCCAAGAACATTATCGAAGTCGACCAGTCACAACTCTCCCATCTCTAGGTCTGTTAGACCCAAAAGTGGTTCTAACACCCAAATTGATTAAAAGCAAATAAGATGAGATAAAAATAAAAATGAACACACAGGATTTATAGTGGTTCGGCGAAGAAATGCCTACGTCCACTTATCTTTCACTATATTCAACGATTCAGTTGCAAATACAATGTAATTGTCACTTGATTTCACTCACAACTCGCTTATATTCACTCAATAGATTAAAACAAATAATGAAAGAAGATTTGGATTCTCCGGGAGCAATGGAGTTCGGATTATGGAGGTAGTTGAATTCTCAAAGTGCCTAAAAAAAGATCCTTCTCTTTGTCTCCAGACGGGGTATTTATAGGTGTGAATTTGCTTGAAACTTGATCCGGGTCGGGGCCACATGTCGTCCATCCCACTATCTTCGGGTTCGGATGAACTATTATGTTGACAACGCATCAAAGGAACGGACGTTATGGGTAGGAACTGGTCACAGCCGGTCCGGATATCCAGGCGCTTTTGAAGGAGAATAATATGGAACATGGGCTCTGGTCGGAGACGCACAGATAAGGGGTTCGGATCGGGATATCCGATCCGACCCGGATTGGCTTGGATGCAACGCTCTCTTCTTCTCTAATCTACTCCGCTCCGATCCATTTTCGTGGCAAACAGGTGGCTTTCCGATCCAATTGAAATCATGTTGCCCTCCGATCCGATTAGATATACCTTACCAATTTCCTCAGCAGCAGTTCACCGATCCGAACAGAGGACTCTATCCGACCCGAACCGATATGTTGCTCTGTCCCGACCCGAACAGCTGTTGCTATCCAATCTAGATTGTAGTGTCTTCTCCAATCCGAACCGAAGTCTTCTAACTAAAAATGCTCTTCAATGTCTGGTTTCTTGACTTTGTGTTGCCTAGTTCACAAAGTAGGCTAACACTTCGCCCCCTCAAAGGATGCTTCTGTGGGGAACGGAGCATGCTTTGACTACCATAGCGCAAAAGCTTCATCTTTCCTTTCGAATTCACACGTTAAGTTGTCGTACTTCATCCTGTTCGGTTCGGATTCCGACCCGAACGGATTTCTGGCTTGGGTTCCGACCCGAACAGATCTTCTTCCTCCTGTACTCTGCGATGAACCAGTGGGCCAAGCTGTATTACTGGGCTTTTCAAGCCGGTCCGATCGGGAATACGAATAGTCAGCTTGTTGTTTATATAAATTCACTTCTTCTTTCTTCTTTTCTTTCATTTACTGTTTTCGTTTATCCGAACCGATTCCATATCGAAGCTCCAGCTTTTCCAAGAAACTTCAAAATTTTCGCTTCCGTCTTCGAATCAAACACATAGGTAGTCTTGTAATCTTGAATCCTGTTGCCATAATCGCTTTTAATTTACCTTCACGGTTAATTTGAACGACTTTAACAAAGTAATTGAATAATTCCATCACTGCGCCTTCTTCCTTCCTCCGCCTTCGTCGTCAATGACATCGACGCCATTTCGAAGCGTTAGAGGAAAGTATTGACACTTGAGTACTCAACCTCTCGACTTTAATTAAAGCTTGGGATTTCGAGTTGGGTTCGCTATTTAAGAGGAGGAAGAGGAAGAAAACTGAAGAAGGTTGGTTCGGGTAGGGGAACAGTAGGAGGAAAAGAGGAAAAGAGGGAAATTTACAGAGCCGGATCGGGTCGGAGCAATAGGGCCAAGAAATGGGTCTTAAACTGCTTGACCGGGTCGGGTCGGATCTACGAATACAATGAAGGTCACGACTTATGCGCTCAGATCGGACCCGATTGAAAAACAAAAGAGAGAATAGGGGTCTGGTTATCCAAGTTAATCCGACCCGCTCCGGGTGTCAATCTCCGAACCGATCCGGATATATCTTTCTGAGCATGGGCCTTTGCTCATCCGATCTGAACCCGTTGTCTGCACCCGAACCGAACACCACTCATTCTAAAACACAAGCTTTCGTCCAACTATTTAAAAGATATTACTTCCAACTTTACGAACAGTTAGGATAGTGCCTTGCGGACATAAGTGAACATTAAGAACTACTCTGACTATCACTTTCTCTTCAAAGTTTCGTCTTACATTGCTGTACTTTTACTTTGCATTTCTCACATTTGCTGCACACATTTTAGTTCACACACATACACAGGGGGGCACGGGATAATTTACTCTAATCCGTGCTATTGCTTCTTCAATAGTTCTATGACAATGAGACCCAGACGCTCTTCCCGACTAGCTGAGAGGAAAGAAGCCCCGGAAACTTCTAACAAAATCACTCTTGAGGATATATCTTCTTCGTCTGATCCAGAATGGGACAGTGAGGGTCCAGACTACGGGGTTGGAAATCGAGAAAGCAACGAGGCGTCTTCGGAGAACGAGGTTTCTCTGGGTTTTGAGGAGGAAGGAGGGATCGGTGACGATCGAGCCCCTGACGAATTTGAATCAACCATTATATTGGAATCACCTCCAGATTCCGTAGAATCGACAATTGACAACGATCGACTTGTTCGAATTTGCTTAAAGTATGGAATAATGAAAAGGGACACCCTAGTGCCCTCACGCTCTGACCGTCCCCACAACCCTCCAGAAGGATATATGACGGTCACTCGATTGATGTGCATGGTCGGCGCCATTCCTCCATTCTCTCCTTTCATCGTTGATTTCTTAAGACAAATGCGGATTGCCCCCATGCAGTTGCATCCCAATTCATATGCCTATTTGCACACCTTGTACATAGCATATCGTGAAATCCTAGGCATAGAGCTCACGTTCGATGACGTTCACTTCTTCTATAATTTCAAGCATCGGACTCGAGAGACTCCATCCTTCTGCTACTTTGAATCAGTCCCAAAAAGGAAGATAATCTCTGCACCATTTAGCAGTAAAGCTGGAGATTCCAGACTAGAATGGTTCTACGTGAAGCAACAGCCTGGATGCGCCAGGAGATGGACAAAATCAAGTAAAGCGTTGATTTTCTAAATCCGGACTCTATACACTTGAATCATCACCCTGACCTGTTTTCCTTTTTATTTGCAGTCGACAATCCCAAACAGATATCAGATCAGGTGTTCTTTGATCGGATGCACCGACTTCTTAATGGCGATAAAAAATTCTTGACTATCGACGAGGTCCTTAAAGATGAATACCTTCACTTTCATGGGTTGCTATCCGTTTTTCGTAGCATCGGTCATGGGACGGTCCCTTACGCATACATTCCTCCAGTGGAGATAGTTCCAGAGACAGGAGAAGGCTCGGGAATTCCTACAGTGCCCCTTCAACCTTCACCTTCTCCATCTTCCACACAAGATGATGAATTGGCTAATCTGGCCGAAAAGCATCGTGAAGGGTATATTGCCCCCGAGGAAACTACTTCTCTAGACAAGTCAAAATCCTCCCAAGAGTCGCCACTTCATGCTTCCGAAGGGGATGTTCCTAGTACTGATGAGCACATATTTCAGGGTTTGGGGGATCTCCCCTTACCTGAGACTATATATACTTCAGAGGATTTCAGGAAGGATCCTTTAGTCTTCACCTCTTCTGAAGAAACCACTCCCGCTAAGGCCAAAGAGCCTGCCCGCACTAGTCTAGCTTCAGACTCGGGTTGGTTGGGGGGAAACACACCACTTAGGATACACTTTACACCACAGCATTAGCATTCATTGCACTTCTTTCTCCATGAATCCATTAATTCTAAACTTCGTTTATTTTATCGTGCAGGTACAATGTCTCGATCCTACTACGATATAAGAAAACTTCGTCGCAGCATGTCCAATCCTCCTCAGGATGTCGAGTATGATCGCCGGGATGATCGTGGTAGGGAGGAGAGAAGACCTTATGATCCCTATCGTTCTCGACCCTCACGTTCCCGCTCACCAGTTCGACCGGAACAAGAGAAATATAAGAGCTATCAAAGCCGCAGGGAGGAGGACAGACCACCATCTAAAGACTCCACTTCCTCCCATGAAAAGCGGAGTAGAGAGAGAACTCCTCCAAAAGAAACCGGGTCTCGAAGTAAGCACAAGGTCCCTGCCACTAAACGACCTAGAACGGACAAAGAGACTACTGAATTCTCTTCTCATAGGGACACCGAATTATCAATTCCCGCTCCTCCCCCACCAGATGCGGGAACCGCAGTCAAGCTGGCATATTTAGAGGAGCAATTTCCCGAGCACTACTTCGAGACTTTGACCTTTCTACCTACCCTTGAACCTATTTCTTCTAATTGGGTAGATGAGGCCAAAGCAAAGATTGATTTGGTGGAAAAACAATATACCGAGATGTTCAAGTATTCACGCAATCTTTCTAGAATCATCCGCACTCTAATCACAAATGCCAATTCAATGCAAAAGACCGCAGAGGAGGACGCTAAGGCCTTAAAAGCTCTAGGAAAAGATTTGGAAGACACTCAAGCTCAGCTAGCGGTCGCTCAAAGGGACGCTTCTAATTTCAAACAACAATTCGAGGACATGCAAAAGCGCTATCACGATTTGCTTGAATCTCATACTCAGGAGCGTTCTGAATTAAAAAAGCAAGCTGACGAGGCCAAGTCAGAAGCTACTAAGACACGCCTTGCTTATGCTGAGCTTGAGCGAAAAAACGCCGAGTTAGCAAAGAGGAGTGCTGAATTAGAAAAGAAGAATGCTGACTTGGCTTCAAAGTTGTTGGAGGCAGAGAACAGGGCTGCTCTGGCCGAGGGCAATGTGGAGTGTGCTATTAAATCTGCGGAGGAAGCCCGCAAGCAACTATCAGAGGCGGAGGCTGATATTCAGGGCTTCGGCGAGCTAATGATTGAATTCTTCGCACACATTATTCGTCGTCGAAACATTTCTTGGATCGAGGACTATCCATCCACTCTGGTTCAAGTATGGAATCAAATCATTGAGTGGGAAAAAGAGGAACTTAAGGTCGATTCCCTCGATGACGATAAACTGATGGAGAAATACTTGAGAGATGATGAACCGGAGCGCCTGGCTGAAGGGCGCCGCCTCATTGCCGAGGCCATGGAAGAAGAGAGACGGAAGTCTAAACAAAAAACCATTCTCGAAGCTGGTTCCTCTTCTTCTGCTCCTGCAACTCCCGAAGTAGAAGGGTATGATCCCGAAAATCCGGGAATTCCCCGAACAACTCTGCTATCTCCCATTCCTGAAGCAACACCAGAGGCAGTAGCCACCCCCGCAGAAAAGCCTTCGGAAGGTATCCCTACCTTTTCTCCTCAATTTGCCAAGGCTATTTCTACTTTTCGCCACGTGATCGGACAATCGATGAAAGACCCATTGTTTTCGCCTGAGTTGATAACTGTTGCTTCTCATTCTGTAGGTGTTGAATCATCCGTAAAGACAGATGTAGCTCAAGGAGCTGCCGCTGGGACAAAGCCCGCTGATAGGGCCAAAAAAGGGGAAGACAAGGCTGCTTCTATAGACTTGGGAGAAGGAAGTGAGCCAGCTAAGGTCACCACTCCCCATGATGAAGAAATGATAGCAGCTTTAAAGGACGACGGAGGAGACGGGGGGCATGAAGAGGAACCAGAAGTTGCAATAACCGGGGAGTCAAAAAGTGCTGATGACGTTACCTTGGCTGCAATGAAGGCTGACCAAGACAAGCGTTTGCAATTAAAGGCCGAAGAACTAGATCCTGAGGTCCTCAAGCCCCTCGCAGTTGTGGATGCGGGTTCAAGGTTATTTGTTAAGCTCTCAACTAGATCTATTACAGAAGAACTTGCTAAAAAATCTTCTCTTGATTCCAGTGCCCCGCCCTCCGGGAAGAAGTCTACTGGCTCCAGTACCGCATCTTCAGGGAAAAAGAAATCAAAACGAATCTTGACTGAAGCTGAGAAGGAAGCAAAGGATGCGGAGAAAGCCGCCAAAAAATCCAAGGCTCATTCCAAATCTAAATAGTGGATTGCCCTGTATCTTTTTAGCATCTTTGTGAACCAATAATTGCTGCTACAAAAGCAGCTCCTGCACTTTCTTTTTTAGCTATTTCCCTGTACAAATTCATTCATCCGTAAATAAAAATAATTCACTTTTTGCAATGTTTGTTTGTTAGTAGTTCTGCATTTATGCATGTCTATAGTTATGAAACGAAGTTGTAGAGGGGGAAATATGCGTGTACATAAGTGTCCCCAGTCAATTTCCGCAAGTTATTTAATGCTTAATAAAGCAATCTGAATGCTCCCGATTCTCCGACGGGATAGCACTTCCTGTGTTGTCAGTACCTGTCGTTTTTTCTGGCATTTCTTTTATACTCTCTCTCTTTCTCTTGAGAGTTAGAGTTCGAGCTCAGTCATCTATTTATCCCCCGGTCTTTCAACGGAGAAAGATTTCTTTCTCGGCGCTCAGTCGGAGACGCCTTTATACTCTCTTTCTCTCTGGAAAGTTAGAGTTAGGAGGAGAATTTCTTTTTCAGCGCTCAGTCGGAGACGCTTTTATACTCTCTCTCTTTCTCTGGAGAGTTAGAGTTAGGAAGAGAATTTCTTTTTCAGCGCTCAGTCGGAGACGCTTTTATACACTCTCTCTTTCTCTGGAGAGTTAGAGTTAAGAATGTCGTTTTCTCATTCTTTTATGTCTTATTGCACAAATAATCGTTGTGCTTCTTTTTATGTCTAAACTGTTTTCAACCTTTTTAGGCTCTGAGTTATCCTGTATTTTATAATCACAACAGAATAACTGATGAATGTAAATGCATAAAAGTAAATAACACACAATATTTTTATAGTGGTTCGGCTAAGTCGTAGCCTACATCCACTTTATAGTTCTTAATTCATATCTTCAGATTTTCCCGAGGCAATTCGTGCCTTATTACAAAGTTCATAAGAAAAATAACACAAAGTACAGCATCTCTAATTCAAATATCGCATTAAGTGTTGGGCATTCCATGCTCTGGGGACTTCTTTGCCATCTACGGTCGTTAACTTGAAGGTTCCTTTTTCAAGTTTCCGTTGAATGACAAAGGGCCCTTCCCATTTTGGACCAAGGTGAGGAAGGGATGGAAAGACTCTCTTTAGCACCAAATCTCCTGATTCAAAAGTCCTGAGGCGAACTTTTTTGTCGTAATAGCGTGCCATCTGACACCGATGTCTTGCTGCACGCAAATCTGCTTCGTCCCTTTTCTCTTCGACTTCATCAAGAGACTCAAGTAAAAGTGCCCGATTTGTCATCGGGTCATAATATGTCACCCTGTGGGAAGGAACTTCTAGTTCAACTGGAATTACAGCTTCTGAGCCAAAGGAGAGAGAGAAAGGGGTATGACCGGTGGCCGTTTTAAATGTTGTTCGATATGCCCACAAAGCTAGGGGCAATTCATCAACCCACCTTGCCTTTGCACGCTCTAATCGCTTCTTGAGGATGGATTTTATTACTTTGTTTATTGCCTCTACTTGCCCATTTGATTGCGGATAGGCCACTGCAGTATATCGTTTGTCTATCTTATACTTCTGGCAGAAATTTCTGAATTCAGTACTATCAAATTGGGTCCCGTTGTCAGTTATAATCGTCCTTGGGATCCCGAACCGGCATATAATATTTCTAACCACAAAACTTATCACCTTTCTTGTTGTGATCTTGGTCAAGGGCTCACCTTCCACCCACTTCGTAAAATAGTCCACGGCTACTATTGCATACTTAGCTCCTCCTTTAGCAATTGGTAGGACTCCAATGATATCAATTCCCCATGTGGCAAATGGCCAAGGACTTACCATTGATTTAAGTTGAGTCGACGGTGCCCTGGGGATTTTAGCGAATCTCTGGCACTTATCGCAGCGTCGTGAATAATCAGCTGCATCTTTATTGATCGTAGGCCAGAAGTATCCGTATCGCAATATCTTCTTTGCTAAAGTTTGACCTCCTGTATGATCTCCACACTACACTTCGTGTACTTCTCTTAGTACACGCTTGATGTCGTCGTGTGCTATACACCGTAACAGGGGCATAGAAAATCCTTGCCTATAGAGGGTATCATCTTGTATGACATATCTGGTAGCTTTGCGAACTACGGCTCTTTTCTCACTCTTCTTCGATGGTAGTGTCCCATTCTTAAGGAAATTCTTAATTGGAGTCATCCATGATTCCTTCTCTGGTTCCGCTTCAAAAGCGAATTCAATTTCCATTAATTCAAAGCTTGGCGATTCCAACGTTTCAATTGGAATTACTTCAGTCTCTTCTGGATTGTCGGAACTAGCCAGCTTTGCCAGTCTATCCGCTTTCTGGTTTTCAACTCTGGGAATATGTGTTATGTTGTACCGCTCTAAGCTATTCAATAGCTCTTTCACTTTCTTGAGGTAGGCGATAAGTCGAGGTCCTCGAGCCACGAATTCCTCTCGCACTTGACAAACAACAATTTTAGAGTCACAAAATATGTCTATCATTTTTACTCCGAGGTCTTTAGCAAGCTTCAGCCCGGCGATCAGGGCTTCATATTCAGAGTCATTGTTAGTTGCCGAAAATTCTAATCGCAGGGCGTAATATAACGACCGTCCCTCGGGAGTGACTAAGTCAATTCCAGCTCCGGACCTTCGGTCATTCTTGGCTCCATCTGTATATAGTTTCCACGGATTCATCTTTAGCTCATCCTCGGACTTAACCACTCTGTCATTGATTACTTCCTCCTCTGGAATGGTGAATTCCGCAATAAAGTCTGCTAGAGCTTGCCCCCTGATTGACTTTCGTGGTTGAAAATTCAAATCAAACTGACTTAGTTCTATGTTCCATTTGATCAACCTTCCCGATGCCTCAGGCCTCTGTAACACCTGCCTTAAAGGCTGGTCGGTGTATATGGTTATTGGATGGGCTTGGAAATAGTGACGAAGTTTTCGGGATGCGATCAGGAGGCTGTAAGCAAGCTTCTCAATTTTTGGGTAGTTGCGCTCTGCCACTGCTAATTTCTTGCTTACATAATACACTGGCCTTTGTACTTTGTTTTCTTCTCGAACCAGGGCTGTGCTGACAGCGTGAGCCGAGACTGCCAAGTAAACAAACAATTCTTCATGATCTATGGGCTTTGATAAAATCGGCGGTTTCTCTAGTAGTTCCAACAGATTTCGAAAGGCCTCAACACAATCCGGAGTCCACTCGAAGTTCTTCTTTCCCCTTTTAATCAAATCAAAAAACGGAACACATTTATCTGTGGCTTTGGAGATGAATCTACTCAGCGCCGCTACTTTCCCTGCAAGACTTTGGACGTCTTTAATCCTCCTCGGTTCTTCGATATTTCTAATCGCTGCTATCTGGCTAGGGTTGATTTCGATTCCTCGGGAACTCACAATGAAGCCAAGGAACTTTCCCGATGCCACTCCAAATGAGCATTTCAGAGGATTCAATTTCATCCGGTACTTTCGCAAGATACCAAACATTTCCGCCAAGTCTTGCGTATGGCTGGAAGACTGCTTTGATTTGACAAGCATATCATCCACATAAACTTCCATAGTTTTTCCTATTTGATCATAAAACATTCTGTTTACCAAGCGCTGATAAGTAGCTCCAGCGTTTTTTAATCCGAATGGCATTACAACATAACAATATAACCCCAAATTCGTAATGAAGCTCGTATGTTCTTGGTCTGGTACGTGCATAGGAATTTGGTTGTATCCAGAATATGCGTCCATGAAAGAGAGAAGTTCATGACCTGCTGTCGAGTCTACAAGCTGGTCAATCCTGGGAAGTGGGAAACTATCTTTCGGGCAAGCTTTATTTAAATCTGAAAAGTCAATGCAAGTCCGCCACTTTCCGTTTGGCTTCTTTACTAAGACGGGATTCGATATCCAGTCGGAATATGTCGAATCTCGAATAAATCCATTCTGCTTCAACTTCTCTACTTCCTCTTTGAGAGCAGCCGACCTCTCTGGGCCCAGCATGCGTCTCTTTTGCTTCACAGGTGGATGCTTCGGATTTACATTCAATTTGTGACTTATAATGGATGGCGATATCCCACACATGTCAGCATGGGTCCAGGCAAACACGTCTAGGTTTGCCTTCAAGAAGTCCGTTAGTTCTTTAGCTCGACGTGGATCCAATTGAGAACCAATTTTCAAAACTTTTGTCGGATCAGCTTCATCAATGGGAATTTCCACTGTCGCTTCATTAGGAGTTGCATTCCTAGCCTCTGGTTCCTCGTCTTTTCTGGGATCCAGGTCTTCAGGTGTTCCTTTGGGCAACTCCTTTGGGGTCAATTTCTCTAATTGCTATGCCGAGTCCCCTTTTGAGGGAGACGAGGCATCCTTACTCTCAACGTTAAGTCCTTTCATCAACATCTTTAACTCGGCCACATAGCAGGCCCGTCCGGAAACCCGATCCCCTCTCATTACTCCAGTTCCGGCTTCGGTTGGGGACTTAAGTAACAGGCACCAAGGTGCGATACAAACTCTAAATTCAGCGAGGGCAGGTCTCCCCAAAAATGCGTTATAAGGCGAATCTACGTCCAATACTACGAACTGAAGCATTCACACTCTTCTACGTTCTCCTTGCCCCAGGGTCACGGGCAACTCTATGTATCCCATGGGAGCTGTCGACGCCCCGTTGAAGCCTCTGATCCATCCTTCACAAGGCTTCAGATCTTCGGACTCAAGCTTCATCTGATCAAATGACTTCTTGAACAAAATATTAACGGAACTTCCGTTGTCTACTAATACCTTATGGACCAAGGCCGGCCCAATGGTGGTAGTAATAACCAACGGATCATTGGTGGGTGATTGTATCCCAGTATTGTCTCGGCTTCGAAATACCACGTCGTCAAACATGGTCTTCTGTTGTTTTATGGGGGTGACATCTTCCAAATCATCACCTTCATTCACGTCTAGATGCTTGGCAGCATTCACATATTGATCCATTGATCTGAAACTTCGGATTGCCGGGTGAGGTCCGCCTACTATGGAGTTGATGACAATTCCTTTACCTTTCTGCTGCGCTGTAGGCTTGGGAGCAGGTAGGAACTGCTTTGGAGCCTGCTCTCCTTGCCCCCTGTCCCTCGGGGCAACCTTGTACTCATCCAACTTTCCTTCACGCAGCAGCTTCTCAATCACATCCCTCAAATGCCGACATTCATTGGTCGAATGCCCATGAGTTCCGTGAAACAAGCAAAATTTCCCTTTCGCCATTTCTTTCTCGGTCGAATCACGAGGTGGCGGTCTTTTGTACTGTAACACATTGTACGTATCCAGGTAAATATTTTCCAGGGTGTCGTTCAATGGTGTATAATTCTCGTAGTTCTGGAACCGGGGTCTTTTGTTAGGATCACTTCCCCTATTTATGTTTCTTCTGTTACCGTTTGGATTACGATTATTGTTGTTGTTACCCCCGCTTCCAGCATTGCTGTTTCCACCCTTGTTTCCTACATTTACTTCAACCTTGCCAGATCTTTCCCCAGACTGCTTTACGGCGATATTACTCTGCACATTCTCCTTTGAAGCCGTCTCAGACTTTCTCTTTCGGTTTGCCCTGGCCTCCTCTCGTCTTAGATAAATATCGGCTTTTTCGTAGAATATCTCCCTTGTGGAAGGTGTTTTCCCAGAAAGGTAATCTCCAAACTCAGACTCAGGATCAACTCCTTCCTTCAATGCCATCAGGATAGTGGGCTCGTGCGGGTCACTGACCTCAGTCACAGCTTGATTAAAACGGTCAAGATATGCCCTCAAAGACTCTCCTGGTGCCTGTTTAATTCTCGATAATTCAATAACACTTTTGGACTTTCGGGCATGGAGACGGAACTGGTTCATGAAACGCTCGCTTAGTTCCTTGTAATTTGAAATCGAACGAGGAGGAAGTCGGGTAAACTAGAACAATGCCACATCTTCTAAGTAGATTGGGAACGCTTTGCACTTCACTTCATCAGGGGCAGCAGCAGCATTCATGAGCCATGAGTACCGCATTAAATGCTGTCCCGGATCAGTCCTTCCGTTGTATTTGTCCATCTGTGGCAAGTTAAAGCGTCGGGGAAATTGGAAGTCGAGGATATCATCGGTGAAGGGAGTATGGCTTCGCTCAATGCCATAATCTTCATTTGTATAATTCCGGCTCTCGGACATGATCTAGCGAACCATTGCCTGTACATCAGCATTAGTTAGGGGCCGCTCAGGTTCCCTGGCCCTAGTATCCGAATTCCTTCTGGGCTCTTGTTCAGGAGATGCCCTTCTTCTTCGAGCTGCCTCTGCTCGATTCCGTTCCCTGCGCTCCCGGTCGATCTCGGGGGGAGGGGACTGGAGTCTTTGCCCCCGAGTGGGGTCATTGTCTCCTAATGCTCGTGCAATATCCTCACGAGATCCCAAAGATCCAAATGTCAGCTGCTCCATGTTCTGAGGTCGTTCGAGTGGCCTTCGTTCACGGGGCCGCTCTTCCTCGGAAGATGAAGACTGATCCACTGGTGCGTGACGAACCGGTGATGGAGTTCTTTGTCGACGGAGTTCACTAATCTCCCGACTCATGAGCCTCATATTTTCCTGCATCATGAGATTAGTGCGCTCGTGAACTTTCATAGCTTCCCTTGTGCTCTCAAGCATGTCAAGCAAGCGCGAGAAATCTTCTTGAGTGATGGGCGCAGATGGATTGACCTGATCACCAACCCTGGTGGCTGGAATCGGAGCATTCGTAGGGACTCGAGTAGAGGTTCCAGCTTCACCAAGGATCGGGTCGGATCGGAGGTAGGAGGTCGGGTCGGTTCGGAGCTGGGGAGCCTGGTCGGATCGGTACGTGGCGAGCAACTCGGGTCGGTTCAGATTGGGGGAATGCACTGCTTCAGAATCTCCTACCCGGATCGGATCGGAGCTCTCCCCCTGCTGGCGGCTCGGATTTCCTGCATTGGTTCTTCCTGCTGCTGAACTCTGCCCCCGAGACCTTGTTACAACAGCATTTTGCTGATCTTCGCCGGCTCCATTTCCTCGAACAGACTGAACTTCCTTGCCTTTTCCTTTGGCCATGAGTCTTTGACAATCACTTCAACAAATATGAAAGAGCGAAAAAACTTAAGGATTAACTTCTTTGAACCCAACGGTCCAAAAAGTAGAAAGAAATCCCGGAAAATGAAGAATTTAGATGATGGTTCTCAGTGAAAGCACCAAAATGTTAGACCCAAAAGTGGTTCTAACACCCAAATTGATTAAAAGCAAATAAGATGAGATAAAAATAAAAATGAACACACAGGATTTATAGTGGTTCGGCGAAGAAATGCCTACGTCCACTTATCTTTCACTATATTCAACGATTCAGTTGCAAATACAATGTAATTGTCACTTGATTTCACTCACAACTCGCTTATATTCACTCAATAGATTAAAACAAATAATGAAAGAAGATTTGGATTCTCCGGGAGCAATGGAGTTCGGATTATGGAGGTAGTTGAATTCTCAAAGTGCCTAAAAAAAGATCCTTCTCTTTGTCTCCAGACGGGGTATTTATAGGTGTGAATTTGCTTGAAACTTGATCCGGGTCGGGGCCACATGTCGTCCATCCCACTATCTTCGGGTTCGGATGAACTATTATGTTGACAACGCATCAAAGGAACGGACGTTATGGGTAGGAACTGGTCACAGCCGGTCCGGATATTCAGGCGCTTTTGCAGGAGAATAATATGGAACATGGGCTCTGGTCGGAGACGCACAGATAAGGGGTTCGGATCGGGATATCCGATCCGACCCGGATTGGCTTGGATGCAACGCTCTCTTCTTCTCTAATCTACTCCGCTCCGATCCATTTTCGTGGCAAACAGGTGGCTTTCCGATCCAATTGAAATCATGTTGCCCTCCGATCCGATTAGATATACCTTACCAATTTCCTCAGCAGCAGTTCACCGATCCGAACAGAGGACTTTATCCGACCCGAACCGATATGTTGCTCTGTCCCGACCCGAACAGCTGCTGCTATCCAATTTAGATTGTAGTGTCTTCTCCAATCCGAACCGAAGTCTTCTAACTAAAAATGCTCTTCAATGTCTGGTTTCTTGACTTTGTGTTGCCTAGTTCACAAAGTAGGCTAACAAGGTCAAAGCCAGCGAGGAAGCCATGCTCCTCCTTCATCTGCCTCTTATAGGCATCCACATCTGTCCCAGCTATAGTGGTTGTTGTTGTCTTTGCCTCAACCGCTGCTCCTTCTTCAGAAATACCTGCATGTTGAGATAAGGATTGATCACTCTTGTTCCGCACTGTTGCCTTTCTACTCTCATCAGGTAAGTGGATATACCTTCAGTCACCTACTGTGTGGCATCCCTTGATGTTGATCCTTCCGTGGTTGATGAAAGTGCACTTGGGGCTGATGTGAAAGAGCCACCAGCAGAAGCGGTAGTAACAACTTGCTTCCTTTCGGGAACTACCTCATGAGCCACTATGATGCTCTTGGTTATGATAGTCTTTCCCTTTTCAGCAACACATCTTTCTACCTCCTCCACCACGGCATCCTCCTTAAGAAGTTTCCTCCCTTTCACCAACACCCAATGCACATCCTTCGATCTGTACCAGTCTATCAGGTCAGCCTCGTCCACACTTTCCACCCCTGGGTCAGTGGCCTCAGCCTCAACGAGCTTCTCCCAAGTCCTTGCCATGTTCGGAGGTTAGTTGCAAACCCATAAGAGCCTGCGATGTTTAAGGGTTTGAACATAGAAACCCCAAATCGCCTCCTCCACGTCCATCTCTACCTCTGCACGGGCCTCTCTGACTTGTCATTTTATCTCTTCTGGTTCAGATTCATGCTCAACTCTGATGTCATCTATTTGGTGGACCAACTTTTTATTAGAAGCTTCCGCCTCTTCCGTGTCCTTCTTTGCCACCTCATACTTGATATTTCTCTTGTCTAGCATATTTCTGAACTCCTCATCTTCTCTTTGTTGGCGTTGAGCCTCTTAATTATCCTTTCGGAGCCTCTCGTTTTCCTCAACCAATGCCTGGTTGTCTGTCCTCAGCTACTGCACCATCTCATTCTCTTCACGCGGCTTGCGGATCTCTTCTTCCAAGGCCTCTTTCTCCTTCTCCAGGTTGGTGACCCAAGTCGATGAAGTGCTAACATATGCTTATAATGTTTACCAGCCGTTTCCATCGCCACCTTCGTCTCCTCCAGCTCCAGTTTCATTGCACATTTTTCAACAATAAAGGGTTAACACATAAAAGTGTTACTCGAATACGCAGAAGAAAATGTGGTTCTGGGTCTTATCTCACCCATCTCCTTTTCCCTATTCGTAAGACTCTCCCATTCGAGTTTCACATCACCCTGTAGATTTTGGATCTCAACGTTCTTCTTAAATATCAAATCCAAGAGATGCCTCACGTACCTGTGCATCTCTCGATACTGGTATTAGGCAACGTACACCTACTTCCACACATCTTTATTGTCATGGCAGGGGATAATAGTAAGGTCTAGTAACCACAATAATTCTTCAAAGTAAAAGCTAGGAAACGACTTCTTCATATCGCCTTCCTTTCCTCGGGACTCAATTGAGGGATCTCTGACATATTGTAACAACCCGTATTGTTGAATAACATGTTATAACATAAATCAAGGCAGAATTAAATGATAAAATCTGAATCAAGGGGAATGGGCTGTGCCATTGCGTTCGTCTCAGAAAAATACGTGAAACAGAGTCCGAGTTTTCGAAAATCGGAGTCCGAATGGCCAAGTTATGGCCCGTCAAAGTTTTCAGAAAATTTCAAGTTCAAAAACAGTTCAAATTTGAATTCAGAATTCAAATTCATCTAAGCAGGACAGGCGGGAAAATTCCCGCCACCCCCAAGTCGACTGGGGAGTCGACACACCCCAAGTGGTGTCGACACCCCTGTCGACTTGGGTGGTCGGCCAGTTTGGCCTGGGCGCACTTGACTTGTTCCTCAAGACATTCTTTAGGGCTGGTGACGGATTTTGATGGCTCAGATCTGAATTAGGGTTAATCCTATGGCCTAAACTAACCTAATCTTCTATAAAAAGACCCTAAGACCTAGCCTAAACCATCATAAATCAATCCTACAACTAGATTATGCCAAAATGTTTAATCATGGCCTCCACCCTCTTGTCATAGTCTCCATCTTCATTCATATGAGTGTTTCTAAGCTTGTTTGAGAGTTTCTAAGTTTGATTCAAGGCCAGTGTTCAATCTTTCTTCATCAAAGCAAGGATCTTCTTCTTATTTCTCAAGGGTTTTCATTGGAGCTTATCATTTGGGGTTTTTTAGAGTTGCTAGTGGCTTCGTCTCAATCTTATTTTATTTTATAAGTCTTCATAGCATTGTAAGCCCTATTCTACTCTTAGATTCTAACTAGGAAGTTAAATATGACATGTTGCAAGTTTGAGTTTGGGCCTAAGTATGATTTGTGCTTTGATTCTATCATGTTATGCATAGATTTATTCTATGCATGTTTGTAAAGCTATCACCTTGACTTTGTGCATAGAAAGCTATGAGCTTGATTTGAAATGTTGCATAAATCAACATAGAAACTCTCATAACCCTTATGTTATCTTGCATATGATGTTATATGCGAATCACTAGCTATCATCCTATGTCATTTAGGACCATGTTTCACCTATTTTGCTAAAGTTTGATATCATGCATGTTTTGAGGCTTATAATGTAATATGCGAGTTTATGAACACATTTGCCTCATATGCCACCATGTTTAACTTGTGGCCAAACCTTATTAATTATGTCATGCTTCTAAGTTCCCTCTTTGGGATCTATTTGCGTTTATGCGAACTTACATGCGATGGGGTTACGTATGGGTAAACTAAAATGACATAAAAACATGACTTGAAAAGGTGACACAAAATATGACATGTGATTATGCTTGAAACATGAACATGAACTTGGACACGACTTCTAGAAAATATGAGAATGGCCAACTCGAGGTTGGGTTGAGTTTGTAGCATAAATCTACTCGGAACCGACCGACTTAACTAGTGGCTACAAGCAATAGGACCGAATGTGAGTAGTTGGTCATGTCGCACTTGAAACCCGAGGTTAGACTAAGTTGTGGTGTAAAGCTACCCGGACCCGCCCGGCTTAACTAGTAACCACAACAAGGTCTAATGTGAGAGGTTGGGTGCATTAAGTTAATTAATGCCACATGATAGGGTTAAGTCATGGACCACTTGAATACTTAACCAATTGAACACGATGGATTGTTGGGGTTAAGTCATGAACCACTTGGGTATAATTAATCAACTTGATACATGATAGGATAGGGTTAACCACACTTAACCCGTTAGAAACCCTAGTTACACGGTCCTTTTCAGCAGTAACCCTCTTGGATGTATCAACGATACCCTAGGGACTAGGCTTGGGTGGGGCACGATTACTGGGCTGACATGTAAGCGACCAAAACGACGGCTGACTAGGTGCGCCGGTGTAGGTTCAGGCGGACTATGGTCGTGCACATAGTCCGGAGTTGAAAAAGAAGACGCGGGCACCAGTAGGATTAGACTGTGCGTGCTTGATTTGTGTCCGTGGTTGGCACCCTAGGGCTTGATACACCCTAGGGTGGACCTAGCACGGTTTGACTACGTTTCGAGATTGGGCCGTATGACACCGACACTTGACGAGTTAGGCTTTTAGGGAGCCGATCGACTAGACCGTGTTGTTGGACCTTGATTTAGGTCATCTCGTGATATCGGGCCAAGATTGGGCCAAGGGATCACTTCTTGTTTATACTTGACATGGATTGGAATACTAGTACACTTGGTGCAAAACTTAACCTTGTATATGCGATGCCACACTTGATCTATCTTGTTAACTTTTCACCATGCCAGTCATCATCCTATGTTTCATCTCAGTTTTACATGTCCAGTTAACTTTATTAGTTTTTATACTAATAGTAGGTAGGACTTACCAGTCTTTTGACTGACCCATTTTCTTTCGCCTCTTTTCTTTCGTTCCCCCCCCCCCCCAGGTTCTCTGGGTGGGAACACTAGCTCCTAGCTTGGATCTTTAGCTGCTTTTCTGGATAGCTCATGTACGGTTTGGACTTGAGCTTGCTATGGCTTTATTCTACTTTGGGGATAGTTACTTTATGTTTTTTTTTCAGTTTTCAGTTTATGTTTCTAGACTTTGTTTTGTGAGAAAATAATGACTAAGTACTGTGATGTAACTTGACTATGGTTTTGAAATGTTAGTTTTTACCCGCTGCATTATTTACTCTGTTTTTACTTATATGTTCTGTCTTGTGATATCTGCATGCATGTTTACCTTGTCCAACACCCCTCCAAAGCTAGTGTACTTGCAAGAGTTACCCTGGCGGAGGTGGGGTGTTACATTTGGTATCAGAGCATAAGGTTTATGAGATTGAACAAAAAGGTTTTTTTACTTACCTTTTTGAAAAACTATTTTCAAAACCGATTATAAAGAAGTATTTTTCCAAGAAAAGTCTAGTTTATTTTAAAACGCTATTCCCCAAAAGCCATTAGCACTATCCTTTGTTTCCTCGTTCTAAATCTATCTTTTCTTTTTTTTCAGCATGGCCGATCTTAACCTTCCCGAGGGAGTAACCATTCTCGGATGGTTCCGGAGGTACTTGGAAGCTAGGGCCAACAATGTGGGCCCATCAAACACTCCCACCGTAACTGAGGTCCCTCCTCCTCCTCCTCCTCAGCGTCCACAAGCGGATTTCGCAAAGGTTTGCAAAGACTTTAAGGCAATGGGTGGCAAGAATTTTGTCGGGACGGAGACTTTTGTTGAGGCGAGAAATTGGTTGAAAGAAACTGAAGATCTCTTCGCCATCTTTGATGTGGAAGACCATAGAAAAGTTCTGTTGGCAGTATGGCTATTGAAAGAGGAAGCTGCTCATTGGTGGGAGGTCACTAACGCTACTAGGCCTATAGAAACTTGGGCCGACTTTAGGATGAGGTTTGGGCTTAAGTTTCTATCATCTGCTGAGGAGAATCTGCAAATGGAGAGGTTCATATCTTTGAAGCAAGGGGACATGACAGTGAGGGAGTATGTGAATAAGTTAAACCAGCTTGCTCGATTCGGTTTGGACATGGTTAATACTCCCCAGAAGAAGGCTCTACGCTTTGCACGAGGGTTGAATGAGCCATTACAAGGTTTAGCCATGTCTCATATACCCATGGGGGCCACTTTTGAAAGCCTAGTGAACATGGCATTGCTTCAAGGAGACGATAAGAATGGCAAGAAAGAAGTCAAGCCTAATGAGACTCAAACCAAGAAGGCGGACTCCAAGTGGGGAGGAAATCAGAACAACAAGAACAACAAGGGTAATAAGGCCAACAACAACAAGGCAAAGGACACAAGAAAGTGCAACTTCTGTGGGATTGTTGGGCACATAGCCAAAGATTGTAGGAAGAAGAAGAGGAAGTTGGGCGAATGCTTTCATTGTGGAGAGACTGGACACTTTAGCAAGGATTGCCTTAAGAAGCAAGGACAAGGGCAAGGGCAGACTCAGTGTGCAGGACCTTCTGGAGGGCAAGTGCATGCTCTCAACACTGCTCCAGTTCAGGACCGAGGTAGTATTTCTGTAGAAAGCCTTGTTTACATTTCTGATTTTCCTGTTCGCACTTTATTTGATTCTGGCGCATCGCATACCTTTATTTCTTCTGACATTGTTGAAACTTTGCACCTAAGTACTAGTCTAGTTGAGGATCCCGTTAGTGTTTCAAATCCAATTGGGGGTTCCGCCCATCTATCTATGATTTGTATGGATTTGAGGATTTCTATCTTGACCGTAGAATTCACGTGTAATGCTTATGTTCTCGGGTTCATGGGATACGGGTTGATTTTGGGCATGGATTGGTTGTCCAGTTATGGAGCCATTCTCGATTGTGAGCATAGGGTGGTGAGGCTCATGACTCGCCTCGGTAATACCCTAGAAATTTCTTGCAACCCTATGGATCCCGTCATGTTATGTTATCTTGAATCTCTTGACTCGTCCATCGACGATCTGCAATCTGTAAGGGTGGTCCGAGAATATCCCGATGTCTTTGATGAGGTTAAGGGGTTACCCCCTAAGCGAGAGATAGATTTCCGCATTTATCTTGTTGATAATGCCAAGCCAGTTTCATTGCCCGTTAGGCACATGACCCCGCGAGAAAGAAGAGAGCTCAGTAAGCAAATCAAGGAGTTGCTTGAGAAGAATTTTATTAGGCGAAGCATTTCTGAATGGGGTGCCCCTGTGGTATTTCCTACTAAGGAGGATGGTTCGCTTCGTCTATGTGTTGATTATCGAGAGTTGAACAAGCTGACAAAGAAGAATAGGCACCCGCTACCGAGAACTGATGATCTTTTTGACTAGCTTGTTGGTGCTTCTGTTTTCTCTCAACTCGATCTAGCCACCGGATTCCATCAGCTTAGAGTGGCTGAGGATAGTATTGACAAGATTGCGTTTAGGACTCCAGATGGATTCTTTGAATGGCTTGTCATGCCATTCGGTTTGACTAATGCACCCGCCTACTTCGTAGATTTTATGAGTAGGGTGTTCAGGGAGTTCCTTAACAAGTTTGTGGTTATCTTCATGGATGATATTCTGATCTTCTCAAAGGACGAGGACGAACATGCTAGACATCTCAAGGAAGTGATGGATACGCTTAGAGCTCATCAGTTGAAAGCCAAGTTCTCCAAATGCCATTTTTGGAGAAGGGAAGTTCGGTTTCTTGGACATATAGTTTCTAAGCAAGGCATAGCTGTGGATCCCGCGAAAGTGGTTGCGGTTCAAGACTTGAAGACTCCTAAGAATGCAACCGAAGTAAGAAGCTTTCTTGATCTGGCAGGCTACTATAGGAAGTTCATTAAAGACTTCGCTAAGATTTCAGCTCCTCTTACTAAGTTGACAAAGAAGAACTTAGTCTTTTCATGGGACTTAGAGTGTGAGCTTGCTTTTCAAAGGCTCAAGAGGACCCTTACCACAGCTCCAGTTTTGGCATTACCCGATGGCGGTAAGATGTTTACCGTGTACACCGATGCATGTGACACGGGGTTAGGTGCTGTTCTGATGCAAGAAGGAAGAGTGATATGTTATGGGGGTAGGAAACTTAAAGTTCATGAGAAGAACTATCCCACTCATGATTTGGAGTTGGCGGCGATCGTCTTTTCACTCAAATCCTGGCGCCACTATCTTCTAGGCGAAAGGTTTGAGTTATATACTGATCACAAGTCGCTCAAGTACCTCTTCTCGCAGAAAGATCTGAATCTAAGGCAGCAAAGGTGGATGGAATTCTTGGCATCATATGACTTCGAGATAGCTTATACCCCTAACAAGGGTAATGTTGTGGCAGATGCACTAAGCAGAAGATGGTTGACTTTGAGTCCCTTGTTTGTTGAGATGAAGAGCCTAGAGTTCTTGGCAACCTTTGATTTCACAACGGCTGTTGAATCGATGACGGGTTCGTTAGCATCCCTTGAGCTTAGACCTATACTTCTTGATCAAATTGGGGCTTCATAGAGGGAAGACCCGCAGATAGTTGAGATCATGGACAAGTTGATCCGTGGTGAGACGTCTAGTCACCTTGCTAGGTATACTATTGATGACAAGGGTTGGCTAAGGCGTGATGGAAGACTATGCGTTCCACAAGTGGGAGACTTGGTGCATAAAGTTCTCGAAGAAGCGCATCACTCGAAGATGACTATACATCCTGGAGGAGATAAGATGTATAGGGATATGAAGCGCATTTTCTTTTGGGCTGGAATGAAGAAGGATGTGGCTGAGTATGTTTCAAAGTGCATGGTGTGCCAACAAGTGAAAGCCGAGTCGAAGAAATCCAGTGGGCTATTACATCCCTTGGAGGTCCTGCAATGGAAGTGGGAAAGTATCTCTATGGATTTTGTGGATGGATTGCCTAGGTCAAGGAAAGGGAATACGAGCATATGGGTCATAGTTGATAGACTTATGAAGAGTGCTCATTTCATTCCAGTGAAGAGCAAGAGGACCGCATCATGGCTAGCATCTGTTTATCTTCGAGAGATAGTGTGATTTCATGGAGTTCCTTCTAGCATAGTTAGCGATCGTGACCCAATCTTCACTAGCCAGTTCTGGAATAGTTTGCAAGAAGCGATGGGTACGCGATTGAATCTAAGTACAGCCTATCACCCCCAGACGGATGGCCAAACCGAAAGGGTGAATAGAGTGCTAGAAGATCTTTTGAGGCTCTGTGTTCTTGACTTTGGTGGTACTTGGGAAGACCACCTTCCTCTTGTAGAGTTTGCTTATAATAATAACTATCAAGCTAGCATAGCGATGGCACCATTTGAAGCTTTGTATGGGAGGCCATGTAGGTCACCATCTTGTTGGTGGGAGACAACGGATAGGCTTATACTTGGGCCCGATATGATACGGGACACATCCGAGAAAGTTGAATTGGTGAGGAAACGGATGAGAATGGCCCAAGACAGACAGAAATCCTATGCTGACAAGCGAAGGACAGAGTTGGAATTCGAAGTTGGAGATATGGTTTTCGTGAAGGTTTCTCCTTTGCGTAATGTGGTTCGTTTTGGAGCAGTTGGGAAGCTGGCACCAAGGTTCGTAGGACCCTTCCCTATCATAGAGAGAATTGGGAAGATGTCTTATAAGGTGGAATTGCCCGAGAAGCTGGCCGGAGTGCATAATGTCTTTCATGTCTCGCATCTCCGAAAGTGCCTACACGAGTCCGCTGAGGTTGTTGAACCTAGCATTCTTGAAGACGTGGAGGTAGAGAAAGAGGCAACCTTGAGGAGAGCTCCGATTCATATCTTGGGAACGGAGATCAAGAAGCTAAGGAATCGAGAAGTCAAATTGGTGAAGGTTCAGTGGAGTGAGGCCGAAGAGGATGCAACTTGGGAAACCGAGGAGAAGATGCGTGGGCTTTATCCATTCCTTTTTGAGGGTACATTCTCAATCTCTTTTCCTAGTTAGCATATCTTTCCTTTGCTATCCATGTTTATCTTGTCATCTCGTCAACCTTGTCATGAGAACCTTAGGTAGAAACCCTTTGGATGAAACATGTATTTGAAACATGCTATGTTTGATGTTTGCCAGTGGTTGCAAGTGTTTGGAAGTGGATACTCGTGGATGCATGATACACATTAGGCACTAAGATCGGCTCACACACTTTCATATTGCATATACATGAATGCTTATACTTATTCATGGTTGAAACTTGTTATGCTATCACGTGGAAGTTGCATATGTATGAATGTTATGTGCACTCATGTAGATATTATGAACCATGCTAGGAACTTGCATACATATAGACTCATTACACTAACATACATATGCATTAAGGAGGTTTACTGAATCAGTAACCGCCTGATTTTCGCATTAGATAAGTACATATACACACACCTTTGCATATGATCGTACAACATTTAGAATTTGTTAAGGACAATGGTTACTTGTGGATGATGTTGTGAGTATATGGATGACGAATGGTAGGATACGTTCTTCCTAACTTAGAGATTTCGGGGACGAAATCCTTTAAGGAGGGGAGAATGTAACAACCCGTATTGTTGGATAACATGTTATAACATAAATCAAGGCATAATTAAATGATAAAATCTGAATCAAGGGGAACGGGCTGTGCCATTGCGTTCGTCTCGGAAAAATACGCGAAATAGAGTCCGAGTTTTCGAAAATCGGAGTCCGTATGACCAAGTTATGGCCCGTCAAAGTTTTCAGAAAATTTCAAGTTCAAAAACAGTTCAAATTTGAATTCAGAATTCAAATTCAGCCAAGCAGGACAGGCGGGAAAATTCCCGCCACCCCCAAGTCGACTGGGGAGTCGACTTGGGAGTCGACACACCCCAGGTGGTGTCGACTGCCCAGTCGACACCCTGTCGACTTGGGTGGTCGGCCAGTTTGGCCTGGGCGCACTTGACTTGTTCCTCAAGACATGCTTTAGGGCTGGTGACGGATTTTAATGGCTCAGATCTGAATTAGGGTTAATCCTATGGCCTAAACTAACCTAATCTTCTATAAAAAGACCCTAAGACCTAGCCTAAACCATCATAAATCAATCCTACAACTAGATTATGCCAAAATGTTTAATCATGGCCTCCACCCTCTTGTCATAGTCTCCATCTTCATTCATATGAGAGTTTCTAAGCTTGTTTGAGAGTTTCTAAGTTTGATTCAAGGCCAAAGTTCAATCTTTCTTCATCAAACCAAGGATCTTCTTCTTATTTCTCAAGGGTTTTCATTGGAGCTTATCATTTGGGGGTTTTTAGAGTTGCTAGTGGCTTCGTCTCAATCTTATTTTATTTTATAAGTCTTCATAGCATTGTAAGCCCTATTCTACTCTTAGATTCTAACTATGAAGTTAAATATGACATGTTGCAAGTTTGAGTTTGGTCCTAAGTATGATTTGTGCTTTGATTCTATCATGTTATGCATAGATTTATTCTATGCATGTTTGTAAAGCTATCACCTTGACTTTGTGCATAGAAAGCTATGAGCTTGATTTGAAATGTTGCATAAATCAACGTAGAAACTCTCATAACCCTTATGTTATCTTGCATATGATGTTATATGCGAATCACTAGCTATCATCCTATGTCATTTAGGACCATGTTTCACCTATTTTGCTAAAGTTTGATATCATGCATGTTTTGAGGCTTATAATGTAATATGCGAGTTTATGAACACATTTGCCTCATATGCCACCATGTTTAACTTGTGGCCAAACCTTATTAATTATGTCATGCTTCTAAGTTCCCTCTTTGGGATCTATTTGCGTTTATGCGAACTTACATGCGATGGGGTTACGTATGGGTAAACTAAAATGACATAAAAACATGACTTGAAAAGGTGACACAAAATATGACATGTGATTATGCTTGAAACATGAACATGAACTTGGACATGACTTCTAGAAAACATGAGAATGGCCAACTCGAGGTTGGGTTGAGTTTGTAGCATAAATCTACCCGGAACCGACCGGCTTAACTAGTGGCTACAAGCAATAGGACCCAATGTGAGTAGTTGGTCATGTCGCACTTGAAACCCGAGGTTAGACTAAGTTGTGGTGTAAAGCTACCCAGACCCGCTCGGCTTAACTAGTAACCACAACAAGGTCTAATGTGAGAGGTTGGGTGCATTAAGTTAATTAATGCCACATGATAGGGTTAAGTCATGGACCACTTGAATACTTAACCAATTGAACACGATGGATTGTTGGGGTTAAGTCATGAACCACTTGGGTATACTTAACCAACTTGATACATGATAGGATAGGGTTAACCACACTTAACCCGTTAGAAACCCTAGTTACGCGGTCCTTTTCAGCAGTAACCCTCTTGGATGTATCAACGATACCCTAGAGACTAGGCTAGGGTGGGGCACGATTACTGGGCTGACATGTAAGCGACCAAAACGACGGCTGAGTAGGTGCGCCGGTGTAGATTCAGGCGGACTATGGTCGTGCTCATAGTCCGGAGTTGAAAAAGCAGACGCGGGCACCAGTAGGATTAGACTGTGCGTGCTTGATTTGTGTCCGTGGTTGGCACCCTAGGGCTTGATACACCCTAGGGTGGACCTAGCACAGTTTGACTACGTTTCGAGATTGGGCCGTATGACACTGACACTTGACGAGTTAGGCTTTTAGGGAGCCGATCGACTAGACCGTGTTGTTGGACCTTGATTTAGGTCATCTCGTGATATCGGGCCAAGATTGGGCCAAGGGATCACTTCTTGTTTATACTTGACATGGATTGGAATACTAGTACACTTGGTGCAAAACTTAACCTTGTATATGCGATGCCACACTTGATCTATCTTGTTAACTTTTCACCATGCCAGTCATCATCCTATGTTTCATCTCAGTTTTACATGTCCAGTTAACTTTATTAGTTTTTATACTAATAGTAGGTAGGACTTACCAGTCTTTTGACTGACCCATTTTCTTTCGCCTCTTTTCTTTCGTTTCCCCCAAGGTTCTCAGGGTGGGAACACTAGCACCTAGCTCGGATCTTTAGCTGCTTTTCTGGATAGCTCATGTACGGTTTGGACTTGAGCTTGCTATGGCCTTATTATACTTTGGGGATAGTTACTTTATGTTTTTTTCAGTTTTCAGTTTATGTTTCTAGACTTTGTTTTGTGAGAAAATAATGACTAAGTACTGTGATGTAACTTGACTATGGTTTTGAAATGTTAGTTTTTACCCGCTGCTTTATTTACTCTGTTTTTACTTATATGTTCTGTCTTGTGATATCTGCATGCATGTTTACCTTGTCCAACACCCCTCCAAAGCTAGTGTACTTGCAAGAGTGACCCTGGCGGAGTTGGGGTGTTACACATATTAGGAAGCGTCCGGCCCTGGCCTCTTACATCCCTTCTTCAATTTTCTTGTCCTATATTTCCAGATCCTCTTTTATCAATACCCGTCATCACCGGTGCAGTGCTTGGTACATAAGGTTGGGCAATTGAAGTTTGCTGCCTCATAGCAAATAGTTCATCCCCTCTCCTTGCATCCAATGATTTCACACCTATTGGTAGAGGATCTGGAATCGGAGAACGCTCTTAATGATACCTTCCACCTTCTGAGTTATGCGGCCTATTTCTTTGCGTAATCCAGAACTCGCATAAAAGTCAGCCATGGTACTTTTCTTCCACCATCGAGGATTCCACTGACCATGGTCTTTGTCACCTATGTGAACCATGGTACCTGCATGGAGAAAGTATTGAATCAGGATTGAACATCCAACGCATATGAATCAAGTGTTGTGTTGTGCAATGTTTGTGAGTGTGCGTGTCCTATTACTTGACGAATCACTATTCAATCTGTAAAGAAGTCGATTAATCATATTTCCAGGGAACCATACTTAGCGATGCATGTTCAGTGCGACTTTTCTTAAATATACTAATAGTATATATGTAGGTATAGTTTTGAAAACCAAAATACCACGAATACGTGCTCTCGTACACATATACTCTTACCCTTGAAATCACCCACCTTGGTTAACGATGTAATCTAAGCTCTGATACCAAATGTGACGACCTCCCTGCCCCAGTCAACACCCAACTAGGCGTCGTCGCGGTGTTCGGCTAATACAAAACGATTATCAAGGTAAGAATAAGAAAGTTAGAATAAATAAGCTAAAACCTTTCGTATATTTCACAACATATGGTACAAAACATAATATAAACATATGACTATAATAAAACAGACGAGACAATATAAGCTATAATAAACCATAACCATCAAAGTAATAAACCAAAATCACAACATAGTATTAAGTGGTCAAATACAGGTACATCTCTAATATTATTACTATCTCTACTCAAATACACTACTAATGCCCAAATTAGTGATCACAAAGATAAATAGGGATAAGAGTATATATATAATATATGGGAGCCTCATGCTCGTCTTCATAAAGCTACTCGCGCACACCAACCTATCTCCAGTCTGCTCAATTAAGAGCACCTAGAGTAATAACAAGCAAAGCATAAAACCCCAAGTCAGACAAAGTCTGGCATGAGCCATTAGCATCAAAACTACTAAGTAAACAACATAGGTATAAAAGGAATCATGCCTGACCTACCCCGACATCCAAAGTGTTAACACATATAAAGTACTTTTATTCTATGGTCGTCATATCACAAGTAGAAGTGGAAGGTGTGCATGATAAGTGTTAAAACCGAAATTTGATTTCAACACCAAAGGTGTTATGTAAACACTTCACCAAATGATTAGATTATAATATCGAGCCACGTAATCACAAGATAAAAAGCATAAGATGTAGACAAGGAGTTTTTATAGTGGTTCGATCTAAAATAGATCTACAACCACTTCCGCGTCATTTCTCATTATGATATACAACATACATGAATTCTCTCTTTACATTCATTTCTCTCTTTTTTCTCTCTTTATGATATAAATAGCACTTGAATTTGCAAAGGAATTGGTGAGATCTTTTGCTTTGTGATGGTGGATGTGTGAATCTTCAATCACTTTAGCAATCGGACGATCTTCATGGACTCCATAGCAATTTATTATTATTTATATCATAAAAAGATAAAAAAGAGAGAAATGAATGTAAAGAGAGAATTCATGTATGTTGCAAAACTAGATATCATAATGAGAAATGATTCAAAAGTGAACGCAGATCTATTTTAGACCGAACCACTATAAAAACTCCTTGTCTTCATTTTATGCTTTTTATTTTCTGATTACGTGGCTCCATATTATAATCTAACCGTTTGGTGAAGTGTTTACATAACACCTTTGATGTTGAAATAAAATTTCGGTTTTAACATTTGGCGCCCACCATGTGACCGCATTCGTATCTCCTTCCTTCAGACTTCTCACAATCTTAAGAGCCTACCATTGAGGTTCTGGACCACCTCCTTCTCCGAAATCATGGCTAAATCTAAAAGAGCTACAAGAAAAACCGTTGAAGGAAATGATAATGTCACTAATGATATTATGCCACTTATTAACCGTTTCAAAGTTAGCGAAAAATCATCGGATGGAGCCGGTGTGACTAAAAATGAATTAAATACCGTCATTGCCAATGTGAACCAACAAATGGATGCTTCTACTAAATCTATGATGGAGAAACTTGACGCCATCCTTAATGCTCAACCATATCCAACCCCTCTGAAAGTCCATGTTGATCTTGAAGAAAATAACAAATCGCCCGCTTCCGATCATAACCGCAACGACAACATGGAAGATGATCATGATTGGTTGAGTGACAAAGACGAAGCTAACATCGAAGAATTGAAATCAAAGGCTAAGAATCATTCCTAAGTGAATGCTCGAATGGTCACTAGTCCCGCCACGGGGGCACCTCCTCCTCGGGAAGGTAAAGGACCTAAGATCTCTGATCAGGATCGCTTGCCTAAACAAACATTTGGTAAAGAGCTCAGCTTCGCGGAGTAGCATAACACTTCAGAGTACATCTCAGCTATGATAGAACAAATCATGAAGAAGAATCAAGCTGGCAATGGTGATGAAAGAGAATGGGACTTCTCTCCTGACCGGACTCTGTTCGCCAAAAGAATCCTTGAAGCAGAATGTCCAAAGAAGTTCAATCCTCCAACTTTGCCTCCGTACAACGGCCTTGTTGATCCTAACTACTTCCTATTCAAATACGAGTGGCATATGAGTGCGGCTAAGGCGACTGATGAGATGTGTAACACCCCACCTCCGCTAGGGTCATTCACATAGGGAATGCACTAGGTTTGGTGAAGCATTATCGAGGGAAACATGCACAGAAATATTACAAGACAGAACATATAAAACAACGGAAGTAAAGCAAATTTCATTTTCTTATAAAATAGTAAGGTCAAAAGCCTTTTTCATCAGAATACATCAAAACCTGTCTTGCAATAGTAAAGAAGCATAAACCATTTCATAAATTATTCCCCAAGTAAGACAGTAAGGTAGCCATAGCCAAGAAAAGTCCAAGCCATGCATGATGACCTTCAAGCAGAGGAGATACGAACTAAATAACAGTGTTTCCTCCCTGAAAACCTGGGGGGAACGGAAGACAAAGAGGCGAAACAAAACGGGGTCAGTCATAAAGACTGGTAAGTCCTATCTACTTCCAGTATAAAAACAGGTAAAGGTAACATGACATGCATAAACTGAAAGTAAACATAAGGATGACAACAAGATAGATAAGCTAAACCAAGATAACCGGATGAACTACTATAGCAAGATAAACTGAGGTATCATGATAAACTACAGTGTCAAGATAAATCAAGGTATCACATCGTCGGGTTTCTATCAAGTATACTATCCCGAGGTATCTATCATGTATAACATCACACGGTATTTATCAGTATATTTGCTCTGCACCTCTTGTACTAGTATCCCAACCCGCGTCATGTGTTAACTATGAACGTCCCTTGCCCAATGTCATGTAATGGTCCATGTCAACCTAATATATAGCATATGTAGGTTTTCCCCACTCGTATGTTTCTTTCCATTTATCAGTTCAGTCCTTTGCCGTAGGCCGTACGGGCTTTCCCATGTAAATCTATACCACCTCAACGTAGTACCATTTTATCCTTGAAGTTGTTTTGGACGGCTACCCTTGATCTGATTATGTTTTCTTACCATGAACTATCGCGTGTTCACTTAGGATTTATGCCACCTAGGACCACTAGGGATTATGCTACCTAATGAACGTTTATGTGCCTCGGTTTGGGGTCAAGCCACCTAGGGCCACTAGGGATTATGCCACCCATCAACCACGCCCTTTATCCCACGTATGTATCGTGAATCGTTTTCCATGTCTAGACGCACATGTATCTCAATGTGCCATCCGAGTTCCGTGCCAGGGCAAATCAAGAAATACGGAACTCGGTCGGGAGCTTTAAGTCATCTGCCGATGCAAATATCAAGGTCTGTTTTTGTATCCGTGGCTATGGTCCCACGTGACCCCTCCATCAACTACTGAAAGGCAATCCAAGAAAAATCATGTATGAGAACTACATCACGACCCCACTATGCCCCACTTTCCTATTGGCCAACCTCACCCATAACTCGATAGCAAGTTTATGGTCTGTTGGGAGTTCTCTGCCTTTCCGTACGTACACGATTGACTAAAGATGGTAGGTAGTCGACGACGCGCTATCCAGGGCAAAAACAAGAATCGACGACTCCACGCTAATCCATCCCCGTCTTTAGGTTGCTCGCACAACAACCAAGGCATACCCTTGGCTCTTCTACCGCAGACCTTAACCTCTGTGAGGCCAGGTTTCATGGACCATCTACCACCTCACAGAGGGATACCAAGAGTACCCTCACGTCCCCCGAAGCTACCGCTTCGTCACCCAGTTCGCTGGAGCTTTTAATCCATGTCAGATAAGTTGCTCCTCCTAGTATACTAAGCGATGACTTACCGTATCAGGTTACTCATCTATTTATGAACTAGTCCCATGTCCTTGGCTAAGAATTATTACTTAGTTATTCTGAACTAAGATTTACCACTTAGCTTCTTTTCCCGTTATCCTTGATTAACTACGATTTTCTACCTAGTTCCTCTAACTAGGGTTTTGTCTATTGGGTTAAGTGTTGTTATTCAGGTTCATGACTTAACCCGCCTACGAATCATGTCAAGATTGGCTAAGTATTTAAGCTCAAGGCTTAGCCCTACAAGTTGGTTAAGTATACCAAGAAGCGCATGACTTAACCCTATCAAGTCAAATTGGTTAAGTATTTGTTTGTCTTAACCCTATCAGATTATCGTGTTAGATTGATTAAGCATAGATTATCTTAATCCTATCAGATCATCGAGTCGGATTGGTTAAGTATGGGTTAGCTTAACCTCATCCACTAATCGTATTACAACGGTTAAGTATATTCAAAAGGTCTTGTGACTTAACCCTATCAGGTCCGCATGTTAGATTGGTTAAGTATAGGTTACTTAACCTCATCAAATCATAATGTATAATTGGTTAAGTATAAGTTACTTAACCCCATTAAATTATCATGTTATGTTGGTTAAGTATTGGTTACTTAACCTTATTGAATTACCAAGTTTAGATTGGTTAAGTGTTTAACTTAACCCCATCGAATTATCGTGTTTAGATTAGTTAAGTGTAGGTTACTTAACCCCATCTAATTACCGTGTTTAGATTAGTTAAGTCTAAGTTACTTAACCCCATCTAATTACCTAGTCGGATTAGTTAAGTGTAAATCACTTAACTCCATCCCCTAATTGTCTTATTTGGTTAAGTGTCATTAAGAAATCAAGTCCGGTTTAACTTAACCTACCAATTCGTGTCATATCGGTTAAGTGTCATTAGTCAAAATTACTTAACCTTTTCATGTGGCATTAATTAGATTAATGCACCCCAACCTCTCACATTAGACTTTGTTGTGGTTACTAGTTAAGCCGGGCGGGTCCGGGTAGATTTACACCACAACCTAGTCTAACCTCGGGTTTTAAGTGCTATATGACGAACTACCCACATTGGGTCCTATTGTTTGTAGCCACTAGTTAAGCCGGGCGGGTCCGGGTAGATTTATGCTACAAACTCAACCCAACCTCGAGTTGGCCACTTTCATGTTTGGTCTAGTGTCATATTACACTTACAACCCATACGTGTCTAGTTTCAAGTCCCATGTTTACCCCACATGTCATGTCCACATCTAGGTGTATCATGAGTGTCATATTTTCATGAAATCCCATGTCAAATTATCGTGTCATAATCACGCTCGTCTAACCTACCCCAAATCGTGTTTCCAACCCAAGTAAAAGCGAGTCAACATAGTAAGGATACTATGCTACATATTGGCCTCAAAACATGCACGATGCCAAAAAGGGATTGGCCACAAACATGCATAGTATCATAAAGGAATTTGGCCACAAACATGCATAGTATCATAAGGGAATTTGGCCACAAACATGCATGATAACATAAGGGGTTTGGGTTCATTTACATGCATAAGCCCCAAAGTCAAGTCTTTGCCAATGTTTCACAAGTCAAATGGTTCCCAAAGGTTCATGCTAACATTCCATAGATAAAGATTCAAACTTGCAAGATAAACTAGGTTAAACATAACATGAGTGGCATGATTAAGTCGCTAAAACTTAGCCCAAGGTCATAGATCATAGAAAAGGGGCAAAATTAGGTTCACATAGGCTAGCATACTTATGTTTCATCGCATTTTATTCCATGTCACATTAGAACCACCGTTAGAATCTACAAGTAGCTAGAACTTACATAGCGAGGCTTAGGGAAGGATCATGCATTGTCTTGACGAAGAAAGGTGGCTTCTTTGTTGAAGAATCGTCATGAAATTGGCCTAGCAACGTTGATCCACTCCCTTGATTTGATGTAGCAAGCTAGCACCTTTGATTCAGATCTTGTTTGAGTGCATAGTCTCTTGGAGTTGGAGATGGAGGCCATGATCAATGGAGATTTTGGCGGCACTTAGTTGCTAGAATGATTTTTAGGGATTTAGGTTAGATCCTAGGGTGCTTTTATAGAGATTAGGAGTAGTTTAGGCCCTTAGATTAACCCTAGGATAGATCTGAACCCTCAAAACCCATCACAGGCCAATAGACCAGACCCAAAAGCATGTCTTGAGGAACAAATCAGGTACACCCAGGCCAAACTAGCCGACCACCCAAATCGACAGGGGTGTCGACTGGGCAATCGACACCACCTGGGGTGTGTCGACTCCCAAGTCGACTCCCCAGTCGACTTGGGGGTGGCGGGAATTTTCCCGCCTGCCCTGCTTGGCTGAATTTGAATTCTGAATTCTTGAAACATTTTTGAACTTGAAATTTTCTGAAAATTTTGACGGGCCATAACCGGGTCATACGGACTCCGATTTTCGAAAACTCGGACTCTATTTCGCGTATTTTTCCGAGACGAACGCAATGTCGCAACCCGTTTCTCCTAATTCAGATTTTATAATTAAATTCTGCCTTGATTCTTGTCTTAGCATGTTGTAAAAATCCGGGTTGTCACATTCTCCCCAACTTAAAGGATTTCGTCCCCGAAATCTCCAAGTTAGGAAGAACGTATCCTACCATCCATCATCCATCTACTCAAAACGTCATTCACAGGCAACCATTGTCCTTAGATGATTGCTAATGCCATATGAACATATGCAGAACGTGTGTGTATATGCTCCTTAGCTAATGTTAATGATCAGGCCTGAATGATCTTTCTAATGCAAAATATGTTTAGTGCCATGAGTCCAACTTGTACGCAAATAGTCCTAGTCATATAAACACTATATGTGTGCACAAACATTCATTCATATGCAACATCCGCATGACAACACATTCAATTCCATCCATAAACAAGTATAAATACTCGTGCATATGCAACATGAAGCGTGATCGCGTCAATCTAGTATCTAATGTGTATTCGCGCATCCACGAGCAACCACTTGCAACCATTTGCAACCATATCAATCATAACATGTTTCAAATACATGTTTACATCCATAGAGTTCTATCTAAGGTTCCCAAGATAAGATCGAGGAGATAAACAAGACAAACTCCTTACGGGGTTTGTAACAGAAACAGGACCGAGAGGATATCCACCAAGCGATAGCATGCAAGTAAGCTCTACAGGTGAACCAAGGATCAAAGATATACTCTTAAAAAGAGACATGATGCGCGTGTCTAAGCCGCATTTCCATGAGCTTAATTCCATTGTGCCTTGACCGCCTTTGACTTCATGATTTCGTAGCTCCTTGATTCCTATTTCCAAGGTATGAGTCGGAACTCGTTTCACTGTCGCCTCTCGTTCCTTTTTCACTTATTCTTTCCTAGAATACTTGGCTCAACCATAACTGCGTACTCATGGTTTCATGCAAGCTTTCCAACAATTCACTAGCGAATCTTGGATCTCGTTTACCTACTAAGAGGTATTCCACGCTGAAGAACTTTCCCTTGAAAACAACCGATGCCAGCCATGTTGCCCCGTGTACTTACTAGGGTGATTCCTACAGCCCATGCTTAAGCAGAATGAACCATCCGCCTTATTGGCGAACATTACTCGATCGGATCAGAGATTTCCGATAAATGCATCAAGAGATTCTAGGTAACTAACCATGACAGAACCCAAAAGGTTACACGAGACTTCGAGGGTATTACCAAGGCAAGTTAAGAGTTTAACTATCCTCCTTTCAAAACCGAGAATGACATCCATTACTGGATCACCACTTCATCCCTAGAATCCATCCATAGCTCAACAATAGAAGCATTGCTTCTAATCTCAACACTTGGCATAGACGTTCTCAAATCCAAACAAGTCATGAATAAATGGACCGACTCTCCAACCAGATTTTGGGACTAAAATGGGATCTTCTACCATGCTAGTACTAAGGTGCAGAGACTTAACTATCGAGGCAGAATTAAATGATGCGATGATCAAAACAAAGTCTAGACAGGACGATAGAAAAGAAAGGCTAAGCCTTTAACAGAAAAGGTACCATTCCTCTTAGGTACGGTAGAAATGAGAGCATACAATTGCCCTCTCGCTGATCTTGTCCTTATCTTCCTTTGTGGATCAAGCCATACCAACAAGTTGCTTATTCTTAAGCTCGTGTCCTTTATCCTTGCTCTTATTATCCCTTCTTATAACTTCGGTAATAGGTCTCTCGAGAACTTCCTCCATCGCACGGGAAAACACTTACGTAGCTAGACAAGGATTAGTCGCAGTTAAAACTACTGTGACTACAGATGGAGGAAAGAAAGGAAAAGAGGTTCAATCAAGGAAACAAAGGATAGTGCTAATGGCTTTTGGGGAATAGCCTTTAAAAACTTTTCTTGAAAAATGCTTCTTTGTAAACGGTTTCTCAAATAGAACTTTTGCCCAGTTTGGTAACCTTCTGCTCTGATACCAAATGTAACACCCCACCTCCGCTAGGGTCATTCACACAGGGAATGCACTAGGTTTGGTGAAGCATTATCGAGGTAAACATGCACAGAAATATTACAAGACAGAACATATAAAACAGCGGAAGTAAAGCAAATTTCATTTCCTTATAAAATAGTAAGGTCAAAAGCCTTTTTCATTAGAATACATCAAAACCTGTCTTGCAATAGTAAAGAAGCATAAACCATTTCATAAATTATTCCCCAAGTAAGACAGTAAGGTAGCCATAGCCAAGAAAAGTCCAAGCCATGCATGATGACCTTCAAGCAGAGGAGATCCGAACTAAATAACAGTGTTTCCTCCCTGAAAACCTGGGGGGGGAACGGAAGACAAAGAGGCGAAACAAAACGGGGTCAGTCATAAAGACTGGTAAGTCATATCTACTTCCAGTATAAAAACAGGTAAAGGTAACATGACATGCATAAACTGAAAGTAAACATAAGGATGACGACAAGATAGATAAGCTAAACCAAGATAACCGGATGAACTACTGTAGCAAGATAAACTGAGGTATCATGATAAACTACAGTGTCAAGATAAATCAAGGTATCACATCGTCAGGTTTCTATCAAGTATATTATCCCGAGGTATCTATCATGTATAACATCCCACGATATTTATCATGTATATTTGCTCTGCACCTCTTGTACTAGTATCCCAACCCGCGTCATGTGTTAACTATGAATGTCCCTTGCCCAATGTCATGTAATGGTCCATGTCAACCTAATATATAGCATATGTAGGTTTTCCCCACTCGTATGTTTCTTTCCATGTATCAGTTCAGTCCTTTGCCGTAGGCCATACGGGCTTTCCCATGTAAATCTATACCACCTCAACGTAGTACCATTTTATCCTTGAAGTTGTTTTGGACTGCTACCCTTGATCTAATTATGTTTTCTTACCATGAACTATCGCGTGTTCACTTAGGATTTATGCCACCTAGGACCACTAGGGATTATGCTACCTAATGAACGTTTCCGTGTCTCGGTTTGGGGTCAAGCCACCTAGGGCCACTAGGGATTATGCCACCCGTCAACCACGCCCTTTATCCCACGTATGTATCGTGAATCGTTTTCCATGTCTAGACGCACATGTATCTCAATGTGCCATCCGAGTTCCGTGCCAGGGCAAATCAAGAAATACGGAACTCGGTCGGGAGCTTTAAGTCATCTGCCGATGCAGATATCAAGGTCTGTTTTTGTATCCGTGGCTATGGTCCAACGTGACCCCTCCCTCAACTACTGAAAGGCAATCCAAGAAAAATCATGTATGAGAACTACATCCCGGCCCCACTATGCCCCACTTTCCTATTGGCCAACCTCACCCATAACTCGATAGCAAGTTTATGGTCTGTTGGGAGTTCTCTGCCTTTCTGTACGTACATGATTGACTAAAGATGGTAGGTAGTCGACGACGCGCTATCCAGGGCAAAAACAAGAATCGACGACTCCACGCTAATCCATCCCCGTCTTTAGGTTGCTCGCACAGCAACCAAGGCATACCCTTGGCTCTTCTACCGCAGACCTTAACCTCTGAGAGGCCAGGTTTCATGGACCATCTGCCATCTCACAGAGGGATACCAAGAGTACCCTCACGTCCCCTGAAGCTACCGCTTCGTCACCTAGTTCGCTGGAGCTTTTAATCCAAGTCAGATAAGTTGCTCCTCCTCGTATACTAAGCGATGACCTACCGTATCAGGTTACTCATTTATTTATGAACTAGTCCCATGTCCTTGGCTAAGAATTATTACTTAGTTATTCTGAACTAAGATTTACCACTTAGCTTCTTTTCCCGTTATCCTTGATTAACTACGATTTTCTACCTAGTTCCTCTAACTAGGGTTTTGTATATTGTGTTAAGTGTTGTTATTCAGGTTCATGACTTAACCCACCTACGAATCATGTCAAGACTGGCTAAGTATTTAAGTTCAAGGCTTAGCCCTACAAGTTGGTTAAGTATACCAAGAAGTGCATGACTTAACCCTATCAAGTCAAATTGGTTAAGTATTTGTTTGTCTTAACCCTATCAGATTATCGTGTTAGATTGATTAAGCATAAATTATCTTAATCCCATCAGATCATCGAGTCGGATTGGTTAAGTATGGGTTAGCTTAACCTCATCCACTAATCATATTACAACGATTAAGTACATTCAAAAGGTCTTGTGACTTAACCCTATCAGGTCCGCATGTTAGATTGGTTAAGTATAGGTTACTTAACCTCATCAAATCATCATGTATAATTGGTTAAGTATAAGTTACTTAACCCCATTAAATTATCATGTTATGTTGGTTAAGTATTGGTTACTTAACCTTATTGAATTACCAAGTTTAGATTGGTTAAGTGTTTAACTTAACCCCATCGAATTACCGTGTTTAGATTATTTAAGTGTAGGTTACTTAACCCCATCTAATTACCGTGTTTAGATTAGTTAAGTTTAAGTTACTTAACCCCATCTAATTACCAAGTCGGATTAGTTAAGTGTAAATCACTTAACTCCATCCCCTAATTTTCTTATTTGGTTAAGTGTCATTAAGAAAACAAGTCCGGTTTAACTTAACCTACCCATTCGTGTCATATCGGTTAAGTGTCATTAGTCAAAATTACTTAACCTTTTCATGTGGCATTAATTAGATTAATGCACCCCAACCTCTCACATTAGACTTTGTTGTGGTTACTAGTTAAGCCGGGCGGGTCCGGGTAGATTTACACCACAACCCAGTCTAACCTCGGGTTTTAAGTGCTATATGACCAACTACCCACATTGGGTCCTATTGTTTGTAGCCACTAGTTAAGCCGGGCGGGTCCGGGTAGATTTATGCTACAAACTCAACCCAACCTCGAGTTGGCCACTTTCATGTTTGGTCTAGTGTCATATTACATTTACAACCCGTACGTATCTAGTTTCAAGTCCCATGTTTACCCTACATGTCATGTCCACATCTCGGTGTATCATGAGTGTCGTATTTTCATGAAATCCCATGTCAAATTATCGTGTCATAATCACGCTCGTCTAACCTACCCCAAATCGTGTTTCCAACCCAAGTAAAAGTGAGTCAACATAGTAAGGATACTATGCTACATATTGGCCTCAAAACATGCACGATGCCAAAAAGGGATTGGCCACAAACATGCATAGTATCATAAAGGAATTTGGCCACAAACATGCATAGTATCATAAGGGAATTTGGCCACAAACATGCATGATAACATAAGGGGTTTGGGTTCATTTACATGCATAAGCCCCAAAGTCAAGTCTTTGCCAATGTTTCACAAGTCAAATGGTTCCCAAAGGTTCATGCTAACATTCCATAGATAAAGATTCAAACTTGCAAGATAAACTAGGTTAAACATAACATGAGTGTCATGATTAAGTCGCTAAAACTTAGCCCAAGGTCATTGATCATAGAAAAGTGGCAAAATTAGGTTCACATAGGCTAGCATACTTATGTTTCATCGCATTTTATTCCATGTCACATTAGAACCACCGTTAGAATCTACAAGTAGCTAGAACTTACATAGCGAGGCTTAGGGAAGGATCATGCATCGTCTTGACGAAGAAAGGTGGCTCCTTTGTTGAAGAATCGTCATGAAATTGGCCTAGCAACATTGATCCACTCCCTTGATTTGATGTAGCAAGCTAGCACCTTTGATTCGGATCTTGTTTGAGTGCATAGTCTCTTGGAGTTGGAGATGGAGGCCATGATCAATGGAGATTTTGGCAGCACTTAGTTGCTAGAATGATTTTTAGGGATTTAGGTTAGGTCCTAGGGTGTTTATATAGAGACTAGGAGTAGTTTAGGCCCTTAGATTAACCCTAGGATAGATCTGAACCCTCAAAACCCGTCACAGGCCAATAGACCAGACCCAAAAGCATGTCTTGAGGAACAAGTCAGGTACACCCATGCCAAACTGGCCGACCACCCAAGTCGACAGGGGTGTCGACTGGGCAGTCGACACCCCCTGGGTGTGTCGACTCCCAAGTCGACTCCCCAGTCGACTTGGGGGTGGCGGGAATTTTCCCGCCTGCCCTGCTTGGCTGAATTTGAATTCTGAATTCTTGAACAGTTTTTGACCTTGAAATTTTCTGAAAACTTTGACGGGCCATAACCGGGTCATACGGACTCCGATTTTCGAAAACTCAGACTCTATTTCGCGTATTTTTCCGAGACGAACGTAATGGCGCAACCCGTTTCTCCTGATTCAGATTTTATAATTAAATTCTGCCTTGATTCTTGTCTTAGCATGTTGTAAAAATTCGGGTTGTCACAAGATGAGATGCACATATTTTCCTCTCTTCTTAGAAGGTGCTACATCATTTTGGTTCATAAAGCTACCACCTAAATCCATAGATCGGTTCTCTGACTTGACCAAAAAGTTCAAGGAGCAGTTCCGCTTATATACTACCAAATCCAAGGATGCTATAATACTCTCGGCAATGAAACAGAAGCCAGGAGAAACTGTGAAAGCCTTTCTTAGTCGGTTCAGTGTTGCCTTGTTTGAAGTCAAGAATCCAGGGCCACGTATAATTCTCATGGCTTTACTCGACTCTATAGACAAAGCAAGAGAATTCGGGAAATGGATAAAGATGAAGGAACCGAATATGCTTGACAAGTTCTATAAGACAGCAGAGGAGTACATGAGAATGGACGATAATCTTGTACCTCTTCAGATCATTGCTAGTAACTAACTTATTGAAGCTCCTAAAAGTACTTCTATTCAATGTAATCAATAGAAAACTCAGGGAGAAAAGCGAGCCAATGAAAGGAATGGCAATAACGCCAATAAAAAGTTTCGCTTTCTCGATCCATCTGAACTAACTTCCTTGAATGACACTCCTGAAAAAATCTACCTTGCTACAAATCATGCAAAAGATTACCCAAAACCCCGGCCATTGAAGATGAATGACCATCTAAACAAATATGGGAATTTCTGCCGATTTCATAATCAGCCAGGCCACAATACCAATGAATGTAGGCATATGAAATCATTGATTGAAGAGCTGGTTAGGAAGAACCGTCTGCAACAATATGTGAATAATTCCCAAGATACAAATCCTTCTGCAACTCCCCAGGGTCAAGGGGCATCAAATGACGAATCTGGTCCAAGCAACGTAGCTTTTTCTCAAATTAATCCAAGAATGATAATCAACTGACGACCGTTGATGATGATCAAATATTTGCGGCTCAGAATAAGCGATCGCTATCTCCTTTACTTTACTTCTGGCTAGGTTCTATTTTCTTGTAAATAGTCTGTAATGATTTACATGCATTGTACCGAACAATAGCTTTACGAATGAATTCTTATCTACCTGTATAAATCTCTTACTTGCAAAATATACATGAAAATTTGCTAAAGACGATTTTCTTATTGCAGGCTGTTCCATAAGCATTCGTTTCCTTAAGTTCTGACTGAATGAGACAGTCCCAATAACACCAATCCAAATGTCAAAGTGCCATAACCATCGATATGCATAATGCAAGGATGAAAAACACCACTTTGGAAAGTGAATAGGAAATGTCCCAACGAATCAAATGGCAACGAGGGAAGTGAGCAGCCACGGACCCAAAATTCCAAAGTTTCGCGGGAATTCGTTGCATGAAACGAAGCATGGGAGTTCACTATAAGTGAAACGAAACATGGGAGTTCGTGGCGGGAAGCAATGCAACCCTCCAAAGGTTCGCGGGAATTCGTTGTGTGAAACAAAGTGCGGGAGTTCACTACAAGTGAAACAAAGCGTGGAAGTTCGTGGCGCGAAGCAATGCAACCCTCCAAAGGTCCACAGGAATTCATTGCACGAAACGAAGCGCGAGAGTTCACTATAAGTGAAACAAGGAGTGGGAGTTCGTGGTGCGAAGCGATGTAACCCTCCAAAGGTTCACGGGAATTCGTTGTGCGAAACGAAGTGTGGGAGTTCACTATAAGTGAAAAGAAGCGTGGGAGTTCGTGGCACGAAGCAATGCAACTCTCTAAAGGTTCACGGGAATTTGTTGCACAAAAAAAGAGTGGGAGTTCACTATAAGTGAGTGTGGGAGTTCGTGGCGCGAAGCGATGCAATCCTCCAAGGTTCACTAGAATTCGTTGTGCGAAACGAAGTGCTGGAGTTCACTATAAGTGAAACAAAGTGCGGGAGTTTACTATAAGTGAAACGAAGCGTGGGAGTTCGTGGCACGAAGCGATGCAACCCTCCAAAAGTTCGTGGGAATTCATTGCACGAAACGAAGCGCGAAAGTTCACTATAAGTGAAATGAAGCGTTCGTGGTGCGAAGCGATGCAACCCTCCAAAGGTTCGCGGGAATTCGTTGCGCAAAACAAAGCGCGGGAATTCACTATAACTGAAACAAAGCATGTGAGTTCGTAGCGCGAAGCGATGCAATCCTCCAAGGTTCGCTGAAATTCATTGCATGAAACGATGGAGTTCACTATAAGTGAAATGAAGCGTGGGAGTTCGTGCCACGAACTAATGCGACCACAACTAAACCTCGTTGGAGTTCGCACTGCGGAACTATGCGACAACCAAAAATACTTTCCATGGAGAAAGCAACTTCTCCACAGGAGAAATCAACAACGCTCGATGAACTTGATAATGTTGATTCAGTCAACATGAAAAGACGAACGTTGGATTATAACAACCTCTCCAAAACAAAGGGCATTCAATGGAGTCTCCGATGTCAGAACTAATCGACAAAGCAAACAAATATTGAGCAACAAAGTCAAAATACTTCTTACAGTAAAGGCCAATGACCTCCCAGGCGGGGGAACGAATACCGAAAGCTTCTCCAAGAAGGAACAAGGAAATAAATCGTATATACGCATTTCCCAAATGAGAAATATCGTACATCATCATATAAATCATTGAAACAATGATGCTTGAAATCCACAGTCGGCTTTAGTCGATTAGTTGATCTTAAGCATTAGTACAAATTCGAATTAGAATTCGTGTTTGTACAAACAATATTCGATGAGTTATAAACCGTTGAGTAAAACAAATCCTGTGCAAGCACTTTATTCAATTCAAAAAAAAATTCGTTATAATTCATTTTCTAATGGTTAAACTAATCTGTTATTGATGTGGACGAACAATGATAAAGTATAAGTCCAAAATCGTGCAGACACTTGCTTTAATTACAGAACAAGTAGCATAAAGCATACAAGTTCGAAGCATGGTTTGTCATAGCAAGCAAAAAAAAAGCTACGAATAGATCTCAATGCAGATTGTGTTCATTTTGAAGCCCGCATTCCTCGAAGCAAAAAATACAAGCTTCGAGGGGAAAATGTTAACCCCGTTGTGAAAACGAGGTTCAAAATTATGAAGTATTCGCGAACGCTGGCATGCGGCTTCATCTAGCTTGCGCCTTCAGTTTGATCATCACATACTTGCATAGCGCAACCTACGAACCAACATTCAACATGAGCTACGACTCAACAACTAGGAGCGTGACCTAGTTCTAGCTGTTTAGGTCGTTTTCTGGCTTTAGCCCGTTCATCTCAATTGGGTCGTTTTCCGGCTTTAGCTCGTCCATGCATTTGGTTTAAGTCATTATGTGCACACTTGTTTAGCTCATTCACTATAATAAGGTCGTTGCTTCTTCTGGCTCGCACACTCATTTAGGTCGTTCTCATGACCTTAGCTAGCACATTCATACATCGAAGACCTAAGCAAGATCGTTGCTTCAAGCAATTGGACCGTTAATATGAAACAAGCTCCAGTTCGTATTTAGGAAATATGTAAATGTATAAAACCCATGTGCCATGACAGCATCAAAGAATTGGAGTCGTTCAGACCTTCATGCTTAGGTCATCAGGCACCTGCTTTAGATTGTTCTCACATTTAGATCATGGATGCACATGCTCCTTAGACCGTTCCAACCCATTTAGGTCGTGGGGTCTTTACTTGCTAGCAGTTCGTTAACCATTTGGTCCATGAATATAAAATCATGAACATGACATCATCAGTAATGTGATGGTTCATATAAATGAATACTTGGATCCGTACATTATAGTTGTGCATGGACAAGTGTACTAAAATACGTGACATGGATTCAACAAAGTGTGCTTATATGAATTAACTTATTGCGTGCATGATTAAATAGGAAAGGAACATTCATACGACCTAGCTAAGGTCGGTTTAGCTCGTTAGACCATTTTAGGTCATTCCTAGTATTGAGCAGCAGATTGTGAATACTAGATATATCAGCTTGCCTTGCATTTTTTAGATCATGGCGTGGGATTGAATTAAAGGGCCACAACATCTTAGGTCGTTATGGCTCATTCATAGGACATCAGGCACTCTTTTAGCCCGCATGATCTTTTAGCCCGCATGATCTTTTAGCCCGCATGCATGCTTAAGTCATGAAATGTTCTAAGACCGTGGAGCTAATTTTGGACTGCCAATCGTACACCAACCTAGCGCCATCCATATGCCAACTATACACCCTTATCTACAACTACGCCACTCCACCTAAAGACCATCTATAAATACCCCCCTTATTCCTTCATTTTGGGGGGACTTAATTTCACTCCTACCACGAAGTGCCGTCAAATTTGAAGCTCTCCTCCAACTTCATTAATGGCTTCCAAGGATCAAACAACTTCTGTAACACCCCTAAGTCCCACATCGTGGAAGCCTGTGTGAAGTGGGTACTTATATAGTAGAGCCCATCTCTTACTAATGCCGAGCCTATTAAGGAACAAAACCCCATACCTATACGGTGGCTAAGTTGGGGACAATATCTTGCATGACCGGAGGTGTGCGGGTTGTTACAGTGGTATCAGAGCTAATACCCAGCCGGAATTGTGGCTCCTTTGTGGACCACAGTGCCTGGGTGAGGTGTTTGTGAGCCAACAGGGATGTTGGGCTTTGTAGGAGGGGAGAATGTAACACCCCTAAGTCCCACATCGTGGAAGCCTGTGTGAAGTGGGTACTTATATAGTAGAGCCCATCTCTTACTAATGCCGAGGCCTTTTGAGGAACAAAACCCCACACTTATACGGTGGCTAAGTTGGGGACAATACCTTACGTGACCGAAGGTGCAGCCTGTTACAGTATACATATATTTTTGTTCCTCTTTATATGTATAATATTACTTATATGTGCATACATATCTATTTTCTTCTTAGAACATGTATTATTTTAACCGTTCCCCTAAAAAAATGGCGCCGATGGGAATCGAACTTGCGCCACTCTCTTGAGAGTCACATGCTCTTACCAACTGAACTACATAGGCTTTTGTTAACAAGACTAAACATAATGATTGCCATTGTTCTTTTTCTTTTACCTTCTTTTCATGTTTGTTACAATATTTCATTTAAAGGTATCTCTTTCATCTTAAATCAATTTTCTACAATCAATAGGTCTAAATTGACTAGAAAATCACCATGGACACTAATCCCGTGACCAACTCTAAAAGCTCTTCAAATTTTATTTTATTTTATTTAATTAGAAATGCGGGGTGTTACAATTTTCATCTTTAAATAACGTAGGTTGTTCAATATAAACATCTTATTTAACAACTCCATTTAGAAAAGAATCTTTTACGTCTATTTGAAATAATTTAAAATCATTATGATTAGTGAAAGCAAGTAGAATTCTAATTGCTTCTAATCTTGCTATGGGGGCAAAGGTTTCGTCTTAATCTATCCCTTTTCTTGAGAATATTCTTGAGTAACAATCATGATTTATTTCTAACGACCTCACCAAGTTCATTCATTTTATGTTTATATACCTATTTAGTTCCTATTATAGTTTTATCCTCTGGTCTAGGAACAAGTTCCCATACATCATTTCTGGTAAACTGATTCAATTTCCCATGCATAGAAAATATTCATGAATCTTCAATTGATGCTTTCTTTGGATTTTTAGGTTCAATAGTTAATATAAAAGCTATATTACTCATATTATTTAATTAATTTCTGGTTCTAACTACATATTCAATATCTCCTAGAATATTTTTTAAATGGTGATCTCTTAAAAGCCTAATTATTTTATTAGGTTGATTTATTTCACTTGATTCATTATTATTATCAAATTCATCTTCATAATGATTCAAATCTTTATAATTTTCATCAAAAGACACATTTAAATTTTGTTCAGTGGTATTAGTTTTTAATTTAAAAACTCTATAAGCTTTACTTCTATTTGAATATCCAATAGATATTCCTTTATTTGACTTGGGTCAAATTTATCTAGATTATCTTTAGTATTTAAAATAAAGCATTTACTCCCAAAAATTCTGAAATAAGACACCTTTGGTTTTTTTATATAGAAGTTCATATGGAGCTAACTAAAATTCTATTTAAAATATAGCAAGTCGTAGCGACTTCTTCAACATAAAAACATTTTGGTAAATTACTATCAGATAACATGGTTCTCATACACTCTTGTATCCTCCTATTTTTACGCTCAACTACTTCATTTTGTTGAGGAGTTCTTAGAAAAGAAAATTTATGAGTTATTCTCTTTTCATTGCCGAATTTCTCAAAATTTAGCGTGATCACTTCGTACAGTCTTAATTTTTAAAGATAATAGATTCTGAATTCTTTGAGCAAAAGTTTTAAATAATTCAAAAGCATCACTTTTATGTTTAAGGAACAAAGTCCAAGTAAATTTAGAGAAATCATGTATAATAACGACAACATGTCTACTATGGTTTATTGATTATTTTTAAGATGGACCAAATATATCCATATGAAGTAAATCTAACGGACTTGAAGTAGTAACCTCACCAAATCTCTTATGCCAAATCCAAGGGACACTTTTATTGGCCAAAAGACACAAATTATCATTTGAAATTTTCATACTTAAGATGTAAATATTTTTCTTTCTAATTCCTTCAAATATTATGTTTGAATTATTATCTTTAATAAAACACTTATCTTTTTCAAATTTAATTTTATAGCCTTTATCACATAATTGACTTATACTAAGCAAGTTGAGCTTTAAATTCTTAACTAACAAAACATCAGAAATAGTATGAGTTTTAGAGTTACCGACATTGTTGAAGCCAATTGCATATCCCTTCGAGTTAGAACCAAAATTGACCATTCCTCCATCTTCATAGAAAATATTATTCAGTAAATTTGGATTTCCTATCATATGCCTCGAACAACCACTATCCGGTGTCCATTATCCTATTTAATTTGAACCTGTTGACCGTTAAGTTTTCAATCATCAATAGCCATGTAACATCTCTGTTCCTGTACAATACATCGATTCGGTAGACAACTTTACTTTCATAATATTTCAACGCAGACTTATGAAAAAATGATGAAATGCAGACATTTGCACCAATGTTATGAAAATTTTCAAAATTTGCCATTTAAACTTTTCAAAATTCATATTATGATAACTTTGAAAACCCATGCTCTGAGACCAATTATTGGAGATGTGGATTAAGGATCTCAAGGCAAGTTAAACACTAGAGGGGGTAAATAGTGTGTAATGGAATTTATAAATTTTCTTGAAATCTTTTTAAATCAAACACACAATTTACAGATCACAGAAATAAAGAAACACAGAATCAACCACATAATGCAAAAAGTAAATGCAAAAGCAATAAGAGGTAAGTACACACCGGGTTTTTATATTGGTTCAGGACTTCCGTACATCGTGTCTAACATAATTGGGTTGATGCGGAATTATATTCGACAATATCCGATTACAATCCTTGATTTCAGGAATACAAGGGCACACCCAAATTGATTCCGAGTACAGTGAGACTTAGTTGATTTACTTGGCCACAACTTTACACCCAATCGATTTCCAGGACACAATCACACCCAATCACTTTAAACGGGAGTGGACCACACCCTTCTCTTATCTGTTTTTGTAGTATTTACCCTATAAGACTTGATCTTGAGATCTTTGATTAAAAAAAGACTATAACTCTTGAGAAGCACTTGAATTCAGAGAGTATTTGGTTTAGAATTGAAAGAGAAGAAGAGTGATATGATTTCTATTGAAATTGGTGGAGTGTAAGTGTATAAACTCAAGAATTAAAGTACTCTAATGGTTGGAAGTTAAGAGAGGAAGAAGATGAAAACTTGTTAAAAAATTCGAATTTTGGAAGGTATTTCTAGGTTTCCAATAGTCACAACGTTTCTGAAAATATTTAAATTAAAAAGACACTTCTTTTCAAAATTTAAAAATGCCCTAACAGCTAGTATGTCGATATGCCTATTTCTATATGTCTACATATGCAAGGAAAAATCCAAAAATAAAAGTTTAAATCAGTTAAAACAATATTTAAATAAACTATAATGAATCTAGAGTTAAAACAAATTAAATTCCCATATATTTACACATACTTTTCAAAATGAAAGTATTTTAAAACTTATATAAAGATATACTAAAAATAATTAAGAAATTAAATATAAAATGATATAAGAGTATAACCATACATATATATTAAAAAATTAAGAAGTTCAAACAACATAAGTAAATATAAAACAAACAACTTAAGTAAAAAATCAGAAATATAAATTTGAATATAAACTTAGTTTTTAGAAGTTTTAATTATCAGGAGTTAAAATATTATTAAAACTAAGAAGTACATATAGTCCGGATAAGGAAGTAATTATGCAATCATTTGAAAACAAGATTTAAAATAAAAAAATTGAAATTATTTTGAAATCATGTTTAAAATCAAGATTTGAATTATAAATCAGAAATTAGATTTGAAAATAAAATCAAGTGTTTAAGCAGAGTTTTAACAGAATTTCTAAACATAGTGACCCTATAATTACTGAACTCTTGATTTTTTAAAACTCATGAGTCTTGAACTTGAACTCTTCTATTTGAAATCTTGATTCCTGTAAATTGTACAGTCTTCAATTATAAAATACTTGCATAGATTTTATGTGTATATATATATATATATTATAGGGAATTGTCTTAGTATATATTTTATAAAAATAATAGAATCAAAGTTGAAACAAGGTTGTTGTCATCAAAACCATCATCATCATCAACATCCCAGTTCTTAACATCCCGAACCTGGCTTGAATCAAAGAAGTTATACAGTCTCAATGTTAGACTAAGACGCAGTTTGAGGACCATAAATTTACCAAGACAAATCAAGTTACAGTAAATTATCATCAAGTGAAAACCCAAGAAAATTATATATATATATATATATATAAATGCATATATATATATATATATATAAAAACTTGAAGAATGAGTGTAACAACTCACCTTGCTTGGATATTATAGAGATTTGACCTGAATTTGCATTTAAGAGAAAGGATTGAAGCACTAGAAACCTGTTAGGATGGAGAACTTTGATATGAAACAGGGAAAGCTTCTATAATTGAACATCTCTTGAAATTTAAAAATTTGATGACAAGATTGCTAGCATGGTTTAGTTTCCTAATAATCTAGCTCTCACTCTTCTCCTTTATACTTTTAATTTGCATAGAGATTTAGCTTTTGGATTTTTAGGGAGAAGGAAGACATGGTTTTATCTATATTGTTTTAGGAAGAGGAGAAAAAGAATCAACTGAAAGAAAGTAAGGCACATATATTTTCTTTTTCCTACTTCTATAAATATCTATGCGTTATGGATTTAGAATACATTAACACATTTCAGTGAAGTGTTTCAAAATACATAATGTTGCAAGATTAACCTATTTAGGCTATGCAACCAATTTACGCAACTTTAACACTCTTTAACACAATTTTACAAACTAATATTATATTTTAACATTATTTAAGTCTATTAAAAGATTGCACAACTTGTTAAAAGCTTTTCAACAAAACTTAACACATGTTTTAACATATTAACACAAAGAATTCACAATTTAATTCAAATAGTACATGTTATTACATGAAAAAATCACACAATTTTATTCTGGATATTGTACAACCTTCAATATTTTGACCCAAATAATTTGAACAATCATACTAAATATTACTTAACCCATAAATATTAATTTCAGAATCAATATTTTTTATTTAGTAACAACGTAAAGTTCCATAATTATTATTGCGATTGCAAAAAGTTCACTTTAACAACAATATATACATTTATTTCATCTTGGCGCAATTCAACATTATATTATTACTCTACCAACTTACTTATTTGTTTCCAAACATGGTTTTAAACACAACTTTTATTTTATTTTATAATTTCGACTAGTTTCATTTTCCATACACAAATTTAGAAATTATTAATGATCTCATTAAACAACTTAACCCTTCATATTGAAAATATATTTTACGTTTAAATATTAATTGCTAATCAATATTTTATATTTTCAATATTCATTTGAACTACATGGTATTATTTATCAATACTTTCACAAAATTATCCATTTGAGAAAATATTTCATTAAACACAGATTATAATTTTTTCCTAGCTTATTTAACTTCATCTTAGCAAACACAAATAGAAATACATTTTTCTTGTTATACTAAATGAATCTGATTTATTTCGATACACACAATTTCTTATAAATCTCAAATTCTTTATTTTTTCAACTTAAATTATTATAAGAGTTAAGCTCCTGAACTCACAATTTATTCCTTTTAGTTTTAAAATTCCAAAACATGTTACATTCTGTTTACCTCGAGAACCCCAAAACCAGGTTGTTACACTCGGATAGGTACCCGGGTGATGCTTCTTTGTCTCTATGTGTTTGATTTTTTTAAATCATCTTCTGATTTTTGAGTTGTGAATATATTTTCGTTGAAGTTTTAAGTACTAGTTTTTGTTCTCCAGATCCTTATCGATCTCGTGTTCAAATTAATAATCTGATCCCAAGTAAGAAGCCATACCAATTCAGTTTTAAGTATTAGTTTTTGGTAAATCCCGGTATCCTTAGCCTTATGCCATTATCCGTCCTCGCTTCTCGAATGATCTGACCATCTCTTTAGGTTATCCGCATTGACGGTTGAGTAATCCATGCACCCAATTCTGATGTGCAACGACCTTTTAAAAAGGCGAATTAACACCAACCATCAAAGAATGGAAATCTATAGGTTAAACAAGGGAAATATGGAAACTACAACAGAGCTTTGATTTTCCTTCTAAAATATCGATCTGGTGCTTCCTGAGCTATCTTATTGCTTCCTTAACATTTGGTAAAGAATGGGTAGGAAAGGAAGGAAGGTAGGCAAAGAGTAGTGTAATAGAGGTCAGATGTGAAAATGAGAGGAGATAAGTAAAAATGGTTTATAAGGAAGCCAACTCCTTTATTTATAGGCAAAACTTCAGGTGCTCCCCTCTCGTTTGAATTGGACTATCTGAGTTGATCAAGCCAAACTGAAAATACCAAACCAGACCGACTCCTCTTCGAACACTTGATTGCATTGAACCAATACTATGATATTTGTTATAATAACCCACACATCCTTACGCACACCAATCACAACGTACCAAGAAATGCAGTTGGTTGGGTCCTAAAAATTTAACAACTTAAATACTAAGATAAACATATATAATCTATAATATGCTAGAATTTTGGACCTTGCAATGGAAGTAAAAAAAAACTAGTATATAATACAGAAAATATCAATGTTAAATAATATCATATCATAGTTTCGAAAAAATATTAGTACAAAATCCAAATTAGTGTGCAACATATAATAAATATCCCTTAAAATTGGATACGTATAACAAATTGTACCTATCAGATAGAGTTATACATGAAGAATGACATAGAACATAAGTAATCTTCAAATAAAGTACGACTCTCTAGGAAGTAAGAATGGGTTATCCACTTAGTGTCCAGTTCACCCGAGATAAAGAAAATATGGTAAAGAATGAACAAAATTATGGTGAATGAGAATAAATTTATTATGTCATGATTGAGTGGAATTAACTTTAAATCTATGTAAGTGATATAATGTGTAAAACAAGTGTTCATTAACTCCTATGGCCAAGTAAATAAGGATTTTTATTAGATATAGCTGGTTGAATTTATCGATCAAACCTCATACTAATGATAAGCCAAAACTGAAATTACTCTTTTATCATAACTGCATTAACACTTTTCTTAGGGAGAGAACATCGATAATGCAAATTCACATGGTGACTTTTTATATACACCCATGTTCACATATCGATCATAGTAGCAAAATGCCTCATATTGTACTTCACCAATATTCACCCATGCCACGTTTCGTCAGAAAATGTACATACCTATATCTCCGGTCAAAACAGTACTCTTTTAGAAAGCGTATCTAACAATGTTTCCCTCACCCACGTGGAATATCACTATACCTATGTGAAATGAATCACTCTAACCAACTTCGAGTATGCGAAATATATCGACCATTCTAAGATCGACCATTGCAAATATTGTTCACATATACTAAAATCAATCGTTGTAGAGTACATCATCTTAACCAACTTTGATAAGGAGCCAACTTCTAGATCCCCTCAAGCACGCATACATAGCCCAAATTAGCAAAACCAAATTGTTCATCAACTGCATGATTTCTGACTAAATCTTATTATTTAAATTAATACTTAGGTCGAGATTCAAGTTCCGAGATTTTGTCCTAGATGGTTGATCATTGGAAGCGGCTCATCGATTACTATTGGTCGAATAATATCCGTTCACCGCTAGAGTTTCCAGATCTGTTAGTCATGAGTAAAAATTAGGGTTTTCCACTTTTTGTTTGGTCGAGTCATTATGCAATCAAATTATGTTGTTTCCATTTTTAATTAACCTTAATTTATTAGAACCAATTTAATTGTCCAACTATAATTTAATCACTACAAAAAAAGGGGTCATTTTCCAACTCGGGTTTCCCTACGCCGTACCTACGCAGCGTAGGCGCGGCGTAGGGAAAATGTAAAAACACGTAAATGGCGTAGGGACTGTGTAGGTAATTCCCTACCCATTCCCTACGCCATTTATATAGGTTGGAATTTATTTAATCGGTTCTGAAATTATGGTTCAAATATCCGCAACCCGTATAAAACACACACGTTGCCCTTCATTTCTCTCGTTGGACTAAAACCAACGCGGCAGTTCTAATATTGATATCTATATTAAATTTAAAAAAAATCCGTCAGTTCTCATTTTCGTTCAAATCCGATTAAACGGAAAAAGAAAAAAAAACCTAGTTCCCTTCGTGCTCGCGCCGCCAACACCAATTTCAGACCGCCGCCTCTTCCTCCTTCGGGCTGTGCCACACACGTTACAGCCGCCTACCCAATTTCAGACCGCCGCCTACCCAATTTCCTCCTTAGCGCTCTGTCTCCCTTGGCGCGCGGTGGTTGTTCCTCCTTCAGGCCGCTTGTCTCAGTTGATATTGATTGAATTTGCCTACTCAAAGGTACTTTTCAATAATTACCTTTCAATAATTACTTAATTGCCTACTTCAGTTGATATTGATTGAATTTTCCTACCAGAGCATAAGAAATAGCTCATTTATTATTTCAGCTTGACCTAAAATGTGGTTGTTCCTTTTTTCAGAAATAACATATCTTAAGATGTGTTTGACCCATTTTAAGTTTTTAATTATAAATTTATTTAAGGCAATGATTCTCATTTTTTTTTAAACATAATGGACTAGTAATCTACGATACCTAGCATAAAAAATAAATAACAACGTATTGGGATATTAGTAAATCTAATATTAGAAATGAAAAGATTTACAAAAGTCTGATCATCAATGTGTCAAAATACAAATAGCATTATATCATATACTTGATGGACATTAAATTTCAACACTGACAACATCCCTTATCAATTTACTGGCATCAATCACTGATACACTGAGATCATCAACATCACTAATGGTTTTACGTTTTGACTTATCAATAAAATCAAGGTGGTAATGAAATTTTTTCCTGTATTGGTACCATAATAGGTTAACTGTTTATGACCTGTTAATGTGTTGAATATGTACTCCTATTGTCAATTTGTCATACTCTGTCTGTGTAAAAAAAAAAAAAAAAGACTATCGCATTTATTTCTGCCAGCTGCATATCTATCTAGTTCTTTTATTTTTTTCTTTTATTTATAACATTTTCAGAAATATTCAGTTTAATTGCATGTTTAACTCAAAAGTCCTAAGAATAATCTTTTGATCTTATCTCACAGCTAGATTATAAATTCTAAGAAATAGGTGATGTTGTAAGCTCTGAATTATATAACATGGAACAAATTTGTCCCAAATTCAATTAGAGATTGGGGATAAAGCTTGGTAAAAAATAGAATAATACATCTTTTTTTTCTCTTTTCTTTATGGTGTTGTCAAATGCACCACATTTGTGACTTTATTTTGTCGATATTAGTTAGCAATATATATTGCCAAATGAAATTTAAATGCGACGAACGATAGGTTTATACTATGATTGACTATGTTTCTCCGAAATTTGTGGGTCAGTCGACAATATATTACTGATTGAACAAGAATAAAAGAAGTAAATACGGTAAATTTAGCAGCACCGTTTTCTATTGTGCCAAATATTGTGTTAAACATGTACAAGATAGGATAAATTTACCCCTTAAAATTAAGCAAATCATATCTTGCAAGCCAATTAATAGAAATTTACATGCACCAGAAGCAGCGCATATGCAGATAACTTGGTCTAATTATGAAAATGAGATGGCATTTGCCATATTTGGGTTTAAACTTATAATGTTATTTACATGATCAAAGTTTTTTCCATTTAAATGTAGATGTTAATTTTTGTTCTCAATTAGATTCGATATTCCTATCTTTTGTTTTAATTTTATGTCAACTTTAGAAATTTCAGTATCGGGCCAAAAATTATATATCTATTTAAAAAAGAAAAAACGTAAGTTTTTCCATTATTTAGCAGCTTTTACTTGCACATTCTGAAAATGTACAGGAATAAATTATTGACTTGTGCTTGCACATTTTCAAAATGCACAACCATAATCAAATCAATAATGACTGGTACATGCGCATTTTCCGAATGTGTATATGCGAAAAACCTATAAATGGAAAACAATATTTATTTTCGTAACAAGTTTTCAAACATAGCCTTAACTTAATTTTCGTCTTAATTAACACGAATATCAAAAATGTGTCTTGTGCCAGTACATTTACCAACTGAAGCATTACTACGGGGACCAGTGCAGTATGGATGGATGTATCCTTTTGAGAGGTATATAATAATTATATTTATTTATGTAATGTTTAAATATAGAACATGTTATAGTATTATTCACACATTTTCCTATTAAGGTATCTGGGCCACCTAAAGAAAAAGGTGAAGCAGAAAGCACGTGTTGAAGGTTCTATTTGTCAAGCGTACATTATTGAAGAAGCATCCATATTTTTTAGTCATTATTTCGATGATCATGTGAATTTAAATTTTAATCGTGGTCATCGCAATGAAAATAATATTGTGGATGATTCAGTCGATAACGTTCTCTGAGTATTCAAAAAACAAGGACGCCCATCTGGTAAATGGAAGAATGTTAAAGGCTTCGCTACAACAAAGGATTACAATCTAGCCAATGCAACTGTACTTCTTAATTGCAATGAATTAGCTGATCTTATAAGGTACTATAATAATTTGATTATTCATTAACTAAATTAATGTCAATCTCTTCAAGCTACACACAATACTACTTAGATATTAACATGTGTATTTCATTTAAACAGCAAGTTCGAAAGTGAATATCCCAATGCTGAACTCTGTAAAGAATTCGAGGGATGGTTTAAACAATATGTAAGTATGATAAGTCATGTTTTTTTTAAACCTTGCACGGTATCCATTATATATTAACGTGTGTATTTAATTCAAATTGATAGGTTGATACGAACAACATCACCGACATTTGCTATAGGAAACTTGCTTTTGGTCCGCGTACTAGTTACAGAATATGTCCAATAATGTTTATAAATGGATTTAAGTTCCACACAGAAGAATATGGAAAGAAAAAGACGACTGTTAATAGTGGAGTTTGTATTAAAGGTGGGAACAACGATGATGACATAACAGATTATTATGGTGTACTAGAGGAAATAATTGAGTTAACTTACTCGGTGGTGCCGGAGTTAAAAACGTTTCTATTCAAATGTCGATGGTTTGATAGTAGGCCGAATATTGGAGTAAAACGTGTACATAAGGACTACCCTCTTATTGAAGTGAACCACAAAAAAAAATATTTAGGGTATGATCCCTTTGTGTTGGCAGCACAAGCTACACAAGTTTATTTCACACCGTATCCTGCCATCGACAACAGTCGTTCAGATTGGTGGGCTGTCATTAAGACAAAACCGAGATGGTCATTTCACTCAAACACGATCATAACCGATAATATGGCGTATCAAAATGACCCAGAACCTAATGAGCTACTGGAGATTGTACAACAAGTAGAAGACATAGGATCTCTTATTAATGACGTCAAATGACCGAGAGTCAGGGTGGCGAGCTCTCTCACGACGAGCTAAATCATCTTTACATGCAACTTATTGGAGAAGGTGAGACAAGTGCTTCTTCAAGAAGCAAACGAAGGCCTAGTACCGGCAATATTCCTGGGGTATTGACTGAAAACTAAATTTATTTATTTTCTAGTTATGCTCATGCTCTATACTGTAGACTTTATGCAGTCTTTATTTATATAAGTTCACATGGTTACGTCTACTTCTCTATCTTTACACACACATACACATCTATATAAATGTGTGTATGTATATGTATGCATGTCTATATGTAAAAATAATGAAATCCTGATCTATAGCCACCTACAATGGATGCTTCCTAGTTCAATTCAAACACATAACTCATATCATCGCATAAAAATGCAACTACATACCTAAAGCCAATGAATAAATAAAATTTAAAAAGTTTGCACACACTGAACATAAAGCTATTTCTGCCATAGCAAAGAAAATCTCCTTCAAAAATTATTGGAAGTCAAGAGCGCTAGTTCTCTTACCTTTTTGTAGTTCTAGTAGTATAAATTAAAACCTAACCATATTATTTTTTGAAATAAATAAAAAAAACTAATTCAACATAAAGCAGTGAATACATTTTTTGTTCATACTATGCGACCAAAGCACCGTTTTTATTTAACAATACATAATAAAATATTATATTTTTCATGAGATTCCCAACTAAGAATCAAGTTTCTGTATGTCTTATGCTCAAAATCTAAAAGCTGTTAATCACCTCCCATGGATATCTGAAGCAGTGTACACATTCATTCTAGCAGCACATACCTGCGTTCCAAACAAAAGCAATAAGCATGGAACTATAAGTAGAAAATTAGTAGATGACACTAACAGTATGGAACTATACGCAGGAGATTAGTAGATGACACTAACAAATTAATATCATGTCTCGGCAATCCTAATAAATTATGTAGATGAATGGTAAGCTCTAAAAGGTTTTCAAATTCTATTTGCCATGATAAGTGAGGTAGATTACATCTGAAGTAGGACAAAAAAACAAATCAATTTTGACACAGGTTGCATATGTGTGCAACCTGAAGTTGCACACAGCAACTTCAGGTTGTTGTGTGCAACCTGAAGTTGCTGTGTGCAACTCAGGTTGCACACAGTTCTGTGTGCAACCTGAAGTTGCACACAGCAACTTCAGGTTGCTGTGTGCAACTTCAGGTTGCACACAGCAACCTGAAGTTGCTGTGTGCAGCTCAGGTTGCACACAGTTCTGTGTGCAACCTGAAGTTGCTGTGTGCAACTCAGGTTGCACACAGAGGTTCTGTGTGCAACCTGAGTTGCACACAGCAACTTCAGGTTGCTGTGTGCAACCTGAAGTTGCACACAGCAACCTGAAGTTGTTGTGTGCAACTTCAGGTTGCACACAGAACTGTGTGCAACCTGAGTTGCACACAGAATTGTGTGCAACCTGAGTTGCACACAGAACTGTGTGCAACCTGAGTTGCACACAGCAACTTCAGGTTGCTGTGTGCAACCTTAAGTTGCACACAGCAACCTGAAGTTGCTGTGTGCAACTTCAGGTTGCACACAGAACCTCTAGGTGGTCTGAACTCGGCTATCTGCATGTGTATGATTACTCTGTAATTGTTTCGCTGATCATTTTACTTAATTGTAATATGAGATATATTCGTTGTACTAATTGGATTAAAAATTTTATGTGTAGATATATAAAGATAATACGTACACCGTTAGGTTTGGAGTTACAGATGAAACAGAGAAGCTTGTCAAGGAAGTTGAAGACCTAAGAGATAAAAATCAAGAATTGAGTGTCACTGTTAGCAAACTACAAGAAGAAATGAGTTCTGTACAAGAGTTTTTACAAGGGTTGCGGCGAGAGCAAGAACCGCATATATGACGTTCTATATAAATTAATCTTATTTTCGTAATGAGTTTGATGTTCTATTTGTGTAAGGTACATTACACGATGTTTGAATTAGATGAAACGATCATGTTTGACTTATGTAGCAACTTTATTTTATTGTTTGTTGGACATGATTTATTTTAAATATATTTGTAGCAAGTTTATGGTAATCCGACCATGATATTCATTTTACAACAATGTTTTTATTGATATATATATTGCTATGATTATGCATATGTTCGGTTTTATTATGATTTGTGGTAGACGAAGATAAATATAGAACTACCATATTGATTTTTGGTGCACGGATGCGTAGGGAATGCGTAGGGAAGGGGTAAGGATGCATATGAAACTTGGCGTAGGGAATTTCGCGTAGGGACGGCGTAGGGAACTTAACGTAGGGACGGCGTAGGCTACTTGGCGTAGGGACGACGTAGGGAACGTGGCGTAGGGATGACGTAGGGAACGTGGCGTAGGTATGGCGTAGGGAACTTGGCGTAGGTATGGCGTAGGGAATTTGACGTAGGTATGGCGTAGGGAATTTGGCGTAGGTATGGCGTAGGCATGTAGGCGTAGGGATGACGTAGGGAAATATTTGCGACGAGCTGTTTTCCGACTTCCTTTTTGGCGTAGGGATGGCGTAGGGAAATTCGTTTCCCTACGCCATCCCTACGCCAAATTGGCGTATGGAATTCAGAATTCTTTTGTAGTGAATATATGGTTTAAGGGTTTGTGATTTACAAATTTAACTATCGAATACATGTTTAGACTGGATATTAAATTAGTAAATTACCGTAATTTGATTTATATCGTTATATATTCAAATGTAGGGTTTTAGCGCTCTTAAGCTTAACATATTCAAAACTTAGGGTGTCTAGCATCCTACCCCTTTAGAATACTTTAAATTTATTTACAAAAAACAAATTACTTATTATATGTCCACTCACCACAATTCATAGCTCTTCCTAATTCTTGCACTTCAGAATTTTCCCCGACCTCAATAGATCCTCCTTTAATCACCATTTTACACCTTTATTTGGTTGTTGTGGTCTTTTAGGTGAAAAGGTTTAATTTTTGAATTTCTTTTATAAGGAAAAATTACGCATAATTTAGCCGTTGTAGTAGCGAATTAGCTTTCATTAGTTCGATATTTATACTGGTAAGGTTACAATTTGGTCATTGGATTAACTTAGGTAATAATTTTAGAGAATATTGTCCAATCATCTTATCATTCGTTACCAAGCAATGGTATTTTTTTGGCAAGGAATCCCAAGCAATGGTCCCCTCCATTTAAATTGTGTCTTTGTAAATCAGTATGCTCCATTTTTCTATTCCTCAGGACGATTTTTTCCCTACTCAGACTGATCCCTATTGATCGGCCATGACCCTCATATGGCTGACAAGTAGACCATGACCACCATAGGGTCGATAAATAGCGATATATATAATTTCAAATTCTGTTTTTAATTATTATTTCAGTTTGTTCCAACTCCGTAATTTTCCCACATTAACTTCGATTTTGACCAGTTATATAATAAAATCATTGAGAAAATCATTAAGACCACAATATGCAAGTTTTATAGCCAGATTTGGACATCTATGATTTTTTATAAGACTTATTTTATTTTATTTTAATTCACCTACCCAACCCCATAGACGCATACACTAATTAGCACAAGGATTGGTAGATAACTGCCCTACCCAAAAACCAAAGGAAAAATATGGATTCATCATGGAACTGCATATTACGTTCTTTCTTTCATTCAACGCCGACTCAATAAAATAATATATTTATGAAATGTTATCCCCACCTCCATTGAGTCTGGATTTAAATTTCTTAGATTCAACAAATGATGCATCTAATCTTGCTAAGGTTATCCTACTAAAATTAGAAAAGATAAGAACAACATAAAATACGAACTATAGGATTAAATTAAATTATATAAACGCGATATTATAATTATTATAAAACGTAAGAAGTGATTCATCCTCGTTCTATCAAAATGAGACCATGTCGACTCGACTTAAAATCAATTAATAGATAAGACAATGAGTGCCCGATGCAATTTGAATGACAATATTTGTTAATGGAATTAGATAAATAATTTATTTTAATGTGCATGAAAATGATATACGACTAGTTACGATAAAGTATTTCAATTAATGTTGATGACATATAGCCAGTCCACTCCAAACTGAATTTTTGGTTTAGTCATTACATATAGACCATCAAATTTGTAGTATTGTTTATGATTGCAAACAGGGTCGGCCACAGGGTAAGACCCATGAGGCATTTGAATTGGGCAACCACCTATGCTTGGGGCAACCAAGGAGGAAGAAGAACAGTATTTGATGTACAAAAAAATTAATGTTATAAGACTTGACAAAGTAGATGACTTGGTTGAGTGATTCAATATTTGAATTTGGGCATGTGTGTGCGTGGGTTTGATGACCAACAGCTTCACTTTAGAGGCAATTTTTTCTTCCTTTTGTCACTTTGCTCTCGGGCTTTTAGATTGGCCTTGGCCAAACCATTACAATGGGCCGGCCCTGATAGTAAATCTTTATTGATTTCACTTAATATAACAATTTTTTTAATCTTTCACTGTAAGTTTATTAAATATCATTAGTCGATCCATTATGGTTCAGTACAATCAGTTGAATAATTTGAACTGCAACTGATACTGAACCATACTGAAATGAACGAATACACTCAAATGGATAATTCAAAGAAGATGGACAATTCAAAACTATTTTTTAACTATTTACTGGTATGGCGGTGTCATTAATCTTCTTTTGTCAGTCCGGTGTATCCCACCTTATAAATATGGTATATACTACAGTTAATCGAGCCCAGTCACTTTGAATGTTAGTCCCACGAATTATTATTTTTTGTAAGTAATAGATAGACTGGATTTGTAAGGTTTATCTATCCCATCGTAGAAATATGCAAGGTAAAAAAAAAAAAAAAACTTCCGCGGTTCCACCACCTTCTAAGATATGAAAAGCAACAAGAACCACATCATAATTCCACTAACTATAGTGACATGCGCACAGAACATATATTCCTTTGCAAACACTTTAGGCTATCAGCTGAATAAATAAAACAAATTCTTTTCCTTTTTCTTTCTTCTCTCTAGATCTCTTGCCTAAAGAAGTGAAGAATACACCATCATAATCTTCTTTTATTGCTTACATATGGATGCTCAGTGGCATCAGGTTTACAGCTCTTCATTCTTTTTTTGTATATGTTCATCTTTCTGATTTTTTTTTTTTTTTTTCTGTGATTAGATCAAATTTCGATGCAGGCAAGTCCTTGCTTTATGCTTGCTTTAATCCCTGTCAACACCTTTAGAAAAAAAACTTTTGTTGTTTCAAGCTTTATGTTATAAAGCAATTGTGCCTGAAAAGCTTTAGCATTTTTTTTTTTTGGACCAAGTATACATGTGGTTTCTCTTTCAACCTTTCCAAATTACAGTGGTCAAGTACACTTTTTAGTTAAGTATATATGTGTGTTCTTCTTTAGTTTATAACTTGATCATCAGTTCATTAATTTCCCTCGATATGATCAAAGTTTCAGGAATTAGGGTTAGCAAAACCCATGGAGAACAACAATAACAGCAGTAGTGGTAACATCAACACAAGCAATCTGATTAGCAGTTCAAGAAGAGAAAGGCCACAAAAAGGGAAAGCTAGTTTAAACTGCCCTAGATGCAAATCTCCACACACGAAGTTTTGTTACTACAACAATTATAGCCTCACCCAACCAAGGTATCACTGCAAAACATGTAGAAGATATTGGACTGAAGGTGGCTCTCTCAGAAATGTCCCTATTGGTGGTGGTTCAAGAAAATGCGGCAAGAAGATCAATTCGTCATCATCATCAAATTTGAATACTCTCATGTCATATATAACACCTGTATCCACTACAATGGCTTCAACTCCTACCGTTACAGTGCAAAACCCTAATCAAGATTTGAACTTGGCTTTCACCACCACCGCTACTCATACTAATAACATTACGAATCCACCAAATGTTTTAAATTTGTTGGAGAGTGGCAGCAGGACAATGATCAACCCATTTATGCCAATAGTGCAAAACTATCAATCGGCATTTGGGTTGCATGAATTTAGGAGTTCAAGATTCGCGTTGGATGGTGTTAGTGGAAGCGTTGACGAAGGTATGTTGTTTCCTTTTGAAGAAAAATGGCAGGGGGGTTTGACTAATAATATTGTTAGCAGCGGCAGTGATCGTGGAGATAATCCATTCCTGCAAAAAGGGTTTTGGACTAGCATGATGGGAGGAGGAGGAGGATCAGGAGAGAAGTTTGATCATATATGATAAAGATGTAATTCTATTGATGGTTATATGGTTTACTTGCTTACAGTATAAGGTATGACGATTATTACCTAGCAACAAAAACTCACTACTACTGGTGAAGCATCTTTTTTTGCCTGATTCAAGAAACTGGTAAACTTTAGAATTAGATATATTTCTTTTTCTTTCTTTATCTTTTTAGAGAACAGTGATATGGTATTGTCATCATTAAAGTACTTTTATAGCTTCTCTTTGTTTATCAAAATGATAATGTGTATGTACTTTTTTTTTTTAAATTAGGATGGTAATAATTATGTACACATTACAAAAATCAAGTGTTCACCTTCTTATTAAGCTGATAATAATCATATATGCATTTTCAAAATCAAGTATAGACCTTAATTTAAGCTGGTAATGATAGTTGTGTGTGTGTGTTATTAAAATCAAGTATGAGTTCAATTCATCTTTCCCCATTTCATCTGCTCTCCATCCCAAATTCTTTCCAGCCATTCATATTTTGTACCAATTCATCAATTAATGTTATGGTGGAACATAATCAAAAATTAGATCATGTGATGTGGAAGTGAAATTGATGAGCTTATGAGGAGGTTGAGTATGGGGACAGATGAATTGAACTGATTCAGACTTTCCAAACCTCATTTCTGTAATCTGGGTGGTCACTGGCGCACGCGTGCGCGCATATATATATATATATATATATATATATATATATATATATATATATATATATATATATATATATATATATATATAGGAGCGGCTATTGAGACACAAAATTACGCACAAATTTATATACACAAAATCTAGACCACAAGATTTGTTTGTTTTTATGTATGATGTGTAATTCATGGGTAGATCCAATGGTCAATGGTTCAGATTTTGTGTGTTTAATTTTGTGTTCACATTTTGAGTTCTTTTAGACTTTCCATATATATATATATATATATATATATATATATATATATATATTGATGTTGAATGTGATGTTATAACTTTGATTACATGTAGCATATTTGTATTATCGTATATTCAGAATAATTTTTTGTACTCCAGCAGAATTTCACTAAAGTACGTCAATAAATGAGATTAAAGACGCATGAATGAATCCATATATCATAGTGGATTTTGGATTACACTTTTTAGTACAATTGTGAAATTAGAACGACTTTACAACATCTACAGATTTCTCATGACTACCAAGTACCATCTAACCAGGATTCGTTGGCAAACATTAATTATGAAATAAAGGATGTAAATTCATTGTACTCGCTGGCCTTGGCCTTCTTTATAAAGACGTTCAAATAAGACCATCCCCCACCCAAAAAAAAAGGAGCACCATTCAATTGGAGTGATTGGTGAAATCAGATGCTAATCTCCTACCAATTTAGGCTCTAACCCTCGGTACTCTGGATATTGAAGGTTGAATTGGGATGAGACACCAAACGGATGAACATATATATATGCACCAGGTGCCAGTTTAAACATCTTAAAATCGAGCACTTATTTTATAAGTGTTCAGATTTTTGGTGCTTATCTGATAAGTGCTCTATGCTCATGCGTTGTTATATAGACACATTACGGATGTGCAAATAAACCCTTATTCCTTCCTTTTTATCATTTACTCATTTTCTTCTTCTTGCTTTTGGACCAGAAAAACATTGAAATGTCCGATCAAAATTGAAAGACGAATCATTGACATGAAGATATAATATGAAGCTAGTCAAAATCCCATGGCTGCAACCTTAGAGAAAACGATTGATGGACAATGAGATGTACAAGAGTTTCCAATTAGATTACACAAATTAGCTAAAATAATGACTTAGATTCCATGCACATATAGGTATATAATTTCTTTATTTTAATCAGTATTTATAATCATAATCAAAATCTTGAATTAAATGTGAACTATTTAAAAGGTTCTACTTTCTTATGTTAACATAATCGAATATTAATCATGTATTGTAATTATTGATAGAGTTCGGGGTGTATCATAAGGACAATTATATAATTTAGTACTAATTGTTAACCCAATAAAAACATCTTGTTTGAAATAAAAAGTAACTTTTTATGTTATATACTGCCAATATTATGATATATTAATTGAATAATAAATCTGAATATATTAAGAAATAAATTCTTAAGTAATAGGTTATGTGATAGTAGTGATAAAATGTTATAATAGTGAGAAATTTGTTGCAATATATAATGATAAAGTGTTCTAATTAATTATTCTTGGTCAGTATTTTGTTTTAAAAAAACAGAATATTGATACGTCTTTGAGACCAGAATATACAATGCCCTCCAAATTTTGGATACTATATTATTTATGTCTGTTTGGGGCACCAAGTGGTTATATGTGGGTTTTTATTAAATAACTATGAAATAACTCACCCGAGAGCTTCGTGTTTAATAACAATTAAGTAAAACGAGAAAACTCAAAATGATGAAATTACGAAGTTATCTCAACTTGGTGATACAATTGAACTTTATTGTGGGGACTCCACTTTGATTATAACTAAACCATAATATGACGTCCATCGAATGACTTTGAGTAAGAGTAGAGGCTTTGGGAATGAAATAAGGCTTTAAATCTTGGATATCGGTCGTGTTTCGTCTCAGAGGTTTTATAGACTTGATCTCGTATCGGGGGAGATCTCGGACAAGATGAGTCTAACTCGGGAGTTCGTCTCAGATTTCCATCTCGGGTCTGAAAGATCATATCGGAACAATCTCGGGGTACATGATATGTGAAAATATGATATTTTTACAAAATGATTTTTATGAATGCTATTAAAAACATTGTAACTTAAACTTGGATTGCAAAATAACTTTATTATCCTTTATTTTGCGAAAAATCATTCACACTCTAAATCGTAATATGCTTAAAGCAGAAATATTGTTAGACATAAAACATTAAAATGATCAAAACATTAAAAAATTCAGCATAAGTAGATCATAAAATACATAATTTCATAAGTAACATGTATGTAAAAAAGACGAATATGATAATCATAATCATTATAGAACATATATGAACATACAATATGATCATTTAACATGCAAAATGTAAAATAACAAAAGATTATCATGGCTAGATTTGAATTTTTTTATTATTTTTCTAATACAGGCACAAATTTAAAATTTAACCAAAAAAACTAAGATCTCGGACGATATTCCAGTATTTCGTCGCGGTCGATATAGCAATATCTCGGGCGATATATTCAAAAGAAGATTTAGAGTGATATTTGTTGTTCCGCTTCGGATGGAGTCCATAACGAGATCTCAGAGGAGATCTCGAGCGATATTTGCGAGATTTTAAACAATGGAATTAAACCATATTAAATAGAGAATATTCCATTTGAGTTGTGTAAAAACTTTATCATTGTCATTCAAAGTCAAATTTCTAGCTAAAGTACGTAGTATAGTTAATTATTATAATTATTATTGAATCAACGATTTTGTTTGCCCCCTAACCCAATTGAATGTGGATGACATTTGAATTCTAACCAAAATAAAATCCTGCAGCTTCTAGAGAGATATATAGTGTAAATGTGGAGAATCAGGTTAAACAATCATTACTTAATGATTTCGCCTAATTATGTAAAATTGGATTATATCTGCGAGATTTGTAAGCAATTAATTAAGTAAAACTATCATAACACTTGATATGTAAACGTTTATATTGCTTATTTTTTGCAAGTAAAATGTTAATCCAATTATTACATCCAAGCCAGGCTAAGTCTGTGCCAACCCAGCTCGAATCTAGGCCAACCTACTTGTACCACCTCAAAATTTTACCAAATTAAAATAGATAATTATATTAAAAATAAAACGGTAACTTAAAATTATGCTCACGAAACTTGCACCATTACAATGATTTTTTGAATGATTTTCATATATAACTTATCATAACCTGAGCTAGTCTAAGAGAGTTACGAATGATAGAACATAAGCGAAAAAATAAAATATGTTACAAGAACTAAAATGTTTTAGGTTTGCTTGAGATGGGTCGACCAGTGCCGACAGACTATCACCTAGCATCGGTCAATCAATCATTGTATTATCCTGTGATTATCATGCCTACAGCATGATGAGTCAATGGTCGAGATTATTGGATGCACGCTTAATATAAAATGAGTGGTTTTGATTTGCAACTGAGTTAATCGAATGGTCCTAGATTCTAACTTAATGCTATACATTTATCTCCAATCTAAACAGTGATTTATTTACTTGAAATTTGTAATAGAACTCAATCAACATTCCTATGAATCCCTAATTTCTCAAACACTAAAACAAAACTTAACCTAAATAAAAAACTAATCAAATCCAAAGAAAAAAATTAATGTGCAAAGCAAGCAATCAAAGAGAAGACTAAGGTGATCTGAATGAGAGCTATTAAATGGAGGCTATTTTTCTCATATCTAGAGCTGAGTCAATAAGGTGAATGGGAACGAAATTGTAACTTGGTCATTTGGATTAACTTTAAAACTATCTTAAGTGATTAGAATTATCAAAACCTTTAATTAGCTTATTCAGTTGAAATTGGATTGAATAAACCTTCTAATTTAATTTGAGATTAGGTTACGAAATTAGGTAAATTAGAAACTTGCTAATGTTAATTTGCAACCCTAATTTACAGAACCTAAAATTAATTAAACTAAAAAGTAGGGCTAGCTAGTAAGATAAATCATTTCAAATTAAATGACATATTAAGAGTTAATCACATTGTGTAAATCATCGAAACCCTCGCAAATTACATGTGAACGACCAAACCGGGGATATCCTAGGTCGACCTAGGGAAAGTCTGGTTTGACTGTACTTATTGAAAATGTGTAATATGAACCTGAGCTTAAGGCCCAGATGAAATGAATGTGAAGTATATAATTCAGTTCAGATTATATAGTTAGTGAATTGGAAATTGTACTAATTTGGGCTGTGATATTTATGCATAAGAGAATTAAGAAAATTGTTTTCTTATCAGAATTGTAAGGGCAAATTTATTTGTTATGATTGATACTAGTTTATGGTGAATTCATTTCCCAATAATATCGAGTTAGGAGATGATCAATTATCTTCGTAAACGGTCGTGCTATCATGAATTTTGGGATTTATCACAATAATGGGGTTGGCCATTTGGCGAACATCAAGTTTGAACTTGACTGCAGTAGCTGTTATCTTACAGATTAATTTAAAGTGATTTATTTCACAGAAGGTTCTTGAGTACAATGATAAGGTAAGCGTATCTCCAAAGGGTACACACCTGAGAGAGCTTGCATTAATAGGAGTTCTTGTTACTGCATGTTTTCTATACAAATGTGGTATAGCTAATTTTCGAGGGAGTACAATATGTGGCGACATAAAGCAGGATTAGTTAGGCTCTGTACTAATGAGAGTTTATATCAATGGACACTAAATATATACAACAAGTTACATTTTCCCACTACGATTGAAAGACGAAAGTGGGTGCATATGATGAGTCACTTGGCGTGTTTGCACTATAATGTTCTTCGTCTCTAGCCATAGCGTGAGTAGATGTGATGGAGAGTAGTTCTTGCTTTGGATGAATGCTAATGTAAGGTTTAAACTATAGGTTCAACATATGAGTTAGACAATAATCCAAAGTCATTTGACCTTAGAAATTCATGGATAAAGTACAATAAGATACATTTCTCCCTTCTTTTCCCATACCAAATGAATATGGAAGCCGGTGACTAACTCATTCTTGCGTATCTGATATTGGAGAATGGATTTTGATGGCAACAACCTTGTTTCAACTAAAAACATTATTGATTATAAAATATATACTAACATCCTTGTCCAAAATATGTATATGTATAAGCAGGATATAAATATTGAAGACTGTACAGTATTAGAGATTCAAGATATCAAGGAATTCAAGACTCATGAGTATCAAGATATTAAGATTTCAAGAGCTCAAGATTGTCAAAGTAATAGTCTAGTTTATATGTAAAACTACGGTTAGCACTTTCAAATTTTTCTTTCAAATTCCTTTTCAAATTGATTTCAAAATTATTTTCAAACTCCTTTTCTAAATATTTTCAAATTATTAAGTTCTTACTTATGGTTCCAAATATACATATACGTTTATAGTTAAAAAGGTTTTACAATATATATATGTTTATAATTTATGTTTTTATCTTATATCATATAAATTTATAAATATGTTTATATTATACATTAATGTATTTTAATATGTTTTTACACTAGAAAATTCATTTGAAACATTAGTTTTGATTTAAGAATTTCCAGAAAATATAATTTGGTTTTAACTCTTGAAAAATGATTTTAAAAATTCAAAAAACATGTATATTTGGACATGTCGACATATAACTGTCATTTTTTCAAATTTCAAAGGAAGAGTCTTTTCATATTTTGAAAAGCTTCAGAAACGTTGCAACCTTATAAACACTATTCACACCCCCTCCCCTTTAGTGTTAATTATGCCTTATGATCCTTATTCTGCATTCTTAACAATTGGTATCAAAGCATAGGTTTTCAAAATTTCATCATCTAAATTTTGGAAATATTAAATGTCAACCAACACTGGAATTACTAATAACAATAGTTCATTTGTAGAGGGTCAGTCCACCGTTAGACCACCATTATTTAATGGCAGTAATTATTCATATTGGGCATCTAGAATGAAAATATATTTGCAATCCGTTGGATTAGACACTTGGAATAGTACACAAACTGATATATTGAACCAACTACTAATTTTGCACAATGGACTAATGAACAAAAGGCTACTGCAAAGAGTAATTCTAAGGCTATGAATAGGTTATTTTTTATTATATAGAAATGGATTTAATAGAGCGTCGATTTGTAAATTTGCCTATGAGATATAGAGAACATTGCAAGTTACTTATAAAGGAACCAATATAGTTAAACAGACCAAGATATATATGTTAACTAATCAATTTGAGTTATTTAAAATGAATCAAAATGAATTTGTCTCTTATACATACTGCGGGTCTCAGGAAATCTTGCATTTATTAATGGCTTTAGGAAAAACTTATCCTGAGGAGGATCAGGTCAGAAAAATTCTCATTCATTAGCTCCAGAATGGGATCAGAAAACACTGGCAATAGAAGAGGCAAATAATGTTAGTGAAATGAAGATTGAGGAGTTAATAATAAATTTGATGTCGTTCGAATTTCAGTTACAGAAAGGAAAGGAGAATAAGTCGACAAAAAAGAAATCTATAGCATTTAAAGCAACAACCGACGGTTCCAATTCAAGTAGTAAGGATGATGAAGAAATTGCCTTAATGACAAAGAATTTCAGAAAATTTCAGAGATATAAAAGGAGAAACAATTTTCAGATAAATAATCAAGGAAGTTCGAGAAGAAATGAATACAGATGTTACAACAGCTACAGACCAGGCCATATATAATGAATGTGTCCATATCCAGATAAATCAAATCAACAAACGGATAAAATGATTCGTCAAAGAAGAGGAAAATGGCATATGCAACAACTTTAGATGATTCAGACTCATCATCAAATGATGAAGAGCCAAATGCAGGAAATTCAAATATGTGCTTTACATTGATTCAGAATTCAGAAAATATTGAAGAAAAGGATCTAAAAACCAGGTATGCCTTAATTAATTTTTGATTGAATTGGTTAAATGGATGCTTTTGATTGCTTGGCTTGTTTGAATTTAAAATTCTAAAAATTCAATCTTGAACTTTAAAATTTGAATTTTGAAATTTGAAATTCAAAATAATAATAAAATAGTAATATAATAAAGATCAATTTTAAATATTTGTTAAGATTAATATTATTTCAGGATATAATAAACCTAAAAATATAAAATGTTTAAATAATAAAACAAAATCAAAAAGTGATTTTCTTACATGTAACTGTACTCTTTCCCTGCAAAAAAGAGGAAACTTCGGTAATGGCGACCGCTACTTCAAAAACTCCAAAATCTCTCTCAGAATTCGTCTATAATTCAGATTCAGATCATCGTCATGCTTTTCCTCCAGATCTAAGTCTTTCTCTTCAAAATGCAGACCGTCGAAATTCTCCAATTACAGGTAAACCTAAATTTCCAGATTTTAAATCGACGAAGGATTTCCCATATTTAGTAGAGAAAGGTCATAACTTGATTAATCCGAGTAGCTTTAAGCAATCGAAGACTTGGTTGGAAATAATTACTCAGAATAATTATCATAAAAATTCTTTCCAACTTAGATTTTTTGAACCGGAAATTAAGGGAGATACCAAACTAGCGGTAATCAATGAAGAATTAACTAATAAGGCTAGAGAAAGGTGGTTTAACTCCATTATTTTCTATGTCTTCGGTAACAGACCCTATTATAATTTCCCCAAAAGCTATATTGACCGTAATTGGGGTTTGAAGGGAAATTATCAGTTGTATTCGAGAGAAAATAGGTTTAATATATTGAAATGTGATAATGAAGAAGATTGTGATCGTATTTTAGCAGCTGGACCATATTACTATAATAAAAAACTTATCTATATGAAAAAATGGCAGCCTAGAGTTAAATTATCTAGGGAGTTCTTGAATTCAATCCCTATTTGGATCTGTTTACCTAATCTTGACCTGGATTTCTGGACTATAGAATCAATAAGTAGAATAGCATCAGTTTTGGGTATCCTTTGAAATTAGACACTATTGCAGAAAATTTTGCTAGATTTTCATAAGCCAGAGTTTTAGTGGAAATCAATGTTGATTTTAAGTTTCCTGATATGGTGCCTATTCAATGTTTTAATGGAGAAATAATTTGGCAAAGGGTAGAATATGAATGGGTTCCTTCGTTATGTTCTAGCTGTAAAATATTTGGTCATTCGAATGTCAATTGTAAATCAGTTAAAATTTGGTCTCCTAAAGATAAAGTTACTCTAGAAAATGAAATGGAGATAGAAGATAGAGTTCCAGACCATATGAATATGGATAGAAGTAATGACTTTGTTAAAGGCTGTAACATTAGAGAAACCTTATCTGATTCAAAGAAAAGTAAAGTAAAGTTCAGTCTAGTAATATAGAAATTGACAATCCATTTAATGTATTAGAGACATATAATGAGAATATGCAGGATAAAGATGAGGAAATTGAAGAGGTTGCCACGTATAGTAAGGGTAAAAAGGGAAAGTCAAATGGAGATATTAGAGAAGTTGGAAAATCAAGTGGGTATAATGAAGCTGATAATATGCAAATGAATGAGGAGATCAGCGAGAAACATATGAATGATGTTATGCAGGAAGTATGTGAAGCTGCCAATGAACTGCATAAGTCTGATAAGGTTTATGGTAATTTCAGTGAGGAAAACAAAACAGTAGAGAAAGGGGTCTTAGAAGGGATGGATATTAGAAATGCAGATGTATATAAAGATGCTCTAATGAATGACTCCGACAGTTCCTATACTTCTTTTAGTTCTGCAAGTAGCTTTAAAAAGAGGAGAACAAATTTTAAACCCAGCAAATACAAAGAGGTGAATAAGCTTGTATACGATGAACCATTGGTAAAAGAAAACCCGGAGTGGAGTAAACTTGTACAACAATTCCAACCTCGATCCAAATCAAGAAAAGCAAAAGGAGGGGGAAAATATAGCTAGAGTTACCAATGGAGGTTTAACAAAGAAAAGTTAGAATTTGATTTATGCCTTCTATGAGGTGTTGCTGGTTTTTTCTGTTTAGTGTATGGAGACTTGTGTGGAGCTGCTGTGTTGCTGTGCTCGGGAGTTTGCAGTTGTTTTTGACAGCTTTGTTTAGCTGGAGTTTGATTACTGCTGTGATGCGTCTATAGGAGTCTTCAGTGGTTTTTGTAGTAATGCTTTTGCTGGGCTTTCCATTGTTTTTGTTTGGTAGTTTGCTGTGTCTTTTAGATTGAGCTGGATTTTCTTTTGGTTATGTATAGTATTCGTTTTGGTGTGCGTTGTATTTTGTATCCAGCTCGATCTTTTATTTGTAACTTGGTTTATGTAATATAAGTACCCTTTTATTTCTAAAAAAATAATAATAAAAAAGCAACATGTCTTTTGAAAAAAACACATATATGTTGACATACCGGAATCGACATGTCGACATATGTACCAGTAATTCAAAATTTTAATTTCAAAAGTTTAAACTTTCAAACTTCCCTCCATCTTTTCACCAACTTCCAAGGTCTGAAAGGTGACCTCATTTTCAGAAAAGTTATGTCCATTCACTCTCTATTTATTTATCTATTCAATTCTATTCTCTCTGCCTCTCATTCAAAATTCAAAACAAGTTTCTTCATTTTTTTCTCTTCAAAACTTTTCTCCAATGGCTTCCTCTAGTACACCAAAAACAATGATAATGACCAAAACTCTCAAAGTTCATCTCTACAATGACCCGGAAGCTATTCAAGCCTACATTGACTATGTTGCTAATGGAAAAGTCAATATAGAAGCCTTTCCTATCTTTGAAGATTTCCCTTCTTATGATCTTCATTCTCTTTTTCATCAAAATGAAGTTTTAAGCTTGGTAGGTTCTCGGGATAACGATGAAGTACGTTACCCGAATCTAGTCAAATTGTTTTATGTGAATTTGAACCATGGCTTTTACGAAGGAAATGAAAATCAAGTTTGGAGTAGCGTAAAAGGGACTCGAATCATTTTGGATTGTGATATTTTGGGTAACATTTTAAATTGTAAGAGTATGGGCTCGGATTTTTCGGAATTTGAAATTGATGAAATGGATTTCAAAACCTTTCATCATATCTTTGAAAGAGATGAACATATGGAATTTAAAAATCTTTTTTTCCTCCCAAAAGCAAGAATCGTCAACCTCCTTCTTCGGCATACTCTCACTCCCCGCTCCATAAATTTCAAAAACCCTACCCTCAAGGTCCAAAAAGCTATTTTTGCCATTTTTGGCGTTTACGATATTAATTGGGCCGATGTAATTTTGAAAGAGTTTAAGCCCAAAGTGATGTCCACCAAGGAAAACACTCTCTATCATGGAGTTTATCTTACCTATATCTTTAAATATTTTGGATGGATCTCAATGGAGAGCAATTTGTGCCAAGAAAGGTTTTTAACTTGGGAAATATAAACCTTATGCAAATTCCAATCACTTTTAAGCCTTATGAAACATTTGAGGAAAAACAATCTCGAGTGGAACAAGAAGAAAATCCAATGGAAATCGACAAAGAAGAAGAATCCTCTTTGGGTTGTAGAGCATCCAACAAATAGTAGGACCATAACCAAAGAAACACTTGTCAAAAACCAAGCCAAGTTAGCCAAGAACCAAAAGAAAGAAGACTATTACCCAAATGTCTTCTAAAATGAACAAGTTCTTTGGTAAAGTAGAAAGAAAACTTTGATATCTTCCTCATCTTCATCCGCTGATATCTAAGTTTATTAGTTAAAGTTATCCATTCGTATTTGCTTGTATTTCCATTTCGAATCTCATATCTAGTACCTTGTATTGTTTGAATGTATTTGATTTCTAGTAGTAATGAATGATATTTATTTATGTCAAATTAATCTTCGATTTACTGTAAAAATACATTAGAACTAAATAAATTAATATAATATATTAATAAATATCTCAAAATAGTGTAAAAACTCAATGTACCCAAAAATCAAAAAGGGTATGTTAACATGTTACACATGTATAAATGGATATGTCGACATATAAGTGTTAGGAAATTCATATTGTTTCAAATTTGAATTTTTGAATAACCACCTTATTGTAACAAGCCGAATGTCGATAGACCATTTTTTTCTCAAAATTCCAATCTATCGAAACTCAGATTGGTTTTCTCTGGTATCCTGCAGAAAAGACAGGGACATAAAACATGTCAGAGCTCAAAAAATATCTCCCAGCGGAATGGGTAAAATATAATATAATCAAAATATAGCCTTAACGTATTAATAATACTGCCTAACCAGTACCCAAGGCCATCTATAGTGTCACATGCCTCTTTCACAAATCTAACCTGCGAGTATGTTATGAGGAGTGGGTCAGAACACAAGTTCTAGTGACTGCATTTAAATTATACACTTTGGATAATCCTACATATACCGTTCAATCAAATTTTCTTATTTATTACGTTACTTGGGTTATCAGCACTCAAGGCTTACACACACGTCGCACCCATTTACTTTCCAGTTTATTAAACTAATACAGTATATATGTAGCTACCCCCAAAATTAAGATACACCCTATGGTACCCTACTCGCATGATCTCCACCGTAACGCCATCGAAATATACACAGTACCCCATCTTACACCGTAGTGACGTTCATATCTCTATATAACAATGTTACGTTCCACATATATCTATCATTACTATGCTACGTAAGCGTGTAGATTGCCACCTTCAATGGAATCAGATTCCATACCAGAGTAATGCCCTCAAGTCTACGATACACCACCCAGAGCCGACATGAATGTATCTAGACTGTCCCACATATGTATCTTTAATTGTAGCCCGATGCCATAACCGCACATCCTCTAATGTGAACCGAGTCTCGTGGTAGGGCGATACGAGAAACACGACACTCGGTCGGGAGCTTTTCCATATCTGTACAGGCCCGTCTGTAAGAGCCTCTATATACAGATATTCCTAGGGTCTGATTTCACGGTGACTATGGCCCCACCTTGGCCCCTCCCTCAACTAGTAAAGACTGCAAGAGCTAAACGACTGCCCCTAAAGAAAACAATCTAAACATCTGTTTGGCATCTTCCCTCAACCACTGTACCCCGATAGTGAAAGGTGAATCGTCTATTGGTTTTAGCTCTAGTCTTTTTGCATCCCACTGGCTGACAATGACGGGTATCCTGTTGTTGGTCGTGACCCTTCACCTCTCCATTGTGGCAACCGCGAAACCACCCTAGTGTCACCGCATCATAGCATTCTGACTGCATAGCTACTTCTGCAGTCAAGGCCCACCCACCTAGTAGTTACGCGCGGACCCAACCTCTACGAGCATAGCCTAAAACATCTGCCATCGCACAAAGGACTACTAGGAGCACCTTACGTACCTCAGGAAGCCGCGTGCCTCCCCTTCCATTCCTTCGTATTGACAGAATAATTAGATGAATATGCGCTCCCCTCGTGCTTTATACACGATGATGATCTACCTCTTTGGGTTATTCACCCTCAATCATACAGACTGGTCCAAGCGCCTCACTTTAATATGTTTTTAGACTCTATGTCTAAACATTCTTTTACGTGCTTACCTTACCTCACCAGGTTTCCATTTAACTTGGTTATTCCCATTCATATTGAATTCTTAATCAAGTTACCAAGTTCCGCTTGCTTATTAATTTTGGTTATATAACTTAACCCATTTAAGTTTACTAATAAGCCCACTACATGTTATTCTCTAGATTGTGGCCGAAGGTCTATAATCCGCAATCTCTTTTATATTCTTGTTTGATTTCATCTTTACAATAACATGTTTTACTTAATATGTAATTAAGTATATCTTAATTCACATGTTTAACATGCCAGTCATTATTTATGATTAAGTATAACTTATTTCATAAGTTTTCCTCATTTAATCATAATTTCATTTTACACCATTACTACAACTTATCGTTGTTAACTTATTAACTTATTAACTTAGTTCTATTAACTAAGGCCCATTAATAAGTTTCTCTACCCATTTATTATAAACTGTGTTATAATTTCCCCTTGTTCCAAAGACAAGTCTAAACATGTTATTCTTATCAGCGGGTTTCAGACTTTCAGGTATACATACTACTTAATTTTTAATTAAGTACATCTTCTTATATTTCATATATTTTCCCCCTTTTCTCAACTGGTTTCACGTTTTCCCCATTAAATGATCACTTAATTTAAAATTAAGTGTCCCTTATCTCATTTCACTAGTTATCCCATTTCCTTACTAGTTTATTATAACCCAAGTTATAATCTTCACTTGTCCCTAGGACTAGTCTACCTATTATACAACATTTTTCATTAATGTTATTTATTTATAATAGGTGATTATCATTCCCCTTTTTAAACCATTTTCTTTTACCGTTGTATTCCAGTATTCTTTATTCACTGTAATATATGTTCCTTACTTTAATTAAGGAAAACACTTCATGCACCTTATCAGTTTGATAGAAGGAATCAATGATTTATTTTCATAACGTATTCCCATCTAAATTCGTGGTAGCAAGTAATTTCGTTACTTTTCTTACTTTAATTATTTTGGTCTACTTGCAACCATGTTCTCAGAAATAGGTCATTTAGGAAAATACATTACTTTTCCTTCGTATCACACTAACTTAGTTCATTACATCCCTTTCTTTCTTATTTTCTGAGTTAGACATTTTATTACCATCATTACCATTTATTCATATCTTGTTATATATATATTAGCACTAGACCTCTCACATTAAGCTTACACTTGTGGACGCTGGATTTGCCGAGCGGGTACGGGTAGACTTCTACCACAAGTTGACTTAACCTCGTGTCTTAGCACCATTACATGTTTTTAATTTTTCCACTTAGACCCCTCACATTAGATTTACCACTTGTGCATGCTGGATATGCCGGGCGGTTCCGGGCAGACTTCTATCACAAGTGAAATCTAGCCTCGTGTCTAAGAGCGGTTAAATTTCTTATTCAGCGTAAACCTTCTATACAGTCTAGGCATGTTTATTTCTTCCAATTATCCATTATAATTTATAATTCACATGTAATTGTATCATGCCTATTATAATTCTTCACATATAATTAATTCCTTCCTAACATGTAATCAATTAATTAGATAATTGTTTAAATCACATAAACCAATATGTACCTTTCTCAATTCTTATAGTTAATAGCCTGAGTACATAATTTACACAAATTGACATGAAATTTAAGTAACGGTAATTACTATACAAGATTTGATAAGTTCATATCCCAACAAATTAATATTTAGCATATTAATTATTCCTACTTCGTACCCATCACTTTAGGCATTATTAACATATGTTACATTTCTCAACATGTTGCATTTCAGTTATACATACAGGGGAATGGTAAACGATAACATATTCTTATCTTAACTGTATATATTAAATCCACTCACCTTTTATGCTTTCCCTAATTCTGGATCTGATCCAGTTTTACGTCCATGGTTTTTCCCCTTTAATTTGATTTGAAACCTAATAACCGTGGATTGATTGTTTTCATTAAAAGAGAAGGGAAAGAAAGAGTAAGAATTTAAATGGACTGGATCTAGAATTTTACCTTGCTTTTCATGTTTCTGAACAATCTTTTTATTAATGTCGATTCTCTCTTCCAGATCTTGAATTTTAAAATATTTTATTAATAATCTAAATTTCTAAATATATTTGAGGGGAGATAGAGGAGTGGTAGAGTTTCTACGTAGCCTCCGAATTGTGAGGTTTAGGGTTAGGCCTAAGGTCTTATTTATAGGTGTATTGGAGCAACTAGGACCCTCATGTTTGACCAAAAATCATCAGAAACGTCAAAAACTCAAAAAGCCCTAATTTATCAAAATCTGCCGTAGGGGGGTTGACCCCCTCCTGAAGGGGTCGACCCCGGGGTCGACCCCCATTCATGTAGGTCGACCCACCTTCATGTGGGTCGACCCCCCTTGAAGGGTTCGACCCCCATGGGTCTGGAGGCCGAAAATTGACCTGGGTTGTTCCTGTTTTCTTTGAGAAACTTCTGCAGCCCATAACTTCTTCATACGATATCAGTTTTACGCAAAATCAGACTCTATCTGAACCAGAATTCTGAGACGAACGCAAGGTACAATCTATTGTACTTAATTCTGAATATTTAATTAAGTTATTCTTATTTTATTATCTTAAGTTAAAAATGCGGGGTGTTACATTCTCCCACCCATAGGAAATTTCGTCCCCCGAAATTTGATAAGGGTAAGATCAATTAACCCCTCGCATAATATACATCCATCATGTGTGCATCCAATTTTTGCAAACATCGTGCACTTGTGCAAAGTGAAATACAACATAATAATACATGTATGCCTAAGCGGAACCTCCTATGTGTATGCAAATTTCTCAAAAAATCCTTTTTTAAAATATGATGCTCACTGTTGGATCTAGAATAACCCTAGAGGGGGGTGAATAGGGTTTTTCACAGTTTTTAAACAGAATTGAAAAACTGACAGGATATTAAAATAATAAACAGATCACAGAATATAGTAGAAACAGAAATACAGAAAATAAATCACACACAGATATACCCAGCTTCGGCAAAAACCTGCCTACTGCTGCATTTCTAAGGTTTCTACTAGGTGATAGAACAGATCCCGCATACAAGACCATGTACACTCGCAAACCCTGCTCCTATTCTAACCCTACGCTCAAACCCCTAGACTGATTCAAACCCCTGAATCAGATTTTCCCCAGATTACAAACCCGTGACCTGTATTCCTAGATTTTACAGAGTCTAGTACTGTCAGTTAACTCCTAACTGAAACTCCCCTAGAGTTTTACAGACTCTATAAACTGTTCAGAATTGTTTACAAACGAAACTGAAAATACAACAAAAACAAATAAATAAAAGAAACCCTTAAAAAAAACTAAGGAGATTAAGTTATAAGGTCATCCCTTTTTTTTTTTTTAAACAAGCTTAGCCAAGTGGAAAAATAGGCCGGTCCATTCACTTTTATTTGCCCGATCTCTTTTGCTTTTGGAATCAGAAATGGCGGCCGTCAAAAGGGGAATTAGGGTTTCCTTCTAATCCCAAACCGAAGTCAATTGCTTGAATGATGGAATCCAATTCTCTGATTCTCAAGTTCTTGTCGATGGTCTTGATCGACTACTGGTGCTCCTTTCTTCACCGATTTGGGGTTTTGCTTCTGCGATCGAAAACCGTGAGTTTTCTCAATTTTCTGGCTTTTAATTTCTTGCGAGTTGTTGTGTGGTTTCGATGCATTGATAGCCGATGATGATGAGGGTGTTTAAATAGGGATAAACAAACCCTACATAAACTCTGATTTCACCAAAGAATGGCTCGATCTGATTAGGGTTTCCCCTTTTGTCTGTCTTCAATTTGAATTGTTGCTTCCCGACTTTGAAATATACTCTGATTGCTGAAACGTCTCTGTAAAAAATTGGAAACAAAATAAATGATTTCCATTGTTGATTAATTCGGTTTTAAAAAATAATTCTGAAAAGAAAAAAAACTTCCCTTTTTGCTATCCCTTGATTTAGCACCGTATATTTTTGAAAAAAAATAATTTGAAACCAGACATGAATTTTTTCCCAAAAAATGTTTGCTGTTGAATTGAAGCATGCCCCTTTCATTGATTGTCTGTAAATCTGGAAACACATAAACCTTGCCGAGATGATGATTGTGCATTCCTTAATTTGTTGCATTCAGGAAAGACTTCTTGCCAGATATTGTGATTACTGAAAACAGCATGATTTCTTTCCAAAAACATAACAGTAACCTTGTTCGAATTCTCTGATTGATAAGTGATTTCTGGAAAGAATTCTTTACAATTTCGATCCCTGAAATTCTGGAAACACTTTATTGTCATTCATGTACATGCTGATTTCCTTAATATCACTGTGATTTCTGGAATTAAACTTCTTGCCATTTTTTTTTTGTACTTGTTGAGTTTAAAAAAAAAAATGGTTTCAGAAAAATTGTTTAAGTCTTGCCATATATAATTTTCTGCAAATTAAACTCTTGCCAGAATCACATGAGTGCTTTAATTTGACTTTGTCACATTTGCTCCAACTGTTGTGAACCATTTACTCATTCATGCGGATTTTCTTTGATTTCTTTGCTGTTCCATATTGAACTGTCTTGCTGATGCACTTTTTGAACTTGACATGCTCAAGCCTCTTATGTCCATGCTGCTATGAACATTTTACTTGCATTCTTTGTTGAGCTTTTTTCCAATACTTGCTTGCGCACTTTTGCCATGCTGTTTGTTCACTTGAACAATTTTGTAGTTGCTGCCCATTTCTGAAGGGCGCTTGCACATCCTCACTTGAAATGTTGCTATGTCATATTAAACTTAGCTCGACCATGCTACGTGCACTGTTGCATCACTGTATATCATTTGTTATCTTGACATTTGTGATAGTTTACTTGCTGTAACTCCACTTTATGCTGCTTGCATGATATACACACTATCCACTACATTTCTGAGTGTATGTCCACTCTTGCTTCACCATTGCTTGTGCATGCTCATGTGTTTGACCTGCCTTGTATACTTGCACACCAGAAACTTGATAAGCTGAATTTAAGTTGCATGTTGCACCAAGCTTGATCCTGACACCATTCTGAAACTGCCCTTGTGCTGTTTTGACTGAACCTGTGTTATTGCTTGTGACATTACCTCGACAACATATGCTTGTCCCCTTTTCATAACTTGAATTTGGCTTTGCCACCATGCTAGCCTGTGCACCACTCTTTGCTGTATGAACTTGTTGTTTTGATTTTGATTGACTTGCTCATTTGACTTTTTGAATTTTTGGCTCCATGTCTATGTTGCACTGTCCCTTGCTTGTGCACTGAGTCGAGCAGGTCCACGTGACTACTCCTCAGCTGCACACTGATTGGCGAGGCAGTGCACACGTGTATTTATACACCTGTGTATATGCAGCCATCAGAAGAGATTTCCTGTCCCTGCATTGATATATATATATGTTGTCTGCCTTGTGGTATTTACAGTGTATCACTGTGAATATCACAAGCTGTCTAGACACAGATTGATGGTTTTTATAAAACAGATCAAGTCATGAAAAATGATGAGAAACACACCAGAAATCTGAGGCAAATAAAATTTTAAAAATAAAATTTATATTTGCATATATTCAGTATTATTTCTATTGCAGTATACTGTGTGTTTCTGTTTCATGTGTGACAGGTAAGCTAGGATGACTGGACTGACTTTGATGACAGGACTGACAAGCTGAAGATAAGAAGACAGTGTGTGGTGTCAATGAATGTATGAGTCTGTATATACAAGTGAAAATGGATATATATGAAATGTAACTGTGTATATGTTGTGTGTATGTATGACTGAGTGACAATGAATGAACTGTACTTGAGGAGCTGTGAGAGAATTGTACAAATATATGTAATAAACAAATTTGATTGAAATAAAATATCATTTTATTGTTGTCAAACGAACTTGTCTATTATATTCTGTTTATATACAAGTACAATATACAGTGAATGTTTAAATAGTGGAGTTATACAGAGTTGTACTGTTTGAATGTTAGAGATATAATATTCAATTCAAATATTATATTCCTATCTGTGTTGTATATATAAAACATTACAATAACAAACACATTTATAATAATATATATTTGTTTGTTATCATCAAACAAAAATCATATAATTGTGTATACAACTGCGTTATATACAACAATCTCCCCCTTTTGATGATGACAAACAAATAAAAGATTTTGATTACAATAAATGTGTTTGACAGTGAATTCTGAACTCCCCCTATTTATTAGCTCCCCCTACAACAGAAACTCCCCCTATAACTGTGCATGAGTGAAAAGAATGTAAAAGGATTCAGAATTCTCAAAATTAAAATATTTATAAAATATTCATTCATAAATCAAAATCTAATCCATTCTCCCCCTTTTGTTATCATCAAAAGGATACAGAATTTAAAATACAGATGAAACACGACTAAAAATATAATTTCAGCATAAGAGGAAGAATAATCATCATATATCTCAATCAGTCAAACAAAAATCATAATAAACTGAGAACTAGTGGCATATTTCACATTTTAGAGAATGACGGATTTACGATGGATTTCATACATAATGGAGAGAGTTTTAAAACAAATCATTTCCAATTATTTTCCAATAAAAATTTATAAAAATGAGACAAAAACAGTGATGGATTTGGACTATAATTATAATTTCAATTTAAGTGACAATATCGTACAATCTCAAATCCCAATACCTATCAATCAACAAATCATAATACGTCATAAAATTTCAACATATTTCACAGAATAGAAGATGGATTGATAGGCTGGCTTTTATACTCAGAGAAGAATTTCAAAATTTATTTCTATTTTTAGCACATTATTTTTTTTTTTTATTTAAGAGCACACTGACCACGCATAACCAGAGCTTGGATTTTTAAATGGGATCAGTCGCAGCTTAAATTATAAGTTGTCTCTTAACCATGCATGACCAGAGCTTGGATTTTTAAATGAGGTTAGAGACACACTTATATATTGATTATATTTATTATTTTCAGCATTTAAAGGAAAAACTCCTCAGTATGTAGAACCAATATATGAATGGTAGAAAATGGGGTAGGTACAGAGATGGACTGTGAAAATAAATTTCTAAATTAATTATATTATGAAATAAGCTCGACTGTACCGGGATTATTGAAAATTTCAATTAACACTGATTCTGAAAAATAATATAGTCCCATTTCTATCACAAATAATTTTCACTGTTTTAAAAACAAGATGATTTTTCTTTTCTTTTTTAAAAATAAACTCTCCAATATAAAATCATGATGGATGGCAGACGGGTGATAGATAAAGGAGATGGTCGTGAAATATTTGCCAGTTCAAAGATATTATAATTAATATTCAGCCATCATGAAAAAAACAAATAAAATCTCCTCTTGTTGTGAAGTACACTGCAGTCACAATTCATCACAATTTCAAAAAACTGATAATAATTTTGATGAATTATAAATACATTTCAATTTTGGATATTGATTTCAATTTCTGAATGAATAATTAATAAATAATTCTAAAATTGAAAATCAAATACTAGAGAAATATGTTGATCTATACACGACAAGAGGGAAAAAATGTGTACAAGACAAAAAAAATTGTGGATTTATACATGGTGAAGATTTGAATCTAAGTACAGATGGGTGAGACAAAAATAAGTGCTTCTGATACCACTTGGTGTCTCTATTTACGAGGAATTTTAACATGATACTGAACAAGAATGTCATAGACAAAAGAATTATTAAGTACCAAGCCCAAACAAATGAGATAATAGATTATGTACATGTATCAGAGCAGCAAGCATGTGATTCCAGAACAAACATTTTTCAAAACAGTATCAGATCAACACAGAACATAGTTTCAAACCATACTTGTCAAGATGATGTTTCTGAAGGTCACAAAAGCAATATATTCCATGATCCATGATTATAAAATTAAGTTTATTTTAAATCATTTGAAGAAATGTGAATATATCAGGATTTAATGAATCAACCACACAATATTATATTTCAGATTCAAGAAATGTGTGCGATTCAATAAATCAATAATTTCAAATGATTTTAAACAAACATATATTAAAATCAAATAACCATGAAATAATAGAGAATTTTAAGACCATATTTTCAAAGAAATTTTCACAAGTATTTCTGACAAACCCATAGAAAAAAAAATCAGATCATTTACATCAGGTTTGATAGATATTCATGATCCAAAAATAATTTATTTGAAATTACTTGAATCAATGTCAAGTTTTGAAATATAATGAATCAGTCACACAAGGTTAATAATTTCAGATTTAAGTGGTGTGTGAGATTCACAATATCAGGAATTTCAGATGATTTCAAACAAAACTAATTTCAATCATAATAATCATGAATAAGGATGAAATTCAAGATGTATCACTGATTCAACCCAAATATTTTTCAAGTCAGAAATAATCAAGCCAATCAAAAAAAATTAATGAGATTATCACAACTGAGAAGTAACAGTGCTGTAATGAGTATAATACTTTAAGCGTTTCCAAAATGAATTGGAAGGAACTCAAAACAGCATAATTGTGTGAAATTTCATTAATTATTCAGATCTTCAAAAATTTAGAATTCTAGTTAACAGTGTTCAAGATATGATATGAATGCATCAACACTGTTATGAATTCAACAATCAGAAAATAAACTTCAAAACAATTGCAGATATATACAAGTTCAAATTCAGGATATGGAAAAGATTAACACATGATGATTTTATACAAGTAAGGCAAATTTCCAGAAAATCATTAATTCTGCAACTGGAAGTTTAAGAAGTACAGACAAAGAAGAATATGGCAGTGTCAAATAAAAAACACAAAAAAAAGAAGATAGAGGAAGGAATAAAAACAGAAAATAAAAAACAAACAAAGAGAATATACAAAGGTGAGTTTAGAGATCATACCAGAATCCAATGTAAAGCAGAATCTCTAACTCAACAAATCATGGCTGGAGAAACTGTGAATGATACAGAAGTATAAACCAACTTGATTTCACATTTCTATTTGCATGGCAGTTCCTCAGCCTCCACTGGTACCTAACAGTTCAAGGAATCAAGTGGTCTAACAAAATTAGTAAAACCACTCACAGTTGTATTCATACGTTTTGGTACCCAGACTTGCTTATACAACAAACCATTAGAATTAACTTTTGTACCCTTAGGAACCCAAATCGATTTGAATTTAACAAAACCTGTTTTATTTCCATTTAAGATCCAAGAATGTTTAAATGGTTTGTTATAAAACAAATCATCATCTCGATTGTGATTCAAAAAACTTTTGGAATTTTTAAAATTTAAATTTTTAGAATGACTCTTCTTGAAGCAGTTTAAAGAGTTTTTGAAATCACAAGAGTTCAAACTTTCAAAATCATTTCTTTTCCCAAAACCAAGACCATTTTTATGACCAGAAGAAAATTGATTTTTCAACAACATATTCAAAGATTTTTCACCAATTGAAAAGCGTTTCAAACTCAATTCAAGATTGTTGATTTTGGATTTAAGATCAGAATTCTCTTTCATTAGATTCGAACAACGATTAATGCTGATCTTTCTCTTTTCAGTATCATTCTGTTTCAAAATCAAATTTTCGTTTTCAAGCATTTTAACTTTGGTCTTGGATTCAAAGATCTCTGATTCAAATTTAATTTGTTTTTCAGATCCAAGTTTCTTGAGATTTTCAATCTCTTTTTCAAGCTCACTCAAAATCAGATCTGTTTTCAACAAACTATCACTTTCAGCAATTTCAAGTTTGGAATTTTCGATAGTCTTAAAATTGTTAAATTCCTTTTGAAAAAAATTGTTTGTATTTTTCAACTCAATCTCGTTACCTTTTAAAACTAGAATTTCTTCTTCAAGCCTTTGAATGTTATTGTTGAGATGAACGAGATCTGTTTTTAATTTCAAACAATTTTCACAATTGGAATTTTCAAATTTCACAACATTTTCAAGTTTTAATTCCAAACAATGAATTTTGCTGGTCAATTCATGATTTTCAGTTTTCAAAGATTTGTTTTTAGATTGGAGTTTATCAGCAGATTTCGTTAAATCAAGACACATGTAAACCAAATCTTCATATGAGAGTTTTTCTGTTTCAGCATTTGTTGATTCTCCATCATCTGATTCATCTGAAGTTTCATCTACATGACTTGTTAAGCATAGATCTGAATCAAAGTTGACATTATGGGGTTTTGAGCTGTTGTCAGATTTTCCATACAACTTGTTGAGAGTTCTCCAAACTTCCTGTGCAGATAAACAATGACAGATAAGATTAAACTGTTCAGTGCTAAGATAGTCAAATATAATTTTCATAGCACGAGCATTGAAATTAATATCTACACTATCAAACCCATTGATAATGACATCCCAACATTTAATATTAACAGATTTTAAATAAAATTCCATTTTGGATTTCCAGTTTAAAAAATCTGTTCCATTGAAAATAGTTGGAAATGAGCTGGACTGACTCTCTATCGACTGACAACTAGGAATCACCATTACTCTAGAGTTAACAGAATACCTGGCTCTGATACCACTGTTGGATCTAGAATAACCCTAGAGGGGGGGTGAATAGGGTTTTTCACAGTTTTTAAACAGAATTGAAAAACTGACAGGATATTAAAATAATAAACAGATCACAGAATATAGTAGAAACAGAAATACAGAAAATAAATCACACACAGATATACCCAGCTTCGGCAAAAACCTGCCTACTGCTGCATTTCTAAGGTTTCTACTAGGTGATAGAACAGATCCCGCATACAAGACCATGTACACTCGCAAACCCTGCTCCTATTCTAACCCTACGCTCAAACCCCTAGACTGATTCAAACCCCTGAATCAGATTTTCCCCAGATTACAAACCCGTGACCTGTATTCCTAGATTTTACAGAGTCTAGTACTGTCAGTTAACTCCTAACTGAAACTCCCCTAGAGTTTTACAGACTCTATAAACTGTTCAGAATTGTTTACAAACGAAACTGAAAATACAACAAAAACAAATAAATAAAAGAAACCCTTAAAAAAAACTAAGGAGATTAAGTTATAAGGTCATCCCTTTTTTTTTTTAAACAAGCTTAGCCAAGTGGAAAAATAGGCCGGTCCATTCACTTTTATTTGCCCGATCTCTTTTGCTTTTGGAATCAGAAATGGCGGCCGTCAAAAGGGGAATTAGGGTTTCCTTCTAATCCCAAACCGAAGTCAATTGCTTGAATGATGGAATCCAATTCTCTGATTCTCAAGTTCTTGTCGATGGTCTTGATCGACTACTGGTGCTCCTTTCTTCACCGATTTGGGGTTTTGCTTCTGCGATCGAAAACCGTGAGTTTTCTCAATTTTCTGGCTTTTAATTTCTTGCGAGTTGTTGTGTGGTTTCGATGCATTGATAGCCGATGATGATGAGGGTGTTTAAATAGGGATAAACAAACCCTACATAAACTCTGATTTCACCAAAGAATGGCTCGATCTGATTAGGGTTTCCCCTTTTGTCTGTCTTCAATTTGAATTGTTGCTTCCCGACTTTGAAATATACTCTGATTGCTGAAACGTCTCAGTAAAAAATTGGAAACAAAATAAATGATTTCCATTGTTGATTAATTCGGTTTTAAAAAATAATTCTGAAAAGAAAAAAAACTTCCCTTTTTGCTATCCCTTGATTTAGCACCGTATATTTTTGAAAAAATAATAATTTGAAACCAGACATGAATTTTTTCCCAAAAAATGTTTGCTGTTGAATTGAAGCATGCCCCTTTCATTGATTGTCTGTAAATCTGGAAACACATAAACCTTGCCGAGATGATGATTGTGCATTCCTTAATTTGTTGCATTCAGGAAAGACTTCTTGCCAGATATTGTGATTACTGAAAACAGCATGATTTCTTTCCAAAAACATAACAGTAACCTTGTTCGAATTCTCTGATTGATAAGTGATTTCTGGAAAGAATTCTTTTCAATTTCGATCCCTGAAATTCTGGAAACACTTTATTGTCATTCATGTACATGTTGATTTCCTTAATATCACTGTGATTTCTGGAATTAAACTTCTTGCCATTTTTTTTTGTACTTGTTGAGTTTAAAAAAAAAAAATGGTTTCAGAAAAATTGTTTAAGTCTTGCCATATATAATTTTCTGCAAATTAAACTCTTTCCAGAATCACATGAGTGCTTTAATTTGACTTTGTCACATTTGCTCCAACTGTTGTGAACCATTTACTCATTCATGCGGATTTTCTTTGATTTCTTTGCTGTTCCATATTGAACTGTCTTGCTAATGCACTTTTTGAACTTGACATGCTCAAGCCTCTTATGTCCATGCTGCTATGAACATTTTACTTGCATTCTTTGTTGAGATTTTTTCCAATACTTGCTTGCGCACTTTTGCCATGCTGTTTGTTCACTTGAACAATTTTGTAGTTGCTGCCCATTTCTGAAGGGCGCTTGCACATCCTCACTTGAAATGTTGCTATGTCATATTAAACTTAGCTCGACCATGCTACGTGCACTGTTGCATCACTGTATATCATTTGTTATCTTGACATTTGTGATAGTTTACTTGCTGTAACTCCACTTTATGCTGCTTGCATGATATACACACTATCCACTACATTTCTGAGTGTATGTCCACTCTTGCTTCACCATTGCTTGTGCATGCTCATGTGTTTGACCTGCCTTGTATACTTGCACACCAGAAACTTGATAAGCTGAATTTAAGTTGCATGTTGCACCAAGCTTGATCCTGACACCATTCTGAAACTGCCCTTGTGCTGTTTTGACTGAACCTGTGTTATTGCTTGTGACATTACCTCGACAACATATGCTTGTCCCCTTTTCATAACTTGAATTTGGCTTTGCCACCATGCTAGCATGTGCACCACTCTTTGCTGTATGAACTTGTTGTTTTGATTTTGATTGACTTGCTCATTTGACTTTTTGAATTTTTGGCTCCATGTCTATGTTGCACTGTCCCTTGCTTGTGCACTGAGTCGAGCAGGTCCACGTGGCTACTCCTCAGCTGCACACTGATTGGCCAGGCAGTGCACACGTGTATTTATACACGTGTGTATATGCAGCCATCAGAAGAGATTTCCTGTCCCTGCATTGATATATATATATATATGTTGTCTGCCTTGTGGTATTTACAGTGTATCACTGTGAATATCACAAGCTGTCTAGACACAGATTGATGGTTTTTATAAAACAGATCAAGTCATGAAAAATGATGAGAAACACACCAGAAATCTGAGGCAAATAAAATTTTAAAAATAAAATTTATATTTGCATATATTCAGTATTATTTCTATTGCAGTATACTGTGTGTTTCTGTTTCATGTGTGACAGGTAAGCTGGGATGACTGGACTGACTGTGATGACAGGACTGACAAGCTGAAGATAAGAAGACAGTGTGTGGTGTCAATGAATGTATGAGTCTGTATATACAAGTGAAAATGGATATATATGAAATGTAACTGTGTATATGTTGTGTGTATGTATGACTGAGTGACAATGAATGAACTGTACTTGAGGAGCTGTGAGAGAATTGTACAAATATATGTAATAAACAAATTTGATTGAAATAAAATATCATTTTATTGTTGTCAAACGAACTTGTCTATTATATTCTGTTTATATACAAGTACAATATACAGTGAATGTTTAAATAGTGGAGTTATACAGAGTTGTACTGTTTGAATGTTAGAGATATAATATTCAATTCAAATATTATATTCCTATCTGTGTTGTATATATAAAACATTACAATAACAAACACATTTATAATAATATATATTTGTTTGTTATCATCAAACAAAAATCATATAATTGTGTATACAACTGCGTTATATACAACACTCACATCCTAAATATATTGGCAGTTCTGCATGAATGCAACATTTTGAAAATCAAAAGGCTTTTTCATCCAATTTTTCCTACACTCTTACTAAGTAAGAGCGTAGTTCATCCAACTGTTGCATCCAAAATCCGACCAACCAACTTTATTTTTCGAATTTCAGAAAAATCTATTTTTCTAAATTCAATTTCTTATGTTATAAAAAGGTTGAAAATAGAAAACTTCGCATCTTCTGTTTTTCTTTTTCAACCTTTTTCTAACCGTACTTGGATTTTATGAAACTATTTATAAAGATTCTCCTATTTTCCTATCCAAGCACAGCCCACATAAGAATTTTTTTCCTTCGCTACTAATTTTCTTTTTCGTCATATCTTGGAAATTTTTACTCTTATTCGTCTTTTCTCATAATTTTCCATTTTTACTGCTTTACTGAATTTGTTGTTTTCTTTTTAGTTGTACCTTTTCTCTTTCCTTAGCTTATTTAATCATCTGGTCTTAGTTTAAATTTAAATAAGCCTTTTAGTCTTTCAACTAAAACAGGAGAACAAACACCTTACACAACTAGTACTAAGGGCCAAGAATCTCGGGACTATGTCCCCCTTAGTCAGAAAAGTCCAAACTAATCCATGACAGGTTTAGGTGTTACTCAAACTACCCAACAAGAACAAAATACCCAACATAAATGCAATAACGGATTTTACCCCTAACATGGAAATTAGCAATAAGATCTAAACACTTACTCGCTCTTTACTATCTAGTAGTCACTACTAACTCTAGTTGTGTACCAATAATTATTTCAAGCAACGCCCTAAGCTTTTCAATGCTTACATATTCTACGGTTATTCCAAGATAATTCTCACTATCCGCTTCATAGCCTCAAAACTTTTCCCGTCTTCCCTAGAACTAATCCTCACTTACTCCATACTTTTAAAACACGGTTTGGCCCTTTTTTAATTAAATTTCCTTCCAAAAATTAAAAGTGTTAAAACTTTATTATCCTCATGAAAACTATCTTTTGCCAAACCATAAAAACATGTCATCTTAAAAAAAATGTAAATCATCATTTTTTTTTCAAATCACAAAACCGGAGTAGATACGGACAACTATTTTCTCAATCGGGTTTATGACTTGTTCTTACCTATAAGGTCAGTTTAGTCTTTTACTAGAAGGTGCCAACATCCACTCTATTCTTATTTTCTACAACTTATTTTGTCCACCCAAAAAAAATTATCTTATCAAAACAAAAATGGTTGTCATAAGAATAGAAATTTCAAATCTTTCTTAATTAAAAGTTATTGTATGAAATGTAACAAGAAAAACAAGCGAGCTATACATGCTCTATAATATGCACCTTTTACTGAGAGAATTTTACTTTAAAACCCAATATGTGTACTTCTTTACATATTTTTAAAACTATAACTTTTAAGATTAAAACTTGAAAACACCATAAACCATTATTCCTATAACTTTTACAATTTCAAGTTCTTAAAAATTAACAATGGGGTTAGACTCAAAGCGGGTTTCCAATTTTCTAGGCTTTCCTAGACACTTCCCAAGGTCAATTCTCTCAACTACATATATTCCTAATCCATTTTTCTCTCTTTAACCTTTTCCAATTTATAAGGTTTTACTACCAGACCCACTAACCCAAAATACTGATCATATAGGATTCACCTTTCTTTATTTCAAAATATATTGTACACTTCCCACCTAAATTTCCTAAGGGTCTCTGATTTCCATGTTTATTCCTTTTGGTTCACAAAACAAACATCCCATTTCTTACCATATCATACTCTTTCTATTTAGTGGGTTCCTCTATGGATCTAGGTATATATATAATATATTTATATTTATACAAATACGCTCACTCACTATTTATATAGGAATCCTAAACCTAAGCTCTGATACCAGATGTAACAACACGAATTCCGCTAGACCGATTTTTTTTTCTTCAAAATTCCAATCTACCGAAACTCGAATTGGTTTGCTCTGGTATCCTGCAAAAAAGACAGAGACATAAAACATGTCAGAGCTCAAAAAATATCTCATAGTGGAATGGATAAAATATAATATCAAAATATAGCCTTACCGTATTAATAATACTACCTAACCAGTACCCAAGGCAATCTACAGTTTCACATGCCTCTGTCACAAATCTAACCCGCGAGTATGTTATGAGGAGAGGGTCAGAACACAAGTTCTGGTGACTGTATTTAAATTATACACTTTGGATAATCCTACATATACTGTTCAATCATATTTTCTTATTTATTAGTTTACTTGGGTTATCACCACTCAAGGCTTACACACACATCGCACCCATTTACTTCCCAGTTCATTAACCTAATACAGTGTATATGTACCCTACTCGCACAGTCTCCACTGTAACACCATCGAAATATACGCAGTCCCTCATCCTACCCGTAGTGACGTTCAGATCTCTATATAACAATGTTACGTTCCACATATATCTACCATTACTATGCTACGTAAGCGTGTGGACTGCCACCTTCGATTGAATCAGATTCCATACCAGAGTAATGCCCTCAAGTCTACGATACACCACCCAGAGCCGACATGAACGTATCTAGACCGTCCCACATATGTATCTTCAATTGTAGCTCAATGCCATAACTGCACATTCTCTAATGTGCACCGAGTCCCATAGCAAGGCGATACAAGAAACACGGAACTCGATCGGGAGCTTTTCCATATCTGTACAGGCCCGTTTGTAAGAGCCTCTATATACATATATTCCTAGGGTTTGTTTTCACGGTGGCTATGGCCCCTCCCTCAACTAGTAAAGACTACAAAAGCTAAAAGATTGCCCCTAAAGAAAATAATCTAAACATCCATTTGGCGTCTTCCCTCAACCATCGTACCCTGATAGTGAAAGATGAATGGTTTATTGGTTTTAGCTCTAGTTTTTTCGCAACCCACTGGTTGCTAATGACGGGTATCTGGTGATCTACTATCCTTGTTGTCCATGACCCTTTACCTACCCATTGAGGCAACCACCGAATCACCATGGTGTCACCACGCCACAACATTCTGATGGCACAGCTACTTCTGCAGTCAAGGCCCACCCACCTAGTAGTTACGCGCAGTCCCAACCTCTGCGAGCACAGCCTAAAACAGCTGCCACCGCACAGAGGACTACTAGGAGCACCCTACATACCTCAGGAAGCCATGTGCTTCCCCATCTAGTCCTTCAGAGCCTACAATAATCTGATGAATATGCGCTCCCCTCGTGCCTTATAACACGACGATGATCTACCCCTTTGGGTTATTCACCCTCAATCGAACGGACTAGTCCAAGCGCCTCGCTTTAATATGTTGTTAGACCCTATGTCTAAACATTCTTTTATGCGCTTGCCTTACCTCAACAGGTTTCCATTTAACTTGGTTATTCCCATTCATATTGAATTCTTAATCAAGTTACCAAGTTCCTCTTGCTTATTAATTTTGGTTATATAACTTTACCCATTGAAGTTTACTAATAAGCCCACAACATGTTATTCTCTAGATTGTGGCCCAAGGTCTGTAATCCACAATCTCTTTTATATTCTTGTTTGATTTCATCTTTACAATAACATGTTTTACTTAAAATGTAATTAAGTATATCTCAATTTACATGTTTAACATGTCAGTCATTATTTATGATTAAATATAACTTATTTCATAAGTTTTCCTTATTCTTCCTCATTTAATCATAATTTCATTTTACACCATTACTACAACTTATCGTTATTTACTTATTAACTTAGTTCTATTAACTAAGGCCCATTAATAATTTTCTCTACCCATTTATTATAACCTGTGTTATAATTTCCCCATGTCCCTAAGACAAGTCTAAACATGTTATTCTTATCAGCGGGTTTCAGACTTTCATGTATACAGACTACTTAATTTATAATTAACTACAACTTCTTATATTTCATATATTCTCCCCCTTTTCGCAACTGGTTTCAGGTTTTCCCCATTTAATGATCACTTAATTTAAAATTAAGTGTCCCTTATCTTATTTCACTAGTTATCCCATTTCCTTACTAGTTTATTATAGCCTAAGTTATAATCTCCACTCGTCCCTAGGACAAGTCTACCTATTATACAACATTTTTCACTAATGTTATTTATTTATAATAGGTGATTATCATTCCCCTTTTTAAACCATTTTCTTTTACTGTTGCATTCCAGTATTCTTTATTCACTGTAATATATGTTCCTTATTTTAATTAAGGAAAACACTTCATGCACCTTATCAGTTTGATAGAAGGAATCAGTGATTTATTTTCATAACGTATTCCCATCTAAATTCGTGGTAGAAAGCAATTTCTTCACTTTTCTTACTTTATTTACTGTGGCTTACTTGTAACCACGTTCTCAGAAATAGGTTATTTAGGGAAATACATTACTTTTCCTTCGTATCACACTATCTTATTTCATTACATCCCTTCCTTTCTTATTTTCTGAGTTAGACATTTTATTACCATCATTGCCATTTATTCATATCTTGTTATATACATATTTGTATAAGCACTAGACCTCTCACATTAAGCCTACACTTGTGGACGCTGGATTTGCCGGGCAGGTCCGGGCAGACTTCTACCACAAGTTGACTTAACCTCATGTCTTAGCAACATTACATGTTTTTTAATTTTTGCACTTAGACCCCTCACATTAGATTTACCACTTGTGAATGCTAGATATGCTAGGCGGCACCGAGCAGACTTCTATCACAAGTGAAATCTAACCTCATGTCTAAGAGCGGTTAAATTTCTTATTCAGCGTAAATATTTTATACAGTCTAGGCATGTTTAATTCATACAATTATCCATTATAATTTATAATTAACATGTAATTGTATCATGCCTATTATAATTCTTCACATATAATCAATTCCTTCCTAACATGTAATCAATTAATAAGATAATTGTTTAAATCACATAAACCAATATGTACCTTTCTCAATTCTTACAGTTAATGGCCTGGGTACATAATTTACACAAATTGACATGAAATTTAAGTAACGGTAATTACTATACAAGTTTTGATAAGTTTATATAAGTTAATATTTAGCATATTAATTATTCCTACTTTGTAACCATCATTTTATGCATTATTAACATATGTCACATTTCTCAACATATTGCATTTCAATTATACATACAAGGGAATGGTAAGCGATAACATATTCTTATCTAAACTGTATAGCTTAAATCCACTCACCTTTTATGATTTCCCCAATTTTGGATCTGATCCAGCTTTAGCATCCTTGGTTTTCCCCCTTTAATTTGATTTGAAACCTAATAACCACGGATTGATTGTTTTCATTAAAAGAGAAGGGAAAGAAAGAGAAAGAATTTGAATGGACTGGATCTAGAATTTTACCTCGTTTTTCATGTTTTTGAACAATCTTTTTATTAATGTTGATTCTCTCTTCGAGATCTTGAATTTTAAAATCTTCTTATTAATAATCTAAATTTTTGAATATATTTGAGGGGAGAGAGAGAGTAATGGTAGAGTTTCAACGTAGCCTCCGAATTGTGAAGTTTAGGGTTAGGTATAAGGTCTTATTTACAGGTGTATTGGAGCAACCTGGACCCTCAGATTTGACCAAAAACCATCAGAAACATCAAAAACTCAAAAAACCCTAATCTGTCAAAATCTGCCACAAGGGGGTCGACTACCCTTGAAGTGGTCGACCCCCTTCATGCGGGTCGACCCACCTTCATGTGGGTATACCCCCCTTGAAGAGGTCAACCCCCATGGGTCCGGAGGTCGAAAATTGACTTGGGTTGTTCCTGTTTTCTCTAACAAACTTCTATAGCCAATAACTTCTCCATACGATGTCCGTTTTACGCAAACTCGGACTCTATCTGGACTAAAATTTCAAGACGAACGCAGTTACAATCCGTTTTACTTAATTCTGAATATTTAATTAAATTATTCTTATTTTATTATCTTAAGTTAAAAATGCGGGGTGTTACACTTATGTCTCTTCATTTCAAATGAATTCCAGCCTCTCTAAATAACCTTTTCTACTAGAAAAAATTAATTTAAACTTGCTCCTTCTCCAATCATTCCTTATCTATATAATCAACTAATGGCGAATCTTATTCGAAATTTGAGTGAGAATCTCGAAGAAACACCCAATTCATATAAGAATATCCTTTCTATAATACTTCTTAATTAGCGTCATCTAGAATTGAGTCAGATAAAGATGGTTGAACATCAAGAGAAACCCTTTGATGCAATTCGTTGGTTAATCTCTTCTCTTTTAAGAGATGAAGTTAACAACCTCAATAAAGCACCACTCACCAAACAAGATAAAGACTAGGAAGTCATCAAGAAGGATACAATCTTTGGAGGGGATGAATGGGTTGAAGTTCCAAGAGATGTTTGAATTTGAATATGTTTGAATTGATTAGTATGCTATGTTTGAATTTGGTTAAATTTTTTGTTTAGACAAACATGTATATATTGTTTGGTTTGCAATGCTTGGATTGATTGATTGTAAATATTAAATAAACCATTTATAAATACTTTATCGATTTGTTAGGATATATACTTGTTTCTTTAATATTATCAAAGAGTAAGGGGGAGTTATTTAGATGTAGTTATTTAGGATTATTTATAGCATAGATTTAGGGGGAGTACAATTTAGTTTAATGTAGTCTACTATAGGTATAGTATAGTTTAGGGTAGGGTAGCTTTTGATAATGACAAAGGGGGAGAATCTAAAAAATAAGGAAGGCATAGTTTAAGGGGAAATAATCAAGATAATCAACGAATCAGATTAACAGGTAATATCAGGTATGAATATTTTATAACCAAGGTTGTCATCATCAAAAGGGGAGATTGTTGGAGAATGGAATTTTGATGACAACAACCTTGTTTCAATTAATAACATTATTGATTATAAAATATATACTAACATCCTTGTCCATAATATATATTTGTATATGTAGGATATAAATTTTGAAGACTGTACAGTATTAGATATTCAAAATATCAAGGAATTCAAGACTCATGAGTTTCAAGATATCAAGATTTCAAGAGAGCTCAACATTATCAAAGTAATAGAGTCTAGCCTATATGTAAAACTCCACTTAGCACTTTCAAATTCTGTTTTCAAATTAATTTCAAAATTATTTTCAAACTCCTTTTCTAAATGATTTCAAATTATTAAGTTCTCACTTATGATTTCAAATATACATATATGTTTATAGTTTAAAAAAGTTTTACAACACATATATATATATATACATATATGCTTATAATATATGTTTTATAATATTATATCATATAAATATGTTTATATTATATATTACCGTATTGTTGTGTGTTTTTACACTTTAGAAAATTCATTTGAAACACTAGTTTTGATTTAAAATTTCCAGAAAATATTTTTTTTTACATTTAAAAAAATGATTTTAAAAATTCAAAAAAACATGTATATGTCGACATACATATTTAGATATGTCGACATACAACTGTCATTTTTTCAAATTTCAAAGGAAGTGTCTTTTCATATTTTGAAACGCTTCAGAAACATTGCAACCTTTCAAACTCTACAAATAGGGGTTAATTTTGAATTTTTTATAACTTTTTCATCTCCTTCTTCATCCCTTCTCTTACCACCATTACCATACTTTGAATTCTTCATTTCAACGCTAATACTCTGTCAATTTGTGCTCAAATTACATTAAACTTCTTCTTTTCTCTATCTCTATCAAATACTATCTGGTTGGAAGTGTTATTCAAGAGTTCTAGGGGTATTGTAATCATTTGGGAAAGGGTGTGTTCCTTGTAACCTAGAAATCAAGGAAAGGGAGCGGTGTGAACCTTATAGCCATGAAATCAAGGGTGGTGGAATCGGTGTTAACCTTGTAGCTTTGAAATCAAGGGTGTTGTAAGATTGATATTGTTCCGTGTTTGTGATCATTTCTGGTGTGGTAATCGTTGTGTGATTCATATAGTAATTTAAGATGGTCAAAGATTTCTATAAATCCTTATAAACACTGTTCACCCCCTCCCCATCTATTGTTAATTCTGCCTTAAGATCCTTATCTGCATTCTTAACATCTGAGAGTGTGCCTAGTTAATGTTTACCATTATCATGCTTTACTCATATGTACAGTTATTCCTATAATTTGGTTTTTGAGGGATTTTTTTGTTATACTCTAACCTGATTTATGTATTGACATTTTCTAAGACTACAATATGATACGATATTTTCTAAGACTGCTATTTTTTTCTAACATTTGAAATATATCTTTCATTTCGTCCATTGTGATCTATGATCAGATAGCTTATTTCTTCATAATATTTGTTATGTTGGTCTTCATGATGTTAGTTTATATACCTAATGATCCACTTTTCTCGATATGAAGGCTTTTGGGCATGTTGAGCGCTGCGGGTTATCGCAACTAGTGTAGAGCATAGGTTGAATTTTCTTAGTATTAGTATCATATAGGAAACACATTATATATATATATGTGTGTGTGTGTGTGTGTGTGTGTGTGTTGTGTTTGTGTATGTGTGCATGTGCATGTGTACGTGATTTTTTAATAGAACAATTTTAATAAAAATAAATAAAAAAGGACTTATTTAAGTTTCTATATAAATACATGTATTTCTAAAGGATTCCTAAAAATTCATCAAAATCTCTCTTATCTTTACCTATGCTCATTTACATTCCTGCCTATATTATCTCTTATTCGCTGATCATGTTTTGGGCAATCTATGGACGTTACTAATTATATCTTCAACATTTAATAATAGATGATGGTTGATCATGTATGGTTAGGCTATATCGATGATCCAATGTTTTCGAGCATGAACATGCATGTATTGTTCGGTAGCTACAAACCGAGAGAGTGACTAGTCGAGCATCCACCTGCTAAAGAGCTTGTTGATGCAACAATAAGTGGTGTTCTTCCCTATCCACCAACCGTTCTCTATCACAGAGTTTATCTTACCTGTATCTTTAAATATTTTGGATAAGGAGAGTAATTTGTGCCAGGAAAGGTTTTTAACTTGGGAAATATAAACCTTATGCAAATTCCATTTACTTTTAAGCCTTATGAAACATTTGAGGAAAAACAAGCTCGAATGGAACAAGATGAAAAACCAATGGAAATCGACAAAGAAGAAGAATCCGCTTTGGAAAGCGTAGAGTGCCCAACAAATAGTTGGACCATAACCAAAGAAACATTTACCAAAAATCAAGCCTAGTTTGCCAAGAACCATAAGAAAATCAAGAAGACTCTTACCCAATTGTCTTCTAAAATTAACAAGTTCTATGAGAAGTAGAAAGAAAACTTGGATTATCATCTTCCTCATCTTCATCCGCTGATATCTAAGTTTATTAGTTTAAGTTATACTTTCATATTTGCTTGTATTTCCAATTCGAATCTCGTATTTAGTACCTTGTATCGTTTGAATGTATTTGCTTTCTAGTAGTAATGAATGATATTTATTTATGCCAAATTAATCTTCTATTTACTGTAAAAATATATTAGATCTAAATAAATTATATAATATATTAATAAATATCTCAAAATAGTGTAAAAACTCAATATACCCAAAAATCAAAAAGGGGTATGTTGACATGTATAAATGGATATGTCGACATATAACAGTTAGGAAATTCAAATTGTTTCAAATTTGAATTTTTAAATAACTACATTATGTCTCTTCATTTTAAATGAATTCCAGCCTCTATAAGTGCCCTTTTCTTCCAGAAAATATTATTTTAAACTCACTCCTTCTTCTCTAATCATTCCTTATCCATATAATCAAATAGTGGCCAACCCTATTCAAAATTGGAGTGAGAATCTCGAAGAAACACTCAATTCATATAAGAATATCCTTTCTATAATACTTCATAATCAGCATCATCTAGAATTGAGTCAAATAAAGATGGTTGAACATCAGGAGAAACACTTTGATGCAATTCGTTGGTTAATCTCTTCTTTTTTCAGAGATGAAGACAACAACCTCAATAAGGCACCACTAACCCAAGAAGATGAAGACTAGGAAGTCATCAAGAAGGATGCAATCTTTGGAGGGGATGGATGGATTGAAGTTCCAAGAGATGTTTGAATTTGAATATGTTTGAATTGCTTGGTATGCTTTGTTTGAATTTGTTGTTTAGACAAACATGTATATATTATTTGGTTTGCAATGCTTGGATTGATTGTAAGTATTAAAAAAACCATTTATAAATACTTTACTGATTTGTTAGGATATATACTGGTTTCTTTAATATTGTCACAGAGTAAGGGGGTTATTTAAATGTAGTTATTTAGAATTATTTATAGCATAGATTTAGGGGGAGTGTAATTTAGTTTGTATAGTCTATTATAGGTATAGTATAGTTTAGGGTAGTTTTTGATAATGACAAAAGGGGTGAAATTATAAAATAAGGAAGGCATAGTTTAAGGGGAATAATCAAGGTAATCAAGGAATCAGACTAACATGTAATATTAGGTATGAATATTTTATAAACAAAGGCTGTCATCATCAAAAAGGGGGAGATTGTTGGAGAATGGAATTTTGATGACAACAAGCTTGATTCAATTAATAACATTATTGGTTATAAAATATATGCTAGCATCCTTTGCCAGATGATATATTTGTATATGTAGGATATAAATACTGAAAACTATACAGTATTAGAGATTCAAGATATCAAGGAATTCAAGACTCATGAGTATCAAGATATCAAGATTTTAAGAGCTCAACATTATCAAAGTAATAGAGTCTAGTTTATATGTAAAACTCTGCTTAGCACTTTTAAATTTTGTTTTCAAAATTATTTTCAAACTACTTTTCAAAATGATTTCAAATTATTAAGTTCTTACTTATGATTTCAAATATACATATATGTTTATAGTTTAAAAAACTTTTACAATATATATTATATGTTTATAATCTTATATCATACAAATATGTTTATATTATATATTATTATATTTTTATGTATTTTTACACTTTAGAAAATTCATTTGAAACACTAGTTTTGATTTAAGAATTTCCAGAAAATATATGTTTGCTTCAACACTTGAAAATGATTTTAAAAGTTATAAAACATGTATATGCCGCATACATATTTGGATATGTCGACATATAACTGTCATTTTTCAAATTTCAAAGGAAGTATCTTTTCATCTTTTGAAACGCTTCAGAAACGTTGCAGCCTTTCTAACTCTACAAATAGGGGTTAATTTCGATTTTTTTATAAATTTTCATCTCCTTCTCCATCCCTTCTCTTACCACCATTACCATACTTTTAATTCTTGATTTCTATACTTATACTCTGTCGATTTCTACTCAACTTACATCAAACTTCTTCTTTTCTCAATATCTATCAAATACTGTCTAGAGTGAAGTGTTATTCAAGAGTTTTAGGGCTATTGTAATCATTTGAGAATTGTTTGGGAAAGGGTGTGTTCCTCGTAGCCTGTAAATCAAGGAAAGGGAGCGGTGTGAACCTTGTAGCCGTGAAGTCAAGGGTGGTGGAATCAGTGTCATCCTTGTAGCCGTGAAATCAAGGGTGTTGTAAGACTGATACTAATATTAATAAAACTATGCGCTATCGAGCGCTGCGTGGGACTGGACATAGGAGTAATCCGAACCAGTATAAAATCTGGTGTGTTCTTTCCTTTTCTGCATTTTATAATTACTTATATTTGTGCCTTTGATTGTTCTGTGTTTGTGATCATTTCTGGTGTGGTAATCGTTGTGTGATTCATATAGTAATTCAAGATTGTCAAAGCTTTCTATATATCCTTATAAGCACTATTCAACCCCCACCCCCTTTTAGTGTTAATTCTTCCTTAAGATCCTTATTCCGCAATCTTAACATCTAAGAGTGTGCCTAGTTAATGTTTAGCATTATCATGCTTTACTTATCGGTACAGTTATTCTGATGATTTGGTTTTTGAGGGATATTTCGTGTTATACTCTAACTTGATTTATGTATTAACATTTTCTAAGACTACAATATGATACGATATTTTCTAAGACTACTAATTTTTTTCTAAAATTTGAAATATATCTTTCATTTCGTCCATTGTGATCTGTGATTAGATAGTTTATTTCTTCATAATATTTGTCATGTTGGTCTTCATGATGCTAGTTTATATACCTGATGATCCACTTTTCTCGATATGAAGGCTTTTGGGCATATTGAGTGGCGCGGGTTGTCACAACTAGTGTAGAGCATAGGTTGAATGTTTTTAGTATTAATATCATATAGGAAACACAATATATATATATATATATATATATATATGTGGGGTGTGTGTGCATGTATGTGATTTTTTAATAGAAAAATTTTAATAAAAAAATTAAAAAAGGACTTTTATTAAATTTCTATATAAATACATGTATTTCTAAAGGATTCCTAAAAATTCATCAAATCTCTCTTATCTTTACCTATTCTCATTTATATTCCTGTCTATGTTATCTCTTATTCGTTGATCATGTTTTGGGAAATCTAAGGACATTACTAATTATATCTTCAACATTTAATAATAGACGATGGTTGATCATGTACGGTTAGGCTATATCGATGATCCAATGTTTTCGAGCATGAACATGCATGTATTGTTTGGTAGCTACCAACCGAGATAGTGACTAGTCGTGCATCCACCTATTAAAGAGCCTGCAGATGCGACGATATGTGGTGTTCTTGTCTATCCACCAACAGCTTGTGATTTTACAAAGCCATTTAAAGTCATTCCTAGTTTAGAAGGCAAACCTTACATTTGGACAAAGTCTTAAGTGGATTAAGGAGCTCGGATCCTCATTTGTGAGAGGCTATTTGATCTTATATTATTAGCTTAATAGGTAGCTTGCTATCTGGCAGCTGAAGGGTTAGGATTTGAGCTGGTGGGAGGTTGTAGAGGCGAAGATGGATGGTGATGACATGTCCTAGATAGTTCTATAAGTGGTTTGAGATGAAGTTCCTATCACGAACCGAGGAAGCTATTCAGTTGGATAGGTTCATCCATATTATGCAAGATGATACGATTATCATGTAGTATGTGAACCCTTTTGATGAGCTGTTAGGTTTGGTATGGAGCCAATCAGTACACTATATAAGGAAGATTTCAACTTTGCTAAGGGTTTGAATTTTCCACTTTAAGGTTTAGTTGTGATTTATATTCTGATGGGAAATCCATTTCAAGGACATTTAGGGATATTTTTGCATACCTCCATTGCTAAGAAAGAAGTAAAAGAAAAGTCTCTGAATTTTGTACAAAAAAGACAACATAAGGGTAAGAAGGAGCACGACTAAAAAGGGAGATCCTAGAGGGGGAGTTGAGATGTCATACCAGATATAAATTGGGTTTTGCAAAACCAGATTTCTTGGTTTTTTGCCATTCATTTGGTCTCTATTTACTATCATTCTCGTTAGCATTCATTGAATGTCTAAATGCTATTATTCAGTTGCCTTCAAAAATAATCATAAACCACTTTCCTCCCTTAACATAGGTGTTATATAAAGGGTAGCAAAAGTTTCTAGAAATCGTAGAGAAGTCGAAAAAATCATGATGTAATCCATTTGAACCACGAGCTAGAAATTGAACATAGTACCTGTCCTTTTTATCATTGTTGAGATCCTCTCTACAACAGAGTTTTTGTGTGTGTGTGTGTATGTGTGTGTATAATTTCACATTTATAATTATTTACCAATTAAAATTAAAAAAATAAATTTTTTCCTTTTGGTTTTCTAAAATAATTAAAAATATATTATTATTATTTATTACTAAATGGCTTTTTTATTTATAAATGAATAAAACTGTACAAATGCATCTTATATATTTTATATAAATCATTACAATTATTGTTTCAACATATTTATACATAATTGTATGATTATATTTTAAAAATGTAAAATTTTATGTATATTTATAACATTTGATGCATACACCCACACACACACAAATATATATATATATATATATATATATATTGATGGCACATAGAATACTAGAGGGACTAACATGTTCTTTGCAATGTAAAACATAATGATTATACATCTCAAACCCTGCTCGCTTTATTATATTGCACTTGCATATACACATATGTTTATTATACACATGTTCAAACACAATACAAAGAAAAATATTATTTACAAAATTAAACTGAATAATTTGAAAGAAATTTAAAGGTTCAAATCTTATCGGGCATCATAATTGTAATTAAAAAAAATATTAATAAATATATTGAAATTCACTCATTTATTCAGTTGCTAGCTGGCCTAATTCCACTAAAGACTTCCTTAACCACCAAAATATTCAATAAAACTGGCTCAAGCATGACCATTATTATCCCTACTTCATCACATCTACACTCAACAGTCTGCGGACCCTGTCCCTTCTTCATGCGACCTTTATGACACCACCTCTCTAGCATGATCCTTAGAAATAGTTTGTTTCCTTCACGACTTTGGTCATCAATCAACCATTGCATCATGACTTCACACATCTATTATATTATAATATATGAAAACACAATGTTCCTCTGGAGACCTTTTGGTTCCAATTTTCTCAAAAATTTCATGTATTTCCATGTTGCACGACACTTTAATTTTCATATATTTACCATTTCCTTTTGCTAATTACACTTATTTCTTAAAAGAATTGTAATGGACTCGCTAATGTTCACTAGATCATCTTCTATTATATAGTTCAGAATAAACAACTAATTTGTGCATTTGTCATTTTCTAATTCTATCACTTCCAATACACTTTCTTACAATATTACCCTTATTTCTTTTCCAATTCTCTATGCATGTTACAGTTAAAAGAAATTATAATCCCTTTTCCAATTCTCTATGCATGTTACAGTTAAAAGAAATTATAATCCCAATAGAAATCAAATTAAAAATTCTTTTCAAATAATTTTTAGTTAATTACTTTAATTTTATATTCTGACAAGAATTTAATTTAATTAGTTAATAATTTTTTGCTTCATATTTAGCTTGAATTATTTATGATTTTATTTAAATTATAGCAATTTTATTCTTAATAATGTTTTTATGAAAAATAGTTTGAAGATTTCCAAAAAAAGCTAAATCGACTGGTTCGATAGAACTTGGGTGGATATATTTTTATTTTCTTTTTATTTAATTTGATGTTCATTTTGTAACTTTTGTTCTACATTCTTATACATAATTCAAGGTTATATTATGGATATATTCTCTTTGTTTGTGACTGATTTCATAAATATGTTGATAGCATAAAATCGCTCATTAATTACTAAAATATATTAAAGGTAAGATTGAAAACTTTGGTTTATTCCCAAGTTTTGTATAATTGACTTTTCACTTAACTTCTGTGTTTGTTATGATTATGTATTGTATTTAATTTCTCATTATAATTTAATGTTAGATTTCCAATTTGTAACATTATAGATGTATTCTTTTCATTTATCATTGATTTACATTTTGTATTATCATTAGTTAATTCATTTTGTAAGGAATAACTAGTTCATTGTTACATAGATATCAACCCCATTTTTATAATGTTCATCCTACCCTAGTTTTAACCGATATAATTACATAAGAGGATAAATGTAGTAAGAACATTATATTTGAAGTAAAAGAATTTTGAAATAATAAACTTTTATATAAAATGGAGTAGGAAACTTTGAAAATTGGTTAGAAGTTTGATTCTAAATATGTGTATTACTAACATTCTTTAATATAAATGATTTATACTATGTTATACCATACGTGCTTATTTACTACGAGCGTCAAGGAATGCGCTTCGTGCATGGTCGTGGCATGCGATTTGCGCGTGATCATGGCACGCACTTCGCGCATGGATTATTATTTTTAAAATATGAAAGTCAATATTTTGAATACTTCTATAGATAAGCATAATACATGGCATATTTCTTTCATTGAAAAAGGCAAAAAATTAAAGAAAAGACAGTCTTTCCGCTATGCCAATAATTGGCATAATGCAATAAATATGAGAATGCATGAATAGATGGAAGGATTCAATTTTTACCAAGTGGGCCATGTGCTCAAAATAATTAAAAGCGGACTAAAGGAGTGGAATAGATGCAGGCATAAGCAGCTTAATAATATTAAAAAAATTACACAACAAATGTAAAGATATACAATAAAAATTTGATCTGGTCTACGAAGTAAAGGCATGTTAAAAATACTACCGAACATAGACTCTCTCAAAGCCTAGTTGTTTTAAACTTTCTCATCTAAGCACACTGCACCTTCTCGACCATCCCTCCCTCACACACCCGCACCTCCGTCAACCACCAGCTCTTGCCCTCCACCGCCCTTGCCAACCTCTATGTGTGCTACCGTAGCTCCTCCGACCTCTAAGCCTTCTACTGAATCCTCTTCCCCATCTGCAAACGTCAAAATGTCACTGAGTTGATCATCAACTTCCTTGTAATTTACCGCCCCAAGAACGTCACTGTGGCCTCCCCTACTAGCACAAACGACCACATCCTGAATAAATCCACCTCATCATAATTACTATAACGTACACAAGAAACAAATCTTCCCTGCTACCATCACACTCCTCAGCCACGGCTCCAACCAAAATCACCAAACTCCTTCCAGTCATGTTAGAAAATGAGAATCTTCATCAAAATAATAAAGCAATCGAATATTTTAAGTTTAATTATATTTATTAAAGTAGAAAAGTTGTCTGAAAACACCAACTTTGCTCAGCATTACTCAAACAATAAGTACAGTAAAGAGACAAACCAAAAGGTAGAACATCCTAATTTATCAGAACATGTTTGCGAGTGGATTCTCACCTGTTAATGACGTTATCCTCCTCTACACACGTCTGCCTTCTTTGCTGCAGTGTAAGCCAATGTAAAATGCTGTAAAATTTTATAAAGCATTTAAAAATAAGAAACCGTCCAGTTGCAAAATTTAAGGTGATATTTTGAACTGTTCATGCATAGATAACCGGATTTTAGCTAATTCAATGCTTATCGGAAATGCAATAAATGCTAGAAAAGAGCATTTAAAAGTAAGAAACCGTCAAGTTGCAAAATTTAAGGTGATATTTTGAACTATTAATAAAGATAGGAATGAATATGAGAATTTTAAAAATTTGACTGATTCTAAACATAGAGCAATTAATATTATAGGAATGAATATGAGAATTTTAAGGAATTGACTATTTCTGGAAATAGAGAAATTAATATTATAGGAATGAGTATGAGAATTTTAAGGAATTGACTGTTTCTGGAAATAGAGCAATTAATTTTGATTCAGCAAAGAGAAAATGTAGGATATAATTTCGAATAAAGGGCATTTTCGCTAGTTTGCGTGTACACCAAAAAAGTGTGACACCAAACCTATTCCAACTATTATATTTTCTAAATATTAAAGATACCATTAATGCTTAGAATATGTAATGATATAATCAAAATCTGAATGTTCAATACATCTTTTTATATTATATAACTACAAAAATTTTTAGACCTTTTGATTCTTATTTCCATATACTACCATCATACATTCATTATTTATGTTTATCAAGGCATTAATCATCTGCTAATTCTTTCACCACAATCTCATTCCCTTAAAATATTGTCTCTTCCTTTTTTCAGTTTCACATGTACTGTATTGTTTGACAAAAAAATGTCATAAACACCCAAATAGAGAGTATGTAGAGAAATAAATGAAGAATAATAAAGTAAAACGAGGAGAAAAGAAAGAATACACAATTTATAGTGGTTCGGCATTGAATGGCCTACGTTCACTTTATAAATCACTTTATATTACTCAAGAAAATGATTATAATGCAAGGAGACTGAATAATCTCGAGTACAGTGGTGTTTTTGAAGTACAAAAACAGAAAAAGAGATTAAAAGTCCTTTCTTTGAAGCTTTGGAAGGCTTTCTATAGTAGTGGGTCGTGGTCGGTTCGATCGGGCCAAATGAAGGTCGATCTGGCTCTTTCAAAGTTCGTTGAAGTAGCTAGTTCGTGGTTGGAACAAGTCTTTAGGAAGATATTTGTTTGGCTCGACCAAGTCCGGTCTGTATAGTCGAACCGAAGGCTTGCTTTCGGGAGTTGTCTTTTTGAATCTTCACCGATCCGGGCGATTGTTGAACCGTGGTTTTCATCCAATTCTTCATCAAGCCGACTGTTGGAACTTCCCTGGCTTGTTGAGCAGAGTTATCACTGAACCAAGGTCTCCTCAGGCTTATCTTGGTTGATGCGGGACCATGTCAACCAGGATGGGGAACCACCCTAAGCCTATTTCATCTTATGATTGGTTGAACATGCTCTACTCGAGTCTCGAGCACCATGACTGCGAACGTTTACGAACCTTGACGGCCTTGCTAATAGTCCGGTTAACACTTTACCCCCAAAGCATATTGCATCGTAGACGGGATTTGCTTTGAATTTATTAAGCTACAACTTATCGTGATGTCATTTGTCTCGAGGAAAATAATGATGATCAGTCGTGTCTTCTCGAGTAGTCTTTACACTTAGACTCTTCTTTCTTGCAAAGATAGCTAGTCAGGCTTCATACTGTGTTCGATGGTACCCACTGAGCCAAATTCGTCGACTTAGAGCAATCAGGAGACATAAGTAAACCACGTCGAGTCTAGAGGTAGATATATTCATTACACAGTCGATTCGTTGGCTCCTACATGTGATTTCACACATAGGTCATTACTAAACAATGTTGCCTTTCCACGCAAGTCGAGCGCATGGTCGAGTTGGACCATCTTTCATGTACAAATCAATACGTGGAGTCACTAATTGAGCCGTAAGAAGTTATTCTTTTATTTATATTTTTTTATGTATATACACGGCTTGATATATGCTAGGCTCGATAATCAAACCAGGTGGTCACATAAATGGGAAGGTGAGGAGTCCTCTGTTTTCACTGTATATCGGGTTGCAGCATAACTTTCTTTTTTAATTTATCACATTACCCACTTTGAACCAAGAAAAACCCCAACACTCATAAAAACCTTTATTATATTTGATTTTTCACCTAATTAATCAAAATTTGAAACTTTAATCTTGAATCCTAATCATACTAGGTGGGTCTCAATCGTTTTTTCTTGTTTTTTATTGGAATTAGTCTCGAATTTTGGTTTCAAGTTTAGGTTTCATGGCACGAAGTTCTGTTTCATGTTCGTAGTTCATCTCTATTGTAACACCCCTAAGTCCCACATCGTGGAAGCCTTTGTGAAGTGAGTACTTTTATAGTAGAGCGCATCTCTTACTAATGCCGAGGCCTAGTGCTGGAAAACCCTACCCCTAAGAGGTGGCAAAGTAGGGACAATATCGGTGTTAGTAAGGAGGTCGGCTCGGCCTGTGTGGCAACACCATGTGTTGGCGGATCTCGAAACTTAGCCGAGGCCTTTTGAGGAACAAAACCCCACACCTATACGGTGGCTAAGTTGGGGACAATATCTTGCGTGAACGGAGGTGCGGGTTGTTACATTTATCGCTGTAACGATGCAGGAAATGCCACCTAAGCCGGTTGTGCTATTACGATTTTTCAAGGCGATACGAAGTTTGGTTGATGCGATATGAGGCATCGGTGGAGTTAGCGTGTCGAGGAAGGTGATTGTGTGAAAAACTTTGTGAAATCTATTGTGATGAGAGAAGGCCCACTTAGGCAGCAGGAAGATGGACCATAGTGTGTAAGTGAGATGTTTTGGTCTCGGCTCGATGTAAGGCAGGTCGCACCGAGGAAGAGTAGGCCCAAAGAGGTTAAAGATGTAGAAGTTAGTGAAAATTAGAAGGAAATGTGGGGAACTAGTTAGACATGTCCATTAGTCGAACCGGTAGTCGCCGGATCAAAGGAGAGCTCGGAATGAAGGAACTTGGTGAGGGAGAAATTTTGGACTCTGGTTATATATAGCTATTGTTCGAACCGGGAGTCTTCAGATTAGCAAAATGCACAAGTTTTGGTTTGGCGACCACGTTGGTTGAACCGGGTAGATGTCGACTAGATGTATCGATCTGAATCCGAACTGAATCCAATACCCAACTTTTATGCTTCAACTATATTCAATGATTACAACAATCATAAACCAATAAAGAATCAATTCGTATAAGCATCTGAATAGTTAGGTTAGAGTATATTGGAACTAACATATGAACTTGACGCTACATATGACTTTGGACTACCCGAACACTAGAACATTGCTTCTTTCCAAAATACGACGTTGAGTCAGCGATGAGCAAGATCCAATAAGACGGTTGGGAACAATGGTCATTCGAGTCAAATCGTCACATATTCCTAATGCTTTGCTTACATTAATTGTTATTTAAGTTCACTTTCATTACAAGCATTGCACTAGAACAAACACGGGTGGTACAGGTTCTTCATTCTAACCAACGGTGTTTCTTGGGTAGCATTGTCCGTAAGATATTGGGACAGAACCTTTAAGACTGGAAAAAAATTCTGCTCAACCTGATCCTAAGAAATCTTCCAATTACGGGACTGAGTCGGGTGATTATGACTCACGGTTCATCATCCAAACTCATGAGGGAGAGATAAGTACTTCAGTAAACGAGGAGGTGGAAGGAGGAGAAGGAGCTCTTGATACATTGCATGGGGATGTCTTTTTGAATGGTCCAAATGATTCCTGGCCATAGACCATGGATGAAGGGAAGCTTAAACGATTATGTGTGAAGCATAGAATACCCTTTGTGCATATTTGGGTGCCAGCCGAGGGTAAAACTATCGATAACCCACCATAAGGTTATATGTCTATAATTCGCCAGATGTGCACCGTTGGGTGCATCCCACTTGTCATCCCCTTTATTGTTAGTTTTCTTCAGTGTATGAAGTTAGTGCCAATTCGACTACACCTCCCACCCTCTCCCGCATATTCCAACCTCTTCTCGCTGTTCATACTGTACGATAAACACTTAGGACGAGAGCCAACCTTCAATGATATTGTTTTTTTACAACTTTAAACATCGAAGGAACATAACTTCTTCTTTTCTTTATTTCAAACCTTCCCAAGACAGATGGGTCGTCATGGAGGGATTCAGTAAGCTCGAGAATACTAGTCCTGAATGGTTTTACGTTCCTCTACAGGAAAGTTGTGCCAGTGGATGGATACAATGTAGTAAGCGTTATGCCTTGGCTTACACTTCTCCACTTTACTGGAGAATTCCTAAAACTTGTTATACTTGCAGGTGACAACCCATCTAAGCCAACTAGCGGCGAGTGTTTCACACATATGGGTACCCTGCAGATGTTGGGACGAGTGATCAGACCATCAGAAGGTGTAATGTTGATGATATAATGCACTGATTTCACCTTCTTGATCCTAGCCGGACAGTAGGAGTGGCCAGAGTTCGGGCTCCATAAGTTGTTCCCTTAACGATCATTCCCACGACGTCAATGGGGCCGAGGGCGTGCCCCTAGTCGTGGGGAGGGGCGAAGTTTGCCAAACCCAAAACCCATGCCCACGTCAAGTGCGTTGTCAAAGAAACGGTTACATCTGGGTCCAATCAGGAGCTTAATGGAGAGGCAAAGGAAAAATCGCCCGAGAAGACAGCTGAGGAACGACATAAAGCCCGATTTCCATAGAAATCAACTTCTAAGAAATCTCCCATTGTGGAGAAGGAAGGCGTGGAAAAGTCAATGTACGAACGTACTCCGCCACCACACAATTAGTGTAACGACTCGTATTTTATGTATCGGAGAATCGTAAAATAAATATATTTAAGTGGAAATTAGGCTAACAACCCTATTAGGTTTCATAATTCAAATGGCATCCAGTTAAGTTTAAAATAAAAACGGGTCCCTAAATGAGAGTTACGTGTTTTTTACACACAAAAATGCGCTGAGCACTAAAAAATAAAATTCAAAAAATCGTAAATATTCCCAGAAGCATTCGTAAAAGAAAAAAAAGTTGCATACATTCATGCAATTATACTGAATATATGCGTACATGTATGCATATATTCATTCAGTGTTTTCTATTGAAAATCTGGACCAATATATGCATATATGTATGCATATATTTATAATAGTTGCATGCATGTATGCATATGAAGTCAAACTAAGATGCATGTCTTACGGATAGTTGCATACATGTATGCATTTATACATTATATATGCATACATGTATGAAATAAATTTAAAGAAATGAATGCTTCTTAATATGTGCATGAATGTATGCATGTATTATGTATAAGTGCATACATGTATGCAATAATTTCTGAAAACGGATAAAATAGGCCAGAATTGAATATATGCGTGAAACAATGCACATATTGTTGTTTAACTGCATACATTTATGCATTTATACTGTAGTTTGATGCGACACTGAAATATATGCATGAATGTATGCAAATATATACGAATAGGTGCGTCTTTTAATGCAATATGTTGTTGTTTCGTTGTTTTTTGATACTTTTGGTTTTGGATGCTTTTTCGGTTGTTTTAACACGTGAATTTGATGACGATTTATTGTTTTATTTAATTATGAATTTTCGTTATTATTTATTTATTTATTTATTTTCAATGAATTGTCGAAAAATAGGGATGTAATTTATAATAAGTTTTGGACCAGACCTGAGCCTAATTTTGAAGCTTAACAGGGACCTATGCCAAATGCACCCTACATTTAATTCCCTAGTAGTCATATCATTCTCAGATTTTAATATTTTTTTCATACGGATGTAAGGCATGTCCCTGATTTTTACGAAACTTAATTACCATCGTTTTACCCATCTAAATATTGTTTTAGCAATAACTTTTGATAAGGATCTAACCAGGAGTTGTAATCAGTTTCACTGGATTGGAATGGTTGTTGGCAATTCCGTAGCGTGGCCACATTAAAGATTTGGCTCAGCGATTTAGGGGAATCATTGTTTTAAGATCCATTTTCTGTTAGGCAGACCAATTAGCTGCTAATGGGCTGATTGGGGAAGCCCATTAGGCTAATGAAATGCATCTATAAATAGAGGGATTTGGGGGAGAGAATTAAGGTTTCTCTCTTCATTCGAACATTTAGGCATGTGTCTGTGATTCTCTGGATTCAACCTAAACCCTAATTTCTCCATACAATTTATTATAGTTCATTGTAGATTGCATCTAAAGGCTAGATCATCATCCTGGAAGATTAGATCACATCAAACTACATCAATTTGGGGGGGGGGGGGTTCATTACTGTTCAAATCTGATTTCATGGGGTTGCATCAAATCAAGAGTTAGGTGAGTGATAGGTATCTCTCACATGGAAATTACGGATTATATAGGTTAAATTGGGATTGGTTCGCATCATAGATGCTAAATTCACCTTAATCTAATCATATATATCTATTTCAGATTTAGACGTCTTAGGATTATCTAATTTAATCATATAAACCAACAAGAATTTTTAGTAACCATGTTCTTGAATATGTTTTGATCCAAATCATGTTGGACCTATTGTTTTATGATATATTTATGATATGCGCAAATATGTATGATTATGGTTTGATGAATCGATGTTTTTTTTTGATTAAATTGAATGCATTATTTGAATTGTTTGTTAGAATTGTGTGTTGCAAATCTTAGTTTTAAGAATAGAGCAAATCAGAGGTTCAGATGACCAGATTCAGACAAAACTTGATGGAGGAGCTCTAGAGGACGAATTGAGGGAACCCAAAAAATTTGGGCTCAAAATTCGCTAGTTATATGGACTAGTATCGGTCCATGACCGATGGACCAACATCGATCCATCACGATGTGGTAGGTGACGTTGGTTTTTGGGTATCATGGTGGTAAATCGAGGTTGTGTGCAAATTTTCATGAGATTTGGATGTGATTTGAGATGGGTCGAAGTTGATTGTTTGAGCATTGATCGATGGACCAATAGAAGAATTCATCAGAAAGGAGTTTTGACTCGAGGATGGACCGACAGGAAGTGCTTGAAGATTGGATGGGGAAGACCCAACACTTAACCGAAAATCGGCCATGGACCAGTACCGGTCCATAGTCGATGGACCGATATCGATCCATCAGATGAGATGGTACGATGCACTTTTTGGTAAGCTTGGTTGCATAGTCTCATGCGGGTAGCAGGTGAAGTATGGTAATGAATGGACTTCAGATGATGTATGTGCAACTCAAAGATGGATAGTGCTTTGATTGTGAACTCAAGCTAGAGTGGTCGGAGCTGGATTGATGCGAACGGGATGATATATGACTCAGTATGATAATGGATTGGCTTAGATGGAGTTGATCATGGAAAATAATGGGATTTGTTTTAGAAGTTGCTCGAAGTAAAAAGTGAAGTCTTCAAGGGAAAGGCTTAAAAGTTTTGAAGTGCTAAGAAATTGTCGGTTATCCAAGGTTCTAGCGGGCTCAATGAAGGGGTATCATGGGGATGACCGTTAGGACCAGATGGATCGTGTACCCTGGATTGAGCTCTCCGAGTTATCTAGTTGTCTCAGTCGGAGGCAAACATACACAAGACAGATGTATGGCAATCTAACTAGGGCCGGGGATTTTCCATTCTCCCTTAACAGGTGGCAATGACAAGTCATTCGATGATTGATGTATTCAAGTCTTTAGTTGGTGATAGCTAGGATATTGGTGGGTATGGATGCTATGGCTGACTGTGTGTGTTCTTCTCTAAACTCTCTGTGTAGGCTATCACTGTAGGTCATTGAAAGAGTAGTGGGATTGGGGGATGTCCTTTCCTATTCTGAAGTGGCATATGATAGATGATTTTGTCCTATGCTAATCCTTTGGTGTTGAGACAGATCAGATGGTTGAACTTCCTATACTTGTATACCCTGTGTAACTATTATTATTTTATCGCTCACTAAGACATTTGTCTAACTCAAGGTTTTATATTCCCTCTTATTACCTTGATCTTCTCATCAATGTTGTTGGTGAGTAGACTGAGATAATAGGTTACAAGTTTGGTGCCAATGATGTTGTGCACTAATGAGCTGGACGCTGGTGTATTATTTTTCTATAATGTATAGTACTTATTTATTCCACTATATGTTGATGATTTTGATATTCTGAGTGATATATAGTGAGGCTTGATGTACATATATTCATTTTCATGGATTTTTGGATTGGTGACTCTGGGATGTTATGGAAATTTGATTTTCTGTCCAGTTTTGCTTCACTACGATATTTCGTTGTATACTTTCTATTATATGTTATCAGTGCGTTGTGAATCATACTACAGGTTTATTTCGAGTTATTATTTCTTGATGATCGTTCCATATCTGCCTGACATGTCATTCAGCGCACCTTTCCTTAGTTCGATGCTGGGGATATGGGACAATTGTCACATTCGGTATCAGAGCTTTGGTTAATTGATGTTACCCAAAGTTCACGAGCATAAAAGCATATGAGAGACATAATTTCATTTTCTAATGGATGATTACTATATTATAATATATAGTTTAGTAGGTTAACTAGCACTTGATCACCATTGCGACATCTCTCTAACGTGGATTGACCATTCTCATGTCAGATAGAGAATGATTCGATGAACTTCAAGACATGCTACTAGGGATGAGCCTGCTACTGGAGGGGCAGGAAAGAGTAGCCAGTAGGAGCTTCTACTGTTGTACACGATTATCTTTCTATCTTCAAGACCATAATGGCAGTGATCAAGAGGAGGATGACTACTCCAGAGGTGGCAGTAGATGGTGGTGATCCTGTGCCAGCACCTAAGGTGGATGATATCGCTAAGCCGCATGGATTACGCTTCTTTGGGTGTTAAGCCATTTATCGAGACAGAGCCAACGATTGAGATTCAAAATCTATTAAATACGCGTGTTCATATCTTTAAAGATTTGAGAATTGACGATGCAACTAAAAGGAAACTTGCATCAAGGTAGCTTCAAGGACGAGCAATGGATTGGTCGGACTCCATTACCTTGGTGACTCCTAAAGATGATATTTCTTGGGATCATTTCCAAACCAGGTTTGAGGCAAAGTTTATTTCGGCAGTCCAGAGATCAATTCTTTTTAAGAAGGTTTTTGAGCTTAAGCAAGGAGGTAGACCTATGTTTGAGTAAATGGCTTAGTTTGAAGCTTTATCTAAGTATGATCACTCGTATATTGAGACTTCTTACAAAAAGAGCAATAATTTTATATTGGGATTAAATGAGAGTCTTTGGAAACAATTGATCGACCATATTGATGATTCCTATGAGAAGCTCGTCAAGAAGGCACTAAGGAAGGAGTGTTTGTTTCACAGAAAATAGAGGTTATTATTGATAATAAGAGGAGACAAAGCCACTGCAGGGTAATAATAATAAGAAAAGGTGAAATGGTAAATAGGAAACAACAACAGGAAGGGAAAACTGGCCAAAAGAAACTGAAGTGTGAGTTTATCAGCTATAATTGCCAGGAGAAAGGTCATTTTTCTAAGGATTATAAGAACCCTAAGGTGGACAAGAAGTGCTTTAATTGTGATTAACCTAGGTACATAAGGAAGAATTGTCCAGAACCACCCATGCTGGATAAGCATTTTGTGAGAACATATGCTTTGGATGTTGTGTCGTCTTCCTCGAAGGATCCAACAGCTGTGAAAATGGGTCAGTGCCATCGTGCAAGGTATGCTTCCTATCAGTGATGTTTTTGTTTGAATTTTGTTTGATACTGGAGCATCACATTCTTTTATTTGTAATGAGCTTGTATGCAAGTTGGGTTCAGAATCTGAGATTGGCTATAGACCATTAGTTGTGACTAATCCAGTAGGAGGATGTTCTAGTCTTTGTATGATTTGTCGTGGTTTAGTCTTATCTAGCCATGGTTGCTCTTTGATTTGTGATTGCTTTGTTTTGAACTTCGTTTTATTTGGGAATATTCTGGGTGTATATTGGCTTAATAGGTATGCAATTATCGTGAATTACGAGAGCCTCGAGGTAATAATCGGGAATGTGGAAGGGCGAACAATGGTGATACAATGTTTACCAGAGGATGGTGTTCTAGTCAGCGTTTCATATTCCCTTGTGATTCCATGGGAAGGATTTACATCAATGCTAATCGCTAGTGAGTTTTCGATTGTATCTGAAGAAGCCAAAAGATTGCTGTTGCATCGAGAGATTAAGTTTCGGATCGATTTGATAAATAGAGCCAGACCTATTGTTATGCCTCTTAGGCAGATGGTGCCTAAGGAACAGTGAGAGTTAGAGATGCAAGTGAATGTTCTCTTGAGTAAAGGATTCATTTGGATGAGTGTATCCAAATGGGGTGCACCATTTGTGTTTGTGACCAAGGATGATGGATCGTTGAGGTTCTGTGTGGATTAACGGGAGCTGAGCAAGGTGACAAAGAAGAAGAAGTGTCCATTGCCAAGAATAGATGACCTGTTCGATCAGCTTCATGAAGGTAAGGTATTTTTCCCAAATGGATTTAGCAATGAGATTTCACCAACCAAGAGTGGCGAGGGATAGTATGACAAAGACTGTTTTAGGAAACCGTTCAGGTTTTTTGAGTGGTTGGTGATGCCGTTTTGGTTGATAAATGCACCAATGTATTTTGTAGAACTTATGAATCAAGTTTTAAGAGATCGGTTAAATAAGTTCATGTTTGTGTTCATGGATGATATATATGTTTATTCTAGGACATAGGAGGAACACAAGACACACTTAAGGATTGTTTTGGAAATCTTACGTAAACATCAGCTGGGGGCTAAGTTTTCGAAGTGTCACTTCTGGAAGAAAGAAGTGAAATTCTTGGGTTATGTTGTGTCGGGACAAGGGATAACAGTGGATCTCACTAAAGTGACAGCAATACAGGATTGGAATTGACCCAAGAGAGCAACGAATGTTAGGAGTTTCTTTTGTTTAGCTGGATATTGTCGATGATTTATCAAGGATTTCTCGAAGATAGCGGCACCGTTAATTGGATTGGCAAAGAAGAATCAGGTCTTCATATGGAATGCAAAGTGTGAGCAAGCTTTTGGAATTTTGAAAGAGAGATTGACAGGTGGTCATATAGTGAATGTTCCGAGCGGGAATGAAGATATGGTTGTATATACCGATACTTGTAGCACTGGACTTGTAGCGGTGCTAATGCAGAAGGATAGGGTTGTGACATACGCGAGTCAACAACTAAAGTCACATGAAAGGAATTACAAGACTCATGATTTAGAGTTAGCAACGATAGTGTTCGCTTTGAAGATTTGGAGACATTACTTATTAGGAGTTAGATTTGAGTTGCTTATAGTCATAAGTCAATGAAGTATCTTTTCTTCCAAAAGGATTTACATCTTCGACAGCAATGATGGTTGGAGTTTTTGGCATCATATGACTTTGGAATAGATTATACTCCAGGTAAAGGTAACACGATGGCCAATGCGTAAAGCAGAAGACGTGCAAAATTTAAGAGCCATGTTTTCTAGATGGAAGCATCTTGGGTATTTGGCCAGATTTGATTTCATACCTCATTATGAGTTAGAGCCAGAGATGCTAGCAAATTTATTAATTAGGCAGACTCTCATATTGGTAAAAGTTAGAAGCGTGACGTTAAACTTATAGAGATTATTCAGAGGTTAGAGATGAGAGGAACCCTAGGGGATTAAGGATTTCGAAGTTGGTCGAGATAGTTGGTTTCGCGAGAATGGAAGACTGGTGATTCTTGAGTTAGATGGATTGAGAGACTAGATTTCGAGGTAATTCGATCTTGATCGACGATTCATCGTGATGGTAACAAGACATATCGAGATATGAAGTGAGTTTACTACTTGGAAGGGATGTCGTGAAATTTATCTCAAAGTGTATGAACTGCCAGTTGGTTAAGGATGAGCAGAAGAAGCCGAGTGGATTGTTACATCTATTGGAAGTTCCTACATGGAAGTGGAAGCAAGTGTCAATGGATTTTATCGACGGATTACTTAGGAGATGGGTGGGAAATTATGTTATTTGGGTCATCATGGATCGTTTGACCAAAAGTGTAAGGTTTATTCCTGTCAGATAGACTAAGACGGCATCGAAGTTCGCTGATTTATGTCCTAAGTGGATAGTCATTTTCATGGAACTCTGAAGAGTATAGTTGTCAATTGATATCCATTGTTGGCCATTTGATTTTGGAAGAGTTTACAAGAGACATTAGGAACAGAGTTATGTATGAGTATTGTCTATCATCCCTAGACAGACAGCCAGACTAAGTGGGTTAATCTAGTTTTGGAAGATCTTTTTAGAGCTTGTGTGTTCGATTTTGGAGGATCGTGGGAAGATCATTTGCATTTAGTTGAGTTTGCCTATAGTAATAGTTACCAGCTGAGCAATGGAATGTTACTGTGTGAGGCATTGTATTATAGACTGTGTAATTCTCCATCTTGTTGGTTAGAGATTGGAGAGAAGTTGGCAGTTGGACCTGAGGTGATAAGAGAAACAACGGATAATATTGAGATCATTCGACAACAAACAAAAGCAACCCAAGATCGTCAGAAGAGATACATTGATAAGCGACGAAACGATTTAGAATTCTCGGTCAAAAATTTTGTATTCTTTAAGGTTTCTCCTTTATGGAGTATTGTTCATTTTGGAAGTAAAGGAAAGCTAGCACCAAGGTTTATTGGGTTGTTTTTTTATCGAGCGTATTAGGAAGCTCGCTTATAGTGGATCTACCTGAGAAGATGGCAAGTGTGCACAATGTGTTTCACGTATCATATCTATGGAATTTTGTGTATGACTCGAATATTGTGGTGTCTCCTGATCAGATTAAAAGTTTAGAGGTTGAAAGTGAAGTTTCTAGGCTTCATAACTCGCTTCGCGTCGTAGGGAGAAACACGAAACAACTTAGAAGGAATATTGTTAGGCTAGTCAAGGTACAATATGGCGGGGATGATGGTGATTACATGCGGGAAACATAAGAGAGTATGAGGTCGACCCATCCAGAACTCTTTGAGTGGTATGTCTCATATATCATATCTTACTTGTACCATTGTGTCTTGTGCTATTATAATTCTGCATGCTAGGGTAGGATTTTGGTCACATGGATTATTAGATGCTAGGTTGCATGGTAGATTGGCTACTCGTAGATGATAGGCATGCAGAATACATTGTTTGCTTGTGTTTGCTTGGAATTTCGAGGGCGAAATTCCTAAAGGGGGGAGAATGAAACTACTTGTATTTTACGTATTACAGGATCGAAAAATAAATATAATTAACTCCCTATTGGTCAAATCATTCTCATATTTTAATATGTTGTTCATGGGGACATGAGACATGTCCATGATTTTTTTACCAAACTTAATTTGAAACATTTTACCCTTTTAAATATTGTTTTAGCTATAAATTTTGGTAGGAAACGAATCAGGTGCTGAAATTGGTCTCAATGGATTGGAATGGTGGTTTGCAATTCCACAAATTGGTCACATTATAGATTTAGCTTAGCGGTTTAGGAGAAATCGTTGTTTTAAGATTCAGTTTTTGTTAGGCAGACTAATTGGCTGCCAATGGGATGATCAGAGAAGCCCATTAGGTTAATGTACTATAGCTATAAATAAAAAGGTTTGGGAAGAAAATTAAGGTTTCTCTCTTCATTCAAACATTTAGGCTTATGTCCGTGATTCTCTGGATTCGACCTATACCTTAATTACTCCATCCAATTCATTCTAATTCATCGTAGATTGCATTTAGAGGCTAGATCATCACTCAGGAAGATTAGATCACATCAAATTGCATCGATTTTGGGAGGTTTCATTACTTTTCAGATCTGATTTCACTAATTTTGCATCAAATCAAGGGTTAGGTGGGTGATAGATCTCTCTCACACGTAAACTACAAACTATATGGGTTAAATTGGGATTGATTCATATAATATATGCTAAATTCATCTTAGATCTGATCATATATGTTTAATTAAGATTTAGACATCTTAGCATTATAGAATTTAATCATGAAAACCAACAAGAATTTTGATTAATTATGTTCTTGAATATGTTTTGATCTAAATCATGTTAGGTCTATTGATTTATGATATGTGCATGTTTATATGATCAAGATTTGATGAATCGATTTTTTTATTGAATTGAATGCATTGCTTCAATTATTTGTTAGAATTGTGTGTCGTAGATCTTAGGTTTGAAGAACAAAGAAAATCGGAGGTTCAGGTGATTGGATTCAGACAAATCTTGGTAGAGGAGCTATGGAGGACGAATCGAGGAAACCCAAAAAATTTGGGTTCGAAATTCACTAACTGTATGGACCAGTACTAGTCCATGGCCGATGGACCGGTACTGGTCCATCACGGTGTGGTGGGTGATGTTAGATTTTGGGTCGTGGCACCGTGGTGGTAAAGCTAGGTTGCGTACAAATTTTCAAGAGATTTGGACGTGATTTGAGATGGTTCGGAGTTGATTGTTTGAGCACTGATCGATGGACTGACAGGAGAATTCATTGAAAAGGAGTTTGGACTCTGAGACGGACCAGCATGAAGTACTTTAAGATTAGATGAGGATAACTCAGTACTTAGTCATAAATCGGCTAAGTGTACGGGTAGGTACTAGTCCATATTTGATAGATCGGTACTAATCCATCTAATGAGATTATATGGTGCTTATTTTTGGTGAGCTTAGTTGCATGGTCTTCTAGGGGTTGCTGGTGAAGTTTGGTGATGATTGGACTTTAGATGATGTAAGTGCAACTCAAAGATGGATAGTGCTTCGATTGTGAACTCAACTTGGAGTGGTCAGAGTTGGATTGATGCGATACTGGTTATGGAATGATATACGATTTAGTACGATAATGGATTGACTCAAACGGAGTTGATCGTGGATGATAATGGAATTGGTTTGAGAAGTCCCTCAAACTAAAAGGTTGAAAGGCTTGAAAGTTTTGAAAGGAATCGTTGGTTATCAAATGTTCTAGTGGGCTCAAAGCAGGGGTATCGTAGGGATGCCCATAGGACCAGATGGATCATGTACCCTTGATCGAGCTCTGGGAATGATATAGTTGTCTCAGTCGGAGGCAAACATACATAAGACGGATGTACGGTAGTCTGACTAGAACCAGGATTTTTCCATTAGCCCTTGACAGATGTCAACGACAACATCCAATTAATCGATTATTGATGTTTTCAAGGCTTTAGTCGGTGATAGACAGGGTATTTATTGCTATGGATGTTATGGTTTATTATATGCTTTCTTCTCTAAAATCTTTGGATATGCTATCACCGTAGCTCGTCGAAGAATGTGGGATTAGAGGATGTTCTTTCCTAATTTGGAGTGGTATATGATAGATGATTGTCCCGCGCTATTCCTTTAGTTGTTGAAACAGACTAGGTAGTTTAACTATCTATATCCTATGTAACTATTGATTGTTATTTTGTCACTCACTAAGATGGTTTTCTGACTTAAGGTTTTATGTTCCCTCTTATTACCTTGGGCTTCTCTTCAATGTTGTTGGTGAGTAGATTGAGATAGTAGGTGACAAGTTTGTTGCCAATGATGCCATGCAATGAAAAGCTGGAGGCTAGCGTATTATTTTTCTATACTATATAGCACTTGTTGATTCCGCTGTATGTTGATGATTTTGAGACACTGAGTGATATGTAGTGAGGCTTGATGTACATATATTCATTTTCATGGATTTTTTGTTATGGTGACGCTGGGATGTTATGGAGATTTAATTTTCTGTTCAGTTTTTCATCACTACTATATCCTGTTGCATACTTTCTATTATATGTTATCCATGCACTGTGAGTTATATGACTGTTTTATTTCGAGTTGTTCTTCTGTAATGATCGTTCCCTATCGGCCTGACACCTCATTCATGGCACCTTTCCTTAATTCGATGCAGGAGATATGAGACAGTTTTCACATTTGTTATCAGAGCTTTGGTTATAAAAAAGAACTTGAGCACCATTGCGACATTTCCCTAATGTGGATTGATCATTCTCATTTTAGATTGGGAATGATTCGACGAACTTCGAGACATGCTGCTGGGGGTGAGCCTGCTATTGGAGGGGTAGGCAAGGGTAGCCAGTCGGGAGCTGCTACGATTGTACTTGATTATCCTACTATTTTTGAGGCCATGATGGAAGCAATCACGAAGAGGATGCCCACTCCATAAGCGACAGTAGATGGTGGTGTTCCTAAGCAGGCACATAAGGTGGTTGATTTCGCTAATCTCTGCAAGGACTATGCTTCTCTGAATGCCAAGCCATTTACTCGAACGAACTCAACTACTGAGAGTCAGATTTGATTGGATACGTTTGTTCGTATCTTTAGATATTTTAAAATTGACGATGCAACTAAAAGGAAACTTGCACTGAGGTAGTTGCAAGGACGAGCAATGGATTGGTGGAACTCCATTACCTTAGAGACTCTTGAAGATGATATTTATTGGGACCCGTTCCAAACCAGTTCGAGACAAAGTTTATTTTGATGGTCTAGAGATTGGTTCTTTTAAAGAAGTTTGTTGGTCTTAAGCAAGGAGGTAGACCTATGTTCGAGTATGCGGCTGAGTTCGAAGCTTTATCAAAGTAGGTTCGTTCGTAAATTGAGAATCCCTATTAGAAGAACGAGAAGTCTATATTGGGATTAGATGATTATCCTGGGAAATAAATGATCAACCATATTGATGATTCTTATGAGAAGCTAGTCGACAAGGCTTTAAGGAAGGAGTGTTTATTTCCACAAAAATTAGAGGTTGTGTTGAGAATAAGGAGGATTCGAGGCCACAACAGGGTAATGGTAATAAGGAAAAGTGGAACAGTGAAAGGAAATAGCAACAGCAGGGGAAAATGGACAGATGAAACCTAAGAGTGAGGTTACCTGCTACAACTATTAAGAGAAAGGTCATTTTTCTATGGATTATAAGAACCCTAAGTGGATAGGAAGTGACTTAATCGTGATAAGCTAGGCACATGAGGAAGAATTGTTCAGAACCACCCAAGGATAAGCAGACTGTGAGAGTATATGCTTTGGATGTTGTGCTGTCTTCCTTGAAGGGACCGAATGCTAGGAAGAAGGGAAAGAGTGTCATTGTGCAAGGTATGCTTTCTATCAGAGACGTTTCGGTTTGAGTTTTGTTTGATATTGGAGTATCGCATTCGCTTATTTGTAATGAGCTTGTTTGCAAGTTAGGTCTAGAAGCTGAGATTGTTGGTAGACCATTAGTTCTGACTAATCCAGTAGGAGGATCTTCTAGTCTTTGTATGATTTTTCGTGGTCTACTCTTATCAAGTAATTGTTTCTCTTTTGTTTGTGATTGATTTGTTTTGAACTTTGTCGGGTTTGGGATATTCTGTGCGTGGCTGGCTAAAGAGTATGCGGCTATTGCGGATTGCGAGAGGCTCGTGGTGACGATCGGGAATATGGAAGGGAGAATGATGGTGATACGCTGTTTACTAAAGGATGGTGTTCTGACCAGCTTTTTATATTTGCTTGTGATTCCATGGGAATGATTGTCATCAATGCCAATCGCTAGTGAGTTTTCGGATGTCTCTGAAGAAGTCAAAGGATTATTGCCACGTCGAGCGATTAAGCTTCAGATTGATTTGATAGATGGAGCCAGACCTATTGTTATGCCTCTTAGGCAGATGGTGCCTAAGAAACGACGAGAGTTAGAGGTGCAAGTGAACGATCTCTTGAGTAAAGGATTCATTCGGATGAGCATACCCAAATGGAGTGCACTAGTTGTGTTTGCGACCATGGCTGATAAATCGCTGAGGTTGTGTATGGATTATCGTGAGCTGAACAAGGGACAAAGAAGAACAAGTATCCATTGTCGAAAATAGACGACTTTTCCGATCAAATTCACGGAGCCAAGGTGTTTTCCTAAATGAATTTAGAAATGGGATTTCACCAACTGAGAGTGGCTAGGGATATTGTGTCGAAGACTACTTTTAGGACATCGTCTGGATTTTATGAGTGGCTAGCGATGTTTGGATTAACTAATGCGCCAGCATATTTTGTGGATCTTGTGAATCGAATTTTCAAAGATCGGTTGAATATGTTTTTGCTTGTATTTGTGGATGAAATACTAGTTTATTATAAGATTAAGGAGGAACAAAAGATGCACTTGAGGATTGTTTTGTAAATCATACGAAAAAATCAGTTGAGTGCTAAGTTTTTGAAGCATCCCTTATGGAAGGAAGAAGCTAGATTCTTGGGTCATGTCATGTCGGGATAACGAATAGTGGTGGATCCCGCTAAAGTGGCAGTAATACATAATTTGGATCGACCCAAGAGTGCAACGGATTTTAGGAGTTTCCTAGGTTTAGCTAAATACTATCGACGATTTATCAAGAATTTCTCGAAGATAGCAGCACTGTTAATCGAATTTACGAAGAAGAATTAGGTATTCATATGGAATGCAAAGTGTGAGCAATCTTTTTGATTTTTAAAGGAGAGATTGACGAGTGCTTTTACGTTGACTGTTCCGAGCGGGAATGAAGAGATGGTGGTATACATCGATGCATATGGCACTGGATTTGGAGCGGTGCTAATGAAAAAGGATATGATTTACGCGAGTCAACAACTTAAGTCGCACGAAAGGAATTACCTGACTCATGATTTGAAGTTAGTGGTGATAGAGTTTGCTTGGAAGATTTGGAGACATTATTCATTAGGAGTTAGATTTGAGTTATTTATGGGTCGTAAGTCATTGAAGTATCTTTTATCCCAAAAGGATTTGAATCTTCGGCACCAACAATGGTTGGAATTTTTAGCATCGTATAACTTCGGAATAGATTATACACCAGGTAAAGGTAACGTGGTGGTTGACGTACTAAGCAGATGACATGCGAGTTTAGGAGCCATGTTTTCGGAATGGAAGCATCTTGAGTATTTGGCCATATTTGATTTCAGACCTCATTGTGAGTTAGAGCCAGAGATGCTAGCAAGTTTATTGATTATATAGACTCTAATCGAACAGACTGGTGAAAGTCAAAAGCATGACACTAAATTTATGGAGATTATTTAGAGGTTAGAGATGAGAGTGGAACCCGAGGGGATTAAAGATTTCGAAGTCGATCGAGATGGCTCGCTTTGCAAGAATGGAAGACTAGTCATTCCTGATTTACATGGATTGAGAGATGAGGTTCCGAGGGAATGTCATCACTCTAGATTGAAAATTCATCATGGTGGTAAATATGTATTGAGATATGAAGCGATTTTACTACTAGAAAGGGATGAAAAGGGATGTCGGGAAATTTATCTCGAAGTGCATGAACTGTCAGTTGGTTAAGGCTGATCATAAGAAGCAAAGTGGATTGTCACTACCATTGGAAGTTCCTATGTGGAAATGGGAGCAAGTGTCGATGGATATTATCGATGGAACCTAGAACAAGGGTGGAAATGATGGTATTTAGGTCATCATGGATCGTTTGACTAAAATGCAAGTCTTATTCTGTCAGAATGACTAGGATGACATCGAAGTTAATTGATTTATATCTTAAGTGTATAGTTTGATTTCTTGGAATTTTGAAGAGTATAGTTAGCGATCGAATCCGATGTTAACCAGTGGATTTTGGAAGAGTTTGTAAGAGAAGATGACGGGTGTACATAATGTGTTTCATGTATTGTTTCTACAGAAGTTTGTGCATAACTCTAATGTTGTGGTATCTCTTGTTTTGATTGAAGATTTAACGGTCGACCCTGAAGTGTCTAGGCCTCGTAAGCCAATTCGCATCATAGAGAGTGACACGAAACAACTTAGAAGGAAGAATGTTAAGCTAGTCAAGGTACAATAGGGTGAGGACAATAATGATTGCACGTCGAAAATGAAAGAGGGCATGAGGTCGAACCATCCAGAACTCTTTGAGTGGTATATCTCATATATCGTATCTTACTTGTACCATTGTATCTTGCACTATAAGAGTTCTGCATGTTAGGGTAAGATTTTGTTTTGCATGGATTGTTGGATGCTAGGGTTCATGGTAGATTGGCTACTCGTGGATGGTGGGCATGCGGAATACCTTGTTTTCTTGGAATTTTGGGGGAAAGATGGCAAAAGGGGGAGGAAGAATGTAACGACCCGTGTTCTACGTATCGGAGGTTCATAAAATAAAAATATTTAATTCCCTATTGGTCAGATCATTCTCAGATTTTAATATGTTGTCCATAGGGATGTGAGACATTCCAATGATTTTTACCAAACTTAATTGTGATCAGTTTACCCTTATTAATATTGTTTAAGCTCTAACTTTTGGTAAGAATCGAATCAGGTGTTGAAATCAACGGTTTAGGAGAAATCACTTTATTAAGATTCAGTTTCTGTTAGGCAAACTAATTAGCTACTAATGGGATGATTAGAGAAGCCTATTAGGCTAATGAACTACAGTATAAATGGGGAGAGAATTAAGGATTCTCTCTCCATTGAAACATTTTACACATCAATATATTCATTAATTCAATTATATTATTTAAACTCAAGTTTTGTTTAAATCTACTTAAACTTAAAAACTTTGAGTCGTTTGGACAAATACATTCAAATTTGCCAGTTGTTTGATTTAATTGTTCAAACAGTACATGATTTTGTTTTCTTACAAAATAAATTCATTTATTTCATTCCATTCAAAATAAATTGGAGTTTTAAATATTACAATTTTAAACTTCAATCAAATTACTAATTTCAAACCTATAAAAATTTCAGGTTGTTACAGTTGGATTGAAGTGAAAAGTAATTTTTATTTTTATTTAAAAAATATTAGAATGTTTGGATTATATAAGACACACGATTGGATTAGGTTGATGGTTTGAAAATATGATTAGTTTGATATATATGTATTTAATTTGGATTGGATTAAAATGCTTTATTTCAAAGTTATATGCTTTTATATTATGCTTTAAGTTCTACCTTTACGTATCTTTGCAGTTAGTGAATATTTGGATTAGTCTTAGAGTCGTCAATATTTGAGTTAGTCAGTAACAACCAAGATTTTTAGGTACCTGGGATCAACAGACCATACTTTGTTTTGTAATTTTAAAGCTTGAGAAGATTAAGATACGAGTTCGGGATCTTAATTCGTATGATAATTTAAGGTGTAAAAATAAAGAATTTGTGATTTATATAATTGAGTGTATTAGAATAAATTAAATACATTTAGTATCGTATGATGGTTTAAGTGGATTTAAAGATGAAACTAAATAGACTGGAAAATCTTATGATAAGTGTTTAATGTTTCTCAAATCTGATAATTTTGGGAAAGCACAGATAAATAATATTTGGTGGGTTTAATAAATATTTGAAATATAAAATATCGATTAGCAATGAATATTAATGTGAAAATATATTTTCAATATTAATTATTAATTTATTACAACAAGATAACTAATAATTTGTGAATATCGTATTCGAAAAATGTAATTTGTTGAAAAATATAAAAATGTAAATATTGATGAAAATCAATATTTATGTGTCAAAATAATTTAATATGGTTATGTAAATAAATTGTGTCAAAACATTGTGTTTTTTGCAATTAAAAAATCTAAAGTGTAAATTTTGTATACATAAATGGCAAATATCCAAATTAGTTTTAAATGAGAATTGTGTGTCCAATTGTTAAAAATTATGTCGAAGTAATAAGGTTTGTGTAGATTTAAAATTTTAAAATGATAGAATTGTATGCTCAAAGGGTAAAATGTGTGTTTTTTGTAAAAATATGAATGTTGTGTGTGTCACACTAAAATGTTGTTAAAAGTTTAAAATTCATTTTAATGCATGTATGATTGTGTTTTGTAAATTAGATACAACATGGTTGTGTGTGAATAAGTTGTCTAAAATGTTAGAAATAATAAATTGGGTGATGTGTTGATAATTTGTTAAAATATAAAATGATTTGTGTGTTAGATATGCTTAACTTTGTGTATTTGGGTTTACTTACCATAATTTAGTACATTTGGACTTGATTAAGTTTAAATTAGCCCATAAATTAGATTTGAGAATTCTGGAAGGAGAGAAATGAAAACCACATAGTATTTCTTGCCCCCTTCTTCTTCTTTCAGAAAAGAGAAAACTACAGAAAAAATAGCTTCCTCTGCCCATTGATTTTCTAAACCTAATTTATTATCTATTTGAAAAAAAAAGAGTTTATAAGATCATTATACCTCATCAAAATTAAGTTTCAGCAAGGAATCAAATCAATAAGTTCTGGAAACGGAGAAGATGAGAAGGGTTACAATAGATTGTTTCATGCATGTCTTCAGTCCTCCCGCAGCTAGGTTCCCAATGTCTCAAGCTCCTTCCTTTCAAGGTGAGGGATCCTCCATGCTTTCTATTTGAATTTACGCATTTAATGATGATTCAATGTGTAATTTGCTGAAAAGGAAATCATTTAAAGTAATATTTGCTTTGTGTTTGAAGCTCAAACAAATTTGGCCGTATCTCTTACATTTCTTATCCAAATTCGATAATTTTAGATGTTCCGGAAAGCTTGGATTATGTACTAAAAGTTTATGCTTTGAGTTTTATGTAATCTCGAAGTTAGCTTGGTTAAAATTAAGCTTTCCGCTATTATCCGAAGACCAAAACAAATATTTTCTCTATGTTTGAAGCTGGAACGAATTTGGTCATATCTCTTACGTTTTTTTTACCAAATTGGTAATTTTTGATGTTCTGAAAAGCATAAAGTTTGTGTAACGCCCCATAATTAAATACACCACAATTACATAAGAAAGACAATAAATGAATATTAATTAAATATTTAGAATTAAGTAAAACCCACTTCACCGTAGCGTTCGTCTAGGAATTTTGGTTCAGATAGACAGCTCGTTTGCGCAAAACGGATGATGTACGAAGAAGTTATAAGACTATGAAGTTTAAATAGTATTTAAAATTCAAATAGGAAATTAAACGCAGTTGGAAACAGTAACTAGGAGACCCGCCCACAACTGGGTCGACCCATGTCTAAGAGGGGTCAACCTATAGGTCAACACAATAGGTGGGGGTTCGACCCACTTGCATGCATGCCGAATTCTGGGTTTTGTATTTAGATTGTTTTGTTTATTATATTCATTTGATGAGGCGTATGGCTAGATTTAAAAACCTAATATCTAACGTTTTGAGATTTTCCTGGTTAATCTATAAATAGTGTGACTAACTCTCATTTTTCCTACACACAAATTTTCTTCATTTCTCTCTTCCTCCAAACTATGTTCAAAATTTAATTAAGTAAAATGGGGAGATGCTGCTAGAAGATAGATTAAAAAAGGATTATTCTAGTTTCTCTACAACAATTACGTTCACAAAGACTATTTTTGAATACAACCTACATCTCTGTGAGTTCAAGTTACTTTTAGATCTGACAACTAAAAAGTATTATGACTGTAAATAGTTTTGGATCTTGAATAAACAGAACTTATAAGTTATTTCTTATATATGTTCTTCAACTGTTAATTTAATTTTAAAGTTAGTACATGTTCTTTTACTGTCAATTCAGTTCTACAGTTAATTTATGTTCATATACAAATCTATCTTCCTTACCCCCTTTTCTAGCTTTATTTATTTATAGTCTTTTATATGCCTATTTTATACCGTTAGAGTTTGATTCTGTTGTTCTATTTCTTTTTTCCTTTTATTTATGCTGAGCCTAGGCCACCGAGAGCCTAGGCCATTTCCATTTACTATTGCATATAATTGAAATAGTTGGAATAGTTGAAATGACAATAAAAAGGAGAAATTGGGGAATATTGTAACATAAGGACCCTTGACTGTAAATTTGGGAATTATAGTAAGAAGGCAAATATGCAAACATGTTAAATAAACTAGACTTAATTTAATATTAAGTAAAGAACATGTTATGGAAAATGTAAGTACCATATGTAATTAAAAGTAAAATGAGTTACTGTAATCTATATATATACATCTGGGCACATGCTTAATTTAGGGAACGGGTTGTACACAAAATAACATTTATAGAGAAATGCCATTTACAACCATGCTTATTAATGAACTTAAACCCGCTAAGTTAAACTTGATAATTAATAAGCTAAGAAGTCCCTCGTTTTTTTGTTGTATTGGGTTTTGGGGTCTCTTAAATCCTAGTTACTTTGGGGTACAAGCTTAGGGGATTCGGCTTATGTAGATTTGTGCGGAAACCATATCATTCAGTTTCCTTGTTGGTATTGGAGTAGAGGCCTCGCACTAGGTAGTGGTCAGGGCATGCTTTACTGATCTGGATAGTAAGAGGTTCAAAATGAGGAAGGTGGGTACTGGTGCGTTCTAGCGGAGTCATGAGCGTGCATGGGTCCAATTGGGGAAGATAAGATGCTGCGTCGCCAGTAAATAGGTCTATGTCCTATAAGTTGTTGGGTTAGGGAATGGTTCACCTTACTGCTGGGGCTGATGCAGGATATTTATGTAATAGGGAGCCAATCGCGTGGGTAGTAATTCGGGTAAAACCTAATCTTGATATACTAGTATTAGTGCAGAAAACTTAATCTTGGGATATAAATGAGAAGCATATTTGATCTACATTTCACCTTTTTATCTCATCTACTACGTACTTTCATATTTTAATGTACTTTCTCATCCAATATTATTAACCTGTCTTGAAACCGCTTATTTTGTGCTTATGCTAAAAATCACTGGAACTCGCCAGACTTAATGTCTGATCTATTTTGTTTTTCCTTCTCTCTTTTCTTTTCCCCTTCAGGTTCTCAGGGTGGTGTTTAGCAGTCATGATTTTCAGCTTGGATTCTTGGATTTCTGACTTTATATATTGCTTCGGCATTTGCTCTACTTTGATATGGCTATTAAAGAGGGATATGCTTTTAAAATTTTGTACTCAGATAGTTGGCTTCATGAGACTGTTGATTTTATCAATTGTTTTTGGTATTTGAGAAATATGATAAAATGGTGTTGTAATTAGAGTTTCGAAGTAATGCTTTTTATTTAATAATAAGAGTTAATTTTTCCACTGCAATTATTATTTTGTCTTGCAAAAAATTAGTTGTTGTATACTTGTTGCGCTTCATAGAACCTAACGCATCCTCATAGGAGTAACATTAGGGGATGTGGGGTGTCACACTCGGTATCAGAGCTAAAGGTTACAAGATTATAGAAAAAGTTTTGAAAAATGTTTTTAGAAGCATAGTATTTTCAATCTATTTTTGGAAAAACATATCCCCTCTAGCCATATAAATATTCCTTAGATTCTCTTTTCGAATCGTTGTTTCTTCTCTTTTCATCATGTCTGGGGCTCCTAATCTTCTTGAGGGCATTCCACTACCAACTTGGTTCTGAAGATATTTAGAAGCTACGGCACCTGTTGGAGCACAAGGAGATGCCCCACCCCCAGCTGCAGCTGCAGTAGCTTCACTTTCTCCTATAATCTGATAGTAAATTTAGGGTTATATATAGATCTAATCGAAACTCTAAATTATAACATTTTAACAAGTTAATAACATGGATCTATGCGATAACAATAAATTAAAACAGAATTGATTCATCAATTAGGGTTTGCACCTTTCAAATTGAATCCAGTTGAATTAGAACCAAGAAGAAGATGATGGAGTATCGAATCGAAAGCATATCAAGTGCCATGCCTCTATATGTATCCACTAGAACGATTTTATTAATTTCAATCGAATTGAAGTGAAAATGAAAAAGGGGTACTAGCCACCATTTTATTCTAGGTTTTGGATTAGTATATCATTGATTTTCTGGTTCGATCTTATATCACTAAGCCTAGGGTTCAAGCCCTAATTTTAAAGGAATATTTGTGTTCCTTTTAAACCAAAGTTTTGCTATCAAATAGGAACACTAATGAATAATTTTTCAATATCAAATAAAACATCAACATTTTGATATCTTATTTATCTATAATAAAATATCCTTTACAACGTTCTATTGTGTGACCCTATAGGTTATTACAATGTTGGCAATGATTTTAAATTGTATTTAAAATCATAAACAGTGATTGGCATCTAGTAATACGTCGTTGCTACCCAAGTTATAATAAGATCAACGATTCGATACAACCTTTTCTGTGACCAATGTATCAATGCAATGTAATCCTTTTGACCAATATATCCAGGATCAAACTCGAGGCATGGTACGTATCACCCTCTTTATAATTTAATCCGTTTATCTTGATCGATGAGTAGACTATTTAAAACAAATCAATATTTGAGCATGGCCATGCATTTCATATTCTCACTCAATCAAGAGGCCCACGGATATCACTACGAATATATCTTAGGGTTAAATTTCATCTAGATTATTCATAATTTTCATTCGATTCGAGATGTATCCAATAATCACTGTTATCGTCACTCTGTTACGAGTAACTTTAGATGATATCAAAACAAAAATATACTCAAATAAAATATTAATGATTTCAGGTCTGAGGACCGTTACATCACTTTCACTATAAGAATAACTTATGATACTGTTAATTATATTCCATGTAGTTATCTCACGGTGGGTCAGCCCAATATGCTATTCTCCAAAATGCATTTATATATTGACTTTAATATCACATATATTAATGATCAAGAGATGTGATCATCAGTCAATCAATATACTAGTCTCAATGCTTTATTGTTGTCCTATATAAACAATAAAACTCGACTAGGGACATTTAAGAATTATAGTACTTATCATATTATATAATCTCAAGTTCAAGTCTTACTCGAACTATATAATTCCGTATTATTATTCTAAGGACTTCTATTACATTAATATTTATATTACGTAGTAAATATAATATAATAGAATATTATTTTATTCCAAATAAAATAATAACAACAACATTGTTATATATCACATCAAATGGATTGCCTCTAGGGTATAAACTCTCAAAATCTCCCATTTACACTAGAGTCAATCATTTACGTATCGCATACTCATGAAACTAGTGCTACTATTAAACTTCTGCTGCGACAAAGTTTAATTCAGTAGGTCTACAACTTACAACTTTTGCAACTTTGTGAATATGTTCATTTTCTGTGTGAACAACTTCATAAGAATTATATTTCTTAAATATATGTATGGATCGGTAATGAGTTTAACGTTTTAGACCTAAGCAATAGCCACACTGTTATCGCAATGTATTTCATTGGATCAACAATGAATTAAGTTCAACTTAAGAACTTTTAATCCAAACATTTTCCTTGTTAGAATCAGTATTTATTTCTTGTTTTAAAACTAGCATTGTTTACAATAGTCAATGTGTTATCAAATAACATTAGAATTATTGTGTCACACGACTCACACCCACTCAATTTCTTGTCTATACAAAATTCAGTGGTATCTTGTGGTTTCTGATATATCTCGAATTCTATTTCATTCCCATCGTTATCTTAGAGATTAACTCTCGTTCAAAAGGATACCAAATCGAGCAATAAACATTTTATTCTTAGAGAATTTATATCCTCAAAATAGTTATTTGATTTAGGTCTGATCTTATCAGAGGAAGGACATTTAATAAACATCTTTACATCCCAAATCATCGTATTAGATACACTAGGACATTTCCTAGTTCAAATCTTATATGGCGTCTTCAAGACTATTTTAGTTGGACTAAATGCAATTTTTCTAAATTAATTTGTTGGAGGATCTATATGACTTATCATTAATCGTACTATATCTTATAAGGTGCGATTTTTCCTTTCACACACACCATTCTAATATGGTGTACTAGATGGAGAGAGTCGTGAAACAATTTCAAACTCATGTGAACAGTCATTAATTAAACGACTTAAATATTCTCTTTGATCCTTTTAGAGAGAAATTATTTTCTGTCAAAATTGGTTTCTAACTTCACTTTGAATTCTTTGAACTTTTCAAAGGATCGTGATATGTGTTTCATAAGATACACATATATATATATCTACTGACATCATCAGTAAATATGATGAAGTAATAAAATCTCCCTCTAGCTTATGTATTCATTGCTCCATATACATCATTTTTTATGGGGCACAATACTTATCACTTATTCATCGTGTCAAGTGAAAGGTGATTCAGTTATTTTGCCTAATAAACAAGATTAGTAGTCTTTATATAATTCAAAATCAAATGATCTCAAAATTCCATTATTATGGAGTTTTGATATACTTTCTTGTTTATATGGGCTAACTTGTAATGCTAAAGGTATGTTGGATTTAAATCACTAAATTTAATCCACTCATTACTAATGTCAAGTACATTATAGTTAAGGATTTACAAAGATCATTAACTATTTGTGAAATTCCATACGATATTTCATTTAAATAAAATGAATAACGATTGTCCTTTTATTACAAATGAAATTCAAACTTGTCTAAACAAGATCTATTATAACAATTATCTTAAGAGGAATTTCATTATAACAACTATTTTATTTATTTAATTAAGCCAGTATAATCAACGCGTATCAACTTCATATGGATAATCCAGCAACATTTGCTTCATTTCCAGTCGTAAGTCCACTTGCCCTTTTATTAAATTTCAACTTATTCTGCTATTTCTGTAAATCAACATACATTTATATGATTTATATCTAGTATCTAGTACTAGAAATTTATAAATAGATTATTATAACATTTACATCTTACTCAGTTGTAGTCATGCTTTAACTTTTATTTTAGATCCTCTATATTTGTTAGAACAACTACGTTTTAATTTTGTTTGAGGACATTCCTCAAATTTCAATGTTAGTCAAGAAATTTGAATTAATTCTATTTATCCTTCACAAGAACAAATATAAATTATCAGAGTTATCTGTTATTTAATATCTACGGCGGATAATAAATATTAACTGATTCTATTATATTTATTAAATGTAAATACAAAAATTTTGACGATCAAACTTTATATTTATATTAATATATAATTTAAACTAAAATATGCTCCCACTCAAATTAACATCCCTTTGTTTATATATATACATATATTAGTGTGTATATATATATATAATGGTCTTTCAAGATCCATATCTAGTCGTGCCTTGACCCAGCTTTAGCTAAACCCAAAACACAACCTTTTAGGTAGACATCCTATGTCAATTATATCGTATATAATTCTTGGATCGCATGATGAACATTTTGTTCAGTATTATTCATTTTCTCAAAACACAGAATAATTCATGCTATTGTCTTTAAGGCCATAAATACTATTATGCAGCCTTAGTTAAGTCAGACCCAATAATACAGTCGAAGCACCACAATTACTTCTACCGCATATAACCAAAATAAAAGGTGCACAACACTTTGGTGTTAATTACATCCAATGAGATTGGTCAGTGATGGGTGTACTATTGGAAGACTTCACCATGACTTAATATAACAAAATTTGTTTTAAAGGGAATTTTTAATTCGTAGTGTGAAACAATATTAGAGTTATTTACATATATCAAAAATATATGTATTTTATATTTATAATATAAATTAGATTTAAATAATATATGTATAAATATGTATACACATTATATATATTTAAATTCACAATATATATGAATCTTGCCTATATATCCTTTTGAACATTTCAAAATAACGGTAATCAAAATTCAAAATTTTGTATACCAAATCATATATATAAACTTATAAGTTGTATTTATAAATTACTTGTAGTGGACTGAGTGGGAATATTATATACATATGCATGAATAAGCAAGTGAACATTACCCAGTGTTACAAGGAATATAGATTCATATCATATATAATATTTATATCCGGCCATTTAACTATTTACATAATGTCATACATAATATTCAAAACTGTAAATAATATTTATGCAGGGTCAGACCCTATTGCATAATTATGTATCAAGTTAATGTAGACTAACTTATGCTAGTTTATTTACAATATCATACATATCAGTAAACATTACCAACATCGGACAACTTTGGACATTAGCTTATACATTGTATAACAGCTTATACATTTATAAAATATTACAGTTTTGGACAACTGCTAATATAAATATATAAACATGTATAAATTTGCATTTAGGACTAATTGTATCTTTACATACAGTTTAAAATTCCTACAACATACAAAATCTTATATTACAATATATAACTAATCAACCACTATACAAACATATTTGTATAGTGTTCCCACTTATGCAATCATAATGCCAATGTTTCAAATCCATGCTTGCTTCAGCAACTCCTTTGCCATTTCACTACATGCTCATCGACTTTCACATATAAGCTCAGTCAAACTGATTCATGCTTCATGAATAAATCTGCAAGTACTTATCAGTATAAGTATATGCAGATAAAATACTCACTCAAAGTTAAACATAGTATTAATTAGACAATACATATATGTACATATATATCATATATATATATATATATTGCATGCTTTTACATAGGTGTTGGGTGTTAATTGCTGGAGAGGTCAATGCCATGGTATATTTATACAAATTGATTTAAAACAAATTTTAATATCAATTTTATAACCTATACATTTACCTAATACTTGGAAGTTTACAATACAAACTATATATATGTATAGTCTGTTATTAAAACTTTATATGTATCATCAGTTTTACTAATAAATATAATATATATACTCCAGTCCAAATAACACGAATTTGTATTTGTACATGAAAAACAGATATAAAATTAACTAAAAGTCCAGATTCATATATACATTATATGTAATATGTACACATGTTATTGCCTGACATGATTATAATTTTGCAATTCTATAAGTATCAAAATAATGTGATTATAAGTCAAAACACACAATACATGGATGCATCAATATGTATCTAGTTAGTATAGTGATATTGCTTCTGAATTAGTACAGTTATAATTAACTGACAAAGGCTTATATATGAACAATTAAATTGTATGATCAAATCATCTAATATATCTATATATATTCTAGTCTATTTTTCAATTGAAAAATATGGTATGTGATAAGACTCAAATTTATACACACACACACACATATATATATATATATATATACATATATATATAATATAATGAAAGAATCATTTTCTACAAATCTTTATTTGATCATTCAGTGGGTAACAGCAATTCAACCCAAAATATGTCTATATATTTTGGTTAATTATGTCCAATAGACGTTTTGAAAAACTAGGTTTCATAGTGACATAAAATGCTCAGTCTACAATATACATAACATTAATAAGATAAATTATTAAACATATAACATTTTATATGTCATGGCTCTCAAAAGACAGATTTGCAGACCTATATAATTATGGATAATACAATGCACGTGCAATCACACTTAACAGTAGTGTATGTTTAGATATTACAGGTCAATTAGACTATATAAATATACAATGTTACTGAAACTACTTTCAATACTTTTTATTTATATTTATGTATACATGAGATTCATGTATCAATGTATCAATTACAATACAAAACATCCATATATTGATCTATCTTATAAATAAAGGTATGTATATAAATCACAGAAAATTTTCTTACATGTATATATTCACAAACAAGTTTAAAGTAAACAACTGTAATGTTATTCTAAACTAGTAAAATCTGATAACCATGGATGTTTTTTGGGTTTATGTATAGATTACATGATAACAAAACAACCCAAAGTTATTCAAATAGAACCAATCTATCACAAATTAACAAAACAGGATGATTTATGATATGAATACAGATTCAAGTTTTAATGAATTGATTCAACTTGGTCCAATCATACGATTAATAAAAGGATAACTGCTCTGGTAACAATAAAATAGGGTCATTATTGATTTATCAGATGTAAACCAAAATAAGATTCAAACATATATGAATATACATGTACACTGTTTACATTAAGGTGATATATGATAAATCAATATATATCAAAATGAATCGAATATAACCATTCATCATGTCAAACATATATAATTAAATTTGATTATAATCAGAGGATAATTCAATAATTAGTGAAACCCGCTTAACTTAGCATAATGGACTATTTCAAACAATACAACCAATACTGAATTGATATTTAATCTGGAGCATATCCAAAAATACTTCAAACATGCCTAATAAAAGCAAGTCTTTTAAAAGGCATTATGAAATAAGTTATATGTCAATCCGTTTTATATCATCATCACTAAAACAAACACAATTCGATCAGCATCAATATGATATAAAAGAGAATACTGATGGTTATATAACAAGATTTCTGAAATCTGTTAGACTTTGTATATTAATTTGTTGAAAAATAAGATCCAAATGAATTTATTTCTAAACATTTTATACAATATAAAGGGTTTTTTTCATACAACCAGTTTATCGACATAAACTTTAGCATTTTAACAAATTGATACTTGTTTTGAATATGAATTGAATTAACAAAATTAACCCATAAGTATAATCAATCCCAAATTACAATTTGAAAAATTAAATTCATTGATTTCTAAACCAAAACATAAACTGTTATGATTGCCTTTAACAACATGAGTTTCAATTCGAAACAAACCCAAAATTTTATCCTTATCATTATAATTAATCCATTTTATTGGATTAAAAGAGTACAAATTAGAGTCAAAATTGATATCCAATATCAAATTACAAATGGTTTTTCGAATTTACATCAAACATGAATTTTTGTTCTGCAGGAAACAGATTTAACTCAGAACTAAATTATGTTTTAAATTTCTTATTAATACATATCTATGTTCACAACACTTAATATATATTATAGTATGCTTTAAATAAACAGATCAGAACATGTTTCAGATATAAATCTGTATTTGGATATGTTTTAATTGTGAAAGATTCCGTAATTCGAATTAATATCCAATATCAATTCGTATCTAAATGAAATTGTTTTTCATTTCAAAATGAACCAGTACAGTAATTCAAACCAATCATTTCAGTATTAACATATTTCTATAAAATAGACATGCTCTCGATCGAATAATAAATCAATCACGAATAAACCAAAGTCAAAGTTCAGTTTATCATAACTCGCAAACCAAAAGCTTTGATACCATTGATAGTAAATTTAGGGTTATATATAGATCTAATCGAAACCCTAACTTATAAAATTTTAACAAATTAATAACATGGATCTATGCGATAACAAATAATTAAAACAGAATTGATTCATCAATTAGGGTTCGTACCTTCGAATTGAATCCAAATGAATTCGAACCAAATTGAAGATGATGGAGTATTGAATCAAAATAATATCAAGTGCCATGCCTCTATATGTATCCACTAGAACGGTTTTCTTAATTTCAATCGAATTGAAAGAAAACGAAAATGAGGTACTAGCCGCCATTTTATTCTAGATTTTGGATTAGTATATCATTGACTTTTCTGGTTCGATCTTATATCACTAAGCCTAGGGTCCAAGCCGTAATTTTAAAGGAATATTTGTGTTCCTTTTAAACCAAAGTTTTGCAATCAAATGGGAACCCTAATGAATATTTTTTCAATATCAAATAAAATAACAACATTTTGATATTTTATTTATCTAAAATAAAATTTCCTTTACAACGTTCTATTGTGTGACCCTATAAATTATTACAACATTGGAAATGATTTTAAATAATATTTAAAATCATAAACAGTGATTGGCATCTAGTGATACGTCACTGCTACCCAAGTTATAATTTGATCAACGATTCAATACAACCTCTCAGTGACCAGTGTATCAATGTAATATAATCCTTTTAACCAATATGTCCAGGATTAAACTAGAGGCATGGATCGTATCATCCTCTTTATTATTTAATCTATTTATCTTGATCGATGAGTAGATTGTTTAAAACAAATCAATATTTGAGCACGGCCATGCATTTCACAGTCTCACTCATTCAAGAGGCCCATGGATATCACTACGAATATATCGTAGGGTTAAATTCCATCTAGATCATTGATAATTTTCATTCTATTTGAGATGTATCCAATAATCACCGTTTTTGTTACTCTGTTACGAGTAATTTTAGATGATATCAAAATACAAATATCCTCGAATTAAATTATAATGATTTCAGGTCTGAGGACCATTATATCACTGTCACTATGAGAATAACTTATGATATTGTTACTTATATTCCATGTAGTTATCTCATGGTGGGTCAGCCCAATATGATATTCTCCAATACGTATTTATATCTTGACTTTAATATCATGTATATTAATGGTCAATGAGATGTGATCATCAGTCAATCAATATACTAGTCTCAATGCTTTATTGTTGTCCTATATAAACAATAAAACTCGACTAGGGGCATTTAAGAATTATAATACTTATCATATTATATAATCTCAAGTTCAAGTCTTACTTTAACTATATAATTCTGTATTATTATTCTAAGGACTTCTATTATATTAATATTTATATTACGCAGTAAATATAATATAATAGAACATTATTTTATTCCAAAAAAAATAATAACAACAACATTGTTATCTATCACATCAAATGGATTGCCTTTAGGGCATAAACTCTAACATAATCAACTTTTATAAACTTTGTAAGGACTTCTGGGCGATGGAAGGATAATCATTTTGTGGTACTAAGAATTTTGTTGAGCCATGCAATTGGGTTAGAGAAATGAAGAATGTGTTTAATCTTTTTGAGCTTGACGATAGGAGAATGATACAGTTGGCTGCTTGGCAACTGAACGAAGAAGCTTCATACTAGTGGAAGGTGAAACAGGCGGGACAGCTAGTAGCTACGATGATTTCAGAAAGAGCTTGAGATGAAATTCTTATCTCAGGCAGAGAAAGGAATGTAAACGGAGAAATTTTTGGGGTTGAAACAAGGAAGTATGTTAGTAAAGGAATATGTTAACAAGTTTATCATCTAGCAAGATTCTGTTTGGACTTGGTGAACACTCCCCATAAGTAGGCTCTTAGATTCACGAGAGGGTTGAATCCACCTCTCCAAGGACTAGCATTGTCATATATCCCGATTGGGGTGACTTTCGAGAGGCTTGTTGACATGACTTTGCTGCACGAGGATGGTAAAGAGGAGAAGAAGGAAGTCAAGACTGAGGAAGCACAACCCAAGGTTGAGAAAAAGAAATGGTAACCCAAGAAAGGAGCATAAAAGAAAGGAGGAAAGCTTGATAAGGCCTAGATGAGGATAGAGATTAAGTTCCATGGCTGCGGAGCTTTAAGACATTTTGTGAAAGATTGTAGGAAGGCGAAGAAGGCTTGTTTCACTTGTGGTCAACTTGGACATTTCACTAAGCAATGCCTTAATAAGCAAGGACAAGAGGCAAGATCATTTGGGGGAGAAGTGCATGCTCTTGAGCCTAGTGGACCAGATTGAGGTAGGAAAGTCACTGACAAAGGTATGATTTCCCTTTTTGACTATTCTATTAGGACTCACTTTGATTCTGGTGCTTATCATTCATTTATATCAAATTTTTTGGTAGATAGTTTGCTAGATACTAGTATTGTTTCTGATCCCGCTGTAGTCCCAAACCCCATAGGAGGTATGGCTCATCTTTCTATGATATGTGGGGGTTTGAGAATTTGGGCTTCGAGTTTGAATACCCTGCGTATGTTCTTGGCTTTATGGGTTATGGGTTGGTTCTAGGAATGGATTGGCTAACCATGTGTGGTGCCATTCTAAACTATGAGAGGAGAGTTGTTAGGCTTCTGACATGCCAAGTGTGAACTCTCGAGATTCCGTGTGACCCGCAAGGGTCAATTATGCTCAGTTCCTAGACCGCTTGATGTTTTTGTAGATAATCTTCGATCAGTGCCCATAGTCAGAGATTATCCGTACGTGTTTGATGAGGTTAGATGATTATCTCCGAGGTGTGAGATAGGCTTCCGAATTTACTTGGCAGAGAATGCGAAGCTATTCGCTTTAACAGTGCGTCACATGTCTCTTAGGGAAAGTTGGAAGCTCAACAATCAAGTAGAGAATCTATTCGAGAAGGGATTCATTAGACGGAGCATATCAGAGTGAGGAGCTCCAGTCGTCTTTGCGACCAAGGCAAGCGGCTCACTTCAGCTATGCATGGACTATAGGGAGTTGAATATGCTAACCAAGAATAATAGGCACCCACTTCTAAGGATTGACAACTTGTTTGATCTGCTAGTAGGCGCATGGTTTTTCTCACAATTGGATTTGGCCACGGGATTTCATCAGTTGAGGGTGGTAGAGGATAATACTGATACGACTGCTTTCAGAACTCCAACCGATTTATTTGAGCGGCTGGTCATGCCTTTTGGGCTGACTAATGCACCCGTATATTTTATGGACATAATGAGTTGAGTGTTTAGAGAGTTTCTGAACAAGTTTGTGGTGGTCTTCGTGGATGATATTTTGATATTCTCAAGAAATAAGGAAGAACATGTCGTACACTTAGGAGAGGTTCTGCGCACTCTCAGATCGCATCAGCTCAATGCAAAATTTTCTAAGTGTCACTTTTGGAGAAAGGAAGTAAGGTTCCTAGGGCATGTAGTCTCTAAGGATAGGATATCGGCGGACCCCGCTAAAGTTGTCGCAGTTCAAGATTGGAAGGCTCCTAAGAATGCGAAGGTGGAAAGGAGTTTTCTAGGGTTGGCTGGTTATTATTGGAAATTCATTAAGGACATTGAAAGGATATCAGTCCTGCTCACCCAACTGACGAAGAAGAACTTGGCCTTTATTTGGAGCATTGATTGCGAGGATGATTTTCAGAGATTGAACCGGGCTCTGACATCAGCCCCTGTTCTGACTCTTCCCGATGGAAGTAAGGTGTTTACAGTCTACGCAGATGCTTGTGGCACAGGGTTAGGTGTCGTGTTAATGCAAGAAGGTAGGGTAATACGCTATGGTAGTAGACAGTTGAGAGTTCACGAAAAGAACTACCATACCCATTACCTAGAGGTTGTTGTTATAGTGTTCGCACTTAAGTCTTGGCGACATTACCTACTTGAAGAGAGATTTGAGCTATACAAAGATCACAAGTCGCTCAAATATTTGTTCTTACATAAGGATCTCAATTCAAGGCAACAATGATGGATGGAGTTCCTAGCGTCTTACGACTTTGAGATAGCATATACCCCAGGCAAGGGCGATGTAGTGGCAGACGCATTGAGTAGACAGAGGATGACCTTGAGTCCTTTATTCGTAGAGAAGCAGAGCTTAGAGTTTATATCGACCTTTGATTTTGGGCCATCTACGGATCTTAATTACGCCTGGTTTGTTGGCAACGTTGATGGTACAGCCTACTCTTATGGAGCGTATCAGATCCACACAGAGAGAGGACCAACATATAGCATACATCTTGGATAAGCTTAGTGGAGGAGAAACCGGTAGTCACCTAAGTAGATATTCTTTAAACGAGAAAGGGTGGCTACGACGATACAGAAGGCTTTGTGTTCCTTGAGCTAGAGATTTGCTGAAGATAGTCCTGGAGGAGGCTCATCACTCTCGGATGATTATCCATTCATACGTTGACAAGATGTACCGAGATATGAAGAGAGTTTTCCATTGGACTGGTTTGAAGAAGGACGTGGCAGAGTTTGTGGCCTGATGTTTGACTTGCCGACGAGTGAAGGTTGAACAAAGGAAACCTGGCGGATTACTTCAGCCCTTGGATGTCCCACAATGGAAGTAACAGAGCTTCTCTATGGACTTCATTTATGGACTGCCCAGATAAAGGAAAGGCAATAATTGTAGTAGAAAAAATTGCTAAGAGCGCTCACTTTATTCCCATCAAGAGCAATAGGATAGTAGCTTGGCTAGCATCAGTATAGAGATAGTCCGACTTCATGTGGTAGCTTCCAGTATAGTAAGTGACCGTGACCCCATCATCATGAGTGAGTTTTGGAAGAGCTTGCAAGAAGCACTAGGTACACAGTTACGATTGAGCACAACATACCACCATCAAACCGATGGACATACTGTGAAGGTCAATAGGGTACTTAAGGATTTACTAAGACTGTGCATCCTTGACTTCGGAGGGACTTGGGAGGAGCATCACCCTTGGTTGAGTTTGCCTACAATAATTGTTAGCAGTCAAGTATAGGCATGGCACCCTTCGAGGCACTTTAGGAATGACCTTATAGATCATTGACATGTTAGTGGGAGTCTACGGACAGACTTCTACTTGGACCTAAGGTGATTCGAGAGACTTCTGAGAAGATTGATCATATTCGCTGATGAATGGAAGCAGCCCAAGACAAGCAAAAGTCATATGCCGATAAAAGGGGGACTGATTTGGAATTTGAGGTAGGAGACATGGTCTTCATCAAGGTATCACCTCTTAGGAATGTTGTTCACTTTGTCTCAGTAAGGAAGTTGGCACCAAGGTTCGTAGGACCTTTCCCATAGTTGAGAGGATAGGTTAGATGGTCTATAGGATTAGACTACCAAAGAGGCTGGCAGGAGTTCACGACATGTTCCATGTTTCCCATTTAATGAAATGTCTACATGATACGGCAAAGGAAGTGGAGCCGAGCACATTTGAGGATGTTGAGGTAGAGAAAGAGGCGTAAGTTACGAAAGTTCCAACCACATTCTTGGATTGGAGGTTAGGAAAATACGCAATAAGGAGATCAGATTAGTGAAGATAAAGTGGGGAGAAGACCGTGACGATGCGACAGGGGAACCCGAAGGCAAGATTTGTGCTTCTTACAATTTTCTTTTTGAGAGTACATTCTATATTTCATTTCCAAGTTTTTGAATTCACATTTGTCTCTATCATTCGAGTACATCTATTCGATCGTTCGAATATTCGATCCTTAGGTAGAAACCAATGGACGAAAACATGTGTTTGAGACATGTTATGATTGATCATTGCAAGTGGATGCAAGTGTTTGCTGGTGGTTGCCAGTGGACGCATATACACACACATTAGGCACTAGATCGGCTCAAGCGCTTACATATTGCATATGGATGTGTGCATATTTTAAAGTTTCAATGGATGAAAATGATTGAATCATCACATGGATATTGCATTTTGGTGAATGTATATGCATACATATATAAATTATATGTTATATTAGGATTCTTTTGCATACATGACACAGACATATATTGCATTAAGAAGGTCAACTGAATCAGTCGACCGCCTGAATATCGCATTAGTGTGGGAACATACGCGCACAACCCCATTGCATATGTTCATACAAGAAATAGAAATTCTTAAGAACAATGGATGCCAATGGTTGGTGGATGAGTAGATGGTTGTTAAAATAACAACATTCTTATTAACTTGGAGATATCGGGGACAAAATCCTTTAAGTAGGGAAGAATGTAACACCCCATAACTAAATACACCATAATTACATAAGAAAGATAATAAAATGAATATTGATTAATTAAATATTTAGAATTAAGTAACTCGACTATACCATTGCATTGGTCTCAGAATTTTGGTTCAGATAGACCCATGGTTTGCATAAAACGGATAATATATGAGGAAGTTATAAGCCTATGAAGTTTAAACAGTATTTAAAATTCAAACAGGAAATTAGATTCAGCAAGCAACGGTAACTGGGCGACCCGCCCACAACTGGGTTTACCCATGTCTAAGGGGATCGACCCATGGGTCAACACAGTAGGTAGGATGTTGACCCACCTGCATGCAGGCCGATTTCTGGGTTCTATATATAGACTATTTTTTTTATTATATTCATCAGTTGAGGCGTATGGTTAGATTTAAAAACCTAATATCTAACGGTTTGACATTGTCCTAGTTAATTTATAAATAGATTGGCTATCCCTCATTTTTCCTACACACAAATTTTCTTCATTTCTATCTTCCTCCAAACTATGTTCTAAAATTAATTAAGAGAAATGGGGAGATGCTGCTAAAAGATAGATTAAAACAGGTTACTTAAGTTTCTCTACAACAATTACTTTCTCAAAGACTATTTCTGAATACAGCCTTTATCTCTGTGAGTTCAGGTTATTTTTAGATCTGACATCTAAAAAGTATTATGATTGTACATTGTTTTTGTTGGAGAACGGATTTTTGATGACAACAGCCTTGTTTCAATATTAATTGATTATAAAATATATATAGTATAGTAACACTTTTATCTAGAATATACACACACACACATACATATGCAGGATTTATATACAGGAATTATTACTGAAGACTGTATAGCTTAAAGATATTAGAGATTCAGAATTCAGATATGATTTAAGACTCATGAGTATTCAAGATTTCAAGAGTTCAAGAGTTCAAGACAAATATAATAATAGTCTACTTTATGTAAGACTCTAAATAGTACTCCAGGTTCAAATTCAAATTCTGTTTTTTCAATTTCTGATTTCAAATTCTACTTTCAAATTCTATCTTCAACCTCTATCTTCTCTACTTTACTTTCTATTTTAATTTCTATTTTACTTTCTATTTTACTTTCTATTTTACTTTGATTTTAAACTTAAGTTTTATAAGTTTATACTTTATAAGTTTTATATATTTATACTTTATATACTTTATATTTACAAGTTTTAAATTCTATAATTTTATAACTATGTTTATATAGTTTATATTTATGCTTTAATATGATTTTATACTTTATAATATTCATTTATAAAACTATGTTTTAATTCAACAATTTCCAGAATTATATATATCAAAATACTTGAAAAATGCCCAAAAATCAATTTTGAACAAGGATATGTCGACAACTCGACATACATATATGTCTATGTCGACGTATAACTGTCATTTTTTCAAAATTGAAAGGAAGCGTCTTTTTACTATTTGTGACACTCCAGAAACGTTGCAGTCTTTCAAATCTCATAAATAGGGGCTGATTTCGAAATTTTTCATCATTCTTCTTCTCCATCTTCATCCTCTTTCTTTAATCATTATACTTTCTTATTTTTACGATTTTTACACCTATACTTTGCCGAATTCAATTCTATTTACATAAAACATCTTCTCTTCTCAGTCTCTACTCATTACACTCTGAATCGAAGTTCTATTGAAGAGTTATAGGGCTATTGTAATCTTTTGGGAAGTGTTTGAGTAACCGGTGTGACCCTTGTAGCCGTGAAATCAAGGAGGTTGGAATCGGTGTTACTCTTGTAGCCGTGAAATCAACGAGAGAATACTTGATCAAGTGTGTAGAATCAGTGTTACCCTTGTAGCCGTGAAATTAATGATAGATTTGTAATTAGATATTGATATAATAATAAAACTCTGCGCAACCCAGCGTTGCGTGGGACTGGACGTAGGAGCAATTCCGAACCAACATAAAATCCGATGTGTTCTTTCCTTTTATGCATTTTATTTTTGTTTATCTTTGTGTTTGTGTTTGATTCTGTGTTTGTGATTGTTTTCGTGGTGTTTGATTCATACAGTAGATCATATAAGTTTAAGATTTTGTTTACATTCTCAAAAACACTATTCACCCCACTCTAGCGTTAGTTTTGCCTTAACGATCCATTCTGCAATCCCTAACAATTGGTATCAGAGCAAGGTCTTTCAAAACGTTCATAATCTGATTTTTGAAAATTTTTAAATGGCAAATTTTGAAATATCTGTTAACACTAGTGCCAATTTATGCATTGTACCAATATTGAAAGAGTTTGCATATAATCGTGTTGAAAAGTCATGTAATCTACTGAAATATTGTTCAATACATGAAAAGATGTGTTTTATGGCTTTGGAAAATTCAAAAGTTAAAAGATGGGTGAAGTGGTTGTTGGTAATTCAAATCCTGAAAATGGTGGCTATTGAAAATTCAAATTTTGAAAACGTGGTTGCTGAAAATTCAAACTCCAAACTGGTATATTACATGGCTGTTGAGAATTCAAATTCTGAAAAGCAATTGGCGGACATTAAAAAGGACAAATGGATACTGGATTGTGGCTGTTCGAGACATATGATGGGAAATTCTTAAGAACAATGGATGCCAATGGTTGGTGGAATGGTGAACTTTGGAGATAACTCTACAGGATACATTATTAAGATTGACTATGTCGGTAATTCTGAAACTCTACTATTTCTGATGTTTTATCAGTTAGGAATCTAAAACACAACTTGCTAAGTATAAGTCAACTTTGCGATAAGGGTTATAAAATAAACTTTGAAAAGGATAAATGTTGTATAGAAGATGGGAATTCAAAAGTAATATTCGAAGGAGATAGAAGAAAAATATCTATATATCGAGTATGAAAATCTCCAGTGATAATTTATGTCTTATGGCCAATGCAAGTGACCCCTGGATCTGGCATAAGAGATTTGGTCATATAAATTTCAAACACTTATCTAGGATTTCTAACTAGATTCAATTAAAGGGTTACCCAAAATGAAATTTAAGGTTAATAACTTATGTGACGCTTGTCAATTCAGAAAATTAAAGAGAAGTTCATTTAAATCAAAAGAGGAAATTACTACCTAAAAACCATTAGAATATATTCACGTGGATTTATTTAGTCTATCTCAAATTCAATCGATAAATCATAATAGGTATGTTTACATAATAGTCGATGATTTTTCTAGATTTACTTGGACTTTGTTTCTTAAAAATAAAAGTGATGCTTTTGATCAATTTAAAACTTTTTATAAAAGGATTCAAAATTTATTATCACTAAAAATTAAAACAATACATAGTGACCAAGGCGGAGAGTTCGACAATGCAAATTTTGAAAAATATTGTAATAAAAAGGGAATAACCCATAATTTTTCTATTCCTAGAACCCTTTAACAAAATGGAGTAGTTGAATGTAAAAATAAGACGATACAGGAGTGTGCGAGAACTATGTTATCTGATAGTAATTTACTAAGAAATTTTTGGGCTGAGGCAGTTGCAACAGCATGCTATATTTTAAATAGAATATCAATTAGACCTTTAACTCATAAACCCCTTATGAACTTTTGTATAATAAGAAACCAAAAGTATCTTATTTTAAAATATTTGAAAGTAAATGTTTATACTTAATACTAAAGAAAATTTAGATAAATTTGAGTCGAAATCTGATAAAGGAATATTTATCGAATATTCAAAAAGGAGTAAAGCATATACAGTTTTCAATACTATAACCAATACAATAAAAGAGACCTTAAACAAAGAAGATGAATGTGAAAATGAGATTAATGAAATAAATCATGAAGATAATCAACCAAATAAATGAATTAGATTACTTAGAGACCATCCCGTAGAAAATATTTTAGGAGATATTGAATCCGTTGTTAGAACACGGGTTTATAAATAAAATAATATGAGTAATACTTCATTTATTTCAACTATTGAACCTAGGAATCCAAAGGAAGCATCTTCCGATGATTCATGGATACTTGCAATGCAATAAGAACTGAATCAGATTACTAGGAATGATGTATGGGAACTTGTTCCTAGACCAAAGGATAAGACAATAATAGGAGCTAAATGGGTTAATAAAAACAAAATGAATGAACACGGTGAGGTTTTAAGAAATAAGGCACGTCTAGTAGACAAGGTTATACTCAAGAAGAAGGAATTAATTACGATGAAACTTTTGCCACATAGCAAGATTAGAAGCCACAAGGATTCTACTAGCCTTTGCAAACCATAATAATTTCAAATTATATCAAATGGATGTCAAAATTGCTTTTCTAAATAGATTTGTTAAAGAAGACGTATATGTAGAGCAACCACCTCTATTTGAAGACGAAAAATTACCAAATCATGTATATAAGTTAAAGAAAGCGTTATATGAATCAAAACAGGCCCCTAGGGCTTGGTATGATTGATTAAGAAATTATTTGTTACAATCCAATTTTGAAATAGGAAAACTAGATAATACCTTGTTTACTAAGAAAAATAGTAAAGATATACAATTAGTACAAATATATGTTGATGATATAATTTTTGGATCAACAAACGATAAGATGAATAAAGAATTTTCAGATATTATGACCCAAGAATTCGAGATGAGTCATATGGGAGAGATAACATTCTTTTTAGGTTTACAAATTTGTCAATTAAAGAGTGGAATATTTATAAATCAAGAAAAATATCCAACAGATCTAATTAATAAATATAATCTAACAACAACTAATGGGAGACCAACACCGATGGCGACTAATATAGCATTATGTAAAGATGATAACCCTAAAAACGTTGATCAAAAACTATATAGAGAAATGATAGGATCATTACTATATATAACCGCTAGTAGACCAGATATAATGCATAGTGTATGTCTCTGTGCAAGATATCAATCACAACCTAAGGAAACACATTTAAAAGCCGTAAAATGTATTCTAAGGTATGTAAAGCATACATCAGACTTTGGATTATTTTATCCTAAAGATGATTCATTTGACTTAGTTTCTTATTGTGACGCTGACTATGCGGGATGTAAATCCGATCATAAAAGTACTAGTGGAACATGTCACTTCTTAGGACATTCACTAGTCTCATGTTTTAGTAAAAAGCAAAATACTGTATCCTTGTCAACAACTGAAGCAGAATGTATCTCTGCTGCTTTGGCTTGTTCACAAGTAATATATATGCAACAAACTCTAAATAATTTTGGATTAAATATAAATAAATCACCGACATACTACGATAATACGAGTGCTATAAATATTTCTAAAAATCCAACTCATCATTTAAAAACTAAACATATTGACATACGACATCATTTTCTAAGAGATAATGTAAGTAAAGAGAAATTTTCACTCGAATTTATAGAAACAGATAAACAAATAGCAGATATATTAACAAAACCATTAAACAAAGCAACATTTACTAAATTTAGAAGAGAATTAGGCATATGTTCATTAAGTGAGTTAGAATAATTAAATATAATATATATATAACATTAAAAAGTCAGAAAAATAAAATAAAAAGACAAGTATGTCGACATACATTTATCGCTATGTCGACAAATAACTGCCAGAATTTTAAAATTAATTCCTACCAAAATTTAGTTATACTAATCATCTAAACTCTCCACTTCGAATTTTCTTTTTCATTGTCATTTCTCACTTCAGTGAAAACTATAAACTAAAATAAATATTGGCTTCCGCCAATTTTAATACCTAAATCAATCCTGAATCATCCGCTGGACCATCCGAATGTCCTTTTCAATGTTCTACGCTATCACATGTCATCAAAATTGAAGAAAAGATGGAGTATACTCTGCAAATGCTCGTTGGAATAACAGTACTTCAAATTCAGATGAGCCAAGAGCAAAATATTCAAGGAAAAGTGATAAGGAGTCTTCTTAAGTTTATAATGGATAATCAAGATAATCCGATTATCATTGAAGATGAAAATGAACCTATGGAAGAAGAGGAGGAACCAGAAGAAGAGGAAGAAGAGATAATGGAAAAAGAGGAACCCGAGGAAGAACAACAAGAAGTCTCAAACAAGGAGGATCAAGTTGTTTGTGTGGGTGAAGTTCTATACTATCATAATGGAAATATGATTGAAAAAAATAGAGATTTTTGTCTCCATTACCCAAATTACCCTACCCACAAGTCTCATATAGTTAAGGACAAGTAGAATATAGGTTTTGATTCGATTCTTGTCGTATATTTTCATTCCTTTTCGTCAATTCGGTGTATAATATGTACATATAATATTGTTTGTAAAACAATGTTCAAATATATTGCTTGCTTTGTATAACATAAGTTTTCCATTATTTGTTATATAGGAAAGAACTTAGAGGGAGTCACATATAATCACAAATTATACACTTAATACAGTTCAGATAGTTCTAGGATTTAGGGGGAGTTGTTTTAGAATTTCTTTTTGATAATACCAAAAGGGGAGAAATTATAAAATATAGAATTAGATTATAGGTTCATATATACAGGGGGAGTATTAAAAGGATCATCATCAACAGGTATGTACAGGTATGATATGTATGATATTATAAACTAAGGTTGTCATCATCAAAAATGGGGAGATTGTTGAGAACGAAGTTTTGATGACAACAACCTTATTTCAATTTTAATTGATTATAAAATATAAACTAACACTTTTATCTAGAATATATAAACATATATATACATATGTAGGATTTATATATAGGAATTATTACTGAAGACTGTACAGCTTATAGATATTAGAGATTCAGAATTTAGAAATGATTTAAGACTCACAAGTATTCAAGATTTCAAGAGTTCAAGACAAATATAGTAATATTGTGACGGCCACCCCGCACCATTGAACATTTCCCTTGAAATGTGTTGTGCCAGTGCCCGACTGGCATGGGACGATCGTCAAAGGAAAGGGTTTGAAACGATGAATTACCAGAGAACCTGTAGTTTATCTCACAACGCATGGAATAAAATATAATAATAACTTAACTTGATATAAAACAGGCGAGACAGTACATAAGCTGAAAACTGAACCATAACCATCAGAGTAGCAGAATCCAAAATTACAGCTTCATATCCAATTATTACAACTTTAAAAATACCGTCTCTAAAGGAAATAAAAAGAGGTGCACTACTAATGCCCAAAGTAGTGACCAACAATAACACAGGGAGAATATATATAGAGTACGTGGAAGCCTCCTGCTCGTCTTCGGACAGCTATTCATGCATAACCATCCAACCTGCCTCTAGTTGCTCGTTTAGGAGCTGGTAGAGTAATAAGAAGAGACATAAAACTCTGGGTCAGAAGAAAGTCTGGTATGAACGATAGCAACAAAATAAGCAATAACAGGTATAAATAATCATACCTGACCTGAACCTACAACCAAAGAGTTAGCACAACAAGATGTACAATACTCTAAGGTAACACTAACATATAGTGTAAAATGGAAGTGTGTGTGTCATGGTGATAGCAAACATCAAACATAGAAATCATCCTCACATCTCTCTCTCAGTGCATAAAGCATACGATATCCACCGCTTTGATCACCAGATCCATTGGGGCCATGACGGAGTCCAACTCCGTACAACTATCGCTACGACCACTTTGCCCTTTTGGGCCTTGACGGAGTCCCACTCCATCCAACTATTACTCTGACCCCACTACACTGGTCATAGTCAATAGCCCTAACAGGTCAACCAGTCCACACAGCCCTGGCTCTTGTTTGTCTACATGCCCCTTTTCTCAATGGTGAACCAAAGTTATAGATATCGATAACCCATTTGCACATGCCCTGCAACAAAGACCAATTCTAAAAGTCAGCTCGTTGGTTCCCATCTGGATCCTGAGCAATAAATTCTCATTTGTACTTCTTTTGCATCTTGGGTTCTAGTCGGATTGGAGTTTATCTTCAGAAGAGTTCACGATCGTTGTAGCTTAGTAGATGTTCGAATCCAGTTCGATTCGGAGTCGTCATCATGGTTTGGTTGTTCCTACTCCATGGATTGGTCGTTCAAGCTCCACGGATCGGTCGTTCGAGCACCATCAGGGTAGGTCGCCCATACATCACCAATTAGGTCAGTCGTGCATTCATCATCAGCGTTGGTCGGTCGTGCGAGCACCATTAGGGTCAGTCGCTCGTATATGATCCATTGGGTCGGTCGCTCGAGCTCCTCCTCTAGTTGATTGTGCGACCCAAAACCTGCACATCTTTCTAGCAACTAATTTCGATACATGACGGCGTTTTCAACCACTATAACTTTCCTGTGCAACCATAGTACCAAATAGTAGTAACAACATATAGGTTCAATAAAAAAGATCAAAACATCAATCACATAGGCTATTTTATATCAAACAAACCCAAATCCATGATTTTCCTTTTAATCCCCTAGATTCCGGGATTAGCAAACTTAATCCAAATTAACCCAAATTTATATGTGTGAAATAAAATATGATTCTAGAATTTATGCATATTTTCCATATTTTTATGATGTATAAGTTCGCTAATTATCACTAATCACCCCTAATTAGCCGTAACTAGTGTATAAACATGCAAATCATTCACCTTAACCAATAATTAATAATAGATCTGAAACTTTTATTGATTTGGATCGGATTCCAATGTAGTGCAGTAGCTCTACCTCGAATTTGGAGCTAATCCGACTTGATTTGATGTAGATTTGATTAATTTTTGGTTAGAAAATGATTAGAGAGAAATTTGGAAGATGGAGGCCATTACTAAGGTTCAAGGAATGTTTGTAGCGGCTAGAAAAATGGAAGGAGGTGATTCACCCACTCCTTTTAGCCCTCCCATTACACTAATCCCGAAATGGGTTATGGGCCTAGCTGCTAATTGTAATGGCCCACTATTTTTAAAGGTCCAATATTAATTATAAACGTCATCAAACATGCTTACAACTAATTTCAGATATTAAAAGTAGTGGACTTTAAGTATATAAGATTTAGAAATACTAGAGACGTTTAATAATATGGAAGATCTCATGATGGAGTAAAATAAATAATTACATAACTAAAACATCATAATCCATTTTATTACATTAAACATTCGCAAATCAAAAACAGCAGTGATACAATAAGAAGTGAATTTAAATAAACAACCTCTATATCTAACATGTAGGCTAAGCTCCTTTCTTCTTCATTTTTTTCTTTTTGCCATCTCATATCTTCCAACTTTACAAATTCTATTCAAAGAGGAATTAAAAGAGTTGCAACTATGTTTGGACTGTGCCTAACCCTATACACTCCAGCCCAACTTAAGGGATCAGGTGGCTATTGCACAGGAAAAGACTGCCTACAATACCCCTTTTGAGGGATCAAGCCCACATAGTTCTACTTCCTTCTCTTCTCCTGCATCCAAATACTTGTTAGTGCATTAAAACCATTACATCCATTCAACCATTTCATCCATTTAACCATTGCAGTCAATGTAATTTAATACCAATGTAAACATTGCAGTCAATATAATTAATGCAATCACCGTACCAACGTAATCGAATAAAAGTAAAAATAATACCTTACTCACTTATCGTAATTAACATGCAATCATCAAACACCAACAATATCCAATTATAACTCCAAATTATAAGATAAGAAGATAAAAACACAAATATACTTATATGATTATTATTTATCAACCAATAATAATACGCCATCAATGTAAGTATAAACAATTCATTGTATACTAATTACAATTGAATAGTAACACGGTCATTAACATCATCGAACATGTATTATTCCAATCAATATTAGTAACAAAACATCCATCATTAAATAACCATAATTAACTACACATTAATTTGTAGTAATAATGGTAAAACATCACATATTCGTCCTTAATGCGATCCATCATCATAAAACAAAACATGATGTAAATAGAAATTAATTATTAACCATGCATTACAACCATTCAATCAAATTTACGATAATTCTTTTTCTTACGAGTACAAGATTATCTTATTATTTTACATTATTAAAGGACCTTTCTTATCTAATTTCTTCTTCTAGAATTCTTGCTGCTTCTTATCTTTCAAAACGTTATATTTATCAAAATATAACCTCATCAAATCACTTTGGAAATCAATTGGACGCTAGAATAATAGTGATTGAATATTAAATTCTTCTAATATACTACAAAGTCATGTCATTTCCATTTTTCACAAAACAGTGCAATCTATAGGAAAACTGTATCATCGTTTATAAAATCTTATTTTATTGAATAAGAATAAACATCCTTCTGCACCATTTATGATTTTGTTCAGGAATTAGAAAGTAATAACATTATTTCACATCTCTAATTAGTTTTATTTTTTTCGTCAGAAAGTGTTAATGCATACAAACTATGGATAATCACATTTTTTTTATTTATCCAGCCAATTTCAACGTCATTGCTAAACTTCATTAATTTTAATGAATAGCTCCTATATTCAAATCTGTCCTTAATTTCAATTAAAATTCGAATAGTGCAATAATCAGTAATGAATCGTAAACTTAGACTTAACACACCAAAAAAATCTCAAATATCAAACAATTGTCAACATATCATGTCAAAAATTAATAATCATAAATATTCTCCAAAAGGCACCAAAATTAATAATTTAAATTCAACTAGTTAAGTTAGAGAACTCATACCTATGCTTTTGAAAATAGTATCCATACTCATATAAGCCATATGCACGTATCATCTCCATTTTATCTAACACTTATTCCCCTTTACCATAGCTGTGAACTTTGTATAAGCTTTCTTCCTTTTTCTCCATTATTTTGATCCTCTCTCTTTTCTTTATTTCAGAATGAATCTTTCCATTATTTCCATTAAGGAAATATTGAAGACGTAAATAGGATGTGTTTGAATACTTTTCCAAAAAGGAAGAAGAAAGAAGATGGAGGTCATGGATAGATTTGGCTCATTTATAGAAAAATTAGAGATTGGTTTAGTACATTAGATTAACCCTAGGAATTCTCAAATTAAATCATAGCCTCCCTCTTATTTACTTTGCAATGAAGTAATATGTTAAGGCATATCTCATATGTCTATTGCTATTTTTTTTATCTAACCCGTGGTAAAAAGGGATTTGAATACTCCAAAAAGTTTACGTTTATACAAGAGAATTTATATCTAGTCTTTAGGAAATAAATCCCTAATAAAGACAAATCAATTGACATACATGTCAGTTGGTGCCTAATTTCGGATGTGCACAATTTATCAATATTTACAAACATGCTTTTATATGATAATTCAAAGTTATGACAATTAATCTCTAACAGCTGCAAAAAAATGTATAAACCTCACAAAATTCCATAATTAAAATATATGTTCAATTAATGCAAATTGATTGCTAACGTATTTTCAAAAGTGTAAATCAAGTGTATAACTTTAAATCCCTCTCTTTTCTTTTTACTAATTTCCCCATAACATGCAAAATCAATGCATAATGAAGTTACATACATACATACATATATATACATATACACACAGATCGGATTTGACTAATATATTAATTAATATACCATTAGTTCACAGCCTATAATGTATTATAATTTGGAAGTGGCATATACCCTTTGTATACATACATATACATATATATATACACACACACATGCGTAAAATCTTTTCTTACATGCAACATTTAATCTTATATCTTCCATTTATACACACATACTCCTTACTTGGAACATGCATCTTAAAATAAAAGAAATATAACGTTGACTGGAATTGAACTCATGACTTCATGTATCTAAGTCTACTGACTTAACCACTACACCAAACACTATTTTTGTTCTTAAAATAGGAACATTGAGAATTAATGGTTTCATGTGCGTATCTTTCATTCTAAAAAAAGAAATATCTTGTAAATGATAATTTCAAATATATCAAAATTATATATCAAACTAATTGTCCCGGAAAAGACCTTCGCAATGGTAAAAAATACGACATCCGATTTATCATCTAGTAATAATTAATTCTTAATTACTTAACTTTTAGAACCGTAAAAGTTGTGGGATTTTGCACTAATCACCGTATTAAGCCCAATTAGGTTTTTCCACCTACAAATCTTATTTCAGCCTTATCTCCCAAACGGTAAGTACGTTTGATTAGTGTGACCACTCTACGGAATGGGAAACCATCATTCAAATCCACTGAAAGTGGTTTCAGGTCAAAACTCATCTCCAATCAAAAGTTATATGCTAAACAAGATTCGCCAGAGGCAAAACATTCATTTAAAATTCGGCAAAAATCGTGAATGTGGGAAATGACTCCAATAGTCGTTTCCCAAAGTTACACGATCATATGACTTCGTATGAAAATAAAATAAATATTCTATGATTCTCCGATACGTAGAACAAGGGTCGTTGCACTCTTCCCCCCTTAAGAAATTTCGCCCTCAAAATTCCTTAACCAAGAAAACAAACAATTGTGTCCCGCATGCCTATCAACCATATACAAACAATCAAACATACACAATAAGCACAACAAGCCTATTCTAGCATGCAGTTTACTAACAAGGGAGTAACTATATCGCGATTAAAATCTTACCAGGTAAAAAGCTCTAGATACAACTTCCTTATGTTCTCCTCGGTTTCCCAAGTACAGTCATTCTCATTATCACCCCACTGGACCTTAACTAGTTTTATCATCTTCCTTCGAAGTTGCATCGTATCGTGTCCAACAATACGAATCATTCTGCAGCTTCCAAAAGCCTTGAATTCTACCTTGAATTCATCCAAATAATCTAGTGAAACAGTCATATCAGAATCGTGCAAGAACTTCCTTAACTAAGAAAAATGAAACATGTTGTGTACTCCTGCCATCTTGTCCGGTAATCAAACTTTATACGATAAATTACCAATTTGTTCGAGAACTGGAAATGGAACAACAAACCATGGTGCTAACTTACCCCTCATACCGAATCGAATCACACTCTTCAACGGAGAAATCTTGATGAATACCAAGTCATCAACGAAGAATTTCAGATCTCTTCGTCTTTTATCAGCATAACTCTTCTGCCTATCTTGGCCAGCCTCCATTCGCTTGTCGGATAACCTTGATCTTATCAGAAGTTTCTCTTATTACATCTAGCCCAAGCACAAATTTCTCACTAGTTTCCAACCAACATGATGATGAGTTGCACGGTCTTCTGTATAAAGCTTCAAATGGAGCCATACCAATACTGGACTGATAACTATTATTATATGCGAACTCAACCAGATGCAAATGGTCATCCCATGACCCTCCAAAATCCAATATGCAACCTCTCAAGGGATCCTCTAATACATGATTCACCCTCTCTGTTTGACTGTCAGTTTAAGGATAGTATGCGGTACTGAGATGTAACTCTGACCCTAAAGCCTCTTGTAAGCTCTTCCAAAACCCACTAGTAAATAATGGATCTCGGTCACTCACAATACCTTTAGGTACTCCATGAAATCTCACTACCCACCTCATATACATCTCCGCTAACTTAGCTGCCATTCTATTTGACTTGACTGATATAAACCTTGCACTTTTGGTCAATCGATACACAATCACCCAAATATCATCATGACCCGATCTAGTCCTTGGTAACCATCAATGAAATCCATTGAGACTTGTTCCCATTTCCATTCGGGAATTTATAGAAGTTGTAACAAACCACTAGGCTTCTTTTGCTCGGCTTTAACCAACTGGCAATTCATGCACTTGGATATAAACCTCCCTACGTCTCTCTTCACCCTTCCCAATAGTAGGTCTGCTTCATGTCTCGATACATTTTATTACCACCGGGATGTATAGTCATTTTCAAGTGATGACACTCTCTAAGCACTTCATCCCTCAATCCATTAACATTGGGTACAACTAGTCCCCTACTCTTTCGAAGCCATCCTTCTCGATCAAGCTCGTACTTGTTCATCTCCTCACTGTCGATGCCCATTTTTACTTTGGAGATAATTTCTAGTAGGTTAGGATCGTTCCTCTGGCTGGAACCGATCCGCTCAATCAAAGTCGGTCTGATCGTCAAACTTGCCAATAACTCTGGATCCAATTCACGTTTAGGTCTAAAATCATATCCCACGATATACTCCAATTGCTTCCATTCAAGAAACTTATCCCCTAAATTGGCATGTCTCATACTCAATGCATCAACTACCACATTTCCCTTCCCAAGTGTAAATGCGATATTGAAATCATACGATGCCAAGAACTCTAACCATCTCTGCTGATGAAGATTTAAATCCTTTTGAGAGAAAAGATACTTTAATGACTTATGATCGGTAAACAACTCGAATCTTTCTCCCAAGAGATAATGTTTCCACATCTTTAACGCGAACACGATCGCTGCCGATTCCAAATCATGGGTAGGATATCTTTTTGCATGCGGTTTCAATTGCCGACTAGCATAAGCTACAACCCTACCTCGTTGCATCAGTACCGCACCTAGTCCGGTACCACAGGAATCCGTGTATACCGCCATCTCTTCGTTCCCCTTAGGAATAACTAACACTAGTGCACACGTTAACTTCTCCTTTAGACTTTTAAATGCATTCTCACACCTTTCGTCCCAAACAAAAGCTTTATTGGTCGATTGAGTTAATGGTGTTGCTATCTTAGAGAAGTCTTGAATAAACTTACGATAATATCCAGCTAATCCCAAGAAACTTATAATGTCTGTTGAATTCTTGGACGTAGACCAATCTCACATGTAACTACCTTCGCAGGATCCACGGCAATACCATTCTCTGAAACAACATGGCCCAAGAATCTCACTTCCCTCCTCCAGAAGTGACACTTACTTTCAATTGGTGTTTCCTCAACACCTCCATCACTGTCATCAAATGTTCCTTGTGCTCTTCCTCTATCCTCGAGTAAATCAAGATGTCATCCACGAACACAAGAACAAATTTATTTAATTGATCTCTGAAAATCCTATCCATAAGATCCACAAAATATGCGGGTGCATTGGTCAACCTGAATGGCATGACCAACCACTCATTGAATCCAGATGGCGTCCAAAGTGTCATTTTATAATACTCTCAACTTCTACTCGGAGCTGATGAAATCATGTCGCGATATCTAGCTGGGAGAACACTCTTGCTCCATTTAGCTGATCAAACAAATCATCTATCCATGGAAGAGGATACTTATTCTTCCTAGTTACCTTGTTCAACTCGCGGTAGTCCACACATAAGCGAAGGGAACCATCGGCCTTAGTAGCAAATACAATCGGTGCTCCCCACTCGGCAACACTTATTCGAATAAATCCCTTCTTCAAAAGATCACCTACTTGCACTTCGAGCTGTCATTGCTCGCTTGGTGCCATACGACGAAGAGGCATCACTATAGTTCTGGCGTCTTTCACTTAATCAATCTGAAACTCAATCTCTTGGTGTGGTGGAAGTCCGGTCACTTCCCCAAAGATGTTCGGATACTCGCAAGCAATAGGCACATCTGATAACTCATCATTTGGGATGTCGAGGGAATTTAGAAAACTAGTCACTGGGTAGGCAACCCAATACCACCCTCCGCTCATCATCCGCTCTAATGGTCACCGAAGACCCCTCACAGTCTACCACCACGCCATACCGTTGGAGCCAATTGACTCCCAAAATAATGCCAAGCCCAGTAAAGCCCAAAACAAAGCAATCACAAGAAAATATACATCCATGACTAGACAAGACTACATTATGACAAACCATACAAAGGTTAGTCGAACCACCAATCGGGTTCGTCACAACTAAAGGTCTATCGACAATCTCAGGTTCCAATCCCAACCTATCTACCAAGTCACTAGATACGAAGGAATGGGAAGCCCTGTTATCAAAAAAAACTCGAACAGGAACAACATAAATAGAAAGCATACCTTGGATAATGACACTATTTACCTTCTCCGTCGTAGTTGGGGCATTCGACGAAGAAGGAACGACGTTGATAGCATATGTTTTCACGATCTGCTTCTCCTTAGGAGGTTGTGGACATTTATCATTGAGATGCCCCACTTGGACTCTATTGAAGCACTTCCTTTCCCCTGGCTTCGCTCGACAGTCTCTGGCATAGTGGCCCTTCTTACCGCAACTAAAGCACTCAACATCTTTCTTATCCTTCTTTTCCTAACCATCCTTGGTTTGATTTTGTTTCCTCTTGTTCTAGAAATTCTTCTTGCCTTCACTGCTTGCCTGTGGTTTTGGCTCTTCTGCAGATACAATATCAACCTCGGTCTTCGTCTTAGGGTAAAGGATCTCTGATCTCAATGCCTTTCCCACAATAGATTCGAAAGTCTCATTGATATGGTTTATAAGTCTTTCCCCCAAGTACTCATCTAAGCCAGTTATAAACTTCTCATTCTTCTTCTCGGCAGTATCGATAAGAGATAATCATACTTTGATAAGGTATCAAATTCAACAATATATTTCGAGACTTCCCTACCAATCTGCTTAAGCTCCAAAAGTTTCCTAAACAATTTTGATTTCTTAGCAGCTGGAATAAACTTGTCACTGAAGTGAGTCTTTAACTGATTCCAAGTAACTTGATGCTCGAAAGTAGTTGTTTTAATGGCATTCCACCAATTCATAGCCCGTCCTTGAAGCTGACGCGATGCTAACTTCCTTTTCATTACATCATCAATCCCTAAATCCTCGAAGATGCGCTCACAACTATCAAGCCAATTTAGAACCTCCGTAGCCGATTCCATTCCTTGGAACGGATTCCCACCAAGACTAGTATAATCCTTGCTGAGCTTGGCAAAATCGGCTTTAGGTTCCTACACTAGTGCACCACCACCGTTAGCAGCATTAGGAACTGATCCCTGAGCATCCCGAAGCATCTCTCGCATGAAGGCAGTAAACATCGTCCTCATATCAGGACATTCCCATTGTTGGCCCCTGAACCCGCTCCCTCTTTAACTCTTATCGTACTCCTTGTATTTCGGCTCATCGTTCAATCTGTAAAGAGAAAACGATTAACAATTTCCTTAATGGTGCCAGTGCAGTGCGACTTCATCCTTAGATATATGAATAGTGTATATATATAGCTTTTAAAAACCAAAATATCACAAATACGCACTCTCATATACGTATACTATCTCTCCCTGATGTCTTCCCCTTGGTTAAACTACGCAACCAGGCTCTGATACCAAGTGTGACGGCCGCCCCCACACCATCAGACATTTCCTTTGAAATGCGTTGTGCCAATTCCCAACTAGCACAGGACGATCGTCATAGGAAAGGGTTTGAAACGATGAATTATCAAAGAACCTGTAGTATATCTTACAGCTCATGGAATAAAATATAATAATAACATAGCTTGATATAAAACATGCGAGATAGTACATAAGCCGAAAACAAAACCATAACCATCAGAGTAGCGGAATCCAAAATTGCAGCTTCATATCCAGTTATTACAACTTTAAAAATACTGTCTCTAAAGGAAATAAAAGAGGTGCACTACTAATGCCCAAAGTAGCAACCAACAACAACACAGGGAGAAAATATATAGAGTACCTGGAAGCCTACTGCTCGTCTTTGGACAACTACTCGTGCATAACCATCCAACATGCCTTTAGTCTGCTCGTTTAAGAGCAACCAGAGTAATAAGAAGAGACATAAAACTCTGGGTCAGACGAAAGTCTGGTATGAGAGATTGCAAAAAGTAAAGCAATAACAGGTATAAATAATCATGCCTGACCTAAACTTGCAACCAAAGAATTAGAACAACAAGATGTACAATACTCTAAGGTAACACTAACATATAGTGTAAAATGGGAGTGTGTGTGTCATAGTGATAGCCAACATCAAATATAGCAATCATCCTTACATCTCTCTCTCAGTACGTAAAGCATACGATATCCATCGCTTTGATCACCAGATCCATTGGAGCCATGATGGAGTCCAACTCCGTACAACTATCGCTACGACCACTTGGCCCTTTCGGGCCATGACGGAGTCCCACTCCATACAACTATTACTCTGACCCACTGCACTGGCCCATAGTCAATAACCCTAACGGGTCAACCAGTCCACACAACCCTGGATCTGGTTTGTCTACATACCCCCTCTCTCAATGGTGAACCAAAGTTATAGATATCGATAACCCCTTTGCACACGTCCCGCAACAAAGCCCAATTCTAGAAGTCAGCTCATTGATTCCCATCTGGATCCTGAGCAATAACTTCTCATTTGGACTTCTTTTGCATCTCGGGTTTTGGTCGAATTGGAGTTGATCTTCAGAAGAGTTCATGATCGTTGTTGCGTAGTAAAAGTTCGAATCCAGTTTGGTTTAGAGTCGTCATCTTGGTTCGGTTGTTCGAACTCCATGGATTGATCGTTCATGCTCTATGAGTTGGTCGTGCGAGCACCATCAGGGTCAGTCGATCACTCATCATCCATTGGGTTGGTCGTTCATACATCATCAGGACCGGTTGGTCGTGCGAGAACCATCAGGGTCGGTCCCTCGTATATGATCCATTGGGTCAGTCGCTCATATATGAACTATTGGACCGGTCGCTCGAGCTCCTCCCCTGGTCGGTCGTGTGACCCAAAACCTACACCTCTTTCCAGCAAACTAATTTCGCCACACGACGGCGTTTTTGACCATTCTAAATTTCCTATGCATCATAGAGCATTCCAAACAGTAGTAACAACATATAGGTTCAATCAAAAAGATAAAAAAAACATCAATCACATAGGTTATTTTAGATCAAACATACCCAAATCCATGATTTTTCCCCTTAATCCCCCTAAATTCCGGGATTAGCAAACTTAATCCAAATTAACCCAAATTTATATGTATGAAATAAAATATGATTCTAGAATTCATGCATATTTTTCCATAATTTTATGATGTATAATTTCGCTAATTATCATTAATCACCCGTAATTAGCCATAGTTAGTGTATAAACATGTAAATCACTCACCTTAGCCTATAATTAATGATAGATCTGAAACTTTTACTGATTTGGCTCGAATTCCAATGTAGTGTACCAGTTTTACCTCGAATTTGGTGCTAATCCGACTTGATTCGATGTAGATTTGATTAATTTATGGTTAGAAAGTGATTAGAGAAAGATTTGGAAGATGGAGGCCGTTACTAGGGTTCAAGGAATGTTTGTGGCGGCTAGAAAAATGAAAGGAGTTGACTCTCCTACTCCTTTCAGCCCTTCCATAACCCTAATCCTGAAATGGGTTATGGGCCTAGCTGCTAATCACCCTATTAAGCTTAATTAGGCTATTTTTCCACCTTCAAATCTTATTTCAGCCATATCTCCCAAACGGTAAGTACGTTTGATAAATGTGACCACTCTACGAAATGGGAAGTTATCATTCAAATCCAGAGAAGTGATTTTAGGTCAATACTCCTCACCAATCAAAAGTTATATGCGAAACAAGATTCGCTAGGGGCTAAACAGTCATTTAAAATTCGGCAAAAATCGTGAATGTGGGAAAGGACACCAATAGTCGTTTCCAAAAGTTACACGATCATATGACTTCGTATGGAAATAAAATAAATATTCTATGATCCTCCGATACATAGAATACAGGTCATTACAAACATAGTCCAGTTTATGTAAGACTCTGAATAGCACTCCAGGTTCAAATTCAAATTCTGTTTTTTCAATTTCTGATTTCAAATTCTACTTCCAAATTCTATCTTCAATCTCTATCTTCTCTACTTTACTTTCTATTTTGTTTTCTATTTTACTTTGATTTTAAACTTAAGTTTTAAAAGTTTATACTTTATAAGTTTTATATATTTATACTTTATATAGTTTATATTTACATAGTTTTAAATTCTATAATTTTATAATTATGTTTATATAGTTTATATTTATGTTTTCGTTTGATTTTCCACTTTATAATATTAGTTTATAACACTGTGCTTCAATTCAACAATTTCCAGAATAATATATACATATATCAAAATATTTGAAAAAATGCTTAAAAATCAATTTTGAACAAGGATATGTCGACATACATATATGTCTATATCGACATATAACTGTCACTTTCTCAAAATTGAAAGGAAGTCCTTTTCATTATTTGGGATATGACACCCTACGTCCGTTAATGTCACTGACAAAGGGAATGCATTAAGTTTAGTGAAGCGTTATAGTAAACAGAGCAGAAATATTACAAGATAGACATATAAAATAACAACGGAATAAAAACTTTATTTATCATAAGATACCGTGGTCCAAAAACATCACATGTCTGAAATAAAAAAGCCTATTACAACATAAAAGGTATTGTCTTGTGCTTTAAAAATATCAGAGTACATAAAAGAAATAAAATTCCCTAAAAACAAAGTATAGCCATAGTAACAAGGATAGGAGCTTGAACCGTACATCTTAGCAGCTCTGGCAAAAGTAAGCAGAATCACGGTCAAGCCTGAGTGTTCCCGCCCTGAGAACCGGGGGGAAACGGAAGAAAGATGAGGAAACAAAAAGGGTCATACATAAAGTTTGGCAAGTCCAGTTACTTTTAGCAAGTAAATAAATAAAATTAGCATGACAGGCATTTAAAGTGGATAAGAGAGAGATAACTACATAAAAGGCAGGTATGACAAGGTGAACATGATAGGGTGTATACGCTTCTAATGATTACTCTGCACTATTACTAGTATATCCAGAATGAGATAATCCCTTCCACTATAAGGCGGTAGACTCAGGCATACATCCAAGTGTACCCTAACTACTACCCTAATCGATCGGCTCCCTAATCCACGCAGATACTCTATGTCGGCTCCACCGTAGGATGTATCACGTCCTAAAGTGGCAACCCTCCGCTGATATGCATAGCACCATATCTACAGGTGTCACGGTTGTCTTATCCCCCTCTGCCTGGCTTATGCACACACATGGCTCGGTCGGTTTGTGCCGCCCACACCGTCCTTCACGTTTGGATCTCTTACAATCAGTCCAGTAAGCATGCCCCTTCTCCGACCTAGTTCGAAGTACATGTTTGATACCTACTCCGGGTTACTAGATGAAACGGGTCCCACACAATATGACAAGCTCTCCCCTTTGTCTTGTATCCCCCACTAGGTTTTCACTGGCTATGTATACCACTAGGTATCTTTAATTACATAACCCTATCATTTCTACAATTTATGCTTACCCTAGAAGGTGTCTTTAATTTCATAACTTTATTATTTCCATCGGTTATGTATACCACTGGGTGTCTCTAAATTACATAACCCCCCAATTGTTTAAGTTTCGTGGGCCTATATTTAGATATTACCCACCCATCTCAGATATACTTAATTTAAACCTCCCATTGTCAAAGTTTACTTAACCTCTTATTCATGTTCATGTTCGCACAATCCCTGTGGATTCCACTAGGTTAAGTATTCCAATTTATTACCATATTTTCACTTATGTTTATAATGGGCTAGACCTCCCACATTAGGCCTACAACTTATGAAAGCTGGATATGTCGGTCGGGTCTGGGCAGACATCTTCCACAAGTAGGTCTAACCTCGTGTATTAGCCCGATTTGTATTTGTGCACTTAGGCCTCTCACATTAGGTTCAACATTAGTGGTTGCTGGATATGCCAGTCGGATCCGGGCAGACTTCCACCACTAATGCAACCTAATCTCGTGCCGTAAGTGTCGTTACAATTTCTTATTGTAATCCTAGGAATTTCACTATTATCCAATTACTAGTGCGTTTACCTTTATAGGTGTTCATACCCACTTACCCAATTATTGAATTATATGTCCAAATCATGTTTATAAGCATTATTCAAATTATGCCAATATTAATATTTTTCTCGCGTTCCCTAACTAGCGCATTCACATAATTTGTGGCATGCCTAGGCTAGATAATAGCCTAGTCATAAATGATTAAAGGGAAAGGTGATGGGAATATAATAAGAGTGAAATTTCTAACATAACTGGCATAAATATATACTAACGTAGTGATAAGGTGAACATATAAGCATAGATCAGATGAACTTGCGGCAGTTGACTAGTTGTAACATAGCAAAGGTGATAAGATAAACATGACAAGATTTAAATATTAATTTAGATGTCTAATAGGTTCAGATCTAATATGATAAACACAAGGGAATCTAAGTAATAGGCTAGATCTGATTAATAATTTAGATGTTCACATAATTCAGACCTAATAGTTAAAAGTAGATCTGACACAAATAAGGTTTAAGATCCACATCATAGAATGCCATAGAAGTTACAATAGATCCGACAAGATAGAGATTTAGATCCAAGTTATAACCAATTTAGAATGTCATATGTTCAAATTTACAATGGATCCAGTATAATATAGGTACATGAACAAATTCAAACTATAGTCATATCAGGTTTACTTTTAAATATTTAAATCTAAAAGCAACTAAGAACTCACAGAATTTGGATTAGAAAATAGAAAAAGAATGCATCTTGAATCTCTAACTGATTTGCTTATGTTGATAGTTGTAGAAGATAACGAATCCAGTTCAGTTCAGACACCGGCAGAGTTTGGCCTCCATTGAATTCCGGTGGAGAAAACAAGAGAAATGGACCCGTATATATAGCTGCCAGCCCCTAGAAACCGACTGCCACGTCAGCTCTAGAGGTGTCAACACCCCTGTAGGGGGTCGACCCTGGTGTCGACACTCCTATAGGGGGGTCGACCCCCTAGAGTAGGAAATTTGCCGCCTTACGAAGTTTTGATTTTTGAACCCTTTTATGGATAAGTTCTGACTCATATCTGACTCATATGTACATATATAATTTTTCTACACGTATACAAACTTAAAATCTTCATAACTTCTTTATACGGTGTCCGTTTCACACAAACCAAATGTCTATCTTGACCAAAATTTCGAGACGGACACAATGGCGTGGTCTGTTTCCCTTAATTCCGAATATTAAATTAATAATTAATTAATTTATCCTCTTTTAATATTATTAAAATTACGGGGTGTTACATTCTCCTCTACTCAAAGGATTTTGTCCTCGAAATCTCCAAGTTAGGAAGAATGTATCTTACCATTCACATCCATTTACTCATCCACCAATCGCAGGCATTCGTTGTCCTTAAAGAATTCTAATGCGTATATGAACATATGCAAAGGTGTGTGTATATGTCCCAATACTAATGCGAAGATTAGGCAGTCTACTAATCCAGTCGACCTCCTCAATGCAATGTATGCTAGTGCTGTTAGTCCAATATGTATGCAAATAATCCTATTATAATATGTAATTTCTATATGTGTGTACACTCATTCGTCCAAATGCAACAGCCATTTGATAGTTCATCCATTTCCATCCATGAAAGAAAAGAAACTGCACACACATCCATATGTAGTATGAGAGGTTGAGTCGATCTAGTGCCTAATGTTTGTGTATATGCATCCACAGGCAGCCACTAGCAAACACTTGCATCCATCAAACATAACATGTCTCAAACACATGTTTACATCCATAGGATTCCTATCTAAAGGTCGAAAATACTATGGATAGGATATATTCAAATGGTAGAAACAAGCATAGATAAAATTTTGGAAAAGGAGTTAAGAACATACACTCGAAAAGAAATGGGTACGAAGCCTGAATCTTGCCTTCGGTCTCCCAAATCGCATCCTATGGGTTATATCCCCATTGAACCTTTATCAGCTTAATCTCCTTATTGCGTAGCTTCTTAACTTCTGATCCAAGAATAAGGGTAGGAACTCATCTAACTGTTGCCTCCTGTTCCACTTCTACTTCCTCTAATATACTTGGCTCAACAACTTCCGCGGTGTCATGCAAGCACTTCCGCAGATGAGAAACGTGGAAAACATCATGAACGCCAGATAGATTTTATGGGAGCTTTACTTTATAGGCCATTTGGCCAATCCTTTCGGTTATGAGAAATGATCCCACAAATCTGGGTGCCAACTTCCCTACATATCCGAAGCGAACCACATTCCCCAGAGGTGACACTTTAATAAAAAACTAAGTCTCCGACTTCAAATTTGATGTCAGTCCTTCTCTTGCCTGCGTAGGATTTCTGCCTATCTTGGGTTGTCTTCTACCGCCGTCGAATAATAATCTTCTCGGACGTTTCTCTAACCATATCTGTTCCAAGTAATAACCTTTCTCAAGATTGCCACCAACAAGTTTTTGATCTACAGGGTCGTCCGTACAATGCTGCCGATGCTGTCTTGATAGCTGTTGTTATAGGCAAACTCTACTAAAGGAAGGTGCTCTTCCCAATTCCCTCCGAAGTCTAGGATATACAGCCTTAAAAGATCCTAAAGAATTCTGTTCACCCTCTCCGTCTGCCCATTGGTCTAAGGACGATAAACGTTGCTCAAACACAGCTGTGTACCTAATGCTTCTTGAAAGCTCCTCCAAAATTCACTGGTGAAGATGGGGTCACGATCGCTTACGATGCTGGAAGGTACTCCATGAAGATGAACTATCTCTCGGACATAGATTGTTGCTAACCATGATGCCATCCTCTTACACTTAACTGGAATAAAGTGAGCGCTCTAGTGAGTCTATCTACCATAACCCAGATACTGGTATTGCCTTTCTTTGATCTAGGCAAACAATCTATGAAATCCATAGAGATACTCTGCCATTTCCATTGAGGAACCTCCAAAGGATAAAGTAAACCACCGGGGTTCTTTTGCTCATCTTTGACTTGCTGACAAACCAAACATTGAGAAACAAACTCTGCCACATCTTTCTTCATCCCAGCCCAAAAGAAAACCCTCTTTATATCTCTATACATCTTGTCACCGCTTAGATGAATAGTCATCTTAGAATGGTGGGCTTCTTCTAGGACTGCCTTTATCAAACTTCCAGTTTAAGGAACACAAAGCCTTCCATCTCGTCGCAACCACCCCTTTTCATCTATGGTATATCGACTGAGGTGACTAGAAGTCTCCCCTTTTCTGAGCTTATCCATGATGTCTAAAATATGTGGGTCAACTTACTGCGAAGCTCCTATCTGATCCATAAGAGTTGGTTGTATTTCTAGCGATGCAAACAAATTAGGCAAAATCTCGATGGAGGGTTTAAAGTCAAAGGTTGATATGAACTCCAAGCTTTTCCTCTCCACAAACAGAGGACTTAAGGCCATCCTCTGCCTACTTAGTGCGTCAATCACCACATTACCTTTGCCAGGGGTATAAGCGATTTCAAAATCATAAGAAGCTAAGAACTCCATCACCTTTGTTGCCTTAAATTAAGATCCTTCTGTGAGAACAGATACTTGAGAGATTTATGATCGGTGTATAACTAGAACTTCTCTCCAAGTAAATACTGACGCCACATCTTTAGCGCAAACACTATGGCAACTAATTCTAGATCATGTTTGGGGTAGTTCTTCTCATGAACTCTCAATTATCTACCCCATAACACACTACCTTTCCTTCTTGCATCAGAACCACACCAAGCCCTATACCACATTCATCAGTGTAAACGGTAAACACACTTTATTCATATCGGGCAAAGTCAAAACTGGGACTGTTGTAAGAGCCCTCTTCAAATGTTGGAAAGCAACATCACAATCTACATCCCATTAAAATGCCAAGTTCTTCTTCGTCAGCCTGATGAGAGGGGCTGATATCTTTGCGAAGTCCTTAATGAACTTCCTACAATAACCTGCCAATCCAAGAAAACTCCTCACCTCTGTTGCATTTTTCAGAATCTATCAGTCCTGTACTGCAACTACCTTTTGCGGGATCTACAGGTGTCCCTTCTTTGGAGATCACATGACCTAAGAATCTCATCTCTTTTCTCCAAAAATGGTATTTGGAGAACTTTTCCTTAAGCTGATGCGCACGGAGAGTTTTCAAAACTTCTCCCAAATGTTGGGCATGCTCTTCTTCGCTTTTAGAGTAGATCAAAATATCATCAACAAAGACTATGAAAATTTTATTTAGGAACTCCCGAAAACACCTATTCATTAGATCGACAAAATAGGCGGGTGCATTCGTCAGCCCAAAAGGCATAACTAGCCATTCAAAGAAACCATCCAGAGTCCTAAAAGCAGTCTTGTCTATACTGTCCTCAGCCACCCTCAACTGATGAAACCCCATGGCCAAGTCTAACTGAGAGATTACCAAGGCACCAACAAGTTGGTCAAACAAGACGTCTTTTCTCGGAAGTGGGTGCCTATTCTTCTTCGTGAGTGTTTAATTCTCTATAGTCCACGCATAAACGAAGCGATCCATCCGCCTTAGTTGCGAATACAACTAAAGCACCCCATTCAGATGTGCTTTGTCCAATAAATCCTTTCTCAAGTAGCTCCCCTACTTGCTTATTCATCTCCTTCCTTTCCCTTGGAGCCATATGGCGCACTGGTAATGCAACTGGCTTTGCATTGTCCACCAGATATATGCGAAAATTGATCTCGCGCCTCGGAGATAAACCCCATACCTCATCAAAAACATCAGAATAATCTCGGACTACGGGAACAGATTGCAGATCATCAATAGATGCATCAAGAGACTCTAGGAAACTAAGCATAACCGATCCTTGTGGGTCACAAGAAATTTCGAGGGTCCTCCCATGACAAGTCAGACCCTAACAACCCTCTTCTCACAATCCAGAATGGCACCATACGTGGTAAGCCAGTCCATTCTTAGAATCAAGTCATAGCCCATAAACCTGAGCACATATGCATCGCACACAAACTCGACGCCTAACGCATATATTTTCAAACCTCGAAAAATCATAGATAAATGAGCGAAACCACCAATGGGGTTTGAGACAACTACGGGATCCACTGCCATACTAGTAATTAAGTGCAGAGATTCAACCACAGAACTAGATATAAATGAATGTGAAGTGCCAGAATCAAAAAGTGTTCTAATAGGATGATTTGAAAGAGAAAGTAAACCTTCCACGTAAATTTTTCTACCTCTTTCAGGAGCACTAATCGCGAGAGAATGCATCTTCCCTCTAGAAGTTCCTGCCCTTTGACCTTGTCCCTGTGATCCCTGTTTCTTTGGGCACTCCTTAGCAAAATGTCCGACTTCTCCACAATTGAAGCAAGTGTTCTTCCTTCTTTTACGGTCTTTGATCAAGTGACCCTCTTTCCTACAACTGTGACACTTCCTCTTCTACTTACCCTTTAATTCTTTCCTCCTTTCTTCTGTTGTTGTTGTTGCCCCTACTTGGGCCACACCTTCTTATTTTGCGTTGTTTTCTCAGCTTTAACCTCCTTCTTTTCTTCTTTCTCTTCCTCATACATCAAGGCCATATCAAAAATTCTTTCTAAGGTGGCTCCCATTGGGATATGGCTATCCCATGAAGGGGTTCATTTAGCCCTTTAGCAAACCGCAAAGCCTACTTAAGCGAAGTGTCTACTAGTTCCACTCTAAATCTTGTCAGTTGGTTAAACTTGTTCACATACTCTTTAACCGTCAAGTTCCCTTGTTTGAGTGCTAAGAACCTCTCCATTTGCATGCTCTACTCATCTTGGAAAAGGAATTTCATTTTAAACCTCTGTCTAAAGTCATCCCAAGTTTCCACCAGACGACCTGCTTGGGTTACCTCCCACCAAAATGAAGCTTCATTCATCAATAGCCATGCAACTAACTGAATCTTTCTTCGATCTTCTACTTCAAAGAATACAAACAAGTCCTCGGTCTTCTTAAGCCTATTCCTTGCATCCATAAACATCTCGGTTCCATGGAATGGCTTCCCTCCCATAGAACGGAAATCTTTGCAGATCTTTGAGAAGTTGCCTGCATGCGGAGGAGGGGGAGGAGAAATGAGCCCAGCTGGGGGAGGAACGTTTCCTTGGCCTTCGGCAGGCACTGTGGCCTCCAGATACCTACGGAACTATCCTGGTATCGTAACGCCCTCTGGAATGTTGGGTTCCCCAGACATGCTGAAAAAGAAAAGGAAAGAGATTTAGACAAGAGATCGAAAGATATTACTTATGGCTTTTTAGGGAATGTTTTTCAAAATAGACTTTTATTTTTGAAAAATGCTTCTTAAAAATTCTTTTGAAAATAATTTTCAAAAACTGTTATCTAATCTGGTAACCTTTACCTCCGATACCAAGTGTGATACCCCACGTCCGTTAATGTCACTCCCAAAGGGAATGCATTAAGTTTCATGAAGCATTAAAGAAAACAGAACAGAAATATTACAAGACAGACATATAAAATAACAGCGGAATAAAAACTTTATTTATAATAAGATACCGTGGTCCAAAAACATCAAATGTCTGAAACACAAAAGCCCATTACAACATAAAAGCTACTGTCTTGTACTTCAAAAATATCAGAGTACATAAAAGAAATAAAATTCCCCAAAAACAAAGTATATCCATAGCAATAAGGATAGGAGCTTGAACCATACATCTCAGCAGCTCCAGCAAAAGTAAGCAGAATCAAGGTCAAGCCTGAGTGTTCTCGCCCTGAGAACCTGGGGGGAAACGGAAGAAAGAAGAGGAAACAAAAAAGGTCATACATAAAGTCCGGCGAGTCCAGTTACTTTTAGCAAGTAAATAAATAAAAGTAGCATGACAGGCCTATAAAGTGGATAAGAGAGAGATAACTACATAAAAGGCAGGTATGATAAGGTGAACAGGATAAGGTGTATATGCTTCTAATGATTACTCTGCACTATTAGTAGTATATCCGGAATGAGATGATCCCTTCCACTATAAGGTGGTAGACTTAGGCATATGTCCAAGTGTACCCTAACTACTACCCTAATCGATCGGCTCACTAATCCACGTAGATACTCTATGCTGGTCCCACCGTAGGATGTATCACGTCCTAAAGTGGCAACCCTCCGCTGATATGCATAGCACCATATCTACAGGTGTCACGGTCGTCTTATCCCCCTCTGCCCGGCTCATGCACACACATGGCTCGGTCGGTTTGCGCCGCCCACACCGTCCTTCACGTTTGGATCTCTTACAATCAGTCCAGTAAGCATGCCCCTTCTCCGACCAAGTTCGAAGTACATGTTTGATACCTACTCCGGGTTACTAGATGAAACGGGTCCCACACAATATGACAAGCTCTCCCCTTTGTCTTGTATCCCCCACTAGGTTTTCACTGGCTATGTATACCACTAGGTATCTTTAATTACATAACCCTATCATTTCTACAATTTATGCTTACCCTAGAAGGTGTCTTTAATTTCATAACTTTATTATTTCCATCGGTTATGTATACCACTGGGTGTCTCTAAATTACATAACCCCCCAATTGTTTAAGTTTCGTGGGCCTATATTTAGATATTACCCACCCATCTCAGATATACTTAACTTAACCCTCCCATTGTCCAAGTTTACTTAACCTCTTATTCATGTTCATGTTCGCACAATCCCTGTGGATTCCACAAGGTTAAGCATTCCAATTTATTAAAATATTTTCGTTAATGGTTGCTAGACCTCCCACATTAGTCCTACAGCTTTTGGATGCTGGATATGCCGGTCGGGTCTGGCCAGACTTCTTCCACAAGTTGGGCCTAACCTCATGTCTTAGCCCGAATCGTATTTGTGCACTTAGGCCTCTCACATTAGGTTCAACATTAGTGGTTGCTGGATATGTCAGTCGGGTCCGGGCAGACTTCCCCCACTAGTGCAACCTAACCTCGTGCCATAAGTGCAGTTACAATTTCTAATTGTAGTCCTAGGCATTTCACTATTATCCAATTACTAGTGCCTATGCCTTTATAGGTGTTTATACCCATTCACCCAATTATTGAATTATATGTCTAAATCATGTTTATATGCATTATTCAAATTATGCCAATACTAATCTTTTTCCCGCGTTCCCCAACTAGCGCATTCACATAATTTGCGGCATGCCTATGCTAGATAATAGCCTAGTCATAAACAATAAAAGGGAAATGTGATGGGAATATAACAAGAGTGAAAGTTCTAACATAACTGGCATAAATATATACTAACATGGTGATAAGGTGAACATATAAGAATAGATTGGATGAACTTGCAGCAGTTGACTAGTTGTAACATAGCAAAGGTGATAAGATAAACATGACAAGATCTAAATATTAATTTAGATGTCTAATAGGTTCAGATCTAATATGATAAACATAAGGGAAACTAAGTAATAGGCTAGATCTGATTAATAATTTAGATGTTCACATAATTTAGATCTAATAGTTAAAAGTAGATCTGACACAAATAAGGTTTAAGATCCACATCATAGAATGCCACAGAAGTTACAATAGATCCGACAAGATAGAGATTTAGATCCAAGTTATCACCAATTTAGAATGTCATATGTTCACAATTTACAATGGATCCGGTATACTATAGGCACATGAACAAATCCAAACTATAGTCATATCAAGTTTACTTTTAAATATTTAAATCTAAAAGCAACTAAGAACTCATAGAGTTTGGATTAGATAATGGAAAAAGAATGGATTTTGAATCTCTAACCGATTTGCTTAATTTGATAGTTGTAGAAATAACGGATCTAGTTCAGTTCAGACACCAATTGTGTTTGGCCTCCATTGAATTCCAGCAGAGAAAACAAGAGAAATGGACCCGTATATATAGCTGCCAGCCTCTAGAAATCGACTGCCACGTCAGCCCTAAGGGTGTCAACACCCCTGTAGGGGGGTCGACCCTGGCGTCGACACCCCCTGGGGGGTCGACCCCCCAGAGCGGGAAATTTGCCGTCTTATGAAGTTTTGTTTTTTGAACCCTTTCTGGATAAGTTCTGACTCATATCTGACTTATATGTATATATATTTCTTCTACATGTATACAAACTTAAAATCCTCATAACTTCTTCATACAGTGTCCATTTTACGCAAACCAAATGTCTATCTTGGCCAGAATTTCAAGACGACACAATGGCATAGTTTGTTTCCCTTAATTCTGAATATTAAATTAATTATTATTTAATTTATCTTCTTTTAATATTGTTAAAATTACGGGGTGTTACATGGGACGCTCCAGAAACGTTGCAACCTTTCAAATCTTATAAATAGGGGTTGATTTCGAATTTTTTCATCATTCTTCTTCTCCATATTCATCTCCATTCTTTACACCATTATGCTTTCTCATTTTTTTGATTTTTATACCTATACACTGACGAATTTAATTCTATTTACGTAAAACTTCTTCTTTTCTCACTCTCTACTATTTTCTCTCTAAATCAAAGTGCTATTGAAGAGTTATACGGCTATTGTAATTTTTTGGGAAGTGTTTGAGTAATCGATGTAACCCTTATAGCCGTGAAATCAAGGAGGTTTGAATTGATGTTACCCTTGTAGCCGTGAAATCAAAGAGAGTGTAACAACCGGGATTTTCTAAACCAATTTAAAAAAATTATTTTAGCCATTTTAATTGATTTTGAATATTTAAAATGATTTATTTTAAATAATAACGACTAAAAATTTGTTTAAATCAAAGTTAAACGAATAAATTTATTTTAATTATATAACGAGCCAGAAATGGCGTGGTAGTTTGAAAATTTGATTTCAAATTTCAAATGAATGTACAGGATTCAAAACAAATCGGATTTCAGTAAAACCAAAAATATTTGAATATGTTTGAAAATATCTTTCCAACGAATGTGAAAAAAAAAGATTTCATAACGGGAATAAGAAGTTATGTCCAGTTGAAAATTCAGAATAGTCGCTATGGAATTTATATATATATATAGCCCTTAAAAATAGCCATTTTGCAAACGACCTCCGCTTTCGACGAAACCATTCTTGTTGGATCCGGAATGTCAAATTAACGCTAGATTCCAATTTTCACAATTTTTGGAATTAATATGTGAGCGTGGGGAATTTTAATGTGTTGGGTCAATTCAGTCTGAATTTTAATCGACTGGAAAATGATCGTTTTTCAAATGGTCTCCAAATTCGACAAAATTAGTTTTGATTGGACCGTATCATCAAAACATAGCTAGATTTATTTTTCGGGAATTTTTGGATTTAGTATGTGACCCCTGTAAATTAAAAAGTACATTGAAATCAATTTTGAAAGTTATATAGATTAATATTTTAATTTAAATAAAAACTGATCGAATCCGGCGAAATAGCTTACGGGACATATCCCATTGTGTTTGGAATGAGGGTATTTGGCAAGGAGAGACAGTCATTGGGTTTGAATTGGAATTCGAATGGAAAAAGCAACTTTTTGGAAAAATAAATAAAAATAAATAAATATATTATATACCTCTCCTTCTCTCCTCTCATTTCAGATCGAATTAAAGAAAAGAAAAAAAACAAAATCGGCATTGCCTTTAGCCCTAGCGCTACCTCCCCAACTCCGCCTTCAGTGCCGTAGATACCCCCCTGCTCTCCTTTGATCGAAAGCCTAAAATGTAAGTTTTTTTATTTATTTTAGTTCTGAAAAGTATATGAATTTTATGAATATGAAACTATGATTTTTTATAAATTTGAAAGCTATGATTTTTCATGGTAAATATATATGATTTTTAATGTTATAAAAACAACGTTGCTTAAAGAAATGATTTTTTTTTAATTACAAAAGGATGTGATTTTTAATTATGTAAAAATCTGATTTTTTTATTATACATAGCAAGTATAAAAATATGATTTTTTATATAAATAGATTTGAAATATAAAAAATATGATTTTTATTACATAAGTAGCGTTGTAAAAATATAATTTTTATATATGAAGTAGCGTTATAAAAATATATTTTTTTATATATGAGTAGCAATATAAAAATATGATTTTTATTATTTGAATAGCGAAATAAAAATTCGATTTTTTATTATTTGAATAGCAAAATAAAAAAATCGATTTTTATTATTTGAATAGCGAAATAAAAATTTGATTTTTATTATTTGAATAGCGAAATAAAAATATAATTTCTGTTATATGAGTAGCGATATAAAAATATGTTTTTATATATATGTAGCGTTATTAACAATGTGATTTTATATATATATATATATGGAACGGTATAAAAATATGATTTTTATATATGTATGTAGCATTATTAGAAATTTGATTTTTAAAATGTAAATAACATTGTTTAAAAAATGTGATTTTTAATATAAATTTCGTGAAATAGATTGCGTTGGAATCAGAACAGCGAATCTGAGCGACAATAAAGCACGGCAGAGTGGATCCCAAAGGTGAGAACTCCTCACTCTAATTTTGTTTACAGTTAAATATACATACTAGGATGCAGACGGTGCTTAGTAGCACTCGACACCTTTGATTGAAATCATGAATGTTTGGTTGCTTGTTTAGATTGATTTATTTGTTTGAATTGGTTTGGGATGTGAATGGAATTGCTTGATTTTGGTATGTGTATGGCGTGAGCCAGTATTAGGCGAGGGATAAGGCTAGACCTTATTCCGGTTCTAGTATCGCGTCGTTGTGCTGCCGAAATTTTGTAAAATAAAATGCGTTAGTTAAAAATAACATTTTTAATGTGTATATGAACTACATAAAAATATTCATGTGTTGAATAAAATATTTGAACAATAAAAATATCATTTTTATTGAATGTATGAACTATCAAAGATATTCATGTGTTGAAATAAATATTTTATTGTTAAAAATATAATTTTTAACATGTATATGAATGAGAAAAATATTCATTTACAAATTGGATGATTTGTTTATGTACACTCAATTTACTGATATTGATTAGGATGATATATTTTACACATCGCCCAACTGCACAAATAAATTCTTTGTGTGTGTTGATTGAAACCCCATATGGGTATTGGGATGATATTTGACGTACACCAATCCCAATTGTTTAGTTGTATGTCAATCGATTGGTTGACAGACTGTAGTAAGCGTTAGTTATTCATAATTAATGCTTATGCAGCTGCGTAGTGCACTCTAGATAATGGTTGATTGTTTATCATTGTTGTTATATACATGTGTTGTATGAAATCCATATAACTAACATTATGTGGTAATTTCTATGTTTGATTCCAATTTAGAAGGAACGAATATTTTAAAATAAAGAATATCTTAAAATAATGAACATTTTAAAATAATATTCTGTAAAGGATTAAAAGGTGATTTTGATGTCCAATTTGGGATGGACATGAAAATATTTAAATATATAAAGCTGTGTTGATTAGAATAGCGCCATTTTGACATGAACGATATTTATATTGATTTTATTCATTTCTATAATGAATATCGAAAAAGAAATGATTTCAAAATCTGATATTTTGAAAATATTATCATTTATATATTATAATGATAAGGAAAAATCAATTTTGATTTAAAATTGAAAATGAAGTTGGAATCATTTTAAAACGAATTTATAAACGATTTATAAAATACATTTTAAATGGAAATCGACGAAATATATATAATATATATTATATATATTTAATGACCTGAATACAACGCGTTGCGCCGCGACTGTTTGCGAATTTCGACCATTGACTTCGAATTGACATTACGGGAGATTCGACCGTCGGATTCTCCTAAAACTGGAACCATTGGGTTCGCATCGAAAAGAGCTTTCCAACGAATATAAGAGATTTGAAATCTAATGGTTGGATTTGGAATTATGACCAAATCAAATTTGGAAAAGGTCGTTGTAAGTGCAGTTCGATGACTGTTTATGGAAATCGACTGAAAGGGCCTTAATAAATTATTAAAAATATTAATAATTTATGTTAAATCATAATAAATGATTTGGAAAGAATTTTGATGAAAAATTCCGCGTTTGTCGAGATAAAAATTTTTTTTTTTATGAAAATGAACTAGTTATTAACTAGATTTGAAATCCAATAATTTTTAAATAAAATAAATTAGATTTGTGAATGGTTTTAATATCACCAGAATTCCCAATATATGAATTGGAATGGATTTGAATGGAAATCATCTTCAAATATTTCGATATTGGATTCCGTGATTATACGAATATTGTTATGAGAATTTGGAAGATATATATATATATCATTATTCCCAAAACGATATTTGTTGGTTTCAGAATTTAATATTGAATATAAGCCTATATAATTTCTATTCAGAGCCTTGTATTTAATATCAAATTAGATTTTTGCTTTGTCGTGAATGGTGTTTCAAATAACACTATTCTTAAACCCCATGTGAAAAGAATAAATCTTTTAATTAAGATTATTAGAATTTCCAATTATATTTAGTAATTGGAATAAAATGGAATTCGAATTAGGTTTATTGTGAACTGTATTTTTAACGACATTCGTTCATTAAACCGATTTACAGTGTAATGTGATTTGGAATATATAAATCTTTTTACTGGTAATTTTCCAAAGTAAAGTTTTTTAATTTAAAATAATAAATTGGAATGGAATGGAATTTGATTTGGTAATAATTGAAGTGAGCTTCTGTGGAGGAAGACCGTTAATATATATGGAATTTAAAAGGATTTGTCGTTATTCCATTTATATTATTAGTAGGATATGGAAATTGATATCGATTATATATATTATTTGTTTTCCGTGAAGATTCCATAATTAATGGAATGTGATTTTGGGTTTACCGTGAATTGTGTTTTAAATGACATTGGTTCTTTAACCTAGTTAAAGATGGGATTTCATGTCTAACATTATATTTCGAACTGTATTGTTAATCTCTGCTAAACATATATCTCTTTGGTGGCGGAGAATTTATTCCCTTGCTTAACACCCTTCTCTAAGACGTACGACCTTAGAGGTTATATATCGGCAAAAATCAATGGTACAGTGTAGATTGTCGATACGACATGTTTGATTTCCCAAAGTTAAATAATCATTAATATTGATTTTTGGGTAGATTAAAACTAAGTGGAGTTTTAATGAATCTTTATTTAGATTGAAATGTGAATGTGATAATTTAAATTATCAAATTTGGGAAATGAACGAGAATGGAGTATCACTAGTTTTGATCCAAGCGATAGTTAAATCTTTAATTAGATTTGAACGAGAAATGGTAACTAAATTTATCGATAACACCGTGGTGTTAGATATGGAGGATTACAAGTTTTGCTCCATGGGATGAATAGGTTGGGATTGGGAAATTAAACAAATGATTACTTCGGTAAGGTGCGCAAATCCCGACTAGTTGATAAACCTTAATTTGGTTTGAATTGATATCCAAAGGAATATTAAAGAATAAATTTAAAGAATTTATCTTTGATAAAATTAATGGGAACCTTTCCCAAAGGATATGAATATTTAAATAAAAGAATATTCAGAATTAGAATGAGGCATATGTTGTGTTTTATAGCACTTGATTATAAAAAGCGTGAATTATTCGAAAAGGCCGGGTTTATACCCACTCTGAATAATTGATTCGATGATAAGTAGATGATGAAGATGGTGGTTGAAGACCGGAGATCTTCACATCGTTTTAATGATTACTGATGTCTTGATTGGGCTGTATACCCAAGACAAGGGAACAAGTGGTGATCATCCATACATACTTGGAGATCGACTGGATATGCGAGGACCTCTCTCCTGTATTGGACCCAGGATGAGAAATAAGGTGCCTCCGGTTTCGTTCAGACCCAGAACAAACTAATAAATGGATGTGTGTCTGACATTGGATTTTATTCTTTGTTGATTGATCTCTATTAAATATATATCTGTTTGGTGGCGGAGAATTTATTCTCTTGCTTAACACCCTTCTCTGAGACGTACGAGCTCAGAGGTTATATATTGATAGACATCAGTTGCATGGCGTGAATTGTCAATGTGGCATGTTGAGATGCAAATGATCAAGGCTTCTGCTGAAAAGCACAGTCTTATGGTTGATGATCAAAGCACGGCCTTAAAGGGCATAGATTTGTTTATAGCGTTAATTCGCGAACCTCACACCTCGGTATGAGTCAAAAACGAGATCGAACCATTGGGAGAACATGACGTTTCTCTCTAGCTATGGGTGGTGTCATGGTATGTAGCCCAGACATTTTATATTTTTACCTATGTGGATGATGGATAGCGAGTCGCCTCGGATATATCGGTAACTACGGAGCAGATGTATAGGCCCGATAGGACCGGGAAACGTGTGTTCAGGAATTGCCAATCCTCAAACATAAGAAAGGACCGGCCTAACCGATCCAAGGGCTTCCCAGAGTGTGTTGTCCTGAAACATTTGCTAGAGTATCTCGAAGCAGTGAGGAGCCATCCTTGGCCTCGACTCATAGATGGAATCAAATTTCCAATACGTGACTCTTCGGTTTTAGTTGTAAACCTATATGGAGACATAGTAGGATGGGATATTATGTCGTATATGATTGATACATTTATTTTTGAAGTTGTTTTGACACTATACACTTATAGTAATATCAAATGATTTGTTTTAAATGTACCAAGCATGTTTGGCTATTATAAGGTAAAATTCTATCCTCCGGCTTGCGTTGCATTATGTGATGGGACCTGAGTCTTATAATGGCTTCATTTTTTTCAAAAAGCATTGCACTGTTTTTTTTATGCACTGGTATTCTTGGGAGGAAACCCGTTCCGTGTTATATGGCGTGGTCTCCCTTAATTTACTCTATTTTAAAGTAAAGTTATAAATAACTGTTTTAGTTCTCACACCAGTCCCATGACTGAACTGGAGTTTATTGTTTTAACCTAAACTCTGGGTACCCCTATTTTCCACATGGGCAGCTAGTAGTTTTGGTTTTGCAGATTTCTAGTTTACAGGATCCTGGTTTACAACTGGAGCTATATTCAAAACGCTTTAGATTCGTGTGTTTCTTACATTTGTGTTATGTATTATTTTTCCGCTACTAATGTAATTTAATCTCTGATGTTTTTCGGATGTATATTATTTATTCATACTCTGTTATGTTCCCGTACTCTGATGTAATTGTTGTAATAGAAATGAAATGTTCTTCTGTTTATGTTCTGATTTGTCGTGTTCTCAACTCAATCTGGGCTTTCTCGTAAGGGCGAGTTTGGGTCGTTTCATCGTGGTATCAGAACTTTAGTTTACAGAGCTCGAGAACAAGACATATTAGGACCGAACGAAAAATTCATCAGAGATTGGATTAGTAATATCCAATGAGAATGACTCGTTAGAGATGGGATCCGTAGTATCCTAGAATGAGTTGGAAGAGTGTTATTTTTAAAATAAAAATGAAAACAAATTTTGTTTTGAAAATTAAATCCAATTATACGTATTTGAGTATTTTATTTATATTGAATTTGGACAATCGAGTATATGAAGATTTTGCATATACGTGTCATGAACGTATATTCGAAGTCTCAAATATACTGGATAGATATAGAATCACACTCTAGTCTCCCATGCACATTCTGATGATTGACGCGTCATCATCAGTATTTATGTCCGAACCTCGAAAGTGGGATATCTATAAATTTCCAATTGATGGTGTGAGAACCAAAACTAGATAAGGTTTATTGTTGGGAATTGGCATCAAAAATATGATTTTTGAATACATATTAAAGTTATGTGTTTGAAAAGCTAATCCACTAATTGATTGTGTTGTGTGATTGTTCATTTAACCAATAAGAGAATGAAAGGCAAATAAAGCCAAATTGAATTGAACATTGAACTGAATTGAAAATTGTTCGAAATTGCATACATGTACATATACATGTGTGAATAGGTCATAGCATGGAAGCTAAGAAGAGGAATAAAATTGTATGCCTAACGAATAGGTACATGTTTACTATATTTCTTGGGTTTGGATGATTTTATGAGCCGATTGGCTAGCCGCTTGGCTTTTTCTTTTTCTTTTTGGATGATGAGGGCCCTGCGTGGCTAGTTGCGGTTTTTAAGGTCTCCCAGTACAAAGGAGGTTATGGAGAAATTTTTCGAAAATTTAGGGTGTTAGCCAAATTTTTGAAAAATTAGAAATTCTTAAAAACTGAAAAGTTGAAGAATGAAAGCCAGAAAGAAAGTTGAGTTGGTTAGTTAAATAACTTTCAGCTCCGTTCCTTTTCGAGGACGAAAATATTTCAAGTGAGGGAGATTGTAACAACCCAGATTTTCAGAACCAATTTAAAATTTTTATTTTAGCTATTTTAATGGATTTTAAATATTTAAAATGATTTATTTTAAATAATAACGACTAAAAATTTATTTAAATCGAAGTTAAACCGAATAAATTTATTTTAATTATATAATGAGCCTGAAATGGCGTGGTAGTTTGAAAATTCGATATTAAATTTCAAATGAATGTACAGGATTCAAAACAAATCGGATTTTAGTAAAACCAAAAATATTTGAATCTGTTTGAAAATATCTTTCCAACGAATGTGAAAAATATAGATTTCATAACGGGAATAAAAAGTTATGTCCAGTTGAAAATTTAGAATAGTCACTATGGAATTTATATATACATATATAGCCCTAAAAATAGCCATTTTGCAAACGACCTCCATTTTCGACGAAACCACTTTCGTTGGAACCGGAATGTCAAATTAATGCTAGATTCCAATTTTCATAATTTTGGAATTAATATGTGAGCGTGGTGAATTTATACGTGTTTGGTCAAGTCAGTCTGAATTTAATCGACTGGAAAATGACCGTTTTTCAAACGGTCTCCAAATTCGATGAAATTAGTTTTGTTAGGACCGTATCATCAAAACATAGCTAGATTTATTTTTTGGGAATTTTTGGAGTCAGTATGTGACCCGTGTAAATTAAAAAGTACATTGAAATCAATTTTGAACGTTATATAGATTTATATTTTAATTTAAATAAAAACTGATCGAAAAAGTCGAACTAGCTTATGGAACATATACCAATGTGTCCGGAATGAGGGTATTTGACTAGGGACGACAGTCCTTGGGTTTGAATTGGAGTTCGAATGGAAAAAGCAACTTTTTGGAAAACAATAAAATAAAATAAATAAGTATATATATTATATACCTCTCCTTCTCTCCTCTCATTTCAGATCGAATTAAAGAAAGAAAAAAATCATGTGTTGCCTTCAGCCCTAGTCGCCACGCCCATCGTCGCGCCGCTAGCTGAGCCACCCGTCGACGCAGCCTCGACCCACCCCCCTCTCTTCGTCCTTCGATCGAACCCACAACCCCCTTTTTTGATCGAACACCACGAGACCCAACACCCCACAGTGAAGCAGCCACCGCCTCCCAGCTCCGACGAGCACTTGCGCCCAATGCCACCTCCCCAGCTCCGCCTCCAGTGCGCAGACACCCCCTGCTCTCCCTTAATTGAAACCCTAAAATGTAAGTTTTTATTTATTTATTTTAGTCCTGAAAAGTATATGATTTTTATCACAGAAAAGTATATGATTTTTATGAATATGAAACTATGATTTTTATGAATTTGAAAGCTATGATTTTTCATGGTAAATATATATGATTTTTAATGTTATAAAAATAACATTGTTTAAAGATATGATTTTTTTAAATTATGAAAATTTGAGATGTTTAGTTATGTAAAAATCTGAATTTTAATTATATATAGCATGTATAAAAATATGATTTTTATATAAATAGATTTGAAATAAAAAAATATGATTTTTAATACATAAGTAGTGTTGTAAAAATACAATTTTTGTATATGAAGTAGCATTATAAAAATATAATTTTTTATTTATGAGTAGCGATATAAAAATATGATTTTTATTATTTGAATACCGAAATAAAATTTTGATTTTTATTATTTGAATAGCGAAATAAAAAAATTAGATTTTTATTATTTGAATAGCGAAATAAAAATTTGATTTTTATTATTTGAATAGCGAAATAAAAATATGATTTCAATTATATGAGTAGCGATATAAAAATATGTTTTTATATATGTGTAGCATTATTAACAATGTGAATTTTTTATATATACGGAACGGTATAACAATATGATTTTTATATATGTATGTAGCGTTATTAGAAATGTGATTTTTAAAATGAAAATATCATTGTTTAAATATATGGTTTTTAATATAAATTTCGTGAAACAGATTGCGTTGGAATCAGAACAGCGAATCTGAGCGACAATAAAGCATGGCGGAGTGGATCCCAAAGGTGAGAACTCCTCACTCTAATTTTGTTTACAGTTAAATATATACTAGGATGAAAACGGTGCTTAGTAGCACCCGACACCTTTGATTGAAACCATGGATGTTTGGTTGCTTGTTTTGATTGATTTATTTGTTTGAATTGGTTTGGGATGTGAATGGAATTGATTGAATTTGGTTTGTGTATGGCGCGAGCCAGTATTAGGTGAGGGATAAGGCTAGACCTTATTCCAGCTCTAGTATCGCGCCGTTATGCTGCCAAAATTTTCTAAAATAAAATGTGATAAATAACACTTTTAATGTTTATATGAACTGCATAAAAATATTCATGTGCTGAATAAAATATTTGAACAATAAAAATATCATTTTTATTGAATGTATGAACTATCAAAGATATTCATGTGTTGAAATAAATATTTTATCGTTAAAAATATAATTTTTAACGTGCATATGAATGAGAATAAATATTCATTTACAAATCGGACGATTTGTTTATGTACACTCATTTGACTGATATTGATTGGGACGATATAATTTACACATCGCCCAACTGCATAAATTAATTTTGTGTGTGTTGATTGAAACCCCACACGGGTATTGAGATGTATTCGACGTACACTAATCCCAATTGTTTAGCTGTATGTCAATCGATTGGTTGACAAACTGTAGTAAGCGTTAATTATTCATAATTAATGCTTATGCAGTTGTGTAGTGCACTCTGGATGATGGTTGATTATTTATCATTGTTGTTATATACATGTGTTGTATGAAATCCATATAACTAAAATTATATGGTAATTGACTGTGTCTGATTCCAATTCAGAAGTAATGAATATTTTAAAACAAAGAATATTTTAAAATAATGAATATTTTAAAATAATATTCTGTAAAGGATTAAAAGGTGATTTTGATGTCCGATTTGGGATGGACACGAAAATATTTAAAAATATAAAGTCGTGTTGATTAGATTAACGCCATTTTGACGTGAACGATATTTATATCTATTTTATTCATTTCTATAATGAATATCGAAAAGGAAATGATTTCAAAATCTGATATTTTAAAAGTGTTATCATTTATATATTATAATGATAAAGAAAATTCAATTTTGATTTAAAATTGAAATTGAATTTGGAATCATTTTATAACGAATTTATAAACGATTTATAAAATACGTTTTAAGTGGAAATCGATGAAATATATATAATATATACTATATATATTTAATGGCCCGAATAGAACGCACCGCGACCGTTCGCGAATTTCGATCATTGACTTCGAATCGACATTACGGGAGATCCGACCATTGGATTCTCCTAAAACCGGAACCATTGGATTCGTATCGTAAAGAGCTTTCCAACGAATACAAGAGATTTGAAATCTAATGGTTGGATTTGGAATTATGACCAAATCAAATTTGGAAAAGATCGCTGTAAGTGCAATTCGATGACCGTTTATGGAAATTGACTGAAAGGGGCTTAATAAAATTATTAAAAATATTAATAATTTGTGTAAAATCATAATAAATGATTTGGAAAGAATTTGAATAAAAAATCCCACATTTGTAGGGATAAAAATATTTTTTTTAATCAAAATGAACTAGTTATTAACTAGATTTGAAAACCTTTAATTTTTAAACAAAATAAATTGAATTTGGGAATGGTTTTAATATAACCATAATTTCGAATATATGAATTGGAATGGATTTGAATGGAAATCATCTTCAAAATATTTCGATATTGGATTCCGTGATTATACAGATATAGTTATGGGAATTTGGAAGATATATATATTTATATATTCTTATTCCCAAAATGATACTTGTTGGTTTCAGAATTTGATATCGAATATAAGCCGATATAATTTCTATTCAGAGCCTTGTATTTGATATCAAATTGGATTTTGGGTTTGTCGTGAATGGTTTTTTAAATAACACTATTCTTAAACCCTATGTGAAAAGAATAAATCTTTTAATTAAGATTATTAGAGTTTCCAACTATATCTGTTTGGTGGCGGAGAATTTATTCTCTTGCTTAACACCCTTCTCTGTACGACCTTAGATGTTATATATCGGCAGAAATCAATGGTACAGTGTAGATTGTCGATACGACATGTTTGATTTCCCAAAGTTAAATAATCACTAATATTGATTTTTGGGAAGATTAGAACTAAGTGGAGTTTTAATGAATCTTTAATTAGATTGAAATGTGAATGTGATAATTTAAATTATCAAATTTGGGAAATGATCAAGAATGGAGTATCACCAGTTTTGCTCCAAGCGATAGTTAAATCTTTAATTAGATTTGAATGGGAAATGGTAATTAAATTTACCGATAACACCGGTGTTAGATATGGAGCATTACCAGTTTTGCTCCATGGGATGAATAGGTTGGGTCTGGGAAATTAAAAAAATGATTACTTCGGTAAGGTGCGCTAATCCCGACTAGTTGATAAACCTTAATTTGGTTTGAATTGATATCCAAAGGAAGACTAAAGAATAAATTTAAAGAATTTATTTTTGATAAAATTAATGCGAACCTTTCCTAAAGGATATGCACATTTAAATAAAAGAATATTCAAAACTGGAATGAGGCGTATGTTGTGTTTTATAGCACTTGATTATAAAATAGTTGAATTATTCGGAAAGGCCGGGTTTATGCCCATTCTAAATAATTGATTCGACGATAAGTCGACGACGAAGACGTTGGTTGAAGATCGGAGGTCTTTACATCGTTTGGTTGATTATTGATGTTTTGATTAGGATGTACACCCAAGACAAGGTAATAAGTGGTGATCGTCAAGACGTACTTGGAGATCGACCGGATATGCGAGGACCTCTCTCGTGTATTTGACACAGGACGAGCAATAAGGTGCCTCCGGTTTCGTTCAGACCCAGAACGAACTAGTAAATGGATGTGTGTCTGACATTGGATTTTATTCTGTGTTGACTGATCTTTATTAAATATATATCTGTTTGGTGGCGGAGAATTTATTCTCTTGCTTAACACCCTTCTCTGAGACGTACGAGCTCAGAGGTTATATCGATAGACATCAGTTGCGTGGCATGAATTGCCAGTGTGGCTTGCTGAGATGCAAATGATCAAGGCTTCTGTTGAAAAGCACAGTCTTGTAGTTGATGATCAAAGCACGACCTTAAAGGGCATAGATTTGTGTATAGCATTAATTCGCGAGCCTCACACCTCGGTATGAGTAAAAAACGGGATCGGACCATTGTGAGAACATGACGTTTCTTTCTAGCTATGGGTGGGGTCATGGTATGGAGCCCAAACATTTATATATTTTTACCTATGCGGATGATGGATAGCGAGGCGCCTTGGATATATCGGTTACTACAGGGCCGATGGATTGGTCCGATAGGACCGGGAAACGTGTGTTCAGGAATTGCCAATCCTCAAATGTAAGAGAGGATCGGCCTAACCAATCCAAGTGTTTTCCATAGTGTGTAGTCCTGAGACATTTGCTAGAGTGTCTCAAAGCGATGAGGAGGCATCCCTGGCCTCGACTCATTGATGGAGTCCAATTTCCAATATGTGACTCTTCGGTTTTAGTTGTAAACCTATACGGCGACATAGTAGGATGGGGTATGTTAGACCCAAAAGTGGTTCTAACACCCAAATTGATTAGAAACAAGATTATATGAGACAATAATAAAAATGAACACACAGGATTTATAGTGGTTCGGCGAAGAAATGCCTACGTCCACTTATTTTTCACTATATTCAGCAATCCAATTACAAATGCAATGTAAGATTCACTCACAACTCACTTTTGTTCACTCAAATGATTAAAACAAGAAATGAAAGATGATTTGGATTCTCCGGGAGTAAAGGAGTTCGGATGATGGAGGTACTTGGATTCTCAAAAGTACTGAAAAAGATCCTTCTCTTTGTCTCTAGATGGGGTATTTATAGGTGTGAATTTGCCTGAGATTCAATCCGGGTCGGAACACGTGTCATCCATCGCACTCTCTTCGGGTTCGGATGATCTATCAAGCTGACAACACATCAAAGAGATGGACGTTAGGGTTAGGAATTAGTCATATCCGGTCCGGTTCTCCAGGCGATTTTATAGGAAATTAACATAGATCATGGGTACGGGTCGGAAGCGTGCAGGTTGGGGGTTCGGATCGGAATATCCGATCCGAACCGGAGTGGCTTGGACGTCTCTCCTCCTCTAATCATACTCCGCTCCGCTCCGGCGTCGTGGCAAGCAGATGGCCTTCCATGCGAGATTTAGTTGTCCTCCGATCCGACTGGATATGCTTTACCAATCTATCCAGTAAGAGACCACCGATCCGAACCGAGATCTCTATCCGATCCGATCCAATATGCTGCTCTAACCCGATCCGAATAGAGGATCCTATCCGATCCGAACAACCGCAGCTATCAACTTGAACTGTAGTGTTTTCTTCCAATCCGAACCGAGGTCTTATAACTTAAAATACTCTTCAATGGTTGGTTTCTTGACTTTGTGTTGCCTAGTTCACAAAGTAGGCTAACATTTTGCCCCCTCAAAGGATGCTTTCGTTGTACAAAGCGTGCTTTGATGTCGTTTAATCAGAATTGTCAGGAGTAATGCACAGATTTCTATTCGGTTCGGCGTCCGACCCGAGCACATTTTCTTCATTTCTGAGCAAATTTGGGAACTCTTCTCGCCATGTAATGCTTCTTGCAGGTATGTTCTTCCTTTACTCTCCTTCTTTTCAATTCGAGTCGGATGCTAAACTAACGTGTGAAATTTCCACTCGGTTCGGATTCCGATCCGAAGCGTATTCGTGGATTTAGTTCTTAGACATTGGGCCTTCAGAGAGAGTTGTGCTACTGGGCCTTCACTCCGGTCCGAGCGGGTGAGACAAAATAGGAAGACGAGGAGTCAACACCATTCCTTATATAAATTCACTACTGCCTTCATTCTTTTCTCCTTCTTTTCTGTTGCCGCTCCCAACCTAAGTATTGAAGACGTCAGAAACTCGAATATTCTGAAACTATTCCTCGTAGATTTCTTAAATCGAACACATAGGTAGCTCTTTAATCTCGAATAGCTTCATAGTAACTGCTCTTGATTTCAATTTGTGTTGGATTGGGATGGTTTAGTCACAGGCTTCGCTTGAACTCCACGTCGTTACTGGTGGATGCGCCGTCACTTCGAGGCGTTGCGAGGCTGGAGAGGGCAAATATCTGCCCTTAACGATAGCTTTGGTGATAAAATGGACTCGTTTGTGAGTAGGGGGGAAAGAGGAAGGAGATGAAGAGTGGGATGACACACCGGAGTCGGTTCGGGTAGAAGACGGAGGATAAAAAAAAAGGAAGGAGAAGGAAAGGGGATCGGCTCGGATTGCACATTTTAGAAAGGTGGGAGGAAGGAAAATGTCGGCTCGGGTCGGAGATGAGAACGAGATAAGAGGCTGACATGAACGGACTGGTTGAGTGATGCTAGTTCGGTTCGGATCGGGTCACCCGATCCGATCAGATCAGTCCTGCTTCCGAACCCACTGTCTCCCTTGTTTTGAACTAACCTTGCCTTACTGAAGCACCCGAACCGACTGTTATCTGCATTTGTATTGAGTCGGTCATCATATGCATATCCGAACCGAACCGAACGTATCAAACTTGACACATAAAGACCACCCAACTAATTCAATTAACACTTATTCTAGACGAATATGCTTCGCGGACAGTTAGGATAGTGCCTTGTGAACATAAGCGAGAATTAAGAACAACTCTGACTATCACCTTCTCTTTAAAGCTTCGTCTTACATTGCTGTACTTTTATTTTGCATTTCCCACATTTGCTGCACACACTTTAGTTCACACACATACACAAAAGGGGGACACGGGATAATTTACTCTAATTCGTGCTATTGCTTCTTCAATAGTTCCATGACAATGAGGCCCAGACGCTCTTCTCGTCTAGCTGAGAGGAAAGAAGCTCCGGAAACTTCCAACAAAACCACTCTTGAGGATATATCTTCTTCATCTGACCCAGAATGGGACAGTGAGGGTCCGGATTACGGAGTTGGTCATCGGGAAAGCGACGAAATGTCTTCTGAAAATGAAGTTTCCCTAGGCTTTGAGGAGGAAGGAGGGATTGGTGACAATCGAGCACCCGATGAATTTGACTCAGCCACTATATTGGAGTCACCTCCAGATTCCGTAGAATCGACAATTGACAACGACCGACTTATTAGAATTTGCTTGAAGTATGGAATAATGAAAAGAGATACCCTAGTGCCCTCGCGCTCTGACCGTCCCCACAACCCTCCAGAAGGATATATGACGGTTACTCGACTGATGTGCATGGTTGGCGCCATTCCTCCATTCTCGCCTTTCATCGTTGACTTCTTAAGACAAATGCGGATTGCCCCCATGCAGTTGCATCCCAATTCATATGCCTATCTGCATACCTTATTCATAGCATATCGTGAAATTCTAGGCATAGAGCCCACGTTCGACGATGTTCATTTCTTCTATAATTTCAAACATCGGACTAGAGAAACTCCATCTTTCTGTTACTTTGAATCAGTCCCAAAAAGGAAGATAATCTCTACGCCATTTAGCAGCAAAGCTGGGGATTCCAGACTAGAGTGGTTCTATATAAAGCAACAGTCTGGATGCGCCAGGAGATGGACAAAATCAAGTAAAGCACTGATTTTCTGAACCCGGACTCTATACACTTGAATCATCACTCTGACCTGTTTTCCTTTTTTGTTTGCAGTCGACAATCCCAAACAGGTATCAGACCAGGTGTTCTTTGATCGGATGCACCGTCTTCTTAATGGCGATCAAAAATTCTTGACAATCGACGGGGTCCTTAAAGATGAATACCTTCACTTTCATGGGCTGCTATCTGTTTTTCGCAGCATTGGACATGGGACGGTTCCATACGCGTACATTCCTCCAGTGGAGGTGGTCCCAAAGATAGGAGAGGGCTCAGGAATTCCTACCGCTTCTCTTCACACTTCACCTTCTCCATCTTCTACGCAAGATGATGAATTGGCTAATGTGCCCAAAAAGCATCGTGAAGGGTATATTGCCCCCGAGGGAACTACTTCTCTAGATAAGTCAAAATCTTCCCAAGAGTCGCCACTTCACGCTTCCGAAGGGGATGTTCCTAGCACTGACGAGCACATATTTCAGGGTTTGGGGGATCTCCCCTTACCTGAGACTATCTATACTTCAGAGGATTTCAGGAAGGATCCTTTAGTCTTCACTTCTTCTGAAGAAACTACTCCCGCTAAAGCCAAAGAGCCTGCCCGCACCAGTCTAGCTTCAGACTCGGGTTGGTTGGGGGGACACACACCACTTAGGATGCACTTTACACTACAGCATTAGCATTCATTGCACTTCTTTCTCCATGAATCCATTGATTCTAAATTTCGCTTATCTTATTGTGCAGGTACAATGTCTCGGTCCTATTACGATATAAGAAAGCTTCGTCGCAGTATGTCCAATCCTCCTCAGGATGCCGAATATGATCGACGGGATGACCGTGGTAGAGAGGAAAGAAGACCTTATGACCCCTATCGATCGCGGCCCTCACGCTCCCGCTCACCAGTTCGACCGGAACAAGAAAAATACAAGAGCTATCAAGGTCGTAGGGAGGAGGATAGACCACCATCCAAGGATTCCACTTCCTCCCATGAAAAGCGGAGTAGAGAGAGAACTCCCCCAAAGGAAACTGGGTCTCGAAGTAAGCAAAAAGTCCCTGCTACTAAACGACCTAGGACAGACAAGGGTTCTACAGAATCTTCTTCAGGAAGGGACACCGAACTAACAATCCTTGCCCCTCCTCCACCAGATGCGGGAACCGCAGTAAGGCTGGCATATTTAAAGGAGCAATTTCCCGAGCACTACTTCGAGACTCTGACCTTTCTACCTACCCTCGAACCTATTTCTTCTAATTGGGCAGATGAGGCTAAGGCAAAAATTGATTTGGTGGAGAAACAATATTCCGAGATGTTCAAGTATTCTCGCAATCTTTCTAGAATCATTCGCACTCTAATGACAAATACCGATTCAATGCAAAAGACCGCGGAGGAGGATGCCAAGGCTCTAAAAGCCCTAGGAAAAGATTTAGAAGACACTCAAGCCCAACTAGCCGTTGCTCAAAAGAACGCTTCTAATTTCAAACAACAATTTGAGGACATGCAAAAGCGTTATCATGACTTACTTGAGTCCCACACTCAGGAGCGTTCTGAGTTGAAGAAGCAAGCTGACGAGGCCAAATCAGAGGCTGCTAAGACACGCCTTGCTTATGCTGAGCTTGAGCAGAAAAACGCCGAGTTAGCGAAAAGAAGTGCTGAGTTAGAAAAGAAAAACGCAGACTTGGCTTCAAAATTGTTGGAGACGGAAAACAGGGCTGCTCTGGCTGAGGGCAACGTGGAATGCGCTATTAAATCTGCGGAGGAAACCCGCAAGCAATTATCTGATGCGGAGGCTGAGATTCAGGGTTTCGGCGAGCTAATGATTGAATTCTTCGCGCATATTATTCGTCGTCGAAACATTTCCTGGATTGAAGACTATCCGTCCACTCTAGTTCAAGTATGGAATCAAATCGTCGAGTGGGAAAGGGAAGAACTCAAGGTCGATTCTCTTGATGAAGATAAATTGATGGAAAAATACTTGAGAGAAGATGAACCGGAGCGCCTAGCTGAAGGGCGCCGCCTAATTGCTGAGGCCATGGAAGAAGAGAGGCGGAAGTCTAAACAGAAAACCATTCCTGAAGCTGGCTCCTCTTCTTCTGCTCCTGTAACTCCCGAAGTAGAAGGGTATGATCCCGAAAACCCGGGAATTTCCCGGATAACTTTACTATCTCCCATTCCTGAAATAACTCCAGAGGTAGTAGTCACCCCCGCTGAAAAGTCTTCAGAAGGTATTCCTATCTTTTCTCCTCAGTTTGCCAAGGCTACTACTACCTTCGGCTTCGTGATTGAACGTTCGATGCGAAACCCTTTGCTTTCGCCTGAGCGGATAACCGATGTTTCTTATTCTGTAGGCGTTGAATCATCCGCAAAGACAGATGTAGCTCAAGGAGCTGCCGCTGGGACAAAGCCCGCAGATGGTGCCAAAGAAGGGGAAGACAAGGCTGCTCCTATAGACTTGGAAGAAGGAAATGAGCCGACTAAGGTCACCACTTCTCATGATGAAGAAATGATCGCAGCTTTAAAAGACGACGGAGGAGACGAGGGGCACGATGAGGAACCGGAGGTTGCAATAACTGGGGAATCGAAAAGCGCCGATGACGTTACCTTGGCGGCTATGAAGGCCGATCAAGACAAGCGCTTGCAATTAAAGGCCGAAGAACTAGACCCTGAGGTCCTCAAGCCCCTCGCAGTTGTGGATGCAGGTTCAAGGTTAGTTGTTAAGCTCTCAACTAGATCTATTACCGAAGAACTTGCTAAAAAATCTTCTCTTGATTCCAGTGTCCCGCCCTCCGGGAAGAAGTCTACTGGCTCCAGCACCGCATCTTCAGGAAAAAAGAAATCGAAACGAATCTTGACTGAAGCTGAGAAGGAAGCAAAGGATGCGGAGAAAGCCGCCAAGAAATCTAAGGCTCATTCCAAACCTAAGTAGCGGATTCCCCTGTATTCCTTTTAGCATCTTTGTAAACCAATAAGTGCTGCTACACCAGCAGCTTCCGCATTTTCTTTTTCAGTTATTTCCCTGTACAAATTCATTCATTTGTAAATAAAAATAATTCACTTTTTGCAATGTTTATTTGTTAGCAGTTCTGCACTTATGTAAAAATGCATGTCTATAGTCATGAAACAAAGTTGGGGAAAGGGGAGATATGTGTATGTATATGTGTCCCCAGTCAATTTCCATAAGTTATTCAATGCTCAGCTATGCAATCTGAATGCTCCCGATTCTCTAACGGGATAGCATTTCCTGTGTCATCAATACCTGTTGTTTTCCCTGGCATTTCTTTTATACTCTCTCTCATTCTCTTAAGAGTTAGAGTTCGAGTTCAGTTATTTGTTTATTCCCCGGTCGTTCAACGGGAAAAGATTTCTTTCTCGGCGCTCGGTCGGAGACGCCTTTATACTCTCTTTCTCTCTGGAAAGTTAGAGTTCGGAGTTAAATCTCTTTCTCAGCGCTCAGTCGGAGACGCTTTTATACTCTCTCTCTTTCTCTGGAGAGTTAGAGTTCAGAATAGAATTTCTTTTTCAGCGCTCAGTCTGAGACGCTTTTATACTCTCTCTCTTTCTCTGGAGAGTTAGAGTTAGAATGTCGTTTTCTCATTCTTTTATGTCTTATTGCACAAACAATCGTTGTGCTTCTTTTTATGTCTAAACTGTTTTCAACCTTTTTAGGCTCTGAGTTATCCTGTATTTTATAATCACAACAGAATAACTAATGAATGTAAATGCATAAAAGTAAATAACACACAATATTTTTATAGTGGTTCAGCTAAGTCGTAGCCTACATCCACTTTATAGTCCTTTATTCATATCATCAGATTTTCCCAAGGCAAGTCGTGCCTTATTACAGAGTTTACAGGAAGAACAGCAAAAAGTATAGCATTTCTAATCCAAATACCGCATTAAGTGTTGGGCATTCCATGCTCGAGGGACTTCTTCGCCATCTACGGTCGTTAACTTGAATGTTCCTTTATCAAGTTTCCGTTGGATGACAAAGGGTCCTTCCCATTTTGGGCCGAGGTGAGGAAGAGATGGAAAAACTCTCTTTAGCACCAAATCTCCTGGTTCAAAAGTTCTAAGGCGAACTTTTTTGTCATAGTAGCGTGCCATCTGACGCCGATGTCTTGCTGCACGCAAGTCTGCTTCGTCTCTTTTCTCTTCGACTTCATCAAGAGACTCAAGTAAAAGCGCCCGATTCGTCATCGGGTCATAATACGTCACCCTGTGGGAAGGAACTTCCAGTTCAACTGGAATTACTGCTTCTGAGCCAAAGGAGAGAGAGAAAGGGGTATGACCGGTAGCCGTTTTAAACGTTGTTCGATATGCCCACAAGGCTAGGGGCAATTCATCGACCCATTTTGCCTTTGCACGCTCTAATCGCTTCTTGAGGATGGATTTTATTACCTTGTTTATCGCCTCTACTTGCCCATTAGATTGTGGATAGGCAACTGCAGTATATCGTTTGTCTATCTTATATTTCTGGCAAAAATTTCTGAATTCAGTGCTATCAAATTGGGTCCCGTTGTCAGTAATAATCGTCCTTGGGATCCCGAATCGGCATATAATATTTCTGACCACAAAACTTATCACCTTTCTTGTGGTGATCTTAGTCAAGGGCTCAGCTTCCACCCACTTTGTGAAATAATCCACGGCTACTATGGCATACTTAGCCCCTCCTTTAGCAATTGGTAAAACTCCAATGATATCGATTCCCCATGTGGCAAACGGCCAAGGACTCACCATCGATTTAAGCTGGGTTGACGGTGCCCTGGGGATTTTGGCGAATCTCTGGCACTTATCGCAGCGTCGTGAATAATCAGCTGCATCTTTGTTGATCGTAGGCCAGAAGTATCCATACCGCAATATTTTCTTTGCTAAAGTTTGACCTCCTGTATGATCTCCACACTCACCTTCGTGCACTTCTCTCAGTACACGCTTGATGTCGTCGTGTGCGATACATCGTAACAGGGGCATAGAAAATCCTTGTCTATAGAGAGTATCGTCTTGCATAACATATCTGGCAGCTTTGCGAACTACAGCTCTTTTCTCACTTTTCTTCGATGGGAGTGTCCCATTCTTAAGAAAACTCTTGATTGGAGTCATCCATGACTCCTTCTCTGGTTCCGCTTCAAGAACGAATTCAATTTCCATTGACTCAAAGCTTGGCGACTCCAACGTTTCAATTGGAATTACCCCAGTCTCTTCTGGATTGTCAGAACTAGCCAATTTTGCTAGTCTATCCGCTTTCTGGTTTTCTACTCTGGGAATATGTGTTATGTTGTACCGCTCTAAGCTATTTAATAGCTCTTTCACTTTCTTGAGGTAAGCGACAAGTCGAGGTCCTCGAGCCGCGAATTCCTCCCGCACTTGACAAACAACAATCTTAGAGTCACAAAATATGTCCATCATTTTTACTCCGAGGTCTTTAGCGAGTTTCAGCCCGGCAATCAGGGCTTCATACTCAGAGTCATTGTTTGTTGCCGAAAATTCTAATCGCAGGGCGTAATATAACGACCGTCCCTCGGGAGTGACTAAGACAATTCCAGCTCCGGATCTTCGGTCGTTTTTAGCTCCATCTGTATATAATTTCCACGGATTCATCTCTAGCTTATCCTCGGATTTGACCACTCGGTCATTGATTATTTCTTCCTCTGGAATGGTGAACTCCGCAATAAAGTCTGCTAGAGCTTGCCCCCTGATTGACTTTCGTGGTTGAAAATTCAAATCAAACTGGCTTAGTTCTATGTTCCATTTAATCAACCTTCCCGACGCTTCGGGTCTCTGCAACACCTGTCTTAACGGCTGATCGGTGTATATGGTTATTGGATGGGCTTGGAAGTAGTGACGAAGCTTTCGGGATGCAATCAGGAGGCTGTAAGCAAGCTTCTCGATCTTTGGGTAGTTGCGCTCTGCCGCTGCTAATTTCTTACTCACATAGTATACTGGCCTTTGTACTTTGTCTTCTTCTCGAACCAGGGTTGTGCTGACAGCGTGAGCCGAGACTGCTAGATAAACAAATAGTTCTTCGTGATCTACGGGCTTTGATAAGATTGGCGGTTTCTCTAACAGCTCTAACAGATTTTGAAAGGCCTCGACACAATCGGGAGTCCACTGGAAGTTCTTCTTTCCCCTTTTTATCAAATCAAAAAATGGAACACATTTATCGGTGGCTTTGGAGATGAATCTACTCAGCGCCGCTACCTTCCCTGCCAGACTTTGGACGTCTTTAATTCTCCTTGGTTCTTCGATATTTCTAATCGCCGCTATCTGGCTAGGGTTGATCTCAATTCCTCGGGAACTCACAATGAAGCCAAGGAACTTTCCCGACGCCACTCCAAATGAACATTTTAAAGGATTCAATTTCATACGGTATTTTCGCAAGATACCAAACATTTCCGCTAAGTCTTGCGTATGACTGGAAGACTGCTTTGATTTAACAAGCATATCATCCACATAAACTTCCATAGTTTTTCCTATTTGATCATAAAACATTCTATTTACCAACCGCTGATAAGTAGCTCCAGCGTTTTTCAATCCGAATGGCATTACAACATAACAATATAGCCCCAAATTCGTAATGAAACTTGTATGCTCTTGGTCTGGTACATGCATAGGAATTTGATTGTATCCAGAGTATGCATCCATGAAAGAGAGAAGTTCATGACCTGCTGTCGAGTCTACAAGCTGGTCAATCCTGGGAAGTGGGAAACTATCTTTTGGGCAAGCCTTATTTAAATCTGAAAAGTCAATACAAGTTCGCCACTTTCCGTTTGGCTTCTTTACCAAGACAGGATTCGATATCCAGTCGGGATAAGTCGAATCTCGAATAAATCCATTTTGCTTCAATTTCTCTACTTCCTCTTTGAGAGCAGCCGACCTCTCTGGGCCCAGCATGCGTCTCTTTTGCTTCACAGGCGGATGCTTCGGATTTACATTCAATTTGTGACTGATAATGGAAGGTGATATCCCACACATGTCAGCATGGGTCCAGGCGAACACATCTAAGTTTGCCTTCAAGAAGTCCGTCAGTTCTTCAGCACGACGTGGATCCAATTGAGAACCAATCTTCAAAACTTTCGTCGGATCAGCTTTATCAATGGGAATTTCCACTGTCGCTTCGTTAGGAGTTGCATTCCTAGCCTCTGGTTCCTCGTCTTTTCTAGGATCCAGGTCTTCAGGTGTTCCTTTGGGCAACTCCTTTGGGGTCAATTTCTCTAATTGCTATGCCGAGTCCCCCTTTGAGGGAGACGGGGCATCCTTACTCTCAGCATTAACTCCTTTCATCAACATCTTCAGTTCGGCCACATAGCAGGCCCGTCCAGAAACCTGGTCCCCTCTTATTACTCCAGTCCCGGCTTCGGTTGGGAACTTTAGTAACAAGCACCAAGGGGCGATACAAACTCTAAATTCAGCGAGGGCAGGTCTCCCTAAAAATGCGTTATATGGCGAATCTACGTCCAATACTACGAACTGAAGCATTCGCACTCTCATACGTTCTCCTTGCCCTAGGGTCACGGGCAATTCTATATATCCCATGGGAGCTGTCGTCGCTCCGTTGAAGCCTCTAATCCATCCTTCACAAGGTTTCAGATCTTCGGGCTCAAGCTTCATTTGATCAAATGACTTCTTAAACAAAATATTAACGGAACTTCCGTTGTCTACTAATACCTTATGGACCAAGGCCGACCCAATGGTGGTAGTAATAACCAACGGATCATTGGTGGGAGATTGTATCCCCGTGTTGTCTCGGCTGCGAAATACCACGTCATCGAACATGGTTTTTTGTTGTTTTATAGGGGTGACATCTTCCAAATCGTCACCTTCATTCACATCTAGATGCTTGGCAGCATTCACATATTGGTCCATTGACCTAAAACTTCGGATTGCCGGGTGAGGTCCGCCTACTATGGAGTTGATGACAATCCCTTTACCTTTCTGCTGCGCGGTAGGCTTAGGAGCAGGTAGGATCTGTTTTGGAGCCTGCTCTCCTTGCCCCCTGTCCCTCGGGGCAACCTTGTACTCATCCAACTTTCCTTCACGCAGCAGCTTTTCAATTACATCCCTCAAATGCCGACACTCATTGGTCGAATGTCCATGTGTTCCGTGAAACAAGCAAAATTTCCCTGTCGCCATTTCTTTCTCGGTCGAATCACGAGGTGGCGGTCTTTTGTACTGCAACACATTGTACGTATCCAGGTAAATATTTTCCAGGGTGTCATTCAATGGTGTATAGTTCTCGTAATTCTGGAATCGGGGCCTTTTGTTAGGGTCGCTTCCCCTATTTCTGTTTCTCCTGTTACCGTTCGAATTACGGTTGTTGTTGTTTCCCCCATTTCCAGTATTGCTGTTTCCACCCTTATTTCCTATATTTACTTCAACCTTGCCAGAACTTTCCCCAGACTGCTTCACGGCAATATTACTCTGCACATTCTCCTTTGAAGCTGTCTCGGACTTTCTCTTCCGGTTTGCCCTGGCCTCCTCTCGTCTTAAATAAATATCGGCTTTTTCGTAGAATATCGCCCTTGTGGGGGGTGTCTTCCCAGAAAGGTAGTCTCCAAACTCAGATTCAGGGTCGACTCCTTCCTTCAATGCCATCAGAATAGTGGGCTCATGCGGGTCACTGACCTCAGTTACAGCTTGGTTAAAACGATCTAAATATGCCCTTAAAGACTCTCCCGGTGCCTGTTTGATTCTCGACAATTCAATAACACTCTTGGACTTTCGGGCATGTAGTCGGAACTGGTTCATGAAACGCTCGCTTAGTTCTTTGTAATTAGAAATTGAACGAGGAGGAAGTCGGGTAAACCAGAATAACGCCACATCTTCTAGGTAGATTGGGAATGCTTTGCACTTTACTTCATCAGGGGCAGCAGCGGCGTTCATGAGCCACGAATACCGCATCAAATGCTGTCCCGGATTAGTCCTTCCGTTATATTTATCCATCTGTGGCAAGTTAAAGCGTCGGGGAAACTGGAAGTCTAGGATATCGTCAGTGAACGGAGTATGGCTTCGCTCAATGCCATAGTCTTCATTTGTATAATTCCGGCTCTCGGACATAATCCGGCGAACCATTGCCTGTACATCGGCACTAGTTAGGGGCTGCTCAGGTTCCCTGGCCCTAGTGTCCGAGTTCCTTCTGGGCTCATGCTCAGGAGATGCCCTTCTTCTTCGAGCTGCCTCTGCTCGATTCCGTTCCCTGTGTTCCCGGTCGATCTCGGGAAGAGGGGACTGGAGTCTTTGCCCCCGAGTGGGGTCATCGTTTCCTAATGCTCGTGCGATATCCTCGCGAGATCCCAAAGATCCAAATGTTAGCTGCTCCACGTTCTGAGGTCGTTCGAGTGGCCTTCGTTCACGGGGCCTCTCTTCCTCGGAAGATGAAGATTGATCTACTAGTGTGTGACGAACCGGTGATGGAGTTCTCTGTCGACGGAGCTCGTTGATTTCCCGACTCATGAGCCTCATATTTTCCTGCATCATGAGGTTAGTGCGCTCATGAACTCTCATAGCTTCCCTTGTGCTCTCAAGCATGTCAAGCAAGCGCGAAAAATCTCCTTGAGTGATGGGCGCAGATGGATTGACCTGATCTCCCACCCTGGCAGCTGGAATTGGAGCATTCGCAGGGACTCGAGTAGAGGTTCCAGCTTCACCAAGGATCGGGTCGGATCGGAGATAGGAGGTCGGGTCGGATCGGAGCTGGGGTGCCTGGTCGGATCGGTGCGCAGCGAGCAGCTCAGGTCGGTTCAAATTGGGGGAATGCACTGCTTCAGAGTCCCCTACCCGGTTCGGATCGGAGCTCTCCCCCTGCTGTCGGTTCGGATTTCCTGCACTGATTCTTCCTGCTGCTGAACTCTGCCCCCGAGACCTTGTTACAACAGCGTTTTGCTGATCTTCGCCAGCTCCATTTCCTCGGAAAGTCTGAACTTCCTTGCCTTTTCCTTTGGCCATGAGTCTTCAACAATTACTTCAACGAATGTAAGAAAACGGAGAAACTTAAGGATTCACTTCTTTGAACTCAACGGTCCAAAAAGTAGAAAGAGATCCCGGAAAATAAAGAATTTAGATGAGGGTTCTCAGTGAAAGCACCAAAATGTTAGACCCAAAAGTGGTTCTAACACCCAAATTGATTAGAAACAAGATTATATGAGACAATAATAAAAATGAACACACAGGATTTATAGTGGTTCGGCGAAGAAATGCCTACGTCCACTTATTTTTCACTATATTCAGCAATCCAATTACAAATGCAATGTAAGATTCACTCACAACTCACTTTTGTTCACTCAAATGATTAAAACAAGAAATGAAAGATGATTTGGATTCTCCGGGAGTAAAGGAGTTCGGATGATGGAGGTACTTGGATTCTCAAAAGTACTGAAAAAGATCCTTCTCTTTGTCTCTAGATGGGGTATTTATAGGTGTGAATTTGCCTGAGATTCAATCCGGGTCGGAACACGTGTCATCCATCGCACTCTCTTCGGGTTCGGATGATCTATCAAGCTGACAACACATCAAAGAGATGGACGTTAGGGTTAGGAATTAGTCATATCCGGTCCGGTTCTCCAGGCGATTTTATAGGAAATTAACATAGATCATGGGTACGGGTCGGAAGCGTGCAGGTTGGGGGTTCGGATCGGAATATCCGATCCGAACCGGAGTGGCTTGGACGTCTCTCCTCCTCTAATCATACTCCGCTCCGCTCCGGCGTCGTGGCAAGCAGATGGCCTTCCATGCGAGATTTAGTTGTCCTCCGATCCGACTGGATATGCTTTACCAATCTATCCAGTAAGAGACCACCGATCCGAACCGAGATCTCTATCCGATCCGATCCAATATGCTGCTCTAACCCGATCCGAATAGAGGATCCTATCCGATCCGAACAACCGCAGCTATCAACTTGAACTGTAGTGTTTTCTTCCAATCCGAACCGAGGTCTTATAACTTAAAATACTCTTCAATGGTTGGTTTCTTGACTTTGTGTTGCCTAGTTCACAAAGTAGGCTAACAGGGTACTATGCCGTCTATGATTGATACATTTATATTTGAAGTTATTTTGACACTATACATGTAACGTCCCACTTTTCCGTACAATTTGAGCCGACATCTAATCACTACAGTCACCCCAAATTACACAGAAAAGCAGAATGTTAAGAGAAAGAAATTAGAGGATGAGAGAGAAAGAAAGAAATATTAGAATAGAAGAAAGAAGAAGAACATCAGAAGCTCACAGCGGAACAAACAGAATATATAATATAACAACATATTTTTATACAAATGAAAATCTTGTATACATACCAATCATTAGAGTACAACATGAATCAGATACAGCGGAATAACTTTAATAACTAACGGTGAAGCCTCCTGTTTCTAGCTTCTAAAACTCCAAGCAAAAAAACTATCCTGTCAAATATGTTCGGTCTGACCCGAGCACATTTTGAAGCAAAGCAAAAACACACGGAAAACACACGGGTCAGTATGAAATAACTTCCAGTGCTAAATTCACATCAACAATCGGTTTAACTTTAGAAATCCTTTTTGAAACAAAAGGATAATAGTAAGACCAGCCCACACATAAACACGGACGGTTTTTACCTTACTATAACCCAAAACACTTTTGAAATCATACATTTTTCTGATATTATAATAGTGTCTATCAACCACAAATAAATAGTAATCTAGTGGAACGCTTGCATCTCACGCTTCACATATATAATATAAAATCAAAATCGCTGGCGCTTATTGGAAATTGGATTCCGACGATGACAAGGTATGGGACCACCTGCCGATAGTGTATCTCTAGAGGCAAATACACTGGGTTCAACAAGAACGTCTTACAACTCGGCGAACACATGACCGACCACTCATTTTGCTTGAGTGTTCGAATGTATACCACCGACGGTTGGGATCAGCAACCATCTCCCGAAAAGGGACAGCATCGAAATAGATAAAGAATGAAATGAAATCTCTAGATAGTTGATTATACACCCTAATGAGAGCGACCCACATAGCCATGTTGCCTGCCCGATTTTTGTCATCTCCCGGTTGATGAGGCTTGAGGTTAAAATCGACTTTTGTAGTCATTTGGCCACCATTCACTTTGAATGCCACATCATCAGATCCATCAGATATCACTAATTGATGTCCACAAAAATACTCTAGTAGTTAAACTAAGAGAAGTGCCACTCTCCGCCACCAACTATAGTACGTTTGAAGAAATCAACGTACATGATCCCTTTGGAAATATTCTATCAGACATCCGTCCATACAAGTCATCCAGGAACAGGATGAACCGAAGGCACTCTCCTACTACATCCAATATAGAAATCACCCCATGGATCAGTAGCGAGAAGTCCTTGCACTCCGTAGATTCCAACCACGACAGAACCACAGTACATCTTTGGCTGCAGACCGAAGATTATTAGCAGTTCTTCCGTTTATGAAAATCAACGATCTTCAATTGCTCCCTCTTAATCCCTTACAAGTTAGCTTCATACGTAACATTGATTCGAAGTGGTTTTGGGTCTAGTTCCCATCCAGGTCTCTTCGAAACAACACATCAAAAGGTCCAATAATATTTTATTGATAGTTGGTGTTTTAACTAGCAATCTCAACAAACAATCATCCAATCAGATTTGTCAAATAGTACGATCAAGTATATTGGCAGCTCAGGTTCACATTTTTAAAACATTCGTTAAAACTCTTTATCGAATCATTTAAAATTATTCCTTAGACATAAAGCCGATTCCATTAAATCCCTTGCCAACCTATCTTTTGTTTCGCCATTTGGAAACATTACCTCTCGTTTATTCTCTCTTAGTTTTATTCTCCTTCAATTCTGAAAATATTTCTATATTTCCATTAACCATTTATTTCCTTAATTCTGGAAATGTCCTTATTTTAATATATCGTTAATTCACGAATATAATTCCATTGTCAATTCTTTTGCGGTAAAAACCCTGTTAAACGACCCATGCTTTCTTATTTAAAACTCAATGGCTTTAATTACTTAAATCCAAATATTTATTTCTATTTCAAAAACAATATATCCCTTCCATTCTAATTATTTATTTTTCTAAATAAATATACTTTATTCATATTATCACTATTTCTAGAAAACTGGTGCTATAAAAAAATGGCCTATAGGTATAATTAAAACAATATGTCTCGACTCAGACTAAACAATGTAAATGTACATTGTTTAATTTAAAACTTATTTTATTAAGTTCTATTTCAAATCCTTGTAAATGAATTTCAAATGGTTTACGAGGATAATAACTTCTTTCCAAGCTTCTTTACCATTACGAACCAATACCATTCCTCGATAATAGTGAAGTCGGTCAAGTTGGGTTATTTTATTTACCTCTCAGACCTTAATCGACAACATTCTTATCTCAGAGTAGATAGAAGTTCATAACTAAAAACAAACTTTTTGATCTGATTCTACTTCCCATTTAAACCAGGGGTTATAACCCGCATCTTTCCTTTTGATCATCTTGATTGACCGTCGCCATTTTACTTAATATAATTAAGTAAATTATTACCCAAATCTTAACCATTTGCTTCAAATATCCTGTATAGTATTCGATTCATAACTTGGATTATATTACACTTAATCCATTCGCTAATATCTTTCCCAAAACTTTTAATTATATAATCTAACTTTGGATTCATAACCATAAATCCCTTTTCCAATTCCTTTTATTCAAAACACTTAACTATCCTTTTATCATTTCAATTTCGCTATTTACTTAATTTCGTTCTTAAGTAAATATTAATTTAACGCTTTGCATTAGTATTAAACTTCAAATACACCTTGCTTATAACTTGGATTTGTTTACTAACACTTTATCCAAAAATCCTTTTTAACATCGTTAAAACAAATGGTTGGATTTTATAACTCAAAATCCTTTTATTTACTTCATTCCTTAAATCAGTAATTATTTCTATTTAATTATGGTTTTACAAATCATTTGAAAAGAATCCCTTTGCAGTCATATCTATTTTTTCTTGATCTTTGATTAAGTAAACTTCTCCCCGACCACCACATTTCTAGCTTAAAAAAAGTCCTTTTATTAACTTGCCTCATATAACTTGATTTCATCGACCGAAGTATGTTACTTCATTTTTAATCGGTTAGTTATCATTATCATGACAATACTTTATTTTAGAAATAACAAACTATTTTATAATTACTTTAAATACATTATCTCTTTAAACAATTGTTAAATAAAAATCTCATTCAATTACTTCTCTTGGAACCAATCATTCCATGTTACTAACCCTTCGGTTAGTGTCTGGTTTCTTTATGTGATAAAAACTATATAAATTATTTTAACATTCCTTTTATAAACAAAGTCATAAATATTGTCTTATTTAAAAATTCTTTATTTAAATCACTAAAATTATTCGATTCAGTTAAAAATAGAATTTTAACTTTAAAATACATCAATTCGCCTGATAGTGAATTACTATTTGAAAATGATGGATTTAGACCATCAGCTGCCAATTTCCCAAATAATACTGCGTATTGATTTAAACCATGACATTTGTGAATTTTAGATTCAAAAATCAATGTTTATCTAATCATCAAAATCTAATCAGGGTACAATATAAATTGGAATAAACAAACAATATGAAAACAAAAAATATACAATTTATATGAGGAATCCGGTTGGATTCCTCTAACCTATTCTTCCCTGCACAACAGTTTATAATATCGTTTAACACTAATCACACATTCGAACGGTCAATTTATAAACACGGGCAAACAATCAACCAATAAAATCATCCATAGCATCCATTTAGCCAATTAAATGATAAATTTTAATGATATGGATTTAACACATCGCAGTATTTCAGAAGTGTGAGAATTAACTCACTTTTGTTTTGTTTTGACGATGTTGCGTCGCTTTCGTTCTGAAACTATATAAATTCCAGTTGTCTCGGAACCCCTCAAATTTCAGCTTATATTCGTCGGCACAGTGGTTACAAACCCATCGGTTTCAGTTTCGTCCAATTCTGTAATGTATGAAGAAGATACGTCCATTATAAGTTTATATGCGTAATACGATTATAAATTTTATTCAAATTTAATAATGTTAATAATTACCTTACTTAATATAAAATGATCCATTATTGCCCTCAAATGGTTTCACAGTTCCCATCTGCTCAAATCTGATTCTGAAACTTAACCAACTTCAACATTTAACCATATTTAACATGAGTATAATTAACTAAAGTTAAAATTGAAATATAATTACCTTAATCACTTCTTAACACGACACTAACCACTAATCAACCACAAAATCCTTCGTTATCTTCCTTTAGAAATTGAGATACCCGATCTGCTCTTCAACTGTTTTCAAATAAAACTTAGATCACCAAAAACACACCGTCGATCGTCACTCCGGCCACCAGACCGGGCCCCACTTCATCTGCTGACGCCTCATGACCCCCACAAGACCAACGGCCTCAGGTTCAACACCCAATCCCAAAATAAATGAGCCCAGCTCCACAAATTTACCCATACAACGCCTCCGTTCATCCGTTAATTGCTTCACCTCCTGTTGGCCGGAGATCACTGGACCACCACCCTGACATTTGCTGCCCCTCCAGCTATCACCTCGACCAAACCCGGCAACCAGACCCTCCACCGTGTTAAAAACCGAAACCCAACATTCAAAAACAAACACATCACCCCCTCCGTTTAAACCCCTTGAATGCCACCCTCCGCCACCGGATTTCCTCAGACCGATGCCATCACGTCTGTCATCGTCTGCCCTTCCATCTGTGACCATTGTCAGCAACCTCGTTAGGCCACAGTTCCACCACCGAATAAAAACCCAAAGTCCATTTCGAATGAAACAAACAGGAGCAGCCTCCGTTCACTGAGAGTTTGAACCTCCAAACATAAATCGCACCATCAAATTCTTGTACCAACTTGAAGCCTGTCCTAGCAGCGAGCCCATACTATTTTTCTTTGAATTTATAAATACTTTGAGGATCATTGTTTTTTTTTTTGGATTTTAAGTGGGGAGTTTTTATTTTTACTGGAGAAATAGTTTTTTTTTTTTAAGGAGAGAAATCAGAACGAGGAAGGTGATTTGGGAAATAAGGGTTCAGCGTGGTTTATATAGGGGAAAATATAATTTTTTATTTTTTTATTTTAATATTTTTATTATTTTATTACTCTGATTTGACTGACGATTTTTATTTGACGCGACTGACGATATTTATTGATATGACTAACGATTTTTGTTTGTACCTATCGCAATTCCCAACCACTGTTTATTGATTACCGTGATCACACACGAACTCCAATCATCACGCGAATGGACTGCATCATATAATTCGATGTTACGGTCCCAATGGCTATTGTTTCGTCGAATTTCGAACCCGTTTGTGAGAATGGCACTGGTTTGAGCCCAAAACAATCGATTTATTTACATTTTATTTTGTCACGCTCACAGAATAACTCCGTTTGGCGTGCAACTTGAAACATAACAATAATTTGCTGTTACAGTCCCAATAAAATTTGTTTCTTTGAAAACGAAGATCGTTTAAATAGAGTTCCTTTTAAAAGGCCCAAATTTGAATTAAAATAAACCAATTTTAAAATACCTCAATATAATAATATAAAAATATTTCAATTGGACATACCAGAGCAAAATTTCATATATTTTCAAAATAAAATAACTCAGGTTGAATTCTGAGCCAAAAAAATATTAAATAAACTAAAAATCCTTTATTTCTATATAATAAATCGCTATAATATATAATCGAATTCCATAGCGACTATTTTAAAATTTGATTTAGCCATAAAACAAAATCCACATTATGAAAACTTGATTTTTCTTCTTCGTTAGAAAGATATTATCAAATGGATTCAGGCGTTTCTTATTTCGAAGAAATCCGACTTGTTTTGAATCCTGTATAACCAATTGAAGTTCAAAACGCTATATTGCGAACTGCCGCGCCGCCGCAGCTCGCTATATAATTAAAATTATAATTCACACTTTAAAATTGTAAATAAATAAAATCTAAACATAACTAAATCTTCTTAAGTTACGAAATCATCTAACAACGCAATTTCAACTAATTTCGATTATTTCGAAATTAAACTATTATTTATATATTATTTAAACAAATTAATTATTCAAATTAATTAAAAACAAACCATTTAAAAATTCAAAACCAATATTTAAAACAAAATTAAATATTAAAATAAATGGCTAAAAATTTGGGTCGTTACATTCCTTCCGCCTTAAAATAATTTCGTCCTCGAAATTGCTAAGGTAAGAAGAATGCTGCAAACCAATTATATTTCAAAATTCTGCTTCAAATAAAATTCTCATTTCTAAATTTTTAATTAAACTAATTCAACTAATTTTAATCGAAAAACAATTTCATTTCTAATTAACAAAAAATATCAGAATTTTTTTCTAACACCTTAAAATTTGGAAAAATTTTGGCAGAACCTCCCCTGTATGGAGGAACATCTGCAATATTGCAGGTACCACAAATATATATACCTCGACCAACACGGTCGAAAAAAGAAAACATTCCATTCAAAACCCAAATCAAAACCAAAAATTCATATTTTGCGTAGGTGTACCTTTTTCAAATGTTATTACGCAATAAGAGATAAACAATAAGCGAGCCCGCTCAATTACTATGCAGCTCCAATCAGATTGGATTCAGTTAACTGCAGAATCTTCTTGGACATGTTTTAAAGATAAATTAGTTCTTCTGCGCCTGTTCTCAATTCTAATGAACTTCATTAGTTTCAAAACAATCCCAGTAGAATTTAAATCCATACCATCCTGGATTTATCTCAATAAATCAATTCTATTCAAGCCTGGTTTCAAACAAGTCCATCAACATTAAATCCATATTTATGCAATCAGTCTTGACCAAATAATCCCAAAACATTCCATTTGGAAATTTCTATTTCTCAACTCAAGTCAAATTAGTGTTGACTCAAGTTATATTTTAGTTCAATATTCAAGTTTAAATTTAATTCACACTATTTATTTAACCCAATATGAGATAAATTTCCATATTTCACATTTCAAATTTTGAAATGTGCTTTGATTGATCGAATCTAACCTTATAATCAAAAACATTCAAATCAATCAATCAAGGCAATACAAGTTCAAACAACTAGCCAACAAGTTGAAAGAATTATTTATTATTTCTATAAAAATATGATTCGGGTAAAATTATTTCATTTACCCTCTTTATAAAATAATTTAAAAATAATTTTATATTCAAATACAAATACGCGCACTCATATATATACACTCAAACTCAATCTAGGGTATTACTAACCCCATCTTTACTGAGTTACGCCACAAAGCCAAGGTTATCAGTAAACCAATAGCTCTGATACCACGTTGTAATGTCCCACTTTTTCGTACAATTTGAACCGGCATCTAATTACCATAGTCACCCCAAATTACATAGAAAAGCAGAATGTTAAGAGAAACAAATTAGAGGACGAGAGAGAAAGAAAGAAATATTAGAATAGAAGAAAGAAGAAGAACATCAGAAGCTCACAGCGGAAAGAACAGAATATATAATATAACAACATTTTTTTATACAAATGAAAATTTTGTATACATACCAATCATCAGAGTACAACATGAATCAGATATAGCGGAATAACTTTAATAACTAACGGTGAAGCCTCCTGTTTCCAGCTTATGAAACTCCAAGAAAAAAACTATCCTGTCAAATATGTTCGGTCTGACCCGAGCACATTTTGAAGCAAAGCAAAAACACACGGATCAGTCTGAAATAACTTCCAGTGCTAAATTCACATCAACAATTGGTTTAACTTTAGAAATCCTTTTTGAAACAAAAGGATAATAGTAAGACCAGTCCACACATAAACACAGACGGTTTTTTCCTTACTATAACCCAAACACTTTTGAAAACATACATTTTTCTGATATTATAATAGTGTCTATCAACCACAAATAAATAGTAATCTAGTGGAACGCTTGCAACTCACGCTTCACATATATAATATAAAATCAAAATCGCTAGCGCTTATTGGAAATTGGATTCCGACGATGACAAGGTATGGTACCACCTGCAGAAAGTGTATCTCTAGAGGAAAATACACAGGGTTCAACAAGAACGTCTTGCAACCCGGCCCACACATGACCGACCACTCATTTCGCTTGAGTATATCGAATGTATATCACCGACGGTTGGGATCAGCAACCGTCTCCTGAAAAGGGATAACATCGAAATAGATAAAGAATGAAATGAAATCTCTAGATAGGTGATTATTAACCCTAATGGGAGCGACCCACATAGCCATGCTGCCTGTCCGATTTTTGTCATCTCCTGGTTGATGAGGCTTGAGTTTAAAATCGACTTTTGTAGTCATATGGCCACCATTCACTTTGAATGCCACATCGTCAGATCCATCAGATATCACTAATTGACGTCCACAAAAATACTCTAGAAGTTAAACTAAGAGAAGTGCCCCTCTCCGCCACCAACTATAGTACATTTGAAGAAATCAACGTACGTGATCTCTTTTGGAAATACTCTGTCAGACATCCGTCCATACAAGTCATCCAAGAACAGGATGAACCGAAGGTACTCTCCTACTACATACAATATAGGAATCACCCCATGGATCAGTAGCGAGAAGTCCTTGCACTCCGTAGATTCCAACCACGACAGAACCACAGTACATCTTTGGCTGCAGACCGAAGATTATTAGTAGTTCTTCTATTTATGAAAATCAACGGTCTTCAATTGCTCCCTCTTAATCCCTTGCAAGTGTAACACCCCGAATTTTCCGTTAACAGTAACTTAACAAATTAAAGTATAATTAATTCTAAATGATGAAATAAAGGGAAATGGGTTACGCCACTGCGTTCGTCTCGAAATTCTGCTTGAGATAGAGTCCAAGTTTGCGTAAAACGGATATCGTATGAAGAAGATATGGACGAACGAAGTTGGGCAGAAAAACCAGAAACAGGTCAGAATGTACTGGCGCACTTGGGAAGTGCGCCAGAACAAAATTGAACTGGCACACTTGGGAAGTGCACACTTGGGAAGTGCACCAGTACAATTTTAGCCTGGCGCACCTGCCAAGTGCGCCCAGGTCAGAAAGACCTGTTGGTCAGGCCCTGGCTGGCTAGGTCAGGGTCTGGTCGAATTCTGAGGCTTGGCTGAGTCACTAGGGCTTACATGTCACTTTCTGATTGGCTTCTCTTGAGATGGATGGTCTGGATTCACTCTAGCTTCATCGATGGCTCTAATTAGATTGAAATTCTATAAATACAACTCAAGTCTAACCCTAAATTCACACAAATAATAGAATACTAAAGTCGTCATGCTGCTGGAAAGAAACTAGGGGTGGCCGTCAGCTAGAGAAACCTAGAGACAAGCCAATACTAAAGCTAAACACGAATCAAAACAACGTTAGTCTACCCAAAGGAAAGCATTTCAAATCCAGAATTCAGAATCCAGAATCCAAGTTCGTCGTTCATTGTAAGTATAGTGATTTTTCCAATGAGAATAAAACTAAGAATTGATTCGATGTAAATGGGAAGTGGAATTGTGCCATTATGTAACGACGATGTTAATTCTATCTATGTTTTGAAATGATTGTGTTGCAAATGAAATTGGGATGTTTGTGATATAATTAAGATTGATGTTGATCCTATTGTACTTTTAGAATGACAACAACATCACAAGCAAGTTGTATAGTTCATGATTATGTGATTATAAAGATGGTTTGTTATTAGAACCTCATGTATATACTTTATGCTAGAAAATCTTTATGCCTAAATGGTTATGTTCATATACATGCCCCTATGTTTATTTAAAAGTTGCAAGTTCCTAATTGGATCCATGTCAAGATCCACTTTAGTACATGTTTCATGTTGTAATTAGATATGCGATTGGATCTAGTTCACACCCTTGTCATAAAGTTATACATATTTATGAAAAAGTAATATTCTTGTCATGTGCTAGTGATGTTCGATGTTATGCCTAGATCCAAAAACAGGTTTAGACCTATGTTGTCTAAATCATATGCTATTTCATGTGACACCTATTTGGTTAGACCCTTATTTCAATGCAAATTCACATATATGTAAAATTGATTTAGGCTATGTTGCAAATTCACATATATGTTTATTGACTATTTTGCAAGTTCACATCTATGACATTCATGTTGGCTATTTTGCAAGTTCACACCTATGATGTTCATATTGACTATGCCAAAAATGCCAAGTTTACACCTATGTTATGTTTATGTTTATGAATTCCCTTATGCCTATTTGTGTGCGCTAAATTAGGCTAAGTTTTTAGCCTAATATCATATGTTAAAAACTATGCGAACGAAAATTAGGCTAAGATTGTTAGCCTAATGTTTAAACGGGGTAACGTTGGGAATATTAAAAAACTTGTCATAAAAAATATATATGAAATTGGCATGTTTGTCACATGCCAAAAATTGGTGGCATTTAAACGGTATAAATTCTTTATACCAAAAAGGTTAAACTTGGAATGTGGGCCATAACATTTAATTGTTAACAAATTTACATATATTCAGAAATAAAGACAAATATGTAAATTTAGAAAATACGAATATGCTTAACACGAGGTTGGATTGAGTTGTGATGTAAATCTGCCCGGACCCGCCCGGCTGTCCAGTAGTCACAACAATACCTATCCAATGTGGGTGGTTATGCATTGAGCCCAATAAGGACCCGAGGTTAGACTGAGTTACGGTGTAAATCTGCCCGGAACCGACCGGCACATCCAGTAACCGTAACAATATCTGTCTAATGTGAGTGGTCGGTGCTTTAAAAGGCTAAGGACAGATGGTAGTGTTAAGTTAACTAAAACACTTAACCAATTCAACATGTTAATGAAATTGATGGGTGGGGTCAGGTAAATACAGACACTTAACCACTTAGCATGTTTGACTAGAAAACCCTAGTAACGGGGACCCACTTCAGCAGTAACCCAATTAGGTATCATGGTACCCTGAAACTAGGCAGGGTGGGGCGCGATTACTGGGCTGATTGTAAGCGGTCAAAGCGACGGCGATGGGTGCAACAGTGTGGGTTCTAACGGAGTGCGGGCGTGCACGCACTTCAGAGCAAACAAACAGGGCACTTGATACACCCCATGGTGGGGTCAGCATAGGTATCTGCAATTTCTGGGGGCCGTAAGACACAGATGATTATGCAAGTAGGAGCCGATCTTTAAAATAAGGGGATCACTTTACCCTCAGCATAGGGTGCATCTTTAGAAACAGGATCACTTTACCCTTAGCATAGGGAGCATCTTTAGAAACTGGATCACTTCACCCTCAGCATAGGGTGCCAGTCGGAATAAATACAAGTAGGCGCAGAGATATAGTGTGGGGTGCGATAGTATATTTGTTCAAAACTACTTCATCTTAGTTTATGATACTTTCCTGTTCCAGTTTATACCTATCATGCCCTTATTCTTATTTTCATACTGAAGAGTCACTAAACTTACCAGGCTTTATGCCTGACCCTATTTTCTTTCGTCTTCTTTTCTTCCGTTCCCCCCAGGTCCATAGGGAGGAAATAACCCAGCTTAGTCAGATTCTCTAAAAGCTTCAAGATAGTTGATGTACGGTTTGGAGTCTCTTTTCTTGGCTATGGCTGTTGGTCACACTCTATGGGGATTTATGCAGTTTTAATCACGTTTTATGCTTCTTTATTTAAAAACCAAGACAGAAATGATGTTGTAATGTTATGGAAGTTGTTATGAAACAATTATGGAAATGTGTTGTATGAACAAGTATTTTATGAAATAAAAGTCTGATGTTTTCCGCTGCTTATATACATATGTGTTTATATCTGTCTTGTGTTTATCAGTGACTTTTACTTACAAACCTCCACCAAAGTTAAGGCAGTCCCTTGTGAGTGACCTTAATGGAGGGTGGAGTTTTTCACTTGGTATCAGAGCATAGATTTACCAGACTAGATAAAAGTTTTTGAAACTATTTTCAAAAATAAGCTTAAAGAAGCATATTTTTCAAGAAAAAACGTTGTTATTTTAAAAGGCATAACCCCCCAAAAGCCATATTTACTATCTATCTATCCTTCGTTTTGAACCTTTCCTTTTGTTTCAGCATGTATGAAGACCTTAACCTTCCAGAAGGAGTACCGATTCCCGGCTGGTTCCGAAGGTACCTAGAGGCTAGGGCCAATGGTACGGGCCTAGCAGACATTCCTCCTCCTATGGTGGCAGCAGTTCCTCCTCCCCCTCCTCCTCCTCCTCCTCGTGGAAACACTTTCGCTAAGACATGTAGAGACTTCAAGGCTATGGGAGGAAAGGACTTTATGGAACTGAATCATTTGCGGTAGCAAGGAACTGGCTGAAAGAGATTGAAGATTTATTCGTTATCTTCGAAGTTGATGACAGGCAGAAGATACAGCTAGCAGTTTGGTTGCTCAAGGATGAAGCTTCCTATTGGTGGGAAGTTACGCATGTTGAAAGGCCAGTGGAAACATGGGAAGACTTCAGGACAAGATTTGAGATGAAATTCCTCTCCCAAGCTAAAAGAAGCCTTCAAATGGAGAAGTTCCTAACTCTGAAACAGGGAAGTATGACAATCAGGGAGTACGTTAATCAGTTTAATCAACTGGCCAGATTTGGGTTGGACTTAGTAAACATCCAACACAAGAAGGCGCTCCGCTTCGTCAAAGGTCTGAATGAGCCTCTACACAGCCTTGCTATGACTCATGTATCCACGGGAGCGACTTATAAAAGCTTAGTGGACATGGCATTGCTACACGAGGAAGACAAGGGCAAGAAAGAGACTAAGGAGGAAGAAAAGAAGGAAGGTTTACAGGCTAAGAAAACAGACTTCAAGAAAGGCGGGAAGAATAACAAATCCTGTGAAAAGAGAAAGTGCAATTTCTGTGGCATTGTGGGACATATAGCAAAAGACTGTAGAAAGAAGAAGGCAAAGATGAATGGTGGTGGCTTCAGTTGTGGCGAGACTGGACACTTGGCTAAGAACTGCCCAAGAAGCGGGGGCAGGGACAGAGAGCTGTATCTACCTTAGGCGGACAAGTTCACGCGCTGACGGCACCTCCACAGGAACGAGGTTGAAATATTTCTGTAGAAAGCTTAGTTTATCTGTATGATCATCCAGTTCGCACTCTCTTTGATTATGGTGCATCACACTCCTTTATTTCATCTACTTTAGTAGAATCTCTGCACCTAGACACTAGTATGGTAGAAGATCCCTTGGTTGTTTCAAATCCAATTGGGGGCTCAGCTTATTTGTCGATGGTTTGCTTGGATTTGAAAATCTCTATTCTAAGTGTTGAATTTAGATGTAGTGCCTTTGTTTTGGGCTTCTCAGGGTATGGACTGATCTTAGGCATGGACTGGTTATCCAGTAATGGTGCAATTCTTGATTGTGAGAAAAGAGTGGTTAGGCTCTTGACTTGGCTCGGTAACACTCTAGAAATTTCTTGTAATCCCTTGAATGCTTAGTTATCTAGAGTCGCTTGACGCTTCTGTTGAGAATTTGCAGTCTGTTAGAATAGTCCGGGAATATCCGGATGTCTTTGAAGAGGTGACAGGCTTACCTCCGAAGCGGGAAATAGACTTCCGCATATATCTTGTTGATAATGCAAAGCCCGTGGCTCTGCCTGTTAGACACATGGCTCCAAAGGAGAGAAAGGAGCTCAGTAAGCAAGTTAAGGAGCTTCTCGAGAAGGGGTTTATAAGAAGGAGTATCTCGGAATGGGGTGCTCCAGTGGTGTTCACCACCAAAGAAGATGGTTCACTACGTCCTTGTGTGGACTATAGGGAGCTAAACAAGCTGACTAAAAAGAATAGACACCCGCTTCCCCGAATAGACGATTTGTTTGATCAGCTTGTAGGTGCGTCGGTCTTCTCCCAACTTGATCTGGCTACTGGGTTCCATCAGCTAAGGGTAGCTGAAGATAGCATTGATAAAACGGCGTTCAGAACCCCATACGGTTTCTTCGAGTGGCTTGTCATGCCTTTCGGTTTGACAAACGCACCCGCTTATTTCGTAGACCTGATGAGCAGGATGTTCAGAGAATTCCTCAATAAGTTCGTGGTGGTCTTCGTAGACGATATTTTGATCTTCTCAAAGAATGAGGAAGAACATGCTCAACATCTGAAAGAGATCATGGATACTCTCCGTGCACATCAGCTAAAAGCCAATTTCTCCAAGTGCCACTTTTGGAGAAAGGAAGTAAGACTTCTGGGGCAAATAGTGTCCAAAGAGGGGTTGGCTGTGGACCCCGCGAAAGTGGTGGTAGTGCAAGATTGGAAGACACCAAGAAATGCAACCGAAGTTCGAAGCTTTCTTGGGCTAGCCGGTTTTTACCCGAAAATTCATTAGGGATTTCGCGAAGATCTCAGCTCCACTCACAAGGCTAACAAAGAAGAATCTGGCGTTCACTTGGGATTTGGATTGCGAGTTTGCTTTCCAACGATTAAAAAGGGGTCTCACAACAGCCCCAATTCTGACTTTGCCAGATGGAATCAAAATGTTCACAGTATATACGGATGCTTGTGGTACGGGGCTAGGCGTTGTTCTGATGCAAGAAGGGAGGGTAGTAGCTTATGGTGGAAGACAATTGAAAGTGCATGAAAAGAACTACCCAACCCACGATCTTAAGTTGGCTGCCATCGTCTTTGCGCTTAAGTCTTGGCGCTATTATGTCCTAGGTGAGAAGTTCGAATTATACACTGACTATAAATCGTTGAAGTATCTTTTCTCGCAGAAAGATCTTAACTTGAACCATCAAAGGTGGATGGAGTTCCTTGCCTCGTATGATTTTGAAATTTCCTATACTCCCGGCAAAGGCAACGTAGTAGCGGACGCGTTGAGCCGAAAGAAACTGACCTTAAGCCCTCTCTTTGTGGAAAGGCAAAGCTTGGAGTATATAGTCAGTTTTAACTTTAGGCCCTCCTCGGATTTTGTACCGTGTTTGTTAGCATCTCTCGAAGTACGCCCTACTCTCTTGGACTCAGTAGGGGCTGAACAACGTGAAGACCCTCAGCTTGTTGATGTGATTGATAAACTTATTAAGGGTGAGACTTCTAGTCACCTCAGTAGATACGCCATCGATGACAAGGGTTGGCTGAGGCGAGATGGAAGATTATGCGTCCCACAAGCAAGGGAGTTGACAAAGAAGGTTCTCGAGGAAGCGCATCATTCCAAGATGACTATACACCCTGGCGGTGATAAGATGTACAAGGATATAAAAAGAACTTTCTTTTGGAGCGGCATGAAGAAGGACGTGGCAGATTTCGTTTCTAAGCGCAAGACATGCCAACAGGTCAAGGCGGAACAAAAGAAACCTGGAGGACTGCTTCATCCTCTAGAAGTCCCGCAATGGAAGTGGGATAGCATTTCAATGGACTTCATTGACGGGTTGCCTAGGTCAAGAAGAGGCAATACTAGCATTTGGGTGATAGTGGATAGGCTTACTAAAAGCGCCCACTTTATACCTATCAAGAGTAGAAGAACTGCTTCGTCTCTAGCTTCTCTTTATCTCAAGGAAATAGTTCGACTCCATGGAATACCCTCCAGCATAGTGAGTGACAGAGACCCCATCTTCACGAGCGAATTTTGGCAGAGTCTGCAAGAAGCTGTCGGCACACAGTTATGTTTGAGCACGGCCTATCACCCCCAAACTGACGGTCAGACAAAAAGAGTGAATAGGGTACTAGAAGATCTTCTAAGACTGTGCATTCTTGACTTCGGAGGAACTTGGGAGGATCACCTTCCTTTAGTGGAATTCGCCTATAACAACAGTTACCAAGCCACCATCGGTATGGCGCCCTTCGAAGCTTTGTATGGAAGACCTTGTCGGTCACCAACTTGTTGGTGGGAGTCCACTAACAAGATTATACTTGGGCCAGACATGATTAGAGAGACTTCAGAAAAAGTGGACTTGATACGAAGGAGAATGAAGACTGCCCATGACAGACAGAAATCCTACGCCGACAAAAGAAGGATCGACCTTGAGTTTGAGGTTGGGGACAGGGTTTTCCTTAAGGTATTCCCTTTAAGGAACGTCGTTCGCTTTGGATCTGCAGGAAAGCTAGCACCAAGATTTGTAGGACCGTTCCCTATCATCGAGAAGATTGGGAAAATGGCTTATAGAGTTGATCTGCCTGAAAGATTGGCTGGAATTCACAATGTCTTTCACGTTTCTCATCTCCGGAAATGTCTACATGAATCGGCGGAAGTGGTGGAGCCAAGCATTCTAGAAGAGGCTGAAGTGGAACGCGAAGCAACTGTGAGGAGAGTTCCAACTCGAATCGTAGGAACTGAAATCAAAAAGCTACGCAACCGCGAAGTGAAGCTCGTCAAGGTTCAGTGGAGCGACGCTGAGGGAGACGCGACTTGGGAAACTGAGGATAGAATACGCGCGGCCTACCCTTTTCTTTTTTAGGGTACATCTTTGACCTCTCTTTTTCCCTAAGTTGTGCTTGTATCTATCTTTTTTTTAGGTATATCTCCTCGATATTATCCTTTATCCTTAGGTAGAAACCCCTTTGGATGTAAACATGTATTTGAAACATGTTATGGTTGATGGCTGCAAGTGGTTGCAAGTGGTTTCTAGTGGTTGCTCGTGGATGCATATACACACACAACCTAGGTCTTAGATCGGCTCAATCACTTCATACTGCATATTCATATGTTTATTCATATTTGTATATGGTTGAAACTTGATATGTTGTCATATGGATGTCGCATTTGTATTGATGGTTGCGCAATCATGTAGAATTATGAGTAAGGAAAAATTTGCATACATGATGGATTCATGACACTTACATGATTTGCATTAAGGAGGTCAACTGGATCAGTAGACCGCCTAATTTTGCATTAGTTAAGGACATATACACACACCGTGCATATAAATCATAAAGCATTAGAAGTCTTTTAAGGACAATGGACACATGTGTTTGTTGGTTGAGTAGATGGACGATTGGATGTTAGGACTTACGTTCTCCAAGACTTGAAGATTTCAGGGACGAAATCCTTTAAGGAGGGGAGAATGTAACACCCCGAATTTTCCGTTAACTGTAACTTAACAAATTAAAGTATAATTAATTCTAAATGATGAAATCAAGGGAAATGAGTTATGCCATTGCGTTCGTCTCGAAATTCTACTTGAGATAGAGTCCAAGTTTGCGTAAAACGGATAACGTATGAAGAAGATATGGACGAACGAAGTTGGGCAGAAAAACCTGAAACGGGTCAGAATGTACTGGCGCACTAGGGAAGTGCGCTAGAACAAAATTGAACTGGCGCACTTGGGAAGTGCGCCAGTACAATTTTAGCCTGGCGCACCTGCCAAGTGCGTCCAGGTCAGAAAGACCTGTTGGTCAGGCCCTGGCAGGCCTGGTCAGGGTCTGCTCGAATTCTGAGGCTTGGCTGAGTCACTAGGGCTTACATGTCACTTTCTGATTGGCTTCACTTGAGATGGATGGTTTGGATTCACTCTAGCTTCATCGTCGGCTCTAATTAGATTGAAATTCTATAAATAAAACTCAAGTCTAACCCTAAATTCACACAAATAATAGAATACTAAAGCCGTCATGCTGCTGGAAAGAAACTAGGAGTGGTCGTCAGTTAGAGAAACCTAGAGACAAGCCAATACTAAAGCTAAACACGAATCAAAACAACTTTAGTCTACCCAAAGGAAAGCATTTCAAATCCAGAATTCAGAATCCAGAATCCAAGTTCGTCGTTCTTTGTAAGTATAGTGATTTTTCCGATGAGAATAAAACTAAGAATTGATTCGATGTAAATTGGAAGTGGAATTGTGCCATTATGTAACGACGATGTTAATTCATATCTATGTTTTGAAATGATTGTGTTGCGAATGAAATTGGGATGTTTGTGATATAATTAAGATTGATGTTGATCCTATTGTACTTTTAGAATGACAACAACATCACAAGCAAGTTGTATAGTTCATGATTATGTGATTATATAGATCGTTTGTGATAAGAACCTCATGTATATACTTTATGCTAGAAAATCTTTATGCCTAAATGATTATGTTCATATACATGCCCCTATGATTATGTAAAAGTTGTAAGTTCCTAATTGGATCCATGTCAAGATCCACTTTAGTACATGTTTCATGTTATAATTAGATATGCGATTGGATCTAGTTCACACCCTTGTCATAAAGTTATACATATTTATGAAAAAGTCATATTCTTGTCATGTGCTAGTGATGTTCGACGTTATGCCTAGATCCAAAAACAAGTTTAGACCTATGTTGTCTAAATCATATGCTATTTCATGTGACACCTATTTGGTTAGATCCTTATTTCAATGCAAATTCACATATATGTAAAATTGATTTAGGCTATGTTGCAAATTCACATATATGTATATCGACTATTTTGCAAGTTCACATCTATGACATTCATGTTGGCTATTTTGCAAGTTCACACCTATGATGTTCATATTGACTATGCCAAAAATGCCAAGTTTACACCTATGTTATGTTTATGTTTATGAATTCCCTTATGCCTATTTGTGTGCGCTAAATTAGGCTAAGTTTTTAGCCTAATATCATGTGTTAAAAACTATGCGAACGAAAATTAGGCTAAGATTGTTAGCTTAATGTTTAAACGGGGTAACGTTGGGGATATTAGAAAACTTGTCATAAAAAAATATATGAAATTGGCATGTTTGTCACATGCCAAAAATTGGTGGCGTTTAAACGGTATAAATTCTTTATACCAAAAAGGTTAAACTTGGAATGTGGGCCATAACATTTAATTGTTGACAAATTTACATATATTCAGAAATAAAGACAAATATGTAAATTTAGAAAATACGAATATGCTTAACATAAGGTTGGATTGAGTTGTGAAGTAAATCTGCCCGGACCCGCCCGGCTGTCCAGTAGTCACAACAATACCTATCCAATGTGGGTGGTTAAGCATTGAGCCCAATAAGGACCCGAGGTTAGACTGAGTAACGGTGTAAATCTGCCCGGAACCGACCGGCACATCCAGTAACCATAACAATATATGTCTAATGTGAGTGGTCGGTGCTTTAAAAGGCTAAGGACAGATGGTAGGGTTAAGTTAACTAAAACACTTAACCAATTTAACATGTTAATGAAATTGATGGGTGGGGTTAGGTAAATACAGACACTTAACCACTTAGCATGTTTGACTAGAAAACCCTAGTAACGGGGACCCATTTCAGCAGTAACCCAATTAGGTATCATGGTACCCTGAAACTAGGCAGGGTGGGGCACGATTACTGGGCTGATTGTAAGCGGTCAAAGCGACGACGGTGGGTTCAACAGTGTGGGTTCTAACGGAGTGCGGGCGTGCACGCACTTCGAAGCAGACAAACAGGGCACTGGGGCACCAGTAGTATAACCTATGCATTCTAAGGTTTGTGTCGGGTCGCCACCATGGGACTTGATACACCCCATGGTGGGGTCAACATAGGTATCTACAATTTCTGGGGGCCGTAAGACACAGATGATTATGCGAGTAGGAGTCGATCTTTAAAATAAGGGGATCACTTTACCCTCAGCATAGGGTGCATCTTTAGAAACGGGATCACTTTACCCTCAGCATATGGTGCATCTTTAGAAACGGGATCACTTCACCCTCAGCATAGGGTGCCAGTCGGAATAAATACAAGTAGGTGCAGAAATATAGTGTGGGGTGCGATAGTATATTCGTTCAAAACTACTTCATCTTAGTTTATGATACTTTCATGTTCCAGTTTATACCTATCATGCCCTTATTCTTATTTTCATACTGAAGAGTCACTAGGCTTACCAGGCTTTATGCCTGACCCTATTTTCTTTCGTCTTCTTTTCTTCCGTTTCCCCCGTAGGTCCGTAGGGTGGAAATAAGTCAGCTTAGTTAGATTCTCTAAAAGCTTCAAGATAGTTGATGTACGGTTTGGAGTCTCTTTCCTTGGCTATGGCTGTTGGTCACACTCTATTGGGATTTATGCAGTTTTGATCACATTTTATGCTTCTTTATTTAAAAACCAAGACAGAAATGATGTTGTAATGTTATGGAAGTTGTTATGAAACAATTATGGAAATGTGTTGTATGAACAAGTATTTTATGAAATAAAAGTCTGATGTTTTCCGCTTCTTATATACATATGTGTTTATATCTGTCTTGTGTTTATCTGTGACTTTTACTTACAAACCTCCACCAAAGTTAAGGCAGTCCCTTGTGAGTGATCTTAATGGAGGGTGGGGTGTTTTAGCAAGTTAGTTTCGTACGTAACGTTGATTCGAAGTGGTTTTTGGTCTAGTTCCCGTCCCGGTCTCTTCGAAACAACACGTCAAAAGGTCCAATAATATTTTAATGATAGTTCGTGTTTTAACTAGCAATCTCAACAAACAATCATCCAATCAGATTTGTCAAATAGTATGATCAAGTATATTGGCAGCTCAGGTTCTCATTTCTAAAATGTTCGTTAAAACTCTTTATCGAATCATTTAAAATTATTCCATAGACTTAAAGTCGATTCCATTAAATCTCTTGCCAACTTATCTTTTGTTTCGCCATTTGGAAACAATACCTCTCATTTATTCTCACTTAGCTTTATTCTCCTTCAATTCTAAAAATATTGCTATATTTCCATTAACCATTTATTTCCTTAATTCTGGAAATATCCTTATTTTAATATATCGTTAATTCATGAATATAATTCCATTGTCAATTCTTTTGCAGTAAAACCCTTGTTAAACGACCCATGCTTTCTTATTTAAAACTCAATGGCTTTAATTACTTAAATCCAAATATTTATTTCTGTTTCAAAAATAATATATCCCTTCCATTCTAATTATTTATTATTATTTTTAAATAAATATACTTTATTCATATTATCACTATTTCTAGAAAACTGGTGCTATAAAAAAAATGGCCTATAGGTATAATTAAAACTATATGTCTCGACTCAGACTAAACAATGTTAATGTACATTGTTTAATTTAAAATTTATTTTATTAAATTCTATTTCAAATACTTGTAAATGAATTTCAAATGGTTTACGAGGATAATAACATCTTTCCAAGCTTCTTTACCGTTATGAACCAATACCATTCCTCGATAATAGTGAAGTCGGTCAAGTTGGGGTATTTTATTTACCTCTCAGACCTTAATCGACAACGTTCTTATCTCAGAGTAGATAGAAGTTCATAACTAAAAGCAAACTTTCTGATCAGATTCAACGTACCATTTAAACCAGGGCTATAATCCACATTTTTCCTTTTGATCATCTCGATCGACCGTCGCCATTTTACTTAATATAATTAAGTAATTTATTACCCAAGTCTTAACCATTTGCTTCAAATCTCCTATATAGTATTCGATTCATAACATGGATAATATTACACTTAATCCATTCACTAATATACTTCCCAAACCTTTTTATTATATAATCTAACTTTGCATTCATAACCATAAATCCCTTTTCCAATTCCGTTTAATCAAAACACTTAACTATCCTTTTATCATTTCAATTTCGCTATTTACTTAATTTCGTTCTTAAGTAAATGTTAATTTAACGCTTTGCCTTAGTCTTAAACGTCAAATCCACTTTGCTTATAACTTGGATTTGCTTACTAACACTTTATCCTAAAATCCTTTTTAACATCGTTAAAACAAATGATTGGATTTTATAACTCAAAATCCTTTTATTTACTTCATTCTTTAAATCAATAATTATTTCTATTTAATTATGGTTTTACAAATCATTTGAAAAGAATCCCTTTATAGTCATATCTATTTTTACTTGTTCTTTGATTAAGTAAACTTCTTCCCAACCACCACATTTCTAGCTTAAAAAGTCTTTTTATTAAGTTGCCTCATATAACTTGATTTCATCGACTGAAGTATGTTACTTCATTTTTAATAGGTTAGTTATCATCATCATGATAATAATTTATTTTAGAAATAACAAACTATTTTATAATTACTTTAAATACATTAGCTCCTATAAACAACTGTTAAATAAAAATCTCATTCAATTACTTCTCTTGGAACCAATCATTCCATGTTACTAACCCTTCGGTTAGTGTCTGGTTTCTTTATGTGATAAAAACAATATAAATTATTTTAACATTCCTTTTATAAACAAAGTCATAATTATTGTCTTATTAAAAACTCTTTATTTAAATAACTTAAATTATTCGATTCAGTTAAAAATAGAATTTTAACTTTAAAATACATCAATTCGCCTGAAGGTGAATTACTATTTGAAAACGATGGATTTAGACCATCAGCTGCCAATTTCCCAAACACTACTGCATATTGATTTAAACCATGACATTTGTGAATTTTAGATTCAAAAATCAATGTTTATCTAATCATCAAAATCTAATCAGGGTACGATATAAATTGGAATAAACAAACAATATGAAAACAAAAAATATACAATTTATTTGAGGAATCCGGTTGGATTCCTCCAACCTGTTCTTCCTTGCACAATAGTTTATAATATTGTTTAACACTAATCACGCATTCGAACGGTCAATTTATAAACACGGGCAAACAATCAACCAATAAAATCATCCATAGCGTCCATTCAGCCAATTAAATGATAAATTTTAATGATATGGGTTTAACACATCGCAGTATTTCAGAAGTGTGAGAATTAACTCACCTTTGTTTTTTTTTTTTTTTGACGATGTTGCGTCGCTATAGTTCTGAAACTATATAAATTCCAGTTGTCTCAGAACCCCTCAAATTTCAGCTCATATTCGTCGACACCATGGTTACGAACCTATCGGTTTCAGTTTCGTCCAATTCTGTCAACGTATGAAGAAGATACATCCGTTATAAGTTTATATGCATAATACAATTATAAATTTTATTTAAATTTAATTATGTTAATAATTACCTTACTTAATATAAAATGATCCACTATTGCCCTCAAATGGTTTCAAAGTTCCCATCCGCTCAAATCTGATTCTAAAACTTAACCAACTTCAACGTTTAACCATATTTAACATGAGTTTAATTAACTAAAGTTAAAATTGAAATATAATTACCTTAATCACTTCTTAACACGTCACTAACCACTAATCAACCACAAAATCCTTCGTTATCTTCCTTTAGAAATTGAGATACCCGATCTGCTCTTCAACGGTTTTCAAAAAACTTAGATCACCAAAAACCCACCGTCGATCGTCACTCCGGCCACCAAACCGGGCCCCACTTCATCTGCTGACGCCTCAGGACACCCCCTCCCCGCGAGACTAACGCTCTGAGGTTCGATACCCAATCCCAAAATAAACGAGCCCAGATCCACAATTTACCCACACAACGCCTCCATTCATCCGTTAATTGATCAGCCTCCTGTTGGCCGGAGATCATCGGATCACCACCCTGACCTTCGCCGCCTCTCCAGCTATCACCTCGACCAAACCCGGCCACCTCCGGTGGTCTACAGACCCCCCACCGTGTCAAAAACCGAAACCCAACATTCAAAAACAAACACAACACCCCCTCTGTTTAAACCCCTTGAATGCCATCCTCCGACCACCGGATTTCCTCAGACTGATGCCATCACGTCCGCTATCGTCTGCCCTTCCACCTGCGATCGTTGTCAGCAACTTCGTTAGCCCACAGTTGCACCACCGAATAAAAATCCAAAATCCATTTCGAATGAAACATACAGGAGCAGCCTCCGTTCACTGAGAGTTTGAACCTCCAAACATAAATCGCACCATCAAATTCTTGTACCAACTTGAAGCCTGTCCTAGCAGCGAGCCCATACTATTTTTCTTTGAATTTATAAATACTTTGAGGATCATTGTTTTTTTTTTGGATTTTAAGTGGGGAGTTTTTATTTTTACTGGAGAAATATTTTTTTTTTGAAGGAGAGAAATCAGAACGAGGAAGGTGATTTGGGAAATAAGGGTTCAACGTGGTTTATATAGGGGAAAAATATAATTTTTTTATTTTATTATTTTATTACTCTGATTTGACTGACGATTTTTATTTGACGCGACTGACAATATTTATTGATACGACTAACGAATTTTGTTTGTACCTATCGCAATTCCCAACCACTGTTTATTGATTATCGTGATCACACACGAACTCCAATCGTCACGCGAATGGACTGCATCATATAATTCAACGTTACGGTCCCAATGACTCTTGTTTCGTCGAATTCCGAATCCGTTTGTGAGAATGGCGCTAGTTTGAGCCCAAAACGATCGATTTATTTACATTTTATTTTGTCACGCTCACAGAATAAATCCGTTTGGCATGCAACTTGAAACATAACAATAATTTCTTGTTACGTTCCCAATAAAATTTGTCTCGTTGAAAACGAAGATCGTTTGAATAGAGTTCCTTTTAAAAGGCCCAAATTTGAATTAAAATAAACCAATTTTAAAATACCTCAATATAATAATATAAAAATATTTCAATTGGACATACCAGAGCAGAATTTCATATATTTTCAAAATAAAATAACTCAGGTTGAATTCTAAGCCAAAACAATATTAAATAAATTAAAAATCCTTTATTTCTATATAATAGATTGCTATAATATATAATCGAATTCCATAGCGACTACTTTAAAAATTGATTTGGCCATTGAAACGACCCGAAAATCGCCCTTGCAGGAAATCGCCGGATACGCTTACTTTAGGCTACAACACATCAGAACAATAATAGCAGACTTTTATAAGCATTACAATAATGTTACATCAGAGTACATAATATCAGAGTACATTGAATAAAATTACAACGGAAGATAAATTACAGTAAATTAATACAATACACAGCAGAAGACTTTCTATGCTCTGGACACAGCTTTAGGCTTCGATCCAGAATCATGTTCAAGAGATAAATATCTGCAAAAGCTACTCGACTGCCCGTGTGGAAAAGAGGGCAACCGAGTTTGCAAAGTGAAACAAACTACGAGTCAGTCATAGGACTGGTGTAATAATTCTTAACTAATATAACTAATAGCAATAAGCCAAATCCAAGGACCGCGCCACTAATGCGGAACAGGTTTTATTCCAATGGATTGCCGTGCATAATTCAACGTGATTGGACAAATAAATGAGTGAAACGTAAAACAACCAATGCTTTTGGAAAAATGGAATCGCCATAAGACTCAAGTCCCATCACACAATGCAACACAAACCAGAGGATAGAGTTTTACCTTATGGTGATTAAACATGCTTGGTACGATAAAAGCGAATTTGATATTATTATTAGTGAATATAAAAACATTTCAAAATAAATGTATCAATCCTAGGAAGCATAGCTAGCATATACTATGCCTCCGTACTAGTAATACAATCAAATTCGTAGGGTCGTATTTGGAATTTGGTTTCCATCATGAGTCAAGGCTTGGGAGGAGCTCCTTACCGATTCGAGACACTCTAGCTAATGCCTCAGGATTCCCCGCAGAGAACCCTTGGATAGCTGCAGGGCCGGTCCACACATACAGCTTCGTGGATTGGCAATTCCTGAACACATGTTTCCCGATCCTATAGGACCTATCATCCGAGGCGCCTCATTCCATCATCCACATAAGTAAAATGTCAGGCCGTGTAAAAACCAAACAACGCTTCTAGCTAAAAAGAAACGTGTTGCTCTCTGTGTGTTCCCTTCTCCTGTTTTAGACTCCACCGGGTTGTGAGGCTTGTGAAGCTACATAATACACAAAACTATGCTTATTCAAGCTGTTCTTTGATCATCAACCACAAGACTCTGCTTTTCAACAATAAGCCTTGTTCATATGGATCTTAGCATGCCACATTGTCAGACCATACCATATCCATTGATCATCTACCAATATATATACATATATATATATATAACCTCTAAGTTCATATGTCTTAGGGAAGGGTGTTAAGCAAAGAATAAATCCTTTGCCACCAACAAAAATATATAATTAGTAGCGTTCAATAAATACAGTATAAAAGGAATACAATGTCAGACACACAATCCATTTACAAGTTCGTTCTGGGTCTGAACGAAACAACGTATCCGTCGATCTCCAGTACGTCTAGACGATCATCACTTATTACCTTGCCTTAGTGGATCAGTCCCACTTCAAGATATCAGTCATCATCAACCAATCGATGTGAAGCTCCCCGGTCTTCAACCACCGTCTTCATCTTCGACCCTTGATCGTCATGATGATTATTCAGAATGGGATAAACCCGGTCTTCCTGAATAACTCGCGTATTCGTAATTAAAATCAACCATACACCGCATTCCAATTCTGAATGTTCTTTTAATAAAATATTTATATTAAAATGTTCTCATTAATTTTATCAAAGATAAAATCAATAAATTAAATCTTAAATATTTTCTAAAAAGATTTAATGACTCTAATTTTGATTTCAATATCAAAAATCATTATTACAAGATCATTAATTTAATAAGTAAATCCTGACTTAAATTGGGTTAAAGAACTAGTGTCATCTAAAACACAGTTCACGATAAACCAGAAATCAATTTCCAAGAATATGGAATTTCCATAGAAATTAAATCAATATATAACCGATATAAATTTATGTATCGGACTAATAATATAAATGGAATAACGGCAAAGCCTCTTAAATTCCGTATATAATATCGGTCGTCTTGTACAGAAGCCCATCTCGATGATTACCAATCGAATTTCCACTTAATTCCAATTTAATATATTAAATTGGAAAAACCTTATTTTTAGAAAAATCTTCTTTTAAATCTATAAAATAGATTTATAAATTCCACATAACAATTTCAATGTAAATTGGATTAAAGAACAAATGTCATTTAAAAACACCGTTCACGATAAATCCAATCCACATATCAATTAATTTCAAAAACATAATTGTAAATAATCTTAATAAAAAGGTTAACTCCTTCAACGGGGTTTAAGGACAATGTTATTTAAGACACCATCCACGACAACCCAAAAATCCAATGCTTGAACTAAATTCCAATTAAATAATAATTAATTGAAAACTTCCTTAAATCTATTTGTAAAATATTTTTAAAATAAAATATCCTTTATATTGAAAATCCTATATTTGACAAATATTCTTTATTATACAAAAATTCTTTATTTAGGAAGAAATTCTGAATTGGAGTGCGACTCGACCATGTACCATATAATTTGGGTCATATGGATTTCATACATTCATGTATAGGATAATAAACAGGAAATAATCTTCAAACCATCCATTAACATCCAAAGTAACAATTTCGACTGTGTGAGCATTAAAATGAAACAATAATGCTCATCGCAGTCTGTCGATCAATCGATAGACATATAATTAAAAATTGGGATTTGTGTCGGTCAAGTATCGTCCCAATACCCGTGTGGGGTTTTCAGCCAACAACAGTTCATATAAATAAATAAATAATTGGTTAATAGATTTAACCAATTTAAATTTCACTAACAAGTTGATGAAATAAATCAAAAATGTTACTTATATCGAGTAAAAATGTATTTTACTCGTATGATTTCTCTATATATTCCTAAAGTTACATAAGCGGTAATTTATTTATATAGATTTTGTGACGGCCCGCCCCGCACCAACCGACATTTACTCCGAAAGTGCGTTGTACACATGTCCAGTTAGCACGGAACGGGTCGTGAGAAGGAAAAGGGAAGAAGGAAATGAACATACGAGAACCTGTAGAATGTCTCACAGCGCATAGAATAAAGTATAATAATAACATACTTGACATAAAACAGGTGAGACAGTGCATAAGCTGAAAATCAGAACTAAACATCTTAGCAGCGGAAATCCAAAATACAGCTTATTACAACTTTTCAAACTGTCTCAAAGCAAAAGTAAGATAAATGAGGTATACTACTAATGCCCAAGTAGAGACCACCAACGACACAGGGAGAATGTGTATATATATATATATCATACGTGGAAGCCTCCTGCCCGCCTCCGAATCAGCTACTCGCGCATCACCAGCTAACTTGTCTCTAGTCTGCTCGTGTGAGCACCCGGAGTAATAAGAGGAGACATAAAACTCTGGATCAGACATAAAGCCTGGTATGAGCGATAAGCATCTAAAGTGAACAATAACAGGTAGACTAAAACATACCTGAACCTGGACCTGCAACCAAAGAGTTAGCACTACATATTGTACAATACTCTAAGGTACCATATCAAACAGTGTAAAGATACGGAGGTGGGGGAGGTGTGCATGTCATAGTGATGGCAAACAATCAAACATAGCATCCATCCTCACATCTCTCACTCAGTGCGTAAAGCATATGATATTCACCACTTCGACCACCCAACATATCTTGCTACGATCACTCTGCCCCATGAAGTCATAAATGGCTTCACTGCACTGATAACGTAGCCACTAATTCCTCGCTATGTCCACTTGCCCCATGGAGTTATTCACCCCATCTGCGCTGGCTCATAGCCTTACCAATCCTTACTATGTCCACTTTCCCCATGGAGTTGTTCACCCCATCTGCGCTGGCTCATAGTCTTACTATGCATCACCTTGCCCCTCAGGTCATAATGATCCTACTGCACTGATAACGTAGTCTTGCTACCATCACCTTGCCCCTCATGTCATAATGACACTACTGCACTGATAAGTAGTCATCCTTCATCTTTAGTGGTGAATCGAAGTTATGAACGTCGACAACTCCTTAGCACACGTCCCGCAGCAAAGTCCAACTCATGAAGTCCACTCATTGGTTCCTATCTGGATCCTGAGTCAATACCCTTCATTTGGACTACCTTTGCATCTCGGGTTATGAGTCTTCATCGGTTCGGTTCGGATAAGAATGCTCCTTCTTCACTGGATCGGGTCGGGTCTTCCAGCTTGCCACGGTGCGGATCGTCATCGCGGTCCTCTTTCTCTTTGCTTCGGATCGTGCTCCTCTCCTCGGTTCGGATCGGAATACCCCATACGGGTCGGATCGCGCTCCTCCAGCTCGTGGCTCCCCCTGGTTCGGATCGTCGTCTCGTAGTGCATCGGTTCGTGGATGCTGCTTTCCTCTAGTCGGATCGTGATGCGAAGCACAAGTGGATCGAATCGGGTAGCAGTTCGCGGTTGGTGCTCGTGGGCCTTGCGCAGATGGTTCGGTTCGGAGGAAATGACTCGACTCGTGGTGATGTCCCACGATCCCATAGGGCGATCCGATCGACCCTCAATCCCCTATCCGATCCGAATCCCTGCACCTTGTCCAGCGAGTTGTTTACGCCCCTCGACGGCGTTTTCGACCATTCCAACTATTCTAACTAATCACAAAGCATTTCATACAGTCATAGCAACATGCATAATCAACCACAAACATCAAAATATCAATATGATAGGTAGAAATGGATCAAACATACCCAAAATCCCATATTTCCCCTTAAGCATATTTAGGTGAAACTAATGATAGGATTAACAAAACTTAACCAAATTAACCCAAATTCATATCAGAGGTCTAAAACATCATTTAATAATTTATGAACATTTTTCCCGAATTTTATCATGCTTAAATTCGCTAATTAACACTAATTACCCTCAACTAGCCATAATTAGTGTAAAACTATGCAAATCACTCACCTTAGCCACAAATAAACTAAGATCTGAAATAAATCTCTGATTTGATGTGAATCTCAATGCTAAACAGCAGCTTCAATGTTGATTTGGTGTAGATCTTCCTTGATTAGGGGTTGCTAAGCCAAATCCTTGACCAAAAGGTGATTTGGAGGTGATTTAGAGGTTGGAGGTCATTTTTAGGGTTCCTTGGTGATAAGTGGAGGCTATAAAACTGAAAATGGAATGATCCTCTATCTCATTTCTGCCTCCCCATAACCCTAATCCCGAAATGGGTTATGGGCCTACTCACTAATCACCCGATTTGCCCCGGTTAAGCAGTTTTTCACCCTTTAAACCTTATTTCAGCTATATCTCCCAAACGGTAAGTCCGTTTGGCCATTATGACCACTCTACGGAAAGGTAAACCATCAAACGAATCCAATGGAAGTGGTTTCAGGTTAAAATCCCTTTCCAATCAAAAGTTATGGCCAAAACAGTACCAACTAAGGGCAAAATGGTCATTTAAAAATCGACAAAAATCATGAACATGGGAAATGGCTCTAATGGATGTTTCCCAAAGTTACAGACCATACGACTTCATACGGGAAAGAAATAAATATTCTACGATCCTCCGATGCGTAGAATGCGGGTCATTACAGATTTGTTGCGGATGACCAATAAAATATAAATTTCACTATATTTACTTGTATGAAATTTCTTAACAATACATTTCAGTGTATATTTTGACCAACAATGCAATTTGTAGAATATAAACTCTAATGCAAGTTTGCAAATAAAAATTGGATTTTATATTTGCGTATAAATTCTACTGTGTATTATGCCAATAAAAATGATTCTTATATTTGCATATAAATTCTGTTTCAACAAAGATGTGTAAAAGTGATATACTCATTTTGTTAACAATTCTATTTCAACAAAATTATAAAGGTAGTAATTTCATTTTGTCATTAATTCCAGTTTAACAAAATAAATAGCAAACAGCGATTCATATTGTGACCGTTCTAATTTAACGAAATGGATCAAAGTGATAATCTTAACTCTTCTACTTTCCTTACATATATAATGTCAATAAAAGTTCTATTTTCATTGCATATAAATATCAATAAAAACAATTCCTTTAATTTTCCACATCTTTATTGTATATAAAATGGCAATAAAAATGCTATTCTTTAACCTATCCTTTTTATTGTAAACTAATTTTACAATAAAAATATTATTTTTTTAAATCTACACCTTTTATTGAAAATAAAATGATAATAAAAAGGTGAATTTAAAATCTATTCTTTATATTGCAGTAAATTTGGAAAATAAACATAACTTCCAATGTTATACTTTTTATTGTAGTCCTTTATATCTAATCTTTTAAATCAAGGGAAATTACAACATATATGTAATCCTATGTTTCTATTTCGCTAAAGTTTTCAAAATAAAAATATAAACAAAATCTTTTTAACAACAATGGTATTAAAAAAAATGTAATCTTCATGCCTTGTCCTTTATTGAACAATTTAACAATAAAAATGTTAAATTCCTTTTTACTGTAACCATTTAACAATAAAATATAATTACTTGAATCAAGACTTGTCATCGTACCCATTTGGCAAATCCTTATAGTCTAACCTTTTAATTGTAACTTCCTGACAATAAAAGAAAATCGCTTTATTAAATTTGACATTAAAAATATGCCTTTTGAACTTTAACCCTTTTTATGGTAATTTATAATGACAATAAAAACATATTGTTTAATTCAACAAAGTTACAACAAAATAAATTCCTTTGTCATAACCTTCTACTTGAAAAACAATATTTCATAAAAACCTTACCTTTGATGTAAAATCTTTTTATTTAAACAAAAATAAAATCAAAATTGCCGTCTTATATGTCTATTCTTTTTATTGTAATAGATTACAATAAAAATATGAACATTTCATACCATTCCTTTTATCGTACTAAATTTACAATAAGAATTTGATCTTTTTATTTAAAAAGAAAATAACACAAAAATGGGCTTTTAGTGTACAAATGAAGTGTAAACAAAAGGTGCTTTCCAGTTATTTCTTTTTGTTTACAAATAAGATGTAAATAACAATGTAAATTCTAAATAAGTTTAATGTAAATAAAAATATGTTTCTAAATTTGTTCTTTTATTTACAAAAGGATTGTAAATAAAACATGTCTAACCATTTTGTTCTTTTATTCGCAAATAAAATGCAAATAAAAGTATATTTCCTAATCTTGTCTTTTGTATTCACAGATAACATCGCAAATAAAAATGTATTTACAAATTTTACTTTTTATTCGCAAATAAAAATATGCTTAATCGTTCTCGTCTTTATTTGACAACTTGATTTCATACAACACTATGTTCAATATGATATACAGTTTTATATCCATAAAATAAAAATAAACTACATGATATTTTAATTTAGATTAAAAAAAACTAATCTAATCTAATTCACCAATATCGATGATTTTGGTTGAATTTATACAGATCTATAGTTAGAAGAATGGATCTAAACAATTCAATTCAATACAATACAATAGAAACCACTCATCAGAACAACAATTACAACACAGATGTGAATAGATAACCTACTAGTAATCATTCAACATAGATAAAATAATTAATTAAATAAATTAGAAAATTAAATCAGAGATTCTCACCTTAATTCAAATTCAGATCAAAAATTCAAAAGGTCCAGAATCAGTCCTAGTCAGTTCTAAAGCGTAGTATTCGGCTTCACGATTGCAACATCTCTGAAGTCGATAAATTTCGAGATCGTATGAATTTGTTATGATTTAATTAAGATTAGAAACATTTTAAATTAACTAAATATTTAAAATTGCGTCCATACCCTTCTTCTACCTTATACAGAAAACAAACCGTAGCTTTCCATTATGGGTTCCGTCCTAGGGTTACTGTTTGCATGCAGAACAAGGCACTGGAGGTTGATCAGACACCGGCACGACGAAGGGGGGGGCCGACGTGCCTGGGGGTCCCACCGCGGTGAAGCTCAGTGGTGTGACGTGGGCCCGGCGACGGTTCGAAGGCGGTGAGTTTGGAGGGTCCGGTCTCGGTGCCTGTGCCCCTGGTGACGATCAACTCGTATGGAATCGAAGAGGAGGACGAGGGCTTCGATAAAGTCAAGAGAGGTGAGGGCTAATTCGTAGAGGAGGAGGAGAAATCAGTGAATGAATTTTGGAGTATGGTGGCCATGGAATCAGGATGACGGCGGCTACATATGACGATGAATAGTAACTTAGGGTTTTTAATTTTCCATTATTTATAATAATTTATGATAATTTTGCAATTAAATCCATAAGTTCTAAATAACTCCGTTTTCAGTCCAACCAGAGTTGACCCTAGCCAATAGCCCATGTTCCGGATCCAATGGGCTGGGTCCCGTCAGCCCAAACGGCTGTCTGTGGCCTGAATTATTTAATTTAATAATTAAATCCTTTATTAAATTAATTATGTCATACAATTAAATTCACCGGGGCCACAAATTAACTTCAAAAATTCCCGAAAAATATATTTAGCTATGTTTTGACGCTGCGGTCCTAGGAAAATTAATTTCGTTCAATTCTGAGCCTGTTTGAAAAATGGCCTTTTTCAAGGCGATTAAATTTGACTGAAATGAACAAAACACAATTTCTTTCGCCACGCTCACATATTAATTCGAAAAATTCTAAAAAATTAAACTTAACAATAATTTGACATTCCGGTTCCAACAAAAGTGGTTTCGTCGAAAACCGAGGTCGTTTGCAAAATGACTATTTTTCAGGGCTATATATTATATTAAAATATATATAAATTTTACAGCGATTTTTCTAAATTTTAAACTGGACATAACTTTCTATTTTTAAAGTGAAATTTCAATTTTTCAGATTCGTTAGAAAGATATGATCAAACAGATTTAAATATTTCTTGTTTCGTTCAATTTTGATTTAAAATGAATTCTAAATATTAAATTGAAATTAGAAATCGAATTTTCGAACTGCCGCGCCATATTTCGAACTCCTCTTTTATAATCCATATTAAATTCTTCATCTTAACTTCGATTTAAATAAATTTTTAATCATTATTATTTAAAATAAATTATTTTAAATATCCAAAACCATTAAAATTAGTTAAAATAAATTTTAAATTTACCCCAAAATTCAGGGTTGTAACAGCCATAAAACAAAATCCATACTATGAAAACTTGATTTTTCTTCTTCGTTAGAAAGATATTATCAAATGGATTTAGGCGTTTCTTATTTCGAAGAAATCCGACTTGTTTTGAATCCTACATAACCAATTGAAGTTCAAAACGCTATATTGCGAACTACTACGCCGCTGTAGCTCGCTATATAATTAAAATTATAATTCAAAATTTAAAATAGTAAATAAATCAAATCTAAATGTAACTAAATCATCTTACATTACCAAATTATCTAACAGCGCAATTTCAACTAATTTCAATTATTTCGAAATTAAACTATTATTTAAATATTTTTTAAACAAATTAATAATTCAAATTAATTAAAACCAAACCATTTAAAAATTCAAAACCAATATTTAAAACAAAATTAAATATTAAAATAAATGGCTAAAAATTTGGATCGTTACATTCCTTCCCCCTTAAAATAATTTCGTCCTCGAAATTGCTAAGGTAAGAAGAATGCTGCAAACCAATTATATTTCAAAAATCTATTTCAAATAAAATTCTCATTTCTAAATTTTTATTTAAACTAATTCAACTAATTTTAATCGAAAAACAATTTCATTTCTAATTAACAAAAAATATCAGAATTTTTTTCTAACACCTTATAATTTGGAAAAATTTCGGTAGAGCCTCCCTTGTACAGAGGAACATCTGCAATATTGTAGGTACCACAAATATATATACCTCGACCAACATGGTCGAAAAAAGAAAAAATTCCATTCAAAACCCAAATCAAAACCAAAAATTCATATTTTGCGTAGGTGTACCTTTTTCGAATGTTATTACGCAATAAGAGATAAACAATAAGCGAGCCCGCTCAATTACTATGTAGCTCCAATCAAATTGGATTCAGTTAACTGCAGAATCTTCTTGGACATGTTTTAAAGATAAATTAGTTCTTCTGCGCCTGTTCTCAATTCTAATGAACTTCATTATTTCAAAACAATCCCAGTAGAATTTAAATCCATATCATCCTGGATTTATCTAAATAAATCAATTCTATTCAAGCCTGGTTTCAAACAAGTCCATCAACATTAAATCCATATTTATGCAATCAGTCTCGACCAAATAATCCCAAAACATTCCATTTGGATATTTCTATTTCTCAACTCAAGTCAAATTAGTGTTGACTCAAGTTATATTTTAGTTCAGTATTCAAGTTTAAATTTAATTCACACTATTTATTTAACCCAATATGAGTTAAATTTCCATATTTCACATTTCAAATTTTGAAATGTGCTTTGATTGATCGAATCTAACCTTATAATCAAACACATTCAAATCAATCAATCAAGGCAATACAAGTTCAAACAACTAGCCAACAAGTTAAAAGAATTATTTATTATTTCTATAAAAATATGATTCGGGTAAAATCATTTCATTTGCCCACTTTACAAAATAATTTAAAAATAATTTTATATTCAAATACATATACGTGTACTCATATATATACACTCAAACTCAATCTAGGGTATTACTAACCCCATCTCTACTGAGTTACACCGCTGAGCCAAGGTTATCACTAAACCAATAGCTCTGATATCACGTTGTAACGTCCCACTTTTCCGTACAGTCTGAGCTGACATCTAATCACCACAGTCACCCCAAATTACACAGAAAAGCAGAATGTTAAGAGAAAGAAATTAGAGGATGAGAGAGAAAGAAAGAAATATTAGAATAGAAGAAAGAAGAAGAACATCGGAAGCTCACAGCGGAACGAACAGAATATATAATATAACAACGTATTTTTATACAAATGAAAATCTTGTATGCATACCAATCATCAGAGTACAACACGAATCAGAAACAACGGAATAACTTTAATAACTAACAGTGAAGCGTCAAGTTTCCAGCTTCTGAAACTCCAAGCAAAAAAACTATCCTGTCAAATATGTTCGGTTTGACCCGAGCACATTTTGAAGCAAAGCAAAAACACACGGGTCAGTCTGAAATAACTTCCAGTGCTAAATTCACATCAACAATCAGTTTAACTTTAGAAATCCTTTTTGAAACAATAGGATAATAGTAAGACCAGTCCACACATAAACACAGACGGTTTTTGCCTTACTATAACCCAAAACACTTTTGAAATCATACATTTTTCTGATATTATAATAGTGTCTATCAACCACAAATAAATAGCAATCTAGTGGAACGCTTGCATCTCACGCTTCACATATATAATATAAAATCAAAATCGCTGGCGCTTATTGGAAATTGGATTCCGACGATGACAAAGTATGGGACCACCTGCCGATAGTGTATCTCTAGAGGCGAATACACTGGGTTCAATAAGAACATCTTGCAACCCGGCCACACATGACCGACCACTCATTTCGCTTGAGTGTATCGAATGTATATCACCGACGGTTGGGATCAGCAACCGTCTCCCGAAAAGGGACAGCGTCGAAATAGATAAAGAATGAAATGAAATCTCTAGATATGTGATTATACACCCTAATGGGAGCGACCCACATAGCCATGCTGCCTGCCCGATTTGTATCATCTCCCGGTTGATGAGGCTTGAGGTTAAAATCGACTTTTGTAGTCAACTGGCCACCATTCACTTTGAATGCCACATCATCAGATCCATCAGATATCACTAATTGACATCCACAAAAATACTCTAGTAGTTAAACTAAGAGAAGTACCCCTCTCTGCCACCAACTATAGTACGTTTGAAGAAATCAACGTACGTGATACCTTTTGGAAATACTCTGTCAGACATCCGTCCATACAAGTCATCCAGGAACAGGATGAACCGAAGATACTTCCCTACTACATCCAATATGGGAATCACCCTATGGATTAGTAGCGAGAAGTCCTTGCACTCTGTAGATTCCAACCACGACAGAACCACAGTACATCTTTGGCTGCAGACCGAAGTTTATTAGTAGTTCTTCCATTTATGAAAATCAACGGTCTTCAATTGTTCCCTCTTAATCCCTTGCAAGTTAGCTTCGTACGTAACGTTGATTCGAAGTGGTTTTAGGTCTAGTTCCCATCCCGATCTCTTCGAAACAACACGTCAAAAGGTCCAATAATATTTTATTGATAGTTGGTGTTTTAACTAGCAATCTAAACAAACAATCATCCAATCAGATTTATCAAATAGTACGATCAGGTATATTGGCAGCTCAGGTTCTCATTTTTAAAACGTTCATTAAAACTCTTTATCGAATGATCTAAAATTATTCCCTAGACTTAAAGTCGATTCCATTAAATCTCTTGCCCACCTATCTTTTGTTTCGCCATTTGGAAACAATACCTCTCGTTTATTCTCACTTAGCTTTATTCTCCTTCAATTCTGAAAATATTGCTATATTTCCATTAACCATTTATTTCCTTAATTCTGGAAATGTCCTTATTTTAATATATCATTAATTCACGAATATAATTCCATTGTCAATTCTTTTGCGGTAAAAACCCTGTTAAACGACCCATGCTTTCTTATTTAAAACTCAATGTCTTTAATTACTTAAATCCAAATATTTATTTCTGTTTCAAAAGCAATATATCCCTTCCATTCTAATTATTTATTATTATTTTTAAATAAATATACTTTTTTCATATTATCACTATTTCTAGAAAACTGGTGCTATAAAAAAATGGCCTATAGGTATAATTAAAACTATATGTCTCGACTCAGACTAAACAATGTTAATGTACATTGTTAAATTTAAAACTTATTTTATTAAATTATATTTCAAATACTTGTAAATGAATTTCAAATGGTTTACGAGGATAATAACTTCTTTCCAAGCTTCTTTACCGTTACGAACCAATACCATTCCTCGATAATAGTGAAGTCGGTCAAGTTGAGATATTTTATTTACCTCTCAGACCTTAATCGAAAACGTTCTTATCTCAGAGTAGATAGATGTTCATAACTAAAAACAAACTTTCTGATCATATTCTACTTCCCATTTAAACCAGGGGTTATAATCCACATCTTTCCTTTTGATCATCTCGATCGACCGTCGCCATTTTACTTAATATAATTAAGTAAATTATTACCCACATCTTAACCATTTGCTTCAAATCTCCTGTATAGTATTCGATTCATAACTTGGATTATATTACACTTAATCCATTCGCTAAAATCTTTCCCAAACCTTTTTATTATATAATCTAACTTTGGATTCATAACCATAAATCCCTTTTCCAATTCCTTTTATTCAAAACACTTAACTATCCTTTTATCATTTCAATTTCGCTATTTACTTAATTTCGTTCTTAAGTAAATGTTAATTTAACGCTTTGCCTTAGTCTTAAGCTTCAAATCCACTTTGCTCATAACTTGGATTTGTTTACTAACACTTCATCCAAAAATCCTTTTTAACATCGTTAAAACAAATGGCTGGGTTTTATAACTCAAAATCCTTTTATTTACTTCATTCCTTAAATCAGTAATTATTTCTATCTAATTATGGTTTTACAAATCATTTGAAAAGAATCACTTTACAGTCATATCTATTTTTACTTGATCTTTGATTAAGTAAACTACTTCCCAACCACCACATTTCTAGCTTAAAAAGTCCTTTTATTAAATTTCCTCATATAACTTGATTTCATCGACTGAAGTATGTTACTTCATTTTTAATAGGTTAGTTATCATTATCATGATAATACTTTAATTTAGAAATAACAAACTATTTTATAATTACTTTAAATACATTAGCTCTTATAAACAATTGTTAAATAAAAATCTCATTCAATTACTTCTCTTGGAACCAATCATTCCATATTTCTAACACTTTGGTTAGTGTCTGATTTCTTTATGTGATAGAAATTATATAAATTATTTTAACATTCCTTTTATAAACAAAGTCATAAATATTGTCTTATTTAAAAACTCTTTATTTAAATAACTAAAATTATTCGATTCAGTTAAAAATAGAATTTTAACTTTAAAATACATCAATTCACCTGACGGTGGATTACTATTTGAAAACGATGGATTTAGAACATCAGCTGCCAATTTCCCAAACAATACTACGTATTGATTTAAACCATGACATTTGTGAATTTTAGATTCAAAAAACAATGTTTATCTAATCATTAAAATCTAATCAGGGTAAGATATAAATTGGAATAAACAAACAATACGAAAACAAAAAATATACAATTTATTTGAGGAATCCGGTTGGATTCCTCCAACCTGTTCTTCCCTGCACAATAGTTTATAATATCATTTAACACTAATCACGCATTCGAATGGTCAATTTATAAACATGGGCAAACAATCAACCAATAAAATCATCCATAGCGTCCATTCAGCCAATTAAATGATAAATTTTAATGATATGGATTTAACACATCGCAGTATTTTAGAAGTGTGAGAATTAACTCACCTTTGGTTTTTTTTTGTCGATGTTGCATCGCTATTGTTCTGAAACTATATAAATTCCAATTGTCTCAGAACCCCGCAAATTTCAACTCGTATTCGTCGGCACCGTGGTTACGAACCCATCGGTTTCAGTTTCGTCAAATTATGTCAATGTATGAAGAAGATACGTCTGTTATAAGTTTATATGCGTAATACGATTATAAATTTTATTTAAATTTAATTATGTTAATAATTACCTTACTTAATATAAAATGATCCATTATTTCCCTCAAATGGTTTCAGAGTTCCCATCAGCTCAAATCTGATTCTGAAACTTAACCAACTTCAACGTTTAACCATATTTAACATCAGCATAATTAACTAAAGTTAAAATTGAAATATAATTACGTTAATCACTTATTAACACGTCACTAACCACTAATCAACCACAAAATCCTTCGTTATCTTCCTTTAGAAATTGAGATACCTGTTCTGTTCTTCAACTGTTTTCAAATAAAACTTAGATCACCAAAAACCCACCGTCGATCGTCACTCCGGCCACCAGATCGGGCCCCAGTTCATCTGTTGACGCCTCAGCCCCCCCCCCCCCCCCCCCCGAGACCAACGCCCTCAGGTTCGACACCCAATCCCAAAAAAATGAGCCCCAGATCCACAAATTTACCCACACAATGCCTCCGTTCATCGTTAATTGCTCCGCCTCCTGTTGGCCGGAGATCACTGGACCACCACCCTGACCTTCGCCGCCCCTCCAGCTATCACCTCGACCAAACCCAGCCACCTTTGGTGGTCTACAGATCCTCCACCGTATCAAAAACTGAAACCTAACATTCAAAAACAAACACAGCACCCCCTCCGTTTAAACCCCTTGAACGTCACCATCCGACCACCAGATTTCCTCAGACCGATGCCATCACGTCCGTCATCATCTGCCCTTCAACCTGCGACCATTGTCAGCAACATCGTTAGCCCATAGTTCCACCACCGAATAAAAACCCAAAGTCCATTTCGAATGAAACAAACAGGAGCAGCCTCCGTTCACTGAGAGTTTGAACCTCCAAACATAAATTGCACTATCAAATTCTTGTACCAACTTGAAGCATGTCCTAGCAGCAAGCCCATACTATTTTTCTTTGAATTTATAAATACTTTGAGGATCATTGTTTTTTTTTGGGATTTTAAGTAGGGAGTTTTTATTTTTACTGGAGAAATAGTTTTTTTTTTAAGGAGAGAAATCAGAACGAGGAAGGTGATTTGGGAAATAAGGGTTCAGTGTGGTTTATATAGGGGGAAATATAATTTTTTTTATTTTTTTATTTTAATATTTTTATTATTTTAATATTTTTATTGTTTTATTACTCTGATTTGACTGACGATTTTTATTTGACGCGATTGACGATATTTATTGATATGACTAACGATTTTTGTTTGTACCTATCGCAATTCCCAACCACTGTTTATTGATTACCGTGATCACATACGAACTCCAATCGTCACGCGAATGGACTGCATCGTATAATACGACGTGACGGTCCCAATGACTCTTGTTTCGTCGAATTCCGAATCCGTTTGTGAGAATGGCGCTGGTTCGAGCCCAAAATGATCGATTTATTTACATTATTTTGTCACGCTCACAGAATAACTCCATTTGGCGTGCAACTTGAAACATAACAATAATTTGTTGTTATGGTCCCAATAAAATTTGTTTCATTGAAAACGAAGATCGTTTGAATAGAATTCCTTTTAAAAGGCCCAAATTTGAATTAAAATAAACCAATTTTAAAATACCTCAGTATAATAATATAAAAATATTTCAATTGAACATACCAGAGCAGAATTTTATATATTTTCAAAATAAATTAATTCAAGTTGAATTCTGAGCCAAAACATTATTAAATATATTAAAAATCCTTTATTTCTATATAATAAATCGCTATAATATATAATCGAATTCCATAGCGACTATTTTAAAATTTGATTTGGCCATAAAACAAAATCCACACTATGAAAACTTGATTTTTCTTCTTCGTTAGAAAGATATTATCAAATGGATTCAGGCATTTCTTGTTTCGAAGAAATCCGACTTGTTTTGAATCCTGTATAACCAATTGAAGTTCAAAACACTATATTGCGAACTGCTGCGCCGCTGCAGCTCGCTATATAATTAAAATTATAATTCAAACTTTAAAACTGTAAATAAATCAAATCTAAACGTAACTAAATCTTCTTACGTTACCAAATCATCTAACAGCGCAATTTCAACTAATTTCGATTATTTTGAAATTAAAATGTTATTTATATATTATTTAAACAAATTAATTATTCAAATTAATTAAAACCAAACCATTTAAAAATTCAAAACCAATATTTAAAACGAAATTAAATATTAAAATAAATGGCTAAAAATTTGGGTCGTTACATTCCTTCTCCCTTAAAATAATTTCGTCCTCGAAATTGCTAAGGTAAGAAGAATGCTGCAAACCAATTATATTTCAAAAATCTATTTCAAATAAAATTCTCATTTCTAAATTTTTAATTAAACTAATTCAACTAATTTTAATTGAAAAACAATTTCATTTCTAATTAACAAAAAATATCAGAATTTTTTCTAACACTTTAATTTTTGGAAAAATTTCGGCAGAGCCTCCCCTGTATGGAGGATCATCTGCAATATTGCAGGTACCACAAATGTATATACCTCGACCAGCACGGTTGGAAAAAGGAAAAATTCCATTCAAAACCCAAATCAAAACCAAAAATTCATATTTTGCGTAGGTCTACCTTTTTAGAATGTTATTACGCAATAAGAGATAAACAATAAGTGAGCCCACTCAATTACTATGCAGCTCCAATCAGACTGGATTCAGTTAACTGCAGAATCTTCTTGGACATGTTTTAAAGATAAATTAGTTCTTCTGTGCCTGTTCTCAATTCTAATGAACTTCATTAGATTCAAAACAATCCCAGTAGAATTTAAATCCATACCATCCTGGATTTATCTCAATAAACCAATACTATTCAAGCCTGGTTTCAAACAAGTCCATCAACAATAAATCCATATTTATGCAATCAGTCTCGACCAAATAATCCCAAAACATTCTGTTTCGATATTTCTATTTCTCAACTCAAGTCAAATTAGTGTTGACTAAAGTTATATTTTAGTTCAATATTCAAGTTTAAATTTAATTCACACTATTTATTTAACCCAATATGAGTTAAATTTCGATATTTCACATTTCAAAATTTGAAATGTGCTTTAATTGATCGAATCTAACCTGCGGCTTGCATTGCATTGTGTGAGGGGACCTGAGTCTTATAATAGCTTCATTTTTTCAAAAAGCATTGCGTTGTTTGTTTTATGCACTGGTATTCTTGGGAGGAAACCCGTTCCATGTTATACGGCGTAGTCCCTTGATTTACTCTATTTTAAAGTAAAGTTTTAAATAACTGTTTTAGTTCTCACACCAGTCCCATGACTAACCTGGAGTTTATTGTTTTAACCTAAACTCTGGGTGCCCCTATTTTCCATGCTGGCGGCTAGTAGTTTTGTTTTTGCAGATATCTAGTTTACAGGATCCTGGTTTACAGCTGGAGCTACATTCGGAATGCTCTGTATCCATGTATTTCTTACAGTTGTGTTATGTATTATTTTTCCGCTGCTAATGTAATTTAATCTCTGATATTTTTTGGATGTAAATTATTTATTCATACTCTATTATATTCTTATACTCTAATGTAATTATTGTAATAGCAATGAAATGTTCTTCTATTTGTTTTCTGATTTGTCGTGTTCTGAACTCAATCCGGACTTTCCCGTAAGGGCGAGTTTGGGTCGTTTCAGAGAGAATACTTGATCAACTGTGTGGAATCAGTGTTACCCTGGTAGCCGTGAAATCAAGGAGAGCATTGTAATTGGATATTGATATAGTAATAAAACTCTATGCAATCCAGCATTGCGTGGGACTGGACGTAGGAGCAATTCCGAACCTGTAACACCCCGAATTTTTGAACAATCAGATTAAATAAATTAAAGAATACTTAATTTCAAATGTGAGAATTAAGGGAAACGGGTTAAGCCATTGCGTTCGTCTCGGAATTCTGGTTGAGATAGAGTCCGAGTTTGCATAAAACGGATGCCATATGAAGAAGATATGGACGAACGAAGTTAGGCAAAAAAACCGTAAACGGGCCAGAATGCACTGGAGCACTTGGGAAGTGCGCCAGAACAAAATTGCACTGGCGCACTTGGGAAGTGCGCCCATGCAATATTTCACTGGCGCACTTGGCAGGTGCGCCCAGGCCGAGGTAAAAATCTACACAGAATTCCGAGGCTCTGGTTCGAACGGTGAGTCAGTGCTGAGTCATTTCTGACTAGATAATGAGTCATTAGGGTTTCTGGGTAGTTCTAATCTAGACTGAATGGTTGCGATTAACTCTAGGGTCATTTGGCGGCTATAATTAAATTGAAATTCTATATAAACATGTGTAGACTCAAACCCTAGAATCAAAATCAAAATTAGATCAGTGGCCGTCATGTTGTCACTCCAAACCCTAGAGTAGCTGCCACCAACTAGACGCAAATTAAAGACAACAATTCAAATCAAGCCTAAAACCACAACAACGAGATTGTCTACAACAAGGGAACGCTAATCAATTACAGAATTCAGATCTTAGAACTCAAGACCCATTATTCGGTGAGTTCTAGTCACTTTTAGGTTTAAATAAATAAAAGTGAATTGTGGTAGACTATGATTTGGGTATATGTTGTTTGTAGTTATGCAAGTTCATTGTTGGGAATCATGAAATGATGCAAGTTCCTTATTGTTGTGAATCATGAAATGATGCAAGTTCCTTATTATTGTGAATCATGAAGTTATGCAAGTTCATTATTGTTGTGAATCATGATATGATGCAAGTTTATTACTGTTGTGAATCATGAAGTTATGCAAATTATTATGTTGAGAAACTATGAACCCATGCAAGTTACCTATGCAAGTTGTTGCGTTGTTAATTCATGAATTTATGCTAGTTGTTATATTATGAATCATGAACCTGTGTAAGTTACCTATGCAAGTTGATAAGTTGTTAATTCATGAACCTATGCTAATTGTTATGTTGTGGATCATGAACCTATGTAAGTCACCTATGCAAGAAGTTATGTTATGAATCATGCAAGTTGTTATATTGTGAATCATGAACCCATATAAGTTGTTGATTATGTTGAGAATCATGAACCTATGTTAGTTGTTAATTATGTTGTTAATTCATGAACCTATGCAAGTTGTTATGAATCCATGCAAGTTGTTAATTATGTGGTGAATCATAATTATATGCGAAGTTATCATGTCATTTTCACTAACTGTCATGCTTATGCCAAAATTGTACTGAAAACGATCACCTTGTCATTCCCTTTATTTTATTGTTATGGCGAGGCTACCTTGTAGCATCGATGACGCCAAAAACGCAAACGGTTACGCTAGTTAAGAAACGGGGAGAAAGGGGAATTTGTAATAGGCATAGTGATTATGTAAATTGGACACATGATTGAAGTAGGGAAACATGTAAATAATTACCTATTATGACATGGGTAAAATTAGGTAAAAATGGTATAATTTGAATATGACCATTTATGGATAAGAAATCCAAATTATTAATAAGATAGGTATTGACACCTATGAAAAAGGATTAATTAATTAATTTAATTAATCAAAAGAGGAATGTTTAAGCAATTAAAGTATGAAGATTTAATATTGAGAATTGGCATAAATGCCTTAAATGGAATAAAATAAATTTGTGAAGAAATTGGTATGATTTTACATACCATAAATGGACGGACATAATTGAGTCAATTATGGCCATAGTTAAATTTGGAATTAATTGATAATTTGAATAGGGAAAGTAAATCAAATTTAGGGATGATTAATTAGGAGTAATTAATCGTCTAAGACACGAGGTTAGGCTCTTTTGTGTTGTAAGACTGCCCGTACCCGCCCGGCAAATCCAACTGCCACAAATGTCAGTCTAATGTGGGAGGTCTTAGGCATAAATTAAATGCGTGATAGTTGTAAAGACACGAGGTTAGGCTCTTTTATGGTGTAAGACTACCCGGACCCGCCCGGCAAATCCATCTGCCACAAATGCCAGTCTAATGTGGGAGGTCTTTATAAGGTTACGGTCTTAATGAATTAAGAAACATTTAACCAGATAAACATGTAGTGGGACATGAGGGGTTAAGTGGGTGCCTTGGGTGGCATGTGGAATTAAGTGGGTGCCTTGGGTGGCATGTGAAATATGATTAGATGACTCAATAATAAACTAATGCTACTTAACCTAACTTAATACATGTGGACTGTATGATGGTTGACATAAGTTAGGGTTAAGCAAAACGAATTGGATTTTGGGTGGGTTAAGTACAACTGATGGGTAGGTGGGTAATATTAATATATATAGGCCCACAAACTTAACCATTAAATAAATAGGATTAAATCAGTGGGAGGGTTAAGTACAACTGATGGGTAGGTGGGTAATATTAATATATATAGGCCCACAAACTTAACCGTTAAATAAATAGGATTAAATCTGTGGGAGGGTTAAGTACAACTGAAGGGTAGGTTGGTAATATTAATACATATAGGCCCACAAATTTAACCATTAAAAAGGGTTTATGTAATTAAAGACACCTAATGGTATACATAACCGGGGCAGAATAGTAAAGTTATGTATTAAAGACACCCTCAGGGGTACGCATAACTAATGGGAGTAGGTAAAGTTATGTATTAAATACACCCTTAGGGGTACGCATAACTAATGGGAGTAGGTAAAGTTATGTATTAAAGACACCCTTAGGGGTACGCATAACTAATGGGAATAGGTAGAGTTATGTATTAAAGACACCTATAGGTACGCATAACCGATAGGTAGAATAGGGGTTATGTATTAAAGACACCTATAGGTACGCATAACTGATTGAGGGCTATGTAATTAAAGACACCTTAGGGTATACATAGTCAGTAGAAAACCTAGTGGGGATACAAGACATAGGGGAGAGCTTGTATCATGTTGTGTGGGACCAATTTCAGTCAGTAACCCGGAGGGGTATTAAAGTAAAGATCTCCGTACTAGGCGGGGAAGGGGCACGCTTGTTGATTGATTGTAAGAGATCCAAAACGAGACGGATGGTGTGGGCGGCGCAAACCGACCTGGGACATGTGTGTGCATGGGTCGGGCAGAGGGGGACAAGACGACCGTGACACCAGTAGGTATAACTGTGCACACCTTAGGTTGCCACTTTAGGGAAGTGATACCCCCTACTTGTAGGACCAGCACAGGGTATCTACAGAGTAGGGAGCCGGTCGATTAGGGTAGTGGTTAGGGTATGCCCGGATGTATGCCCTAAGTCTACCAATTTATAGTAGGAGGGTAGTGGGTACGACTAGTTGAGATAGGAGCAGGCGACACCTATGGCAGCAGCTAGGAATACACGAAACTACCACCATCGTTATCATTAGCGGAAGGGATCATCCAATCTTGATTTGACTAGTAATATTGCAGAGTAGTTAGTAGTGAATCATGCACATACCTTACCTTATTTGTCCTGTCATACCTGTCATCTGTACCGTGATCCTCTTATCCACTTTGTATGCCTGTCATGTTTACCTTTATTTATTTACTGGCTAAAAGTTACTGGACTCACCAGACGTATGTCTGACCTAGTTTGTTTCGCCTCTTTTCTTCAGTTCCCCCCCCCCCCAGGTTCTCAGGGAGGAAACACCCAGGTTTAGGCAGGAATTGGATATCATCTTCTAGGAGCTACTTCTGAAGTATGTCTCGAGTCTCTGTCTCTTATATGGCTTGCTCTTTAATATGGGGGAATGATGTTTTCTTTTAAATACCTATGTACTCTGATAATATAAGACAGAAGTGTTTTGTTGTAATAGTTTTATGACTCATGGTATTATGTAACAAAATATTTTGGTGATTTAATAAAGTTGTTTATTTTTCGCTACAAAATTTTTATATCTGTCTTGTGATATTCTGTGTCTGTTTACCAAAAACGCTCCACTGAAGTTAAGGCATTCCCTTTGTGGGTGACCTTAATGGAGGTGGGGTGTTACACTTGGTATCAGAGCTGAAGGTTACCAGATTAGATAAAAGTTTTTGAAAACTATTTTCAAAAGGGTTTTTAAAGAAAGTATTTTCAAGAAGGAAAGCATGTTTTGAAAAACATTCCCCGAAAAGCCATATGTAGTATCCTTCGGTCCTTTGTCTAAAATCTCTTCCTTTGATAGGATAGGCGAATGCTCTCGCAGTTGATGGATAGGATAGGGATAGGAAAATTTATGTAGAAAGTTTAATTTCCTTATCTAGTTATGAAGCTAAGACTCTTTTTGAATCTGTAATCGAGAGTCTGCACTTTAATACTAGTCTTGTTTCTGATCCCGTAGTTGTTTCAAACCCCATTTGTGGTTCGGCTCAATTGTTAGTGATTTGTAGGGGTTTGAAATTATCTGTGTTAGGTGTCAAAAATTTGAATGTGACATTTGTGAGCTCATGTTTATGGGCTATGGGTTGGGTCTAAATGGACCAGCTTTCTATGTAGAGGGTCGTTCTAGATTTTGAGAGGAGGGTCATTAAGTTTCTAACTTGTCATGGGAAGACCCCAAAGTTTCTTGTGACCCGCAAGGGTGTTTTATGCTTAGCTTTCTGAGAATCATTCTGTAATCTGATCAGTACCAGTAGTCTGTAAGTTTCTGGATATTTCTGAAGGGTACGGGTTTCTACTCGAAGCATGGAGTAGATCTCCAGTTTTGACATTGTTTAATAGGGGTAATTCTTTGGGTGTCAGTCTGATGTTGATTTCGGTCTTCGGGGCTGAGACTTAGGGAATTATTCTCTTAACCGATGTCAAATGGGAACAGAGCTTTTGCTTTAGTTATATCATTTGTTTATATCCCATCAACCGAATCTTCAACAAGGAAATCCATGGATGTAAACATGTGCTTGGGACATGTTATGTTTGATGGTTGCAAGTGGATACAAGTGTTTGCTAGTGGTTGCTCGTGGATGCATTTACACACACATTAGGCACTAGATCGGCTCAAATCACTTTCATATTGCATATAAATGTGTGTGCATATTTAGGTTAATGGATGAACAATGGTTGTGTTATCATATGGATGCTGCATTTTGATGAATGGTTGAGCACACTTGTAGAAATAATACGCATCGATAGGATTCTTTCGCATACATAATGGACGCACGGCACTATCATGGTTTGCATTAAGGAGGTCAACTGAATCAGTAGACCGCCTGATTTTGCATTAGATAAGGAACATATACACACACTTTTTTTTTGCATATGTTCATACGGCATTAGAAATCTTTTAAGGACAATGGATGCCTGTGTTTGATGGTTGATTAGATGGATGATTGTATGGTAGGATGCACATTCTTCTTGACTTGAAGATTTCGGGGACGAAATCCTTTAAGGAGGGGAGAATGTAACACCCCGAATTTTTGAACAATCAGATTAAACAAATTAAAGAATACTTAATTTCAAATGTGGGAATTAAGGGAAATGTGTTACGTCGTTGCGTTCGTCTCAGAATTCTGGTTGAGATAGAATCCGAGTTTGCGTAAAACGGATGTCGAATGAAGAAGATATGGACGAACGAAGTTAGGTCGAAAAAACGGAAATGGGCCAGAATGCACTGGCACACTTGGGAAGTGCGCCAGAAAAAATTGCACTGGCGCACTTGGGAAGTGCTCCCATGCAATATTGCACTGGCGCACTTGGCAGGTGCGCCCAGGCCGAGGTAAAAATCTACATAGATTTCTGAAGCTCTGGTTCGAACGGTGAGTCAGTGCTGAGTCATTTCTGACTAGATAATGAGTCATTTGGGTTTCTGGATAGTTCTAATCTGGACTGAATGGTTGCGATTAACTCTAGGGTCATCTGACGGCTATAATTAAATTGAAATTCTATATAAACATGTGTAGACTCAAACCCTAGAATCAAAATCAAAATTAGATCAGTGGCCGTCAGGTTGTCACTCCAAACCCTAGAGTAGCCGCCACCAACTAGACGCAAATTAAAGACAACAATTCAATTCAAATCAAGCCTAAAACTACAACAACGAAATTGTCTACAACAAGGGAACGCTAATCAATTACAGAATTCAGATCCCGGAACTCAAGTCCCCTTATTCGGTGAGTTCTAGTCACTTTTAGGTTTAAATAAATAAAAGTGAATTATGGTAGACTATGATTTGGGTATATGTTGTTTGTAGTTATGCAAGTTCATTGTTGCGAATCATGAAATGATGCAAGTTCCTTATTGTTGTGAATCATGAAATGATGCAAGTTCCTTATTGTTGTGAATCATGAAGTTATGCAAGTTCCTTATTGTTGTGAATCATGATATGATGCAAGTTTATTATTGTTGTGAATCATGAAGTTATGCAAATTATTATGTTGAGAAACTATGAACCCATGCAAGTTACCTATGCAAGTTGTTGCGTTGTTAATTCATGAATTTATGCTAGTTGTTATATTATGAATCATGAACCTATGTAAGTTACCTATGCAAGTTGATAAGTTGTTAATTCATGAACCTATGCTAGTTTTTATGTTGTGGATCATGAACCTATGTAAGTCACCTATGCAAGAAGTTATGTTATGAATCATGAAAGTTGTTATATTGTGAATCATGAACCCATATAAGTTGTTGATTATGTTGAGAATCATGAACCTATGTTAGTTGTTGATTATGTTGTTAATTCATGAACCTATGCAAGTTGTTATGAATCCATGCAAGTTGTTAATTATGTGGTGAATCATAATTATATGCGAAGTTATCATGTCATTTTCGCTAGTTATCATGCTTATGCCAAAATTGTACTGAAAACGATCACATTGTCATTCCTTTCATTTTATTGTTATGGCGAGGCTACCTTGTAGCCTCGATGACACCAAAAACGCAAACGGTTACGCTAGTTAAGAAACGGGGAGAAAGGGGAATTTGTAATAGGCATAGTGATTATGTAAATTGGACACATGATTGAAGTAGGGAAACATATAAATAATTACCTATTATGACATGGGTAAAATTGGGTAAAATGGTATAATTTGAATATGACCATTTATGGATAAGAAATCCAAATTGTTAATAAGATAGGTATTGACACCTATGAAAAAGGAAAGGATTAATTAACTTAATTAATCAAAAGAGGAATGTTTAAGCAATTAAAGTCTGAAGATTTAATATTGAGAATTGGCATAAATGCCTTAAATGGCATAAAATAAATTTGTGAAGAAATTGGTATGATTTTACATACCATAAATGGATGGACATAATTGAGTCAATTATGGCCATAGTTAAATTTGGAATTAATTGATAATTTGAATAGGGAAAGTAATTCAAATTTGGGGATGATTAATTAGGAGTAATTAATCGACTAAGACACGAGGTTAGGCTCTTTTGCGGTGTTAGACTGCCCGGACCCGCCCGGCAAATCCAGCTGCCACAAATGCCAGTCTAATGTGGGAGGTCTTAGGCATAAATTAAATGCGTGACAGTTGTAAAGACACGAGGTTAGGCTCTTTTGTGGTGTAAGACTGCCCGGACCCGCCCAGCAAATCCAGCTGCCACAAATGCCAGTCTAATGTGGGAGGTCTTTATAAGGTTACGGTCTTAATGAATTAAGAAACACTTAACCAGATAAACATGTAGTGGGACATGAGGGGTTAAGTGGGTGCCTTGGGTGGCATGTGGAATTAAGTGGGTGCCTTGGGTGGCATGTGAAATACGATTAGATGTCTCAATAATAAATTAATGCTACTTAACCTAACTTAATACATATGGACTGTATGATGGTTGACATAAGTTAGGGTTAAGCAAAACGAATTGGATTGTGGGTGGGTTAAGTACAACTGATGGGTAGGGTGGTAATATTAATATATATAGGCCCACAAACTTAACCATTAAATAAATAGGATTAAATCAGTGGGAGGGTTAAGTACAACTGATGGGTAGGTGGGTAATATTAATATATATAGGCCCACAAACCTAACCGTTAAAAAAATAGGATTAAATCAGTGGGAGGGTTAATGTAACGACCCGGATTTTGAGCGAATTTGGTTATCGACGTAAGCTCGACGTCGATAACCAAAACATCGAAAAATCCCGGTAATTAATGAAAGAAATTAGAAGGTGAGAATAGATAAGATAGAAACTTAGAATAGAAGAAGAAGAAGAAGAAGAAGAAGAACACAACATCAGAGTAACACGAACCTCACAGCGGAACGAATAACATATAATAGATAACATAACTTTGAAATATAACAGTTATGTATACAATAGCACTTATCAGAGTACAACACTTACAACACAGCGGAAATAACTATAGTTATATGATCCATAAGCCTCCTGCTCCAGCTCTTCAACTATATCTGTAAATTCCTGACTACTTGACTGCCCGTACAAATTAGGCACCCAAGAGTTTAGGGAAAACAACAAAGTAAACTCCGGGTCAGTCATGGGACATGTGTGAGTAAAACAGTTTAAACAGGTATATGAACAAGTAAACGATATCTCATAAGACCACGCCGCAGAACGGAACGGGTTTTTCCCTTATGAGAATCCAAAATATCTTTATATCAAAAACCTTTTGATATTATAATAATGTCTATGTACAAATAGATATCAATTAGCAGAAACGCTTTCATCTCACGTTCTACATATATAGTATACAATCAAAATCGCAAGCACGTATTGGATAATGGATTTCCATCTATGACAAGGTATGGAACCACCTTCCGATCAGTGTACTCTAAGAACGATACACTGGAGTTCAACAAGAACATCTTGTAACTCAGCCACACATGACCGACCACTCATTTCGCTTGAGTGTATCGAATGTACATCACCAACGATTGGGATCAGCAACCGTTCCCGTATATATATGGGACAGCATTGATAGATTTAAGAAACAAATGAATATTCTCTAGATAGGTGATTATACACCCTACTTCGGTGCGACCGACTTAGCCATGTTGCCTGCCCGATTTCTGTCATTTACCGGTTGATGAGGCTAGAAGCTACGCTTTATCATCACATCAGATTCACTTCGAATGCCACATTGTTAGGTCCATCGAAAATCACTAATTGACGTCTACAACCATACATTACGTGTCAGCTAAAAGAAGTTTCCTTCTCCGCTTCCACTCTTGGTACGGTTGAAGAAATCAATGTGCGTGACCTCTCTGGAAATACTCTGTCAGACATTCATCAACACAAGTCATCCTCATTCACTTAGAATGTCACATCGTCATACCCGCCAAATCACAAATTGACTTATCCAAAAATAACACGGGTATACAGCTAAGAGAAACGAATTCCTCCGCCACCAAACGTGAATATGTTTGAACAGATCAACTTACGCGATCTATTGGATATACTCTGTCAGACCTTCGTCTACACAAGTTGTCCTGGGACTAGACAAACCGAAGGCACTATTCTGTAAACAGGATAGCCCTTGCATTTTACTCCGTCTTCAATTATCTTTGGCATATATGATTCGCGACGCTTATGCCAATACAGAGTGGTTCTATGGATAATAATCCAACCGGTCTCTCCATATTAACAACGTTAAAATGGTCAAAACTTCGATAGTCGGTGAGTTAACTATCAAAGAAAAACAAGTGTGCAAACAACGATATTATTTCCAAATGGAAATTATATCGAACAACCATCATTTAACATAAATCTCTTTAGTTCATTTATTTACTTATCTCCTGTTTCCCTATATTCTAAATTCTTATTTTCTTTTATCAGAAAACATTTCTGATTCTCGTTTGGAAAACATTTCCAAAACTCCTTTACGATCAAACCTTACCATTTCTTAGTTAAGAAGGAAGTCACTCAAGTTGGGGTATAATTACCTCTCAGACCTTAACTGAACAACGTTATAACTTCAAAATGGTCAAAGTTTATCTTTTAATCTTTAACAACTTCTTTACACCTTTCTCGGATCCAATTTTACTACTCCACTTCTATATTTAAAACATTGGTTATAACGATAACGTTATAATCCCTCCTTTCGAATTATCTAACTTTAATTATAACTTCTATTCTTATTAGTGAATAATTAACCTAACACTTATTTATTTATAAATAGATAAATCTCTATTTAAACACTGGAAAGTATAAGTACTTTCCCGAATTCGATATAATCGAATTTGCCGATTAACTCTCTTCGAGAAATCTCTATTTGATTAACTCTTCTTCGAATAACCTATATTCGATTAACTCCTTCTCGAATAAACGATATTCGATAATCTCTCTTCGAATAACTAATATTCGATAACTCTTCCTTTCAAATATCTCATACTTGAAAATCTCACTTCGATTAAACTATAATCGATAACTCCTTCTCGAATAAACGATATTCGATAATCTCTCTTCGAATAACTAATATTCGATAACTCTTCCTTTCAAATATCTCATATTTGAAAATCTCACTTCGATTAAACTATAATCGATAACTCCTTCCGATGAAACTAACATCGATAACTCCTTTCGATGAAACTAACATCGATAACTCCTTTCGATGAAACTAACATCGATAACTCCTTTCGATGAAACTAACATCGATTATTTAACTCGACGAACTTAACTCGATGAACTTAACTTGATTCGACTAACTCGACTTACTTGGTTCGACCAATTCGATTCGATTAACTAGGCTCGACTAACTTAACTCGACTTACTTGGTTCGACCAATTCGATTCGATTAACTAGGCTCGACTAACTTGGTCGAATCACCCGATCAACTCAACTTATTTAACTTAACTTATTTCTCAACTCGATCAACTCGATTAACTCCTATCGAATAACTAATATTCGATTAAACTCCATTCGCTTGACTCTAGATCGCAGCGATCACAATGGTTACGCCTGACTCCCTCAGGAAACATCCGACCGCCGTAGGCTATTTACAGCCCTGCGAATTACGCTAGCAGTCGTACAAGATGGCAACTTACCCTGAATACTATGTTTGACTAACTCTGTCTCAAATAACTATATTTGATTAACTCTAGTTCGTTTTAACTCAAATCGATTAACTCTAACTAATTAATTCTAACTGGTTAACTCTATTTGACTAACTCGACTTGACTAACCCCTTTCGAATAACATATTCAATTAACTAACTTTCGAATACCATATTCTATTAACTAACTTCGAATGTCTATATTCGATTAACTAACTTCGAATACCATATTCGATTTCTCCTTTCGAATGTCTATATTCGATTAACTAACTTCGAATACCCTATTCGATTAACTAACTTCGAATACCATATTCGATTAACTAACTTCGAATACCATATTCGATTTCTCCTTTCGAATGTCTATATTCGATTAACTAACTTCGAATACCATATTCGATTTCTCCTTTCGAATGTCTATATTCGATTAACTAACTTCGAATACCATATTCGATTAACTAACTTCGAATACCATATTCGATTAACTAACTTCGAATAACATATTCGATTTACTCCCTTCGAATGCCATATTCGATTTAACTCCTTTCGAATGTCTATATTCGATTAACTTTATTCACTTAATAAAGATTTCCTTTTTAACAACGTTTTATTCATTTGAAAAGATTTACTTTTAAATAACGGTTCTACACTTTAAAAATGATTTTTATAACATTTCCTTTTCAATTCTATTTGTAAATGGTTTACAAATATTTCCTTTTCAAATTTATTCTTGAAATATTCTAACTCCTTAAATTTTCGGGAAAATTCGCCATAACCTCCTTTGTATCGGGAGCATCGGGAAAATCCCCAAACTCGCCACACAGGCCTTTCCATTCAAAAGAAATGTTTTTAATTTATTTTCTTTTTCTATGTATCTCCTATTTATAAATATTCCCATTTATAAACATTTCTTATTTATAAATATTCCACTTTACAAATATCTCTTGTTTTCAATATCACTTTGAAAATCCCCTTATCAACATTTCGGTATGTTATGGTATTCAATCATATCAAATCACGATGTTCAATATCGTCCAAGCACATATAATTGCCCACAGATTTTATATCACATCATATAACAATATATGAAAAACAATAAAATAACTGTTGAGGAATCCAGTTGGATTCCTCCAACCTGTTTCCCTGCATCCACAGATGTTACACAACATGATTGTCATCATTTTCAGTTCAATATGAATTATTCTGATAAACAGAATCAATATATAATTATCTAACTGTTTATATTATATTATATATATATATATATAATATTTTCATTTACTGACTAGCAGTTCAATCAAACAGTCAACACACAATCAAACAGACAATTTCTAACAGTTCTAAAAATACAACATGAAATTATAAACTGTTCAGAGTTGGTGAGATTTACTCACATTTGTAGTTCATCTTTAAAGAACGATAAACTGTTGTTTGATTTGAATCAAACAGTTCAATTCGCCGTAAATTCAAACTAGCTCCAATCCACTCCCAGTCGGTCTCATTGTGGAGCTCTCGTCCATACGATCCTGTCGGATCTTGGTTTGCTGAATTCCGTTTAGGTACGACAAAGTTATGGCACTTCGAAGTTATCATACAATTTAAATAATTAAATAACTTGAAAATTAAACATTTGGCTTAACCCTTACTTTTCTCTGGCCCAATACCCCTAACCCGAACCCGCTTCACCATAAAACCCGTCCTCTTCATCTCCCTGGAAAACACGACGGCCTGCTCCCTCAATCCCATTTCCATTGTCCACTTCCTTCACCTCCTCTTCCATCAACAGACCACCGAAATCAAAGGGAACTCCACCAACCGAATCTCCATCAACCTCTCTTCCCGTCTAACCCCAAAATAACGAGCTCGCCTCCCATTTCCAGCTCGCGAACTCGATGTCTGTCAGAAGAGGCGCGACCAAAAATATCAGCGACGTCCTCAAAAGAAAGTACTACCGAAGCTAAACTCTATCACGAACTGAATTACATCAACCATTTCTAAAATCGAGGTCTAGAAATCCCCAAATATTCCAGCCCCAACTCACGATGGACGCTGAAAAATTCGTCAAGTTCACCAACAGGAACCGCATGCTTCCATAGTGGTATTGAATCGAAGAGAAAATGATGAGGATCTCAACTATATACATTTGAGGATTTATTGATTTTGATTTGTATTTCTTTGATTTTCTTTTGGGTTTTGAAGTTCGTTTTCATTTGTTTTGGGAAAATGAGGAACGGCGGAAACAGAAGTTGAATTCTGAAATGAGGATGTTAGGTTTAGAATGTGTAGGGGGGTATATATAGGATTTTTATTTTATTTTTATATCGATTTATTTGTTCCATTATCATTCTAAAAATTCCTATGATCACACACGATATCCAAAAATCATGAAACTGGACATATAGCTAGAGTTCGACATTACGGTCCCAACGAAACTGGTTTCGTCAAATTCCGACTCCGTATGCTCACACAGCGTATTTTTAACTGTCAAAATACTGACTGTTTCTCACTTTAAAAATCCGTACGGCCACACACTAACTCTAAAAATCACGAAACTGGAAATCTAACAACTATTTGACATTGCGGATCCAACAAAATTAGTTTCGTCGAATTCCGACTTCGTTTGTAAAACCGACTATTTTTAAGGCTCTGGATGACCCATTTAAATATATAAATATATTTAAATATAATTAAATTAAATATAAATAAATTTATATTATCGTATATCTTCACATATGATATCGTAAAGCTCCAGAATATCATATCAGAATATACAGTTTGATATTTCAGATTTTAGATTTATCGATATTCAGTTTATATCGAAAATTCCTTTTATAACGTAAATAAAGCGTCGCAAATTATAAAGGAATTCTACAGCGACTTTTCTGAAATTTGATTTGGACGTAAATCAAAATCTACCCGACGAAATCCCGATTTTTCTCCTCCACTAGAAAGATATACTCCATCAGCTCCACACGTTTCTTGTTTCATAGAAATCCGGCTTAAAACGAATCATGTACATTCAGTTGAAGTTCAAATCGCCAGTTTACGAACTGCAGCGCCATTTCAAGCTCGATTTTAATTATATTATAATTATACGTTCAAACTGATGTCGATTGAATATATTCTTCAATATAATTCAACTCTGAGCTGAATTAAATCTAAGGGACGACCCCGTTCATAGAATATTGTGATTTCCAATATTTTTGATTATTTCTGAATTAAATATATTATTTAATTATTTATTTTAATTAAATATTCACTATAATTTAATTCCACGACCATTTGAATTCTCTAAACCACCATTTATATAATTAAATAAATTAATTATATACCGCAGAAAAATGCGGGTCATTACAGTTAAGTACAACTGAAGGGTAGGTGAGTAATATTAATACATATAGGCCCACAAACTTAACCTTTAAAAAGGGGTTATGTAATTAGACACCTAATGGTATACATAACCGCAGCAGAATAGTAAAGTTATGTATTAAAGACACCCTCAGGGGTACGCATAACTAATGGGAGTAGGTAAAGTTATGTATTAAAGACACCCTTAGGGGTACGCATAACTAATTGGAGTAGGTAAAGTTATGTATTAAAGACACCCTTAGGGGTACGCATAACTAATGGGAATAGGTAGAGTTATGTATTAAAGACACCTATAGGTACGCATAACCGATAGGTAGAATAGGGGTTATGTATTAAAGACACCTATAGGTACGCATAACTGATTGAGGGCTATGTAATTAAAGACACCTTAGGGTATACATAGTCAGTAGAAAACATAGTGGGGATACAAGACATAGGGGAGAGCTTGTATCATGTTGTGTGGGACCCATTTCAGTCAGTAACCCGGAGGGGTATCAAAGTAAAGGTCTCCGTACTAGGCAGGGAAGGGGCACGCTTGCTGATTGATTGTAAGAGATCCAAAATGAGACGGATGGTGTGGGCGGCGCAAACCGACCGGGGACATGTGCGTGCATGGGACGGGCAGAGGGGGACAAGACTACCGTGACACCAGTAGGTATAACTGTGCACACCTTAGGTTGCCACTTTAGGGAAGTGATACCCCCTAGTTGTGGGACCAGCACAGGGTATCTACAGAGTAGGGAGCCGATCGATTAGGGTAGTGGTTAGGGTATACCCGGACATATGCCCTAAATCTACCAATTTATAGTAGGAGGGTAGTGGGTACGACTAGTTGAGATAGGAGAAGGCGGCACCTATGGCAGCAACTAGGAATACACGAAACTACCAACATCGTTATCATTAGCGGAAGGGATCATCCAATCTTGATTTGACAAGTAATATTGCAGAGTAGTTAGTAGTGAATCATGCGCACACCTTACCTTATTTGTCCTGTCATACCTGTCATCTGTACCGTGATCCTCTTATCCACTTTGTATGCATGTCATGTTTACCTTTATTTATTTATTAGCTAAAAGTTACTGGACTCACCAGACGTATGTCTGACCTAGTTTGTTTCGCCTCTTTTCTTCCGTTCCCCCCCCCCCCCCCAGGTTCTCAGGGAGGAAACACCCAGGTTTAGTCAGGAATTGGATATCATCTTCTAGGAGCTACTTCTGAAGTATGGCTCGAGTCTCTGTCTCTTAAATGGCTTGCTCTTTGATATGGGGGAATGATGTTTTCTTTTAAATACCTATGTACTCTGATAATATAAGACAGAAGTGTTTTGTTGTAATGGTTTTATGACTCATGGTATTATGTAACAAAATATTTTGGTGATTTAATAAAGTTGTTTATTTTCCGCTGCAAAATTTTTATATCTGTCTTGTGATATTCTGTGTCTGTTTACCAAAAACGCTCCACTGAAGTTAAGGCATTCCCTTTGTGAGTGACCTTAATGGAGGTGGGGTGTTACAGAACCAGTATAAAATCCTGTGTGTTCTTTCCTTTTCTACATTTTTTTTGTTTATCTTTGTGTTTGTGTTTCTGTATCTATGGTTGTTTCTGTGGTGTTTGATTCACACAATAGATCATATAAGTTCTTTATTTTGTTTAAACTCTCAAAAACACTATTCACCTCCCCCTCTAGTATTATTTTTGCCTTAACGATCCATTTCGCTATCCCTAACAGTTTGAGATCCGGAATAAACAGTACTTGTAAATTATTTCTTATATATGTTATTTTACTGTTAATTTAGTTTTATAGTTAATACATGTTCTTTTACTATCAATTCGGTTCTATAGTTAATTTATGTTCATATGTACATCTATCTTCCTTATCCCCTTTTCTAGCTCTTATTTATTTACTGTCTTTTATATGTCTATTTTATACTGTTTGAGTTTGATTCTGTTGTTCTCCTTCTTTTTACTTTTATTTACACTGAGCCTAGGCCACCGAGAGCCTAGGCCATTTCCATTTACTATTGTGTATAATTGGAATAGTTGAAATGACAGTAAAAAGGAGAAATTGGGGAATACTGTAACATGAGGATCCTTAACTATAAATTTGGGAATTATAGTAAGAAGGAAAATATGCAAACATGTTAAATAAACTAGACTTAATTTAATATTCAGTAAAGAACATGTTATGGAAAATGTAAGTACCAGATGTAATTAAAAGTAAAATGAGTTACTGTAATCTATATATATACATCTGGACAGGTGCATGTTTTAGGGAAAGGGTTGTACACAAAATAACATTTACAGAGAAATGTCATTTACATCCATGCTTATTAATGAACTTAAACCTGATAAGTTATATTTGATAATTAATAAGCTAAGAAGTCCCTCGACTTGTTGTTGTATCGAGTTTCGGGGACTTTTAAATCCTAGTTACTTGGGAGCACAAGCTTAGGGGGTTTGTCTTGTGCCCATTTGTGTGGAACCCATATCAGTCAGTATCCCTGTTGGTACTGGAATAGGGGCCTCGCACTAGGCAGGAGATAGGGCACGCCTTACTGGTCTAGATAGTAAGAGGTTCAAAACGAGGAAGGTGGGTATGGGCATGCTCCGGTGGAGTCATGAGTGTGCATGTGTCTGAATGGGGGAAGATAAGACGTTGTAATGCTAGTAAATAGGTCTATGTCCTATAAGTTGCTAGGTTAGGGACTGATACACCCAACTGTTGTGGTCGACACAGGATATTTATGTAATAGGGAGCCTATCGCATGGGTAGTAATTATGATAAAAACTAATCTTGGTATACTAGTATTGGTGCAGAAAACTTGTTCATAGGATATGAACGAGAAGCATACTTGATCTATATTTCACCTTGTTATCTCATATACTTCGTACTTGCATATTTTACTGTATTTTCTCATCTAGTGTTATTTATCTGTCTTGATACCACTTATCTTGTGCATATGCTAAAAATCACTGGAACTCGCCAGACTTTATGTCTGACCTATTTTGTTTTTCCTTCTCTCTCTTCCTTTCCCTCTTTAGGTTCTCAGGGTGGTGTTTGGCAGTGATCGTGATTTTCAGCTTGAATTCTTGGATTTTTGATTTTATAAATTGCTTCAACTTTTGCTCTACTTTGATATGGCTGTTAAAGAGGGATATGCTTTTAATATTTTGTACTATGATAGTTGGCTTCACGAGATAGTTGGTTTTATCTATTGTGTTTGGTATTTGAGAAATATGATAAAACGATGTTGTAACTGGGATCTAGAAGTAATGCTTTTTATTTACTATTAAAAGTTAATTTTTCCGCTGCAATTATTATTTTGTCTTATGAAAATTTGGTTACTGTATACTTGTTGCACTTCACATATACTAATGCAACCTCATATAGGTGACATTAGGGGATGTGAGTTGCCATACTTTGTTCTACAAGTTTTGTTTGTTGAGTTTTCTAAAATTTTGGAGTTTGCCTGGTAATTATTGTATTTTTGTTTGCTGTTCCGAGAGCAAATCGATAGTAACAGCAATCATAGCCTGATAATTATATTGGCCATAACTTTCTCGTTTCTTAACCAAAGTCAATAATTTTGGATACTCTAGAAATCTAAGTCATAGTGCTACAAGTTTCAAATGTTGGATTTTTTGAAATTTTGTCATTTTCTTGGTCAAAATTGCATTTGATTTTTGTTGTCTTGAGAGCAAATTGACAGCAAAAACAATCACAGACCTGAGAATTGTATTGGCCATAACTTGCTCGTTTTCATTCCACTTTAATAAGTTTAGATGTTCTGGAATTAGACTTTGGACTAAAAGTTCCATGTGTTGAGTTTTTTGAAATTTTGAATTTTAATTAGTCAAAACTCTGCTTGTTGTTGGTTCCTTGAGTGCAAAATGATGGCAGCAACAATCACAGACCTGATAATTGTATTATCGTGTTTTTGCACTCATTCTTGTTCAATTATGATGTTGTTTTTAGGAGCTATGATGCCCATCAATAAGCCAACTATGGAATTTGAAATTCAAATTTAAATAAAATTTATTTTGGTTTAAATTTGACTTGAATTTGTATTGAATTCAAGTTAACGGTTTTGAGTTATCTTTCTTGGTTTTCATTTCTTTCGAGCGCGATTTTCACATAACCATTTTGAATTTCTTTTAAATAGATGGACATTTTAGATTATTATTATATAGTATTTTAAATATTTTCTAATATCAAATGTATTTATTTTCTATAATAAAGGAATTTTCAAATATTGGTTTTAATAGTCGTTTCGAGAAAATAGTTTTAAAAGCTAGCTTTCTCTAATAAATTATTTTAAATTTAGAACATACACTTTTGCACTATTCGTATGTATGAAAAAAGAATTAAATAGTTTGGTAAAACATGTGGTGGGGGCACGTGAGTTTACTTTATCGGTTAATTCCGGAGTTGTACGATCGAAACCTATTTGAGTTTTGAGTTTTGAGTGACATTTGAGATTTACAAATCCTATAATAGGAATTGCCGGATTAGCTTATATTTGGCGATTTGAGAGGTTCGACATCTCCTAATATAAGAGAAGAATTGATGAGAACCATTTATCTTAGTTGTTTACTTGCCGATAATATGAGGCAAGTCGTGTGACGAGTTTTCCCTTTTTGGGAACAATGGTTTTTGAGTAACCAACATGTGATTTATTTCCACTTGTCGATGATGTGAGGCAAGATATATGAGTATTCTAATATTTCTATCACTTTATTTTCTGATGTGGAGTTGACTATCGGTTAGTAAATCATTTAGTGCGAACGTGTAGTATGGAATGCATTGTTATCGCTATTTGGGTTGCTATTTGGGAGTTTGTGGTACATTCTGTGGATAATTGACAAACTGCCTGGAGATGTGACAGCTACCTTGTCCTTTAAGACAAAACTGCTCAGGAAAGTGTACGCGATCTTCTCATGATGGAAAAATAGCTTGGGGAGGTGTTAGCAACCTTGTCCTTGTGACAAAACTGCTCAGGGAAGATGTCAGAAACCTTGCCATAGCCGACGAACCAGCTCGGAGGAGGTGTAAGCGACCTTGTCCATGTGACGAACGCTTGGAGATGGTGTAAGCAAGCTTGTCATAACCATTATATTCTTTTTGGATCGGATCTGAGTTATTTTCTGAGTTTTGAGTTTTCTTTATGATTTCGCCATTTGAGATGATTATTATTATATATTTATATGGTGATTTCATTTCCTTATTTTGAACTCTTAAATAAGTTCTTGTGTTTTGTGATTTCTGCGTTTTCTAGGATTTGAACTCTTTACTGAGTTCCATGAGTTCTGTGATTCTTATGATTTATCTGATTTCTCAGATCTCCGTGATTCCTGAGTTTTCCATCCTGTTCTTATGAAATTGTTAATTTTAATTACCCAAATTGTAGAATTTGGGTAATCAGTATTGATGGAAACATCTCAGTCTATGTTTGTGGTATTCATGAGTAAATTGAGTATAAAATCAGGAATTTATCTTTTATGAAATATGTTGTTCCAAGTTCATATTACTCCTTTGTGATAAAAAGGAAATCATCTCTTTTGTGACTTGAGAGTTTATTTGTTGTTACGAGATTCCTTTTCTTACGAAAAGGAATTATTATGTTAATGACATAATACTTCATTAATCTTGTCATACAAATATATTCAAACTAGACTAACCCGGGTATTTATTTCTCAGGTCAAACCGGGTTGTTTAAGTTATAGTTGCGGTTGATTCATGCTTAGCTGATACGTACTGGACTATCACTTTGGAGTGATTATTTTAGTTATGTAAGTATGCCATTTGTATATTTATTCTTTTAGGGTATGTTCTATATGTATATGGTTTATATGAAACCATTCGAATATGTGGCACTTGTATATGTTTTATTCTGTTGATTGTACCCATATGTACTATGTTATATGATCTGTTATCTGAGAAGTGTTGTAGTTTGTCCTCATTACGATCCTTAGCCTTCATAGTTTTATATTTGATGAATTAAGCACGTCGATCCTCTTTAGGCAAGAAAGAAAAATTTACACACCCAATCGACGTATTTGATATTCGTCTAATATGAAATTATGAATGGTCACCCTTAACCATCCTGATTCCTCGTTCGAATAGACGGCGTCACTCAGTAACGAACTTTAATAAGGTAGGTCTTAGAGTGGGGAATTACACATTCGGTATTAGAGTCAATAATAAATTGAAGGCGATAGTTGAGCCGGTATTTAGAATTGTTAATATTTAAGTCAAATGGTGTTTCTTTTAGGAATAGTAGTTGTCGTTGATGATGAAGAGGGAGAAATATAAAATAAGACTTGGTTGAGGGAGTATTGATTAAGGAGGTGTATAGATTAAGGTGAAGTTCTGGAATTCAAGCAGAGTCAACGAGATATTTTATAAAAAGGTTGTCATCATCCAAAAGGGGAAGATTGTTAGTACGATCGATGGTAGTTTTGATGATAACAACCTTAGCTGATGATATATTTTATATTTACACGTACTAATATATTGTATACAGTGCATGATATTAGACATGTATTGATAATGAAAACTGTGCAGTACCAGGATTGAAAATTCAGATTGATATTCAAAATTCATAGAATGAAGACTCATGAATATTGAAGAGTTCAAAAACTAAATGAGGTCCAGAAATATTAGTGAGTCTTGGATTAAATGTTAAAAATAAAGTTGCGGTCACTTATCTTTCTTTATCTATTTAAAATGTTTTCAAAATAATTTCTATTTTCAAATCCTTTTACAAAAGCATTTTCAAATAATCTGATATTTTAAAAAGAACTTTTTTATTTTCTATTTTTACTTTTATATGTTGTTAACTTTCTGAACTTTATATTTTGATTATACTTATACTTTTATTTCCATTTTATACTTGTATTTTGTTTTTAGATATTAAACTTCGATTTTATATTATTTAGATTTTACATTATACTTTGATCTTAACTATACCTTATATTTTTATTTCAAACTTAATAATTATGGATATCATAGTTTGGTACTTATATTTTAAGTACAAAATATTATGTATGTAAATTTTTTTGAATATATGTATGTATGTATTAATATATATTACTTTAGTTTAAGTTCTTTAAAAAAAATTGATAAGTTTTCTTAAGCTTTATTATATTTAAAATATACATTTACTATGTTTAAATAGATTCAAAAAGTTTCAAAACATTATGTACTTTTTTTTATTTTACACATCAATTTTCAAATAAAGTATGTATATTGTTTTAGAAGTTAGGTAGGCATCCCTATTTTCAAAGATTCTAGTAATATGGTTAATAGTAACGTTAGTAATGAGATTCAACCAAAGAGTAGTCTCAAACAAAGTGACCCTTTATCACTTTGTTGTTAAATTTAGTTCTTGATGTTTTTTCTGAAAGTATTAAATTAGCCACCAGTGATAGGGTTTTAGATATTATAAGCAATGAGGTCATTAGTAAGGGTCTCTATGTTCTTCAATTTGCTGATGATACCATGATGTTTACTTCTCATTTACACCAACATATTATTGTGCTTAAATTTGTTTTATATAGCTCAGAGAATTTATCTGGTTTAAAGATTATATTTGATAAGAGCCTATGTAGTGTTATATGACATAGAATATGTTGAAAACCAAGTTGCATATACTTTGAATTTTAATACGGTGAAATTCCTTATAGAATACTTAGGCTTTTTAATTAGACCTCAAAAGCATAAATATGACGATTGGAACATGCTTACAAACAAAATTAGTAATAAATTATCTAAATTAAATGGAACACACTTTTCAAGAGCAGGAAGAGTAGCATTTATTAATTAAGTTTTATTGACATTACTTAATTATCGAATGTCTTTTTATATTTCCCTAAAATGGATTATCACCTTTGTTTTTTAATTTAGTTACTGATATTTTTCTGAAAGTATTGAATTAGCCACCAGTAATAGGGTTTAGATATTATAAGTAATGAGGTCATTGGTAAGGGTTTATCTGTTCTTAAATTTGTTGACGATACTATGATTTTTACTTCTCATTTACACCAACATATTATCGTGCTTAAATTTATTATAGCTTAGAGAATTTATCTCGTTTAAAGAATACATTCGATAAGAGCCCAATTTAGTGTTATATGACATAGAATATGTTGAAAACCAAATTGCATATACTTTGAATTTTAATATGCTGATATTCCTTGTAGAATACTTAGGCTTTTTAATTAGACCTCAAAATCTTAAATATGATGATTGGAACATACTTACAAACAAAATAAGTTATAAATTATCTAAATTAAATAGAAGACACCTTTCAAGAGCAGGAAGAGTAGCGTTTATCAATTAAATTTTATTGACATTACTCAATTATTAGATGTCTTTTTATATCTTCCTAATTTGCGTTATCACCTTTGTTGTTTAATTTAGTTGTTGATGTTTTTTTAAAGTATTAAATTAGCCACAAATAATAGGGCTTTAGATATTATAAGTAATGATGTCATTAGTAAGGTTCTCTTTGTTCTTAAATTTGCTGATGATACCATGATTTTTACTTCTCATTTACATTAACATATTATTGTGCTTAAATTTATTTTATATAACTTAGAGAATTTATCTGGTTTAAATATTAGTTTTGATAAGAGCCTAATTTAGTGTCATATTACATAGAATATGTTGAAAACCAAGTTGCGAATACTTTGAATTTTAATACGGTGAAATTCCTTATAGAATACTTAAGCATTTCGATTAGACCACAAAAGCTTATATATGATGATTAGAACATACTTTCAAACAAAATTAGTAATAAATTATCTAAATTAAATTGAAGACACCCTTCAAGAGCAGGAAGAGGAACATTTATTAATTAAGTTTTACCGACATTACTTAATTATTGAATGTCTTTTTGTATTTTGCTAAAATGTGTTATTGATAAAATTGATAAAATAATGAGAGATTTTATATCGTTTGGAGATAATCCCATTAGTAGTTCTGAATTCTTGGTGAATAGGTATACAATTTGTAAATCTAAAATTAAGGGAGAGTTTTTGGCATAACTAATTTTGGGGTTTTTAGGCACATGGACAAAATTAAAGAAAAATTTAGATACAAGCACAAAAGGCTAAAAATTTAACCATAAGGACACTTTTAGTGTAAATCAAGGAATTCAAGGGTTTACCATCATTTTCTATTTTACACTAAAAAGTGTCCTTATGGTTAAATTTTTGGTCTCTTGCCCTTATGCCTAAATTACTCGGAAGTTTGTTAATATGCAAGATTTCATTAAAGCTGTGATGAATTTTGTAAAAATGAAACAACTGCTATACATTGTGTAGCATTTATAGTTTACCATACTGAAAAAAAATGCACCAATATCCATTGTTATTACATTTGTATTAACTATTTGTTAAAAAAAATTTGACCAAACTAATCTTAGTTCTTACAAACACAAAGATCAACATTGCACTGACATCAAACCAAAGGTAAATTAAATCCATGCTTATAAACAAAAAATATATACTAACACTAAATTGATCCATTGTATTGGAAAATAGAACCTAAACAATAAGCAAGCAGAAAATTTAGAAACTTAAAAAATTATACCTTAAACAGGGTGAAGGTTTGGGTCCTGCAAGCTGTTTTTCTTCACATTGAGGGCAAGACATAACAGTGAAAACAAGGAACTATGGAAAAGAACCGTAAATAAAAATATATTTATGTAATTGAGTTATAGTGCTAGGGGCATCTAAATATGTTCTTCCTAATACCGCGACTAGAAAATATCACAATAATTAGTATTACACTCTTCTTAACACCACACACTTAAAAAATAGGGGCTACCACACTGTTTTACCCTATTTCTATTTCGCTCGATATTCATTCGTCCTTATTTTTTAAAACCGATTGTAACGACCCGTATTTTTGGCAGTCAAATATTTAATTTAATTTATTATTTTAAATATTATATTTAGGATATTAAAAGATTTTAATATTTAATTCGCTGATTAAATAACGGTAGAATGTTAATTTTATTTATAATATAAATCGAGCTTGAAATGGCGCGGTAGTTCGTAATATGGAGTTTGGAACTTTAGCCGGATATACAGGATCCGATATAAGTCGGATTTCTATGAAACGAGAAATGTTGGAATCGTGTTGATCATAATTTTCATATGAAAAAGAAAAATCCAGATTTTGTGTCATAAATTGTTAGTTATGGCTAAATCAAATTTTAAAATAGTCGCTATGGAAATTTTTATTGAATGATAACGTTTATTTAATATATTTAAATAGTTTTAATATAATTTGGACATCGCGTAACTCGAAATTGATGATATCGAGTTGTATAATTTATATTTGAAGCCGTATGATATTTCCTGTTGGGTATTTATGATTATAACAATTTATTTTTATTTAATTAAATTATATGGAATTTAATTAATATTATATCGATATTATTTAAGCCTTTGAATAGCTGATTTTCCAGTCGATCTCCGTTTTGGACTAAACGAATTTTATTGGAATACATATGGTTGGTTATTGGTAGATTTCCAGTTTGGAGCCAATTGGAGTTGTTTTGTCGGTACGTTCAATTTAAATGTGAACCGATAAATATATTGAAATTTAAAATAACATATTTGTGCAAACAAGTCCATTTTCAATGAAATTAATTTCATTGGGACCGCAACGTTAAGACGTAGTGATGTATTCAATTTCGTTGGGTTTGAAGTCAGTATGTGGCAGTGCATATATTTTACAATAGCGTGAATAGCGATATGTATTTATTAACCGTGTACGAAAAAAACAATTTAACCCCTAAGTACTGGCCTTTTTTATGCTTACATCAAAATGAAATTTGACAGTAAGTCCGAAGTGAGAATACACTGCAACTATGCACTCAACATACCCTATATTATTTTCAGCTGGCCTATATTATATATCCCATACCCTCAAATAGACACAACAACCCTGAGCTTGAAAGGAAATGTCGCTGCTATCTACTCATGCAAAAACTCAGCTATTCCGCGACCTTAAATAGCTTTGCAGACCTCCATGTCCCTTAGGATTTAACATTGTTCTTATCGTTTATGCTTTTCACCTGTATATATACATCATCGTTTACCTGTTAATTTCGCTTTCTCCACAGTAAAAACTTTCCTTTCTGTTTCCACAAAGTTTTAAATACGCAGCTCCATATATCCCAATACTACAAAACCTGAACTTCAATTTGAATTGAACCATGCAACTATGCCGAAAACGCTGGAGTTTTGAGGGGAGTGATCTCTGTAAATAGGCAGAAGCAGGATGTCGGTGCCTGAAGGGGGGTTCTGACGTTAGAGCTGCGTGGTTCATGACGGAGATAGTCGGAGCAGGCGGTGGTTAGGTCAAGTGGGACGGTGGCCGTAGCGTATTGGTGGAAGGAGTGAGTCAGCAAACAGCCTGGGTAAGGTAGGGTTTCTGACATGGGTCTAAGGATGGGAGACGGTGGCTAAAATCGATGTCGAGATGTTGAACTACGAACTTGCGTGAATGGAGGAACGAAGACCAGTACGAAGGATAGAGGAAAGACTTGAGCCGACCGAACCATGTTAAATGTAATCAGTTATTTAACCAAACATAGTTTATTAATTTAACTATGATTAAGGATAAGTTAAACGTTAATTCAACCAGGTTGACTAAACCATGGTTCTGGTTGTAGGCGATGTTAGGAAAGCTGCGGAAAGTCGGGTCATAATTCGTTTCAAACTGAAGACAAAGGGGAACAGGAGCAGTTTTATCTGACCGTACAATTTTGCCCAAATAAGTATCTTAACTGAAGAAAATTTCTAAATGATTAATTTGATAATTTATAATTAGCGTTAACTATTTAATAAAACTGTGCATAGGTTATCCAGAAAGAACGAACCAGGCATAGGGAACCATCAGACCAAATCCTTTTGGGCAGAAAGAAGAAAAGTAGTTAAATGTAAATAGAGTTTATTAATTATTTTGATTAAGGAGTTAATTAAATTAATTTAAATCATATGCTTAAAATTTTATAACTCGTGCCTAGGTGCTCGGAATTGGACGAAAAAAATGCACTGGAACCATGATTACGAACACTTTATTCTGAAGCCAGTGTGGACAATCCGGGAATGATCTAAGAATTTTAATTAAATTAAACATTGGTTTAATTTAATTAAACGAACCGCTCAGCGACAAATAAAATCAGGTGAGTTAAACTCACTTAGTTTTCCCATTATATTTTATATAAGTTGGGTTTTACAATTAAGTGCTATGGTTGACTGTTCACTAGTTATATATTTATGTGTTGATTTAACCGATGAAATTAAACCGTGTTTAATTTCAGTGAAATACCGAATCGTTATTTTTACGATTTGATCCAACAAAGGTAACTTCATGTTGGTCACGTTTAAAAAATAAATGTGTTTAAATTGTTTGAATTATTGGAATTGCTTGTGACTGGTTGATGTTAATGGTCGTTATTTATTGTTATCAGTTAAATGGAACTAAATGATCTGATTTGAGATAACCATTTTGGATACAGGGAAGAACAGGTTGGAGGGATCCAACGGGATTCCTCAAATATATTATTTATTTTCATATTATCATATATGAACTGTCATGATTGGGTGATTGATTAGACTATTGATTATTGACTGGAAATTCAACTTGTGTTTCGTTTAAACCAATAGGCAATATTGGTTGAGTAATTGGCAGCATATGGCCTATAAAATCAGTTGTTTTGTTTATGTTGATTTACCGTCAGGTGAATTGGTAGAACCAAAGTTATAAAATTTATTTTATAACTGGAGATAGATTTTTAAAACTTATATTATTTTGAATAAACATTTATTAAAAGGAAAATAAATATATATTGTTTATTATTTAAATTTATAGTTAATTATTAATTGAATTTATAGAGTAAATTCTGATGTTAATCAGGTTTATAAACTGGTGAATAGAAATTAACCTAACAGTTAAAATGGGATGATTATTTGTTAAGAAACAATTAATGGAACTATTTAAATTTATTATATTATTAATTAATTTAAAGCGAGAACGAATTGGAATCAGTTAATAAGATAATAGAGTTTTGTGGTGACTAAGTCAACCGTTTTAACTGGAATTGATTATTAAATTAGCTTGTTTTGAATTAATCTAATAAAATAGTTTAATGGATATTGTCTTAAATTTTAATAAGGTTTTAAAAAGGGTTTTACTATTTATTTTAGTTAATAAAGAAATTAACTTACTATTTATTTTAGTTAATAAAGAAATTAACTACAAAAGTAGTTAATAATAGAAGTAAATCATTAATTTGATTAACAATAATTTAGAAAATTACTTTTTAATTGAAATTCATTTAAAAAGTAATCAAAGTTGAAATGAAATCTCATTGATTGGTGGAAGGAGTTTACGAACTGGTTTATTTTAAATCTAAGTTTTATAACAAAGTTATAGAAGGAATTTTAAGCGTATACGATAGCTTAAAATAAATGTTACTTGAATAATTGGAATTAATTGAAAGCGAATTATGATAAAAGGGGTTATAGTAACCAGGGTTATACAAATGAGGTTTAAGATGTTAAAGCATGAAATTGACAATTAACTTTACTTAATGACGGGATTAAGTAAAAGTAGGGAATTGAAATGAGAAGTTTAAGCGGGAAATAGTTGAATGGATTGAAAAGGGATTGGTAAAAGTTAATTTGGCAAAGGAAGTGAGTCATGGGATTTTGAAACAAAATCCGAATTAAAATGAATTTGTTTTAGAGAGGTATAGGTTAAAAGGAGATGTTTGTAAGAAATCGCTTAATTAGTGAATTAAAGAAAATGGTTATATCCGAAAAAGAGATTTTCAAAAAGTGAGAAGGTTTTCTAAAACCGTATTTTGAATAAAATAGAAATGGAATTTGTATTGGAATGAAGTATTAGTTTTTGGACCACAACTTCTATCTATATTAAGATATTAACGTTGTTGATCAAGGTCTGAGAGGTAATTAAAATACCATAAATTAAGCGACATCGGAATTATCCAAGGAGGATATGAGTTGGTAATGGTAAAAGGAGTTAGTAATAATTTATTATTTCCATTACAGAAATAATAATGCAACATGTAATGAAGATTTGGAAAATATATATAATGAGGATTCCAAAGTGGAAAGGGGAAATAAAAGGGGTTGCGTGGAATTATAACGATATCTCCGAGTTAGAAAAGGAAATGTAAAGTTGAGTTCTATTCTTTAAGAATAAACATGGATTATTGTTTCAAGTAGTGAAATAAAAGATATTTTGTAACGCTGTTTTACGAATAATAAGTTGAATGGATTTCCCAAATTTAAATAATAAAGAATGATGCAACAAATGTTTTTGAAAGGAGAATTCAGGGGAAATTGAATATGGTTATAAGTTATTTGACTAAATATTATAATGAAATGGATTGGAAGGCATTAGTATATAAGAATTCAATTATCGTAATTTTTTTAAATTATTAAAAGAGTCAGAAGTTTTAATTAAGCAGAAGTGAAATAGTTTGTAATTAACAAAGACCAATTGATGCTCAATATTGAACCAGTGAAATCATTAGATTTTATGATTGAATCACTATTTATTTTGATAGTTAATTAACCGACTATCAAATCTGTCCAATACGATTGTTGGTACGGAATGACCGGGATTGAATTTATATTCGAAAACCATTCTGACCAACAAATACGTGAAGATATCAGAAGATGATCGAGATGGAGCATTGAAGACCGTGGATCTTCATTAAATGGAAGAATCGCTAATAATCTCTGGGATTGCAACTAGAGATAAACTGTGGTTCTATCGTGGTTGAAATCTACGGGTTGCAAGGACTTCTCGCTACTGATCCTTGGGGTGATTCCTATATGAGATGTAGTAGGAGAGTACCTTCAGTTCATCCTGTTCCTGGATGACTTATATGGACGGATGTCTGACAGAGTATTTCCAAAGGGATCGCGTACGTTGATTTCTTCAAACATATCATAGTTGGTGGCAGAGAATGGTCATTCTCTTAGTTTCCAACTAGAGAATTTTTGTGGACGTCAATTAGTGATATTTAGCAGACCTGACGATGTGATATTCAAAGCGTATGATGACCCGATGTTCAAAAGTTAATCTAAACCTCAAGCCTCACCAACCGAGAAATGACAATAATCGGGTAGGTAGCATGGCTATGTGGGTCGCTCCCATTAAGGTGTATAATCACCTATCTAGAGAAATTTCATTTCCTTCTTTAATCTATTTCGATGTTGTCCCTTTCGGGAAATGGTGGTTTGAGCCCAACCGTTGGTGATATACATTCGATACACTCAAGAAAAATGGGTGGTCGGTCATGTGTGGGCCGGGTTGCAAGACGTTCTTGTTGAACCCAGTGTATTCCCTTCTAGAGATACACTATCGGCAGGTGGTTCCATACCTTGTCACAGTCGGAATCCAATCTCCAATAAGCGCCTGCAGTTTTGATTGTATACTATGTATGTGGAACGTGAGTTGCAAGCGTTCCGCTAGATTGATATTTACTTGTATGTAGACACTATTTTAATATCAGAAAAGATATTGATTTCAAAAATGTTTTGGGTTATCGTAAGGTAAAAACCGTCCGTATTTATGTGTGGATTTAGTCTTACGGTTGTCTTTTTCTTTCGAAAATATTTTTGAACTTTAAAATCAAGTTGGATGATCCCCCTTAATACTGTGCGAGTTTTTCTCACTCTGGTTCACCAGACTAACCCGGTGCTCTATAAATGCTCAGGTTAGACCGAGGTGCACAGGTCCAGGTTATCGGATGCTGCGAAGCCCAGAGACGAGCTGGAGGTGTTCAGACATATGATACTATTTAGCTACTATTCCGCTGTGTGTTATATATGAGGACGGGTTATTATTACTGTCCAGATGTGTGACGTACTTTGATGATTGTAAGTATTTTTAAAGCTCTAAATAAAGATTTATTTCTGTATTATATTTTGTTCCGCTGCGATGTGAGACTCTGTGTTGTGTTGTTTCTTCTTCTTCTTCTATTCTAATATTTCTTTCTTATCTCACCCTCTAGTTTATTTCTATAAACGTTCCGATGTTTTCGGTGTTTGGAAGGTTGGCATGAGATATGTTAAATGTATTTATGTCAATTTTCAGGGCCGAAAATCCTTGGGTCATTACACCGATCAACAAGCTAAACCCTAGATCTATAACCGATCAACGAATTCGACACCGCAATACCAAGGAATATACAATAACCATGAATATGGTTTGAATTAAGCAAACTAGAAGAGGAAGTGAAATATTAGGGTTTTCAGATCACCAAACAATTGAGAGATTACCGTATGAATTTGAATTTCCCTGTGAGAGATACAAAGAAGACAGCGATTACGAGAGATTGGGGTTTCTGGATTAGCTTAGTATGTGATTAGTTCGGAAAATAATGATTGAGTGAGAGATTAGAATGGAAAGGTAGTGTGGTATTAGGAAGCATACAAAATTTAATAAGTTTTATTTCTTTTAATTGCGGTATTAGGAAGAACATATTGGGATGCCCTTGGGATTCACACTAAAAAAAGAAGCATGAGAAACACATATAAAGAAGCTTCAGTTCTACAAAGAAAAAAACAAGAGTATTCAAAATCTAAAACTTAACTCTGAAAATAAACAACATTATAAAATATACGAATAGTGGAACAAAAAGATAGAAAATGAAGTATTAATATTTGAAAACTTCATTTAACTTTGAATACTCAAAAAGCTGATAAAGCCATAGGTTTTGCAAGTTTTTGTAAGAAAAGATGAAGAAGATATTCATTTGAAAAGAATAGTTAAAGAAGATGGATATTTGTGTAGTTAGTACAAGAAAATTATAGAGCTCGAAGTAGTCCTTGAAAAATATTCCATTCACCTAATCAAAACTGAGTTAATTTATTGACAAATAACTCAACAATAATTTATACATAAATATGTAGCGATATATACGTATTTGCGTAAACACACATATGTGTTCGTTTACACATGCATGCACACATGACGTGGGGTACACATCCCTTTTTTTGTGATGTGTGCTCTGCTTCATTTTTTGTATCCAGGAACGCCAGAATATAGTTAGTTAACTTATTATGAGTAAATATATGCAAATTGCAAGCATATGAGTGATTTCTCAAAAATAGGTCTTTAACTCACAATACATGATTTGATACCGATGATTTATTTTGCATATTGCAGGCTTAAGGATGAGAATATATTTATAACTGCCATTGTGCATGGAAACGATTTTATGTGCACTGGATTCCTACATTTTATGGGGTTATTCTTGCTAGTAGAATTTAAAATTCATATTTTCTGTTAACCAAAAAGCAATAAGGTTCTAAGACCTAAAAAACATAAAGGTTAGCAATAAATGTTACTACCAAAATTAGCACTGAGACAGGCTAATGGTGAAGGGGTATCGGACCGTCACAATCATAGAAAAATAATCTGTAAGCAATAATTAGGCACAGGGTAAAACTGGAAGCATAAGGAAACAACCCGAGAGCCAGGCAACCGACACCATCATTAAATAAGAGAGTTCGAAGCCAATGCGAAGAAAAGATACCGGTAGGGTAGTTTCGGTACGAAAGATAAGCAACGCAAGGTCATCCAAAACTGGAAGCCAACGAAGAAAGAGACCAGATATCCTACAGGCTAAGACCCAGAAAAACGGAAGGGCTGTCGGCATTAACTTGCTTAATATCGATACATCAAAAGAAAAGAGCATCAAAGGCATGAAATTTGAAGCATAAGAGGACCATCTGGGAACCAACTACCGTGACCTCTATTAGAGGATCACCGGGAGGTCACCATAGCAAGCAACTAATAAAGCACTAGAAACAATCCTTCGGAAAGCCGAGATACACCTAAGGAATCTAGCGAAGGGCAAGCTTCTCGAGGAGAGACAAGCTATCCACACTAATTTACTTAGTGTTGATACCGATAGGGGTGGCGAATCTAGTAACCATCCACTTGAATCTTGAAGGCAAGCTCCACGAAGTATTAATAGCAAGACTGGAAGCCTATGTCCGAAAACCTACATCCGGAACCCTAAAGCCACCTTAAAGTTATTCATACCGACAGGCTTGGTACTGTTACAAAGAAGATAGGAGAAACTCCAAAGTGAAGCTCAAAGACAGAAACCATCTTTCCAGGAGCCGAGACCGACACCCCGAAGCCCCCAGAACCAAAGGGAAAAGCGTCGAGAGCCAAAGCCTCCGGAACCAAGGGAAAAGCGGCCGAGAGCCAAAGCCTCCAGAACCAAGGGAAAAGGCGGCCGATAGGGGCCTTATTGACCTAATAACAAAAGGGACCCCAATTTTTCTATAAATAAGACCCCACGGGTCTCATTTTCAGGACGGAATTTTCATTTTCTCAATCTTGTTCTCTTTCTCTCAGGAGAAAACCCTAATTTCCAAATCGAATTGGGGACTCCTTCAACTCTTGTAATATATCCACAATTAATAAAAAGGAGAAGTCTGGGATTTAAGCATTTTTTTTGAATTGATAATCATACTTTGTTCATAACGATAAGACAGGGAGTTAATGCTAACCTTTCTTATGAAAGAGTTAAATCATGGTTCATTTGTAGAAAGTAAGATCCTAGGTAAAACCAAGGCTTCTTCCCTTTAGAATGATTTTTATGTGACTTAACCCTTTCATAGTAAACCTAATGCAATCCAACCAGGGAAGAGAGCTTGCTATAAAATTATGGCTTGATATCTGACGCAACCAAAGCCTCCCCGGGTCGGTTCGATGTGGAAGTATCATATAAGTCAATAAGTGCAATAGCTTGTAAACAACCCAAGCGTTGTGAGGCATTAGCGTGTTTCCTCTTAGCACAATGCATATTATTTTATCCAAGATCGAAAAGTGGCAGTGACATAAGGTTTAGTCTTATTTAACTTTTAAAACCTTTCTCCCAAGGACGTTATTGAATTTATAGTCCCACAAGCGTGATACTTACCCCTTGAGGTAGGAGTAATTAATTTTCGGATATAAAGTCTTGATGCCTAGGAAATGGTGGAACTTGTTAAGAACACTGATTCATAATAGTAGCCCAATATCCTTTAGATCACTCATGCATCAAACTACTAAGTATATGCACTGCTCATCCTAATTCGGGTGTTGACGAAAAATATCGTTAACATTTTGGTGCTAGAGGGAGGGCTTGAACCTCCGACCTTATGTTTACCCTATTAAAAATTAATTTGGTAAACTTATTACTCCTTGGTAAGGAGAGATGAAATCGAAGAGATTGGAGGAGCGAAATATGGAGCTAACTCCTAATGCAACCCTTGAAAGAAACATGGATCCAACGTTCAATCTAAGCAACAATGAAGAAGGAACAACTTCCAACCCAGTGAAGCCACCAAGCTCAAATGCCATGGAGGAAAATGCTGCTAAAATTATGGCTCTAGAGAAACAGATCCAGGAGATGCAAGCTCAAATGAACACTAATCAAGCGCAGAAGTCTTCAAAGCTCACTAAGTCCAGCCAAAGAGAGGTGGATGAATATCCGAAGAGAAAGCCTCCCATCTAACATTCTGAAGCAAAAGAGAAGCTCAAGGCAGCTTCCTCTAAGAAGAAAAGATCCCTTTTAACAAGGATAGATCATCAAGGAAATCAATGTGACCAGCAGCAATCTGGGAGCTCTACTTCTAAAATTTATGATCCAAAGAGGATGAATTATGACAACACAGAGGCTTATCTCAAATAAATTGCCAGGAAAACCATCAAGGACCTATTGAGAAGCAAAGGGAAAAGAACCCAGGATGATAGGGTTAATGATAATGAAAGAGTATCCCCTTTTATGACGAAATCATGAGCACTATAATAACATCTAGGATGAAGGTTCCCAATATAAAGTATCTCGAGACAACTGACCCTGATGACCATCTAATGGCTTTCGACAGTCGAATGGATCTCTATAATGCTTCGGGGGCCGTCAGATGTCGTCTTTTCCTAGTAACCCTCCAGGGAGCAGCAGCCAAATGGTATCGTTGATACAGAGAGAATACCATCTACTCATGGAAACAGTTCTCCTATGAATTCTCAGCACAGTTTTGCATTGCAAGGATTCAACAGTTGATTACATAGTTATTGCTAATATCAAGCAGAGGCAAGGAGAGTCCCTAAGAGATTACTTGAAAAGCTTCAACATAGAAGCATTAAAAGCAAAAGATATAAATGATCGTGATAAGTTAATTGTTGTTCATTCGGGGTTAGTTGAGAACACCCCCTTCTGGAAGGAACTATACATCCACGGTTATAAAGACTTACAAGACTTCCACTTTCAGGCTGACAAATTCATTCGCATGGACGAATTGTACTTTACAAAGAAGAAGTTTGGACCTTGAGGGGAAGGAGGAAAGCTAGGCTTCAGACGAAAACTCCAAGGTGGAAGGTTCAGTCAAGATGGAAATCAGGAAAGGCTAAGATGCGAGGATTCTAATTCCAACTCAGTCGCTTTAAGCGAGCCGATATCCTTTGTGTATGCTGTGAAAAAAGAAAGGGTCAATAACTTTCCCGTCTCATTCAAAGCCAAGAATTGCCCTGAACCTCATGCCGGTGGAAAATATTGTGAGTATCACAAAATAAACGGACACATATGACAGACGAGTGCAAGGTTTTGGATGGGGTTATTCAGAAGCTAATCCACGAGGAGCATCTGAAAAAATTTGTCCTGAACAAGTCGTTATCTGCCCAACATATGAATGGATAACAAAAGGTCTCAGCCAATGCAGTAGAGGCCACTATGGAGGAAGGTCATCTAGACTTGGGTCCGCCAATAAACCGAATCAATGTGATCCATGGTGGGCCACACCCTGCTAGAAATTGCCCAGTATCCAGGAATTGATACCTAAAGGAGGTTCGTGAAGGGATATTCTCCATTCAAGAGGAACCATCATTGAACAATTCCCGTTACACTCTCAAGATGCATAACCTGGTGATTTCTCCAGATGAGATGAAGAAAAGGGGTCTGTCATCTGCACAATGACCCTCTCATGATAACAACTCAGATTGGGCTCTCTGTTGTAGTCAAGATCCTTATTGATACTAGAAGTGCAGCTAATGTCATCTTTAAACATGCTTTTGATCCGATGGGAATCTCCGAGGAAAAATTAGAACCAAGCCATGAGCCAATCTTCGGCTTCAACAACAAAGGATCAACTCTAGTGGGACAGATCAACCACCTAGTCTAAGTCAGGTTGTCTCTGCTCCACCGGACCTTTGAAACCTTTTTTGTCACGATTGACTAACCATCCTACTACAATGCCTTCTTCGGTCGACCGGCTCTAGAGGAAATGGATGCTTTTGTCTCTTTCAAATATCTTATGATAAAGTTCTTGACAAAACATGGATAGGATACCATCAGGAGAGAACAATTTAGTTCCCATGAATTGTATTTCGCAATAGTTGAGAAATACAAAAGGGAGTATTCTTCGTATTTTAATTCCTTCACTACTTTCCAACCTTCAGATAATGGATTCTTACATCCAACATTCGAAGCTAAAATAAAAATCAGTAAAACTGATAAACGTGCAAATGATAGGTACACTTCCTTGAACCGAAAAAGGAAGAGAGTCGATGACATAAACTTGGTAGAGGAAGAGAAAATTGTAACAGATTCAGATTCTCAAGGGGACACAGAAAGAATAAAACTAGTGGAGGATTTGGAGGATGTAAACGTTGATCCAAAGGATAGGACCAAGGTTATCAAGATAGGGAAAGGGCTGACAGAACCATTGAGAAGCAACGCAGTTCAATTCTTATAGCTTAAAAAGACGTTTTTTTCTTGGACTCACTCATATATGGTTGGAATCGCTCCCACTATCATGAGCCATTCCCTAAATATCAATCCTTATGTAATCCCAGTTCGGCAAAAGAAGAGGCAATACAATAGAGATCGGTCAGAAGCTTTAAATGGGGAGGTCAAAAGGTTAGAGACAAACGGATTCATCCGAGAAGTTTTTTATCCCAAGTGGTTAGCTAACGCTGTACTGCAAAGAAGTCCAACTGAAACGGAGAACTTTGGTTGATTATACGGACTTAAAAAAAGCTTGCCCAAAGGATTGCTATCCCCTTTCGCGGATAGACCAGTTGGTTGATGCGACAAGTGATCATATGATGTTATCCCTTATGGATGCTAACTCGGGGTATAATCGGATTCCCATGCATAAGACTGACAAGGAGCATACAAGCTTTATCACCGACTGGAGAACATTTTGTTATAAAGTAACGCTCTTTGAATTGAAAATGCTGGAGAAGCATACTAAAGATTGGTTAACAGAATATTCCAGGAGCAGATAGTACGTAACATAGAAGTATACATAGATGATATGCTCATAAAGTCCATCAAAGCAGAGAGCCACCTGAAGGACTTAGAGGAGACGTTCAACATCTTAAGAAACTACCAAATGAAAATAAATCCACAAAAGTGTTCTTTTGTGGTCCAATCCGGAAAGTTCTTAGGATAAGTGGTAAGCGAACATGGCATTGAGGCTAGCCTTGATCAAATCCAAGCCATAAAGGATATGGAAGAACCTAAAACAAGCAAAGAAGTCACGAGCTTAAAAGGAAAGGTAACATCCCTCAGTAGGTTCATTTCCAAAGCCACCGACAAATATGTCCACTTCTTTGACGTAATAAAGAAAAAGAAGAACTTCAAATGGAATGAAAAATGTAGAAAAGCCTTTCAAGAGTTAAAAGATTACATGGGAAAACCTTCGATTCTATCCAACCCCGAGAATGGGGAAGATTTATAGCTATATATGGTCATTTCAGAATATTCGGTGAGTTCAGTACTTATAGGAGAAAGCGATGGAACTCAACACCCAATTTACTATGTTAGCAGAAGGTTAAATGATGTAGAAGCCCGATACCCCGTAGTGAAAAAATTAGCATATTGCCTAATGCTTGTAGCATGGAAGCTCAAGGGTTATTTCCAAGCACACCCCATTAAGGTCCTAACTAGTTTTCCACTTAAGCTAGTCTTCAGCAAGCCAAAAACCTCAGGAAGGTTAGTGAAATGGGGAATTGAGCTTAGCTAGTATGAGATTGAGTTTCAACCTCGAGCAACGATCAAAGGACAAGCTCTAGCAGATTTTGTGAACGAGTGCATGAGCTTAATTATCGAACAGTCAACTAAGGAAAATGACCTAAAGGCCAAATGACAATTGTTTGTAAATGGGGATTCAAACGAATAAAGAGCAGGGGCATGATACATCATAATTACCCCTAATGGGCACCGCTTGCACTATGTAATGAAGTTAGGGTTTTCAGCGACTAACAATATGGCCGATTATGAGTCAATGATGGCAGGATTGAACCTAGCATTACAGTTGAAAGTACCTCGAATAGAAATCTTTAGTGATTCACAACAAATGGTAAATCAGATAAAGTAAACATATCAAACAAAAGATGTACGGTTGGCCCTATATGTAAAAAGAATACTAAAGTTGCTTTCCTAGTTTGAGGATTTCTCAATACATCAAATTCCAAGGGGTGAGAACACCATGCTGATTCACTATCCAAGTTGGCCAGCTCCCAAGGAGCACCCGAAAATCGGATAAGTCATGTAGGATATCAGGAAAGTCCCATCATTGAGCTTAAAGGGGTCGAAACAAGAAATGATTTGTTGGTCCTAACTAGATCCCAAGCTGCGAATAAGGAAAATGAAATGGATAAGGAGGTTGCTTCTGAAATGGAACCTTCTTCAGCAGAAATGAACTATCATTGCGAAAATACCTGGATGGCTCCTATCTTAGACTACCTTATAAACAGAATTCTACCCTTTGGTAGGCAAGACACAAGGAAGATAAGACACTAAGACCCTACATTTGTGATTACAAATGGGATACTCTATAAGAAAGGGCACTCACTTCCTTACTTGAGATGTATAAGCCCTGAGGATGGGCTTGACTTATTGAAAGAAGCTCATGAAGGTTTGTGCGGGGACCACTCCAATGGAATTAAGTTAGCCGAAAAGGTCATGCGACAAGGCTTCTACTGGCCACAAATGGTTCGCTAAGCGATTGAATATGTCAAGAAGTGCGAGAAATGTCAAAGGTTTTCCAAGATACCTCGGCTACCTCCAAATGAGCTAACCACTATTTCGAGCCTATGGCCTTTCGATGTAGAGGGAATAGATTTGATTGGGATTCTGCCAAATTTTAAGGGTGGAGCTGAGTATGTCGTAGTAGCTATTGACTACTTTACCAATTGGGTGGAAGCAGAACCCCTTCCGACAATTATTTCTAAGAAGGTGTTGAGATTTGTGATAAAGATTATTGTTACTCGCTTCGTGATTCCATACAAAATCATATCAAACAATGGAACATAATTCGAAAGCGAGGAATTCATTTGATTTTGTGATAAGAATGGGATTATATAAAGCTTTTCCTCAGTAGCACATCCAAGAGCAAATGGAACCATTGACGCCGCAAATAAAACCATAAAGACAATTTTCAAGAAATGACTAAACCAAGCTAAAGGGAATTGGGAAGAAGAATTACCCTTAGGGCTTTGGACTTATAAAACTTCTGCCAAAACAGCAACGGGACATACCCTATTTTCTTTGACATATGGATGCGAAGCCATGCTTCCAATTGAGGTTGAAATTGTTGGATAATGGAGTTTTGATGACAACAACCTTATTTCAATTATCATTGATTATAAAATATATACTAACATCTCTATCTAGAATATATAGACATATATATGAAGGATTTTATTACAGGATTTAGATATTGAAGACTGTACAGTTTTAGAGTTACAAGAGATTCAAAGATTCAAGGCTCATGAATAATTAAGATATCAAGAGTTCAGGAGTTCAAGACAAATATAGTAATGGAGTTTAGTTTATATGCATGACTGTGAATAACACTCTAGGTTCAAATTCAAATTCTGTTTATCAAATTCTAATTTTCAAAATTCAAATTCTAAATTCAAATTGTTTTTCTATTACTTATGATTTCAAATTTAAGTTTTAAATTTAAGTTTATATAGTTTTATACATTTATAATTTTATAGTTAATTAGTTTTAAACTTTATAATTATAAATATGTTTACATAATATACTACTATGATTTCATATGATTTTATACTTTAAAATACTCTTTTATATCACTAAATTTTAATTCAAAATTTATAGAATGGTATATATATTTAAACACTTGAAAATGTTCAAAATTCAAATTTTTAAGTACATATGTTGACATACAACTGTCACAAATTCAATTTTCAAAGAAAGTGTCTTTTCATTATTTGTAACGTTCCAGAAACGTTGCAACCATTCAAATGATATAAATAGAGGGTGATTTCAAATTTTTAAACATTCTTATTCTCCATCTTCACCCCTCTTCATCTCTCCATTATTATTTCTTATTTACTGATTTCTACCCTTCTACTTTGTCGATTTCTACTCTAATAATATAAAACTTCTTCTTTTCTCTCTCTTCTCATTACTCTTTGAATTGAAGTGCTATTGAAGAGTTATAGGGCTATTATAATCATTTGGGAAGTGTTTGGGAAAGGTGTGTTCCTTGTAGCCTTGAAATCAAGGAAAGGGAACGGTGGTAATTTTGTAGTTGTGAAATCAAGAGTGGTTGGAGCGGTGTTAACCTTGTAGCCGGGAAATCAAGGGGACTGTACTTGGATATTGATAGTAATAAAAACTCCACGCAATCCAGCGTTGCGTGGGATGTAGGAGTAATCCAAACCAGTATAAACTCCGGTGTATTCTTTCCTTTTTTGCATTTTATATTTATTTGTTTCTGTGTTTGTGTTTGATTCTGTGTCTGTGATCATCTCTGTTGTGTGTGATTCACATAATAGTTCATTTAGGTTTAAAATTTTTGTAAATTTCTTAGAAACACTATTCACCCCCTCTAGTGTTAGTCTTGCATTAAGATCCACGTTCCGTGTTCCCTAACAATTGGTATCAGAGCATAGGTTTTCAAAAAGTTCATAATTTGATTTTTGAATATATTAAATGGAAACCAACACTGGTAATAATAGTTCTTTCGTAGAGGGTTAGTCCACAGTTAGACCACCAATGTTTAATGGTAGTAATTATTCATATTGGGCGTGTAGAATGAAAATATATTTACAATCCGTAGGATTAGACAGATGGTATAGTACACAGATTGAATATGTCGAACCCACAACTAATTTTGCACAATGGACTAATGAATAAAAAGCTGCAGCATAAAGCAATTTTAAAGCCATGAATATGTTTTTCTGTTCATTAGATAGGAATGAATTTAATAGAGTGTCAGTTTGTAAATCTGCCTATGAAATTTGGAGAACATTACAAATTACTCATGAAGTAACCAATAAAGTTAAACAAACTAAGATATCAATGTTAAATAATCAATTTGAGTTATTCAGAATGAACGAGAATGAATCTATCTTCGATACATATTATAAAATTCAAAAGATAGTGCATTTATTAATAGCACCGGGAAAACTTATTCTGATGAAGACAAAGTTAGAAAAACATCGAGTTCATTGACTCCAGAATGGGATCAGAAAACATTGGCGAATGAAGAAGCCCATGATGTTAATGAAATGAGTATTGAAGAGTTAATTAGGAATTTGATGTCTTTTGAAGTCCAATTAAAGAAAAGAAGGAAAATAAGCCAACTGAAAAGATATCCATAGCATTTAAAGAAACAACAAATGGTTCTGATTTAAGCAGCAAAGACGATGAAGAAACAACCTTAATGACAAGAAATTTCAGAAAAATTTTGAGATATAGAAGGAGAAATAACTTTTAAAGAAACAATCAAGGAAGTTCGGGAAGAAATGATATCGATGTTATAATTGCAACAGATCAGGCCATTCTCTTAATGTGTTCATATCCAGATAAATCAAATCAACAGACGGACTATAGTAATTCATCGAAGAAAAGAAAGAGAGCATACGCAACAACATTAGACGACTCAGATTTATCATCAAGCGATGAAGATCTAGAAACTGGAAATTCAAATATGTGTTTCACAAAAATTCAAAATTCAGAAAATATCGAAGAAATGGATCTAAAAACTAGGTATGCCTTAATTAATTTTTAAATTTTCTGGTTGAATGGATGTTTGTTTGCCTTATTTTGAATTTGAAATTTAAACTTTAAAATTTAAACTTTAAAATTCAAACCTAAAATTTAAAATTCAAAATTTGAATTTTGAAATTCAAAATAATAATTAGTAAAATAACAAAATAAAATTTTGATGTTTGTGAGGATTAATATTAATTCAGGAAATAATAAAAACTAAAACATAAATCGATAATATAATAAAACCAAAAAGTCAAAACAACATGTCTTTAGAATTTATGCATGTATGTCGGCATACATAAATGGTCATGTCGACATAATGACCAGAAAATGAAATTCAAATTTTGAATTTCAAAAGTTTAAACTTTCAAATTTCCATCTAGTTTTTCACCAACTCTCAAGGTCTGAAAAGGTGACATTGATTTCAGAAAAGTTATGCCCATTCAATCTCTATTTATATATCTATTTAATCTTATTCTCTCTACCTCTCATTCAAAATTCAAACTACTCTCTTCATATCTATACTCTTCAAAACTCCCTAATGGCTTCCTCTAGCAATCCTCAAACAATGAGATTATCCAAAACCATCAAAGGATATCTCTATAATGATAGAGAAGTAATCAACATCTATGTTGACTATGTAGCAAATGAAAAGTAAATACGGGAGCTTTCGCCATCTTTAGAGATTTTCCATCTTACGATCTACCTTCTCTTTTCAATCATAATGATGTATTGAGCTTGATTAATGCTCGGGATAACAATGAAGTATGTTACTCGAAACTCATCAGAATGTTCTATGCAAATCTCAATCATGGCATTTACGAAGGAGATGAAAATCAAATTTGGAGTAGCGTAAAAGGCACATAAATCGTTCTAGATTGCGAAATATTGGGTAATATCTTGAACTGCAAAAGTACGAGCACAGATATTTCAAAATTTCAGATCGATGAAACAGATTTAGAAATCTATCATCACATATTTGAAAGCAATGTTCACAGGGAATTCAAAAATCACTTTTTTCGCCCAAAAAAAGAATCGTAAACCTCCTCCTTCAACATACCATCACTCCATGTTCCGGAAACTTCAACAACCCAACTCTCAAAGTCCAAAAAACACTGTTTGCTATTATTGGTGGCTATGACATCAATTGGGCTAGTATGATCTGAAAAGAACTTAAGCCCAGAGAAATGTCAACTAGAGAAAATACTCTTTATTATGGAGTTTGTCTCGCTCGGATTTTCAAATATTTCGTAGTTGATCTCAAGGAAGAAGAGTTTGAACTGAGAAAGGTGTTTGACTCCACAAATATACACCTTATGCAAATTTCGCTCACTTTCAAACCTTATGAGACATTCGAAAACAAACAAGCTCAAATGCAACAAGAACAAGAGCTTATGGATATTGAAGAAGAAGAAGAAGAAACTTCTTTAGAAAGTGTAGAGTGTGCACTCAACACTAGAACCATTTCCAAAGAGACTATTGTTCAAAATCAAGTAAAAATTGTCAAGAACCAAAAGAAGCTCAAAAAGACACTTACTCATATGTCTAAGTTCATTCGCAAGGTAGGAAGAAAACTTGAAATTTCATCTTCCTCCTCATCATTCGTTGAAATATAAGCCTATCTAGTTTAAGTTATCTTTAGTATTTGCTTGTATTTGCTTTCAAATCTCGTATTTAGTGTCTCATAATTAGTTGGATGTATTTGCTTTTAAGTTGAAATGAATTGTGTTTTATTTATGACAAAACTATCTTTAAGTTACTGTAAAAACATTAGAGTTAAATAAATTAAAATAATATAATAACAATTGACAAAAAATTGAAAATTTCCAGAAAATTGTATAGGGTATGTCGACATACATATGTCACTATGTCGACATATAACTGCCAGGTTTTCAAGTTTGTTCAAATTTTAAGCTTAAAATAACTAACTCATGTCTATTCAAATCCAACAAATTCCAGACCCTATATAAGCCTATTTCTTCCAAAAAAATAATAATCTATCATTCCTCCTTCCTCTGTAATCTATTCTTCTCTAAAATTACCAAATTATGGCAAATACAATACATAATTTGAGTGAAAATCTTGAAGAAACTTTGAATTCTTTCAAGAATATCCTCTCCATAATTCTACGAAATCAATGTCATTCAGAACTAAGTCAAATAAGAATGGTAGAACAATAAAAGAAGCATTTTGATACCATCCGTTGGATAATATTTTCCCTTTTCAGAGACGAAGACAACAAACTCACTAAGGCACAACCGACAAAAGAAGACGAAGATTAGGAAGTCATAAAGTAGGATCTGATCTTTGGAGAAGACGGATGGGTAGAAGTTCCAAGAAATGTTTGATTGTTTGGTATGAGTTGATTGGTTTGTTTGATTTGAAATTGATTTGAATATGTTTGAATTTGTTTGAATATTGTCTATAAATATTGCTTGGATTCAAAACATGTATGTATATGGATTAATATACTTGTATATATTAAATAATCGGTATTGATTTATAGTCATGAATTTAGGTGGAGTAATTTAGTTTAGTATAATTATAGGATATATATATATATAGGATTTAGGGGGAGTATATTTAGAATCTCTTTTTGATAATGACAAAAGTGGAAGAAATTATAAAATAAGGATTAGATTATGGAAAGTATGTAGGATTCATGAAGTCGGGGGGAGTATTAGAAGGATCAGAATCAACAGGTATAAACATGTATGATTTTTTTTTTAAATCAAGGTTGTCATCATCAAAAAGGGGGAGATTGTTGGAGAATGGTGTTTTGATGACAACAACCTTATTTCAATTATCATTGATTATAAAATATATACTAACATCTTTATCTAGAATATATAGACATATATATGCACAGGATTTGATTACATGATTTAAATACTGAAGACTGTACAGTTTTAGAGTTTCAAGAGATTCAAAATTCAGAGATTCAAGGCTCATGAGTAATCAAGATACCAAGAGTTCAAGACAAATATAGTAGTAGAGTCTAGTTTATATGTAAGACTCTGAATAGCACTCCAGGTTCAAATTCTGTTTTTCAAATTCTGATTTTCAAAACTCAAATTCTAGTTTCAAATTATTTTTCTATCTTACTTATGATTTCGAATATAAGTTTTAAATTTAAGTTTATATAGTTTTATACTTATATACTTTTATAATTTTATAGTTATTTAGTTTAAACTTTATACATTTATAAATATGTTCATATAACATATAACTATGATTTCATATGGTTTATACTTTATAATACTCATTTATATCACTAAGTTTTAATTCAAGAATTTCCAGAATAGTATATATATTTAAACACTTGAAAATGTTCAAAATTCAAATTTTTTAAGTACATATGTCGATATACATATATGCTTATGTCGACATACGACTATCACAAATTCAAATTTAAAAGGAAGTGCCTTTTCATTATTTGTAACGTTCCGGAAATGTTGCAACCATTCAAATGCTATAAATAGAGGGTGATTTCGAATTTTTAACCATTCTTCTTCTCCATCTTCACCCCTCTTCATCTCTCTATTATTGTTTCTTATTTTATTGATTTCTACCCTTCTACTTTGCCGATTTCTACTCTAATTATATAAAACTCCTTCTTTTCTCTCTCTCTCTACTCATTACTCTCTGAATTGAAGTTCTATTAAAGAGTTATAGGGTTGTTGTAATCATTTGGGAAGTGTTTGGGGGAAAGGTGTATTCCTTGTAGCCTTGAAATCAAGGAAAGGGAGCGGTGGTAATCTGGTAGTCGTGAAATCAAGAGTGGTTGGAGCGGTGTTAACCTTGTAGCCGGGAAATCAACGGGATTGTACTTGGATATTGATAGTAATAAAAATTCTACGCAATCCATCATTGCGTGGGACTGGACGTAGGAGTAATCCGAACCAGTATAAAATCCGGCGTGTTGTTTCCTTTTCTGCATTTTATATTTATTTGTTTCTATGTTTGTGTTTGATTCCGTGATCATCTCTGTTGTGTGTGATTCACATAATAGTTCGTTTAAGTTTAAGATTTTTAAAATTTTCTTAGAAACACTATTCACTCCCCCTCTAGTGTTAGTCCTGCCTTAAGATCCGCATTTCGTGTTACCTAACAGAAATCCCTTCACATAGAAGGATATCCTACGCATTTGATCCTAATTAAGAGTTAAAAAAGAAATCCTTAGATCTAATACAAGGATTAAGAGACAAAGCTACAATTGGAATGGCTGGATACCAAAGGAGAATCACAAAGTACTATGATTCAAGGGTTATAACTAAGACATTTGCAAAAGGAGATTTGGTCTTATGAAGGGTAATGGCAATACAAAGAACCTATCGGATGGTCCGCTTGGTCCAAATTGGGAAGGACCCTTAATCATCCATCAAGAAATCATACCCGGGACATATCGACTATGCAGACCAAATGGAGATCTCATTCAAGGAACATGGAAATCGAAACATTTAAGGCCATACTTCTTAGTGATAAACAAGTAAAGGGAAGCATTCATCAAGAATAATCGCAGAACTAAGGGCGTGGAATCCCTCTCAAAGTTTAAAGAAAACCCGAGATGGGTCAAATCACAAAAGAATAGAAAACCCTTGTCATCACCGAGTTAGCCAGGGCAAGACACTTCCCGGAGGGGAGTGATGTGTAAGCCTTTCTTTGTGCCCAAATCAGAAAGGGCTAGGTTAATCATTGAAAACATAAGCCTCTAACCCACACAAGAAATGGTCATGACGGAGCGTCTAATTAGCACGGTCTGCCTTTGCCCGTAGAAGAGTACGCCCTGCCTCTGCAACTAAGCACGTCCTACCTCTGCTCGTAGAAGAGCATGTCCTACCTCTTCTTATGTTCCGCGTTACCTACAGAAGGGAATGCAAACCCCTATCATCGCCTACGATGGTCATGACAGAGCACACCTTGGAGGAGGGCGGAGTGTAAGCCTCTATCACTGCCTACGATGGCCAGGGTGGAGCATCAAAAGAGTAAGCCTTAATTCCACGTCTATGATGACCTGATTTAAGAAATTAAGATCTTATCATCACCTACAATGGTCAGGACAAGGCGCCTCATGGAGGGAGGTCGGGTAAGTCCTTGGGCCCAAAGAGTGGCCAACAAAGCACGTACATCCTCTGCTTTGACAATTGATATACACATAAATGTGTATACTTTATTCGCTTATTTATCTTGTTTTCTCTTTAAAATAATTGGTAATTTGTATTTATAGTTGTGTTTTCAGATTATTTAAGATGAATGGATTGATGCACTTAATTGTTGAAAAGCATGGAGAATCGGTGCAAGAAGAGCGTTGATTTTTAGAACTGGATTAAAGCATGAAGACCTGAAGAAATTTTGTTGTTCAACCACCTTCTGCCGCTTATTTTAAAGATTCAACGCCTTTTTATGAAGATCGCTTGTCTCAAATGTTATGGAGTTCTTATTCATGCTCAAAACGATTGAAGTTGATGCCGTTTGATGCCTACAAGCTATTTTCCATGACATTTGCACGTCCATTCACATGCGTTCACATTGGTTTACTTATTATTTAGGCAAAGACTTTTGTCCCACACTTGTAATTGGTTACTTAATCATGATGATGGAAGCTATAAATACACTGTATCTCTTTCATTTAGAATTATCTTAGGTTTTATTCTGTAAACTTCTTGGAATAAAACTATTCTTCTCCTTTTCTATTTAGTTTTTGTTTTATTTTATGTATGTTTGTTCTATTCTTTTTACCTTCTTCTCATTTATCCATGTCTAGCTAATCCCCTTTAACTAGGGGGTGATGACGCTTATAGACTAGATTCAATATGAATCACATAGCCAAAGAGATTAGGATTTCATGCATACAGATCTAGATCTGAACCAAGAGTTAGATCTGAACCTTCATACTCTGTGTCGTTTAAGAAATATGATCCTTCATAGGGCATATTCGAGTTTGATCTAAGACTTATCATATTTAATTTTTAGGGTTTTAGAAATAAAGTAGTGAATCTATCCTGATAACCTATGGTTGTTTAAGAGCTTAGCTCCCGCAGAGGCTATGCTTGTCGTTATTCACATGTTAGTTTCTAGAAACCTAATTATCGTTGATACATATTTGTGACGTAAACATGAATTAGATCTATATTAATTTGTTTGGCTATTGATGATTATCAATCCAGTTTATGTCGTTACTCCCTAATTGCTTTTGTTTATTATAAAAAAACTCTCTTTTTATTTATTTTCTGTTGTTTTCAAATAATCATTCGAAATAATCTAATTGGATTTATTAGCTAAAATAATTTTGGTTAAGAGTTCGACACCCTTTACAACAACCTTGTTTATTAGGAAAGCCAAACGAATTAAATGATTGTTTACAATTGTTCAATTTGTTCGCAAACAAATTTTGGCGGCGTTGCCGGGGATCAAAATAATTTTTATTAGTAAATCCTGCGGTGTAACACTCGTAATTTTAAAAACATGACATAAAGGGTAACTGAAGTATACTAAATTTTTATAAGAAGAATTAAGGGAAATGGGTTGTGCCATTGCGTTCATCTTAGAATTCTGCTTGGGATAAAGTCCGAGTTTGCGTAAAACAGATACAGTATGAAGAAGTTATGAAGCTTAGAAGAATTCAAGAATTTAATAATAATTAAATAACAAATCAAAAATGAATTCAAAAATCAAAATCAGCCAAATCTGGGTGAGCGGGAAATCTCCCGCTCTAGGGTGTTGATCCCCCTAGGGGAGTCGACATAGGTGTCGACCCCCCTATACGGGTGTCGACAGGGGTGTCGACCCCCTATAGGGGTGTCGACCACATCGGCCCAGATATGGCCTGACGAGTTTTGTGGTCTAGACTGATATGTGATCTTCTGGGATTGGCTAGATGATGTGTTTTTCTGGTTTGGATGGTTCAGATGGATCCAAAACTAATCTAAGGATCCTAATTCACCTAGAGCATCTATAAAATACCCCTAAACCTAACCCTAATCTCATTGTTATTCATCCATGGAGCCTCCATGCTGCTCTAATCTAAATTAACCTAGACTTTCTTCTCCAACCAAAATTAAAGTAGAAATTTAGAGATAGTTCTTCTTCAACAATCAAATTAGAAGATCAGATCTACATCAATTAAGTAGGGATTATTCAAGATCCGAATTGCTACAACAACGTCTAATTTTCTAAGGATCCTATCGCTGTGAGTCTATGTCATTTTCACATATAATTGAATTTAAAAAGTAATTGTGATAGGATTGTGAATTGGATTTAATGAATATGCCTGTGACTGAGATGAATCTTATCAAGTTTGTAAATCATTATCCTTTAAATTCATACCCATAAATTTGCCATATGCCTTTCTGATCCAGTTTATCGTTATATGCATGTTTATGTTTCATATGCATGTTCTTATGTTTACGCCAATTTGGATGTTGATTCTCTTCTCCTTTTATTTTCACTTTTTTCATGAGATTAGGCTAATTTCGAGCCTAACATATTGCGTTGAGATTTGCGTACGAATAACGTTTGAACGATTGGGAAAAGTTTGGGGAAATTTGTAATAAAATGAGATTATTGGTATAAATCAATTTGAGCATAATTGTGTATAAATTGTATAAAAAAGATTTGGCATAAGTTGGATTGGGCATAATTGGATATAATTTGTATACATGAGGTTTGGCATAAATTGTTAATAACAATGAACGCAAATTAATTTAGGTGTAATTTGGCATAACATGTATACACAAGATTATAGGCCTAATTTGGATTAAAATTATAAACATAATTTAGATTGGAAATTATGGGCAATTGGAATATATTTTAATCCAAGATTTAAAATTGGCACTTGAATCAAGAAAGTGATAATGAACGCCTAAGACACGAGGTTAGATTCGAATTGCGGTATAAGACTGCCCGGGACCGCCTAGCACATCCAGCAACCGCAATTTGGTAATCTAATGTGAGAGGTCAAAGGTAGAAATTAGATACATAATAATGCAAAGACACGAGGTTAGCTTCGGATTACGCTATAAGACTGCCCGGAATCGCCCAGCATTTCCAGCAACCACGAAACAGCAATCTAATGTGGGAGGTCTTACAAGATTACAATTATAATGAATTAATGAACACTTAACCAAGATAAGACATGTGGTAAGACACGGGAATAATAAAAGGGTTAAGTGGGTAACATGGGTAGAATGTGAAACATAATTAAAACACTTAACCAAGATGAGACATGTGATTAGACATGGAGATAAAGAGGGGTTAAGTGGGAATTCCTAGTGGGGACCAAGCTTAGGAGGGAAGCTTGTGTCAAGTGGGTGGACCCTTTTCAACCAGTAACTCATTTTAGTATCTATATGAGCTCGAACTAGGTCGAGGACAGGGACACGCTTACTGGGGTTGATTGTAAGAGGTCAACAAAAAGTTAGCGATGGCAGCGCAAGTCTAACGGAGTCATGAGCGTGCGTTGGTCCGGGCTGGTAGGTAAGACGCAGTTGCATCGTGTAGTTATAACCGTGCATTTTAGTTGTAATGGGTTCCTACTTTTGGGAGTGATACACCCTACTATGGGACCAATATGGGTATCTATGAGTTAGGAAGCTGATCGAATGGGGAGGGTAGTGAGTACAACTAGTGGAGATAGGAGCAAGCGACCCCTATGATAGCAGCTACGAGTACACGAAACTACCATTATTATTATTAGTATTATTATTATTATAATTATGTTTAGTAAGAGGGATCATCTTTCAGTATGGAACTAGTATTGGTGCAGTGTAGGAATTATCTTATAGAGATTAGAAGCGCAATCAACGTTATATCTTGTTCATCTTATTTACCTTGTCATATCTACTTATGTTACAGTCATCTCTTATATCCAGTTTATGTTCTTATTCTATTACTTTACTGATTATACTGTTAAAGTCACTGGACTCGCCAGACTTTATATCTGACTCTTTTGTTTTGCCTTTTTCTTTCCTCCCTTCCCCCCCCCCCAGGTCCTCAGGGTGGGACTAGTGGAGCTTCACTTGTATTTCTTTCTTCTTGAAGTACTGGGAAGTGTAGAAAGTAATGCTCAGCTTTATCTCTTTTCCATTATGGCTATTTGGAGTGGGATTATGGTTTTACTTTTATGTACTCTGATAATAATTTTGTTCAAGATGGATATTTGCCTACTTGGCTCTAGTATGTGGTTTTGATGTTGTAACCAAAAATGTTTTGCTTTTCCGTTGCAATGAATAAATTTTGAATTTTCTTAAGTACCATTTTGTATATATCTGTCTTTTGATATTCTGTACTATACTCTTATAATACTCCATGAAAGTTAATGCATTCCCTTAGCGAGTGACATTAATGGATGTGGGGTGTTACGCGTGGTATCAGAGCTGAAGGTTAACAGAACAGATAAAAGATTTTGAAAACCATTTTCAAAAGCATTTTTAGAAAGAAGTATTTTAAAAAACATGTTTTAAAGAGGGTATTTTCAAGAGAAAAGTTTGTTATGAGAAACATAATCCCCAAAGCCATATTTCTATCTTTCGATTCTCTGTTTCGAATCTCTTCCTTTTTCCTTTCAGTATGTATGGGGAACCCGTTATACCCGAGGGCGTACAGATACCAGGTTGGTTCAGAAGGTATCTGGAGGCTAAGGCTACTGCTGCAGGCCCAGCAGACGTTCCTCCTCCCCCAGCTGCAGCTGCTCCTCCTTCTCATTCCTATGTAGATGCTTTTTCTAAGATATGCAAAGACTATCGTGCGATTGGAGGAAAGCCGTTTTATGGAACTGAGACGTTTGTTGAGGCTCAGAATTGGCTCAAGGAAGTGAAGGACTTGTTTGGTATCTTTGAGATGGACGATGGAAGGAAGGTTCAACTAGCTTCTTGGTTGATAAAGGACGAAGTCTCATTTTAGTGGGAAGTAACTAACGGAGGAAGTGCAGTGGAGACGTGGATGGATTTTAGACAAAGGTTCGAGCCAAAAATTCTTTCACAAGCAGAGGAGAATTTATACATGGAGAGGTTCTTGGCTTTGAAACAAGGGAGTTTGTCTGTGAAGGAGTACGTTAACAAGTTAACCAGTTAGCAAGATTTGGTATGGAATTAGTTAATAACCACATAAGAAGGCCTTGAGATTTGCCAAGGGTCTGAATGAACCATTACATGGGTTGGCTATGTCCCACATTCCTATAGGGCTACTTTCAAGAATCTTGTTGATATGGCGCTGATACATGAAGAAGAGAAAGGTGTTAGTGTAGTTAAGGCACAGGATAAGAAAGTGGATCTAAAGAAAGCACAGCAACAGCAAAAGAAAGGTGGTAAGGATAACAAGGGCCAAGGGAAGAAAAGGTGTTTTAATTGTGGAACATCGTGCCACTTAAGCAAGGACTGCAGGAAGAAGACGGGTTGCTTCCAATGTGGTGAGGCAGGACATATGATTAAAGACTGCCCGAGGAGCCAAGGACAAGGGCAAAGGAAGAGGACAGGACCTGCTTCTGGAGGGCAGGTTCATGCTCTCATGGCACCTGGACAGGAGAGAGGTAGAAACATTTCTTTTGAAAGATTGATTTTCCTTTTTGATCATCTTGTTCGAACTTTGTTTGATTCTGGCGCTTCACATTCGTTTATATCAGCTTCGTTAGTTGAAACACTGCACCAAAATGCTAGTCTAGTTATGGATCCCATTGCTGTCTCAAATCCTATTGGGAGTATGGCTCATTTGTCTATGTTATGTTGGGATTAGAGAATATATGTGTATGGCATTGAGTTCGGATGTAACGCTTATATGCTTGGTTTCATGGGTTATGGGTTGATTCTAGGAATGGATTGGCTACCCCGGTATGGTGCCATTCTCGACTGTGAAAAGAGGGTAGTTAGACCGTTGACTAGTTTGGGTAATACTCTGGATATTTCTTGTGACCCTAAGGGTTCTGTTATGCTTAGCTACCTAGAATCTCTTGACACATCTATTGATGATTTTCAATCTGTTCGAGTAGTCCGTGGGTATGCAGATGTCTTTGAGGAAGTTAGGGGCTTACCTCCAAAACGCGAGATAGATTTCCGTATATACTTGGTGGACAATGCAAAGACAGTTGCATTGCCGGTGCGCCACATGGCTCCAAGAGAAAGGAAGGAGCTTAGTAAACAAGTGAAAGAGTTGCTTGAGAAAGGGTTCATAAGAAGAATTATCTCGGAGTGGGGTGCTCCAGTTGTTTTTGCTACGAAGGCTGATGGTTCGCTTAGATTATGCATGGACTATAGGGAGCTGAATAAGCTCATGAAGAAAAACAGACCCCCATTGCCGAGGATAGATGATTTGTTCGATCAGTTGGTTGATGCTTCGGTTTTCTCGCAGTTGAACTTAGCTACAGGATTTCATCAGCTAAGGGTGGCTGAGGACAGCATAGATAAGACTGCATTTAGAACTCCAGGTGGTTTATTTGAATGGCTCGTCATGCCTTTTGATTTGACGAATGCATCCACATATTTCGTGGACTTGATAAGTAGGGTATTTAGGGATTTTCTAAACAAATTCGTTGTAGAGACGATATCTTGGTATTCTCTAAAAGCGAGGAAGAACATGCCCTACAGCTTAGGGAAGTCTTAGAGACTCTTCGAGCACATCAACTCAATGCTAAGTTCTCCAAATGTCATTTTTGGAGAAAGGAAGTGAGGTTCTTAGGGCACGTGAACTCTAGGAAAGGGATAGCGGTGGATCCCGCGAAGGTGGTAGCAATCCAAGATTGGAAGATTCCTAAAAACACTACAGAAGTAAGAAGTTTTCTTGGTTTGGCGGGCTATTATAGAAAGTTCATCAAGGACTTTGCTAAGATACCAGCACCACTTACAGGGTTGACGAAAAAGAATTTGATCTTTTCTTGGGATGTTGACTGTGATGATGCTTTCCAACGTTTGAAGAGGGCATTGACGATAGCTTCAGTTTTAGTTTTGCCTGATGGGAGTAAACCATTCACAGTGTATACCGATGCTTACGGGACAGGCTTGGCGCAGTTTTGATGCAAGAGGGAAGGGTGATATGCTATTGGAGGGCAGTTAAAGGCCCATAAGAAGAATTACCTTACCCATGACTTAGAGTTAGCTTCCCTAGTTTTTGCGCTTAAGTCTTGGCGTCACTATTTGCTTGGTGAGAGTTTTGAGTTATATACAGACCATAAGTCACTGAAATACTTGTTCTCTCAAAAAGATCTAAACTTAAGGCAATAGAGATGGATGGAGTTCTTAGCATCCTACGATTTTGAGATTGCACATACCCCTGGCAAGGGTAACGTTGTGGTTGACGCCTTGAGTAGAAAAAGGTTGACTTTGAGTCCTTTATTTGTCGAGCAGCAGAGTTTAGAGTATATCTCTACCTTTGACTTTAGACCCTCTATCGATTATGTACCCGGTTTGTTGGCATCATTAGAGGTACGACCTACGCTTTTGGGACAGACAGGTGCGGCACAGCGAGATGACCCACAGCTGACAGAGATAGTAGACAAGCTCATAAGAGGGGAGTCTTCAAGCCATCTTAGTAGGTATACTATCGATGACAAAGGTTGGTTGTGTAGGGATGGGAGACTTTGCATATCTCGAAACGAGAGTTTGAGAAAGACAATCCTTGAAGAAGCACATCGTTCTAAGATGACCATACATCCCGGTGGAGACAAGATGTATAGGGACACGAAGCGAGTTTTCATTTAGGTCGGAATAAAGAGGGAAGTGGCCGAGTTCGTTTCTAGATGCTTAGTCTGCCAGCAAGTCAAGGCTGAGCAAAAGAATCCTGATGGTTTGCTTCACCCTTTAGAGGTTCCACAGTGGAAATGGGAAAGTGTTTCCATGGATTTCTTCGACGAGTTGCCGAGGTCAAGGAAGGGTAATACGGGGATTTGGGCAGTAGTAGATAGACTTACCAAGAGCGCCCATTTCATTCCCGTTAAGAAAAGAACAGCGGCATGGTTAGCATCTGTTTATCTCCGAGAGATAGTTCATTTACACGGCATACCTTCTAGTATCGTAAGCGATCGAGATCCCATTTTCACTAGTGAGTTTTGGAAGAGCTTGCAAGAGGCGGTAGGAACACAATTATGTTTGAGTATCGCTTATCGCCCTCAGACGGACGGCCAAACCGAGAGATTAAATAGGATCCTAGAAGATCTTTTGAGGTTATGTATCTTGAACTTTGGATGAACATGGGAGGAATAACTTCCATTAGTAGAGTTCGCCTACAACAACAGCTATCAAACTAGTATTGGCATGGCACCTTTTGAGGCTCTATATGGACGACCTTGCCGATCACCGACTTATTGGTGGGTGTCTACGAATAAGATTTTGCTTGGGCCTGAGATGATTAGGGAAACTTCAGAGATGATAGACTTGATTCTAAGAAGCATGAAGATGGCACAGGACCGGCAAAAGTCATATGCTGATAAGAGAAGGACCGATCTTGAGTTCAGTTTTGGAGATATGGTCTTTATTAAAGTATCATCATTGAGGAATGTAGTTCGTTTTGGGTCTGTAGGGAAATTATCCCCAAGGTTCGTAGGGCCAATCCCCATTACAGAGAAGATTGGACAGATGGCCTACAGAGTGAAATTGCCCGAGAAGCTTAGTGGCGTTCATGAAGTATTTCATGTGTCGCATTTACGGAAGTGTTTACATGATACCGCCTAAGTAGTAGAGCCGAGCATGCTTAGGGAAGTAGAAGTGGAGCGAGAAGCCATGATTAGACGAGCTCCAACATGCATCCTTGGATCGGAGGTCAAGAAGTTACGCAACCGAGAGGTCAGGTTGGTTAAAATCCAATGGGGAGATGATCAAGTAAACGCGACTTTGGAGACTGAAGACAAGATACGCGCGTCGTACCCTTTCCTTCTTGAGAGTATGTCCTTAACTACTCCTTTTTCTACCGCTTTGTTTAAACTTGCTCTATCGTTTAGTGCATCCTCTCGATTATATCTTCGACCTTTAGGTAGAAAATTCTATGGCTGCAAACATGTGATTGAGACATGTTATGTTTGGTGGATGCAAGTGGATGTAAGTGTTTGCTAGTGGTTGCTCGTGGATGCATTTACACACACATTAGGCACTAGATCGGCTCAATCACCTTCATATTGCATATGAATGAGTGTGCATATTTAAAATTAATGGATGTATATTTTATGTGTAATCATATGGATGTTGCATTTGAATGAATGGTTGTGCACTCATATAGGAATGATATGTATCATTAGGATACTTTTGCATACATAATGGATGCATAGTGGTTGCATTAAGGAGGTCAACTGAATCAGTAGACCGCCTGATCTATGCATTAGATAAGGAACGTATACACACACTTTTGCATATGTTCATATAGCATTAGAAATCTTTTAAGGACAATGGATTCTTGTGGATGATGGATGAGTAGATGGATGATTGGATGGTAGGACACATTCTTCTTAACTTGAAGATTTCGGGGACGAAATCCTTTAAGAAGGGGAGAATGTAACACCCCGTAATTTTAAAAACATGACATAAAGGGTACTTGAAGAATACTTAATTTTTATAAGAAGAATTAAGGGAAACGGGTTGCGCCACTGCGTTCGTCTTGGAATTATGCTTGGGATAGAGTCCGAGTTTGCATAAAATGGATATAGTATGAAGAAGTTATGAAGCTTAGAAGAATTCAAGAATTTAATAATAATTAAATGACAAATCAAAAATGAATTCAAAAACCAAAATCAGCCAAATCTGGTGAGCGGGAAATCTCCCGCTCTAGGGTGTCGACCCACCACTAGGGGAGTCGACATAGGTGTCGACCCTCTATAGGGGTGTCGACCCGACTATAGGGGTGTCGACCCCATCGGCCCAGATCTGGCCTGACGAGTTTTGTGTTCTGGACTGATACGTGGTCTTCCGGGATTGGTTGGATGACGTGTTTTTCTGGTTTGGATGGTTCAGATGGATCCTAAACTAATCTAAGGGTCCTAATTCACCTAGAGCATCTATAAAATACCCCTAAACCTAACCCTAATCTCATTGTTATTCATCAATGGCGCCTCCATGCTGCTCTAATCTAAATTAACCTAGCCTTTCTTCTCCAACCAAAATCAAAGTAGAAATTTAGAGATAGTTCTTCTTCAACAATCAAATTAGAAGATCAGATCTACATCAGTCAAGTAGGGATTATTCTAGATCCGAATTGCTACAACAACGCCTAATTTTCTAAGGATCCTATCGCTGTGATTCTATGTCACTTTCACGTATAATTGAATTTAAAAAGTAATTGCGATAGGATTGTGAATTAGATTTAATGAATATGCATGTGACTGAGATGAACCTTATCAAGTTTGTAAATCATTATCCTTTAAATTCATACCCATAAATTTGCCATATGCCTTTCTGATCCAGTTTATCGTTATATGCATGTTTATGTTTCATATGCATGTTCTTATGTTTACGCCAATTTGGATGTTGATTCTCTTCTCCTTTTATTTTCACTTTTTTCATGAGATTAGGCTAATTTTGAGCCTAACATATTGCGTTGAGATTTGCGTACGAATAACGTTTGAGCGATTGGGAAAAGTTTAGGGAAATTTGTAATAAAATGAGATTATTGGTATAAATCAATTTGAGCATAATTGTGTATAAATTGTATAAAAAAGATTTGGCATAAGTTGGATTGGGCATAATTGGATATAATTTGTATACATGAGGTTTGGCATAAATTGTTAATAACAATGAACGCAAATTAATTTGGGCGTAATTTGGCATAACATGTATACATAAGATTATAGGCCTAATTTGGATTAAAATTATAAACATAATTTAGATTGGAAATTAGGGGTAATTGGAATATATTTTAATCCAAGATTTAAAATTGAGACTTGAATCAAGAAAGTGATAATGAACGCCTAAGACATGAGGTTAGATTTGAATTGCGGCATAATACTACCCAAAACCGCCCAGCACATCCAGCAACCGCAATTTGCTAATCTAGTGTGAGAGGTCAAAGACAGAAATTAGATACGTAATAATGCAAAGACACGAGGTTAGATTCAGATTGCGGTATAAGACTGCCCAGAACCGCCCGGCATATCCAGCAACCGCAAAACGACAATCTAATGTGGGAGGGCTTGCAAGATTACGATTATAATGAATTAATGAACACTTAACCAAGATAAGACATGTGGTAAGACATGAGAATGATAAAAGGGTTAAGTGGGTAACATGGGTAGCATGAGAAACATAATTAAAACACTTAACCAAGATGAGACATGTGATTAGACATGGGGATACAAAGGGGTTAAGTGGGAATTCCTAGTGGGGACCAAACTTATGAGGGAAGCTTGTGTCAAGTGGGTGGACCCTTTTCAACCAGTAACCCATTTTAGTATCTATATGAGCACGAACTAGGTCGAGGACATGGACATGCTTACTGGGGTTGATTTCAAGAGGTCAATAAAGAGTTAGCGATGGCAGTGCATGTCCAACGGAGTCACGTGCGTGCGTGGGTCCGGGCTGGTAGGTAAAACACTGTTGCATCGTGTAGGTATAAGCCGTGCAATTTAGTAGTATCGGGTTGCCACTTTAGGGAGTGATACACCCTACTATGGGACTAGCACTGGTATCTACGAGTTAGGGAGCTGATCAAATGGGGAGGGTAGTGGATACAACTAGTGGAAATAGGAGCAGGCGGCACCTATGACAGCAGCTAGGAGTACACGAAATTACCATCATTATTATTATGTTTAGTATGAGGGATCAACTTTTAGTATGGAACTAGTATTGGTGCGATGTAGGAATTATCTTATAGTGATTAGAAGCGCAATCAACATTATATCTTGTTCATCTTATTTACCTTGTCATATCTGCTTATGTTACAGTCATCTCTTATATCCCGTTTATATTCTTATTCTGCTACTTTACTGATTATATTGTTAAAGTCACTGGACTCGCTAGACTTTATGTCTAACTCTTTTTGTTTCGCCTCTTTTCTTTCCTCCCCCCCCCCTCCTTCAGGTCCTCAGGGTGGGACTAGTGGAGCTTGACTTGGATTTCTTTCTTCTTGAAGTACTTGGAAGTGTTGAAAGTAATGCTCAGCTTTATCTCTTTTCCATTATGGCTATTTGGAGTGGGATTATGGTTTTACTTTTATGTACTCTGATAATAATTTTGTTCAAGACGGATATTTGTGTATTTGGCTTCTAGTATGTGGTTTTGATGTTGTAACCAAACATGTTTTGCTTTTCCGCTGCAACGAATAAATTTTGAATTTTCTTTAGTACCATTTTATATATATCTGTCTTGTGATATTCTGTTCTATACTCTTATAATACCCCATGAAAGTTAATGCATTCCCTTAGTAAGTGACATTAATGGACGTGGGGTGTTACATTCGGCTTATATTTTTATTTTCTTATTATTCCATTAAAAAAACAATTTTTTTATTCCTTTTGTTTTCTTTCATGTATAAAAGAAAAATCTTGTTTGGTGATTTGGTATTATTTATTAGTATTGCAATCTCAAAACAAGAGGAAAAAAATTTAATTATTCTAGCCACTTTTCCATCAATTTCCTGCCATTTATTTTCTCAAATTTCTCTCCCTTTTTCAATTTCCTTACCAATTGATTTCTGCAATATCTCTTTCCTTTTTTTACAATTTATTTCCAAAAAATAAATAATAAAAATCCTTTGCATTTTTTTCATTTTTTGTGTCTTTCCTTCTTTTGTGTTTTTCTGCGATCTTCTCTTCTTACCACAATGCCCTCCCACCACAATATAACCCTTATGCACAAACCACCTTTCAACCCTATTACATCCACTTTCGGATCCATGCACAAAAATCCGAATTTCCAGATCCAAATCGGACATCATACTCCCCAGATCAACGTGAAAACAGTCACCCGCGCTTCATAGAACCACCACCATTTCAAACATCTTCCGATCACCTACTCTCTATCCCCACTTTCCTACACCATCACCGATCACACCAAGCATCCACGTTCATTGGCAAAACCACCCCATCTTCTTCAAACAATTTCTCCAATCTCTACAACCCCAAACAATTCTGCCTTTCACACCATTCTCTCATGTCCAAACACCCCACAGCACCTCATGCAAACATCTTAAACAGTCCCTCATCTTCATCATAAATTCACACACAATCTCCCTCTCCACTATATCGCCTGCTTCAAGCCATCTTCATTGTCACGCTCACCAATTCCCATCAGCGATACCCAATTCGAAAAAACCACATCCAAGCTCCAACTCGACAGTTCACAAATCACTAGCCTACTCCCTCAACCGACTCATCATCATCCATATCATCAAATCGCCAAAAACAAACAACGCAAATGAATTAGCCTGCATTTCACATATCTATGCCTTTAACCACTTTCAAAACCGCCTTCTCCAAAATCATACCACAACAGTCTCTGCCACCATAATTACTTGATCCATGCCACTTTGCAAACTCAAGTTCAATTCGCAGCTTGCCGATTCACAACACCACATTGAATCCATCCCAATTCGAACAACCGAAGCCCTAATCGAGGCCAAGCGACATTCAGAAACCCGATTCAAAAAATGAAAAAAAAAGTGTAGTTACGTGATTTTTTTTCGAGTAACGAAAAATTATTTTCATGATTTGATGAGTGTGTATTAGGGAAAGTTGATTTTCGTTGACTGGGTTTAATTAAGTGTGTGGATTTATAGATTTTGTTTTAGTTTTTGGGGCGTCTGTTTTGTTTTTTAAGTACAGAGGCTTTGTTTTCTTTTTGTTGAGTTCGGGTAGTTTATTTTTCTTGGGTACTGGGTGGCTTTTAAGTTGAGCAAGCGTTACATCCATTGTGTTTTTAGGTGACTACTGCGTTTATTTAAGTTTGACTAGGATTGTGATTTTTGTTTACATTTGTTTTTATTTGATTCTCTTTTTCCTTGGGCTTAGTACCTTTGCTTTTCTTTTTCTAGCTTAGTTTTTAGTTTAGTTTTTTTTCAAGTTTCAATTCCCTTTATTTTTGTTTGTTTGTTTTCCTCTTTCTAAAAAAACCAAGCATCGAAAGCAAGAAAATAGTTCAAGTAATCAAATAAAGATTTCAGAGGTCAAGCAATTTGCAATTAGCAGAATTTGAATTGTTAGAGAAGTTGCACACCAAGTGGGGTGTGAACGTGCTAACGCTACTCAGTTGCAGTGGACGGGTTACCGATCTAAGTGAGAATTTTCTAAACTCTACAAGTCTGCTACTACTTGAAAGATATATAAAATTTGCCTGTAAAGATTTCATGCATGTGTCGCGACTTGCTTGTAAAAAAAGGTTATTTCTGCAATTCATTATTCTATAACTATTCTGTGGTTGATTAAAATATCCTAGAAAATTGCACTCATACTAGGAAAAAGATGCACGAATAAATAAATATTTTAGACTCTGGACTCAAGGGAGTCACGTGCTCAATTAGGGTAAAGTTTATTTTCTTAATAACTAGGACTATAATAGCTAAATCCCCCAGTGTCCAAGAAAGGGTGGAATTTCGAACTCAATCAGGTTCTTAAAACTTCAGCTGCATTGCTATGGTGATTCGTGGTGCACTAATAAATCCTAACCCGATCTGGCTGAGACTTGTTACTTGTGTAGTTTGAAATTCTTAAGTTTATAAATTTTCAGTTATGAGCTATTAAGGACAGAAAACTTTATTATAGCTAATTTCTTTGTGTCTGTTTGTTTTGTGAATAGCAATTAAAAAAAAATATTTTATTCTTTAGCCCTCGTTAGTAGGTTGTAATTTTCTAAAACTCCCATTTTCAAAACTTTTTTCTCTCTCTCACCTATTTCCACTTCTCCATTATCCAAATTTCTTTGGCGAACTCTTTTGTTCTTCTTTTTGGTGCATGAAAACTTGGACCTGTGATCAAGAATCTTGTCGTTTAGTTAGAGACAGACCACCTTCACTTTCCTTAAAGCCCATTTTACTCGAACAACCCTTAGAAATGGGTGATGAACCCGCACCTCGTATCCTGATGGACAGAATCCACCCCGATAGAGTTTTTGTCCCTTCTTGCATTTAGTTACCCAATCCTGTGGGTAACCACTTCGAAATCCGATCGAGTCAAATAAGTATCCTCCCCAAATTCGGTAATTTTTCTCATGACGAACCATATAATTTCTTAACGAAATTTGAATACGCTTGTGCAATCTTTAAATTACAATAGTTATGTGAGGATGGAATTAAACTTTGTTTGATTCCATTCGCACTAAATGACTCTACGGAAAATAGTTTCTCAGCTTACCTCCAAATTCGATAAAAAACTGGGATGAATTTACAGTAGTTTTCCTCAAAAAGTTCCACTACCCAAAAAACAGCTAGAGTCAGAAACAAAATCATTAATTTCCACCAAAAAAGGGGAAATCTTTTTGGCAATATTTTGAAATATTTGAAGAACTGTTGTTAATTTGTCCCCATCATGGTTACGAAACATGGTCGTTATGTCAAACTGTATACGATGGACTCGATAATAGTTCAAGGCAAATGTTAGATTCTATGTGTTAGGGCAATTTTCTAAAATAGACTGACGTAGAAGCCTGGGAATTTCTGGGCGAGTTAGCAGAAAAATCAAAACAATGGGAACGAACCAATGAAAAATCCCTCTATTCGCATTCCAGTAGTATTTCTATCGAATCATTTTCTTCTAATACTCTTATTGATGACATATTGAACGTTGTTAGAATACACGCTTAAGTTAATAACATTTCCCAAGCCATATGTCACATATGTCTTAACTCTAATCATATGGCTGATGACTGTCCCCAGTCCCTTGAACAAGTGAATGCTTTCAACAAACCTAACAACCACTCAAATCTTTCTTTGGGTCCAAATAACTCCCTGATAAATAGACCTTCAAATCGAGCATTTCCGAACAATGCTTAGAACTCTCCCTCTAGGTAAAATCAGTACAATTCGAACCAGGCGTCTTTCCAAAAATCTCATCAAACGGTTACACCCCAATATGAAAATTGCCTTTCTACGATTGAGGGGAATTTTTCCGAGGTGAGTCAAATATTAGCGCAAATGACTAAGCAAAGTGCCAAAAATCAAAACAAGTTAAACGACTCCTTACACTCATATATGCAAAACACAAATCAACAAATGGGTGAACATCAAAAACAAATGTCTTAACTTAACGCTAGATTAAGTGAAAGGGAAAAGGGTACGTTTCCAAGTGAACCCATCCAAAACCCTAGAGGGCAAAATTTGAACTTTAACCAAATTCACATCATTCAAGATATAAACGTTAGTCACTTGAATGAGGTCACGACTCTTAGATCCGACAAAAAGATTGACAACCATGTTGTCAACCCAAATGACTTACCGGACGATCTTCCAAACCCTACCGAAAATTCGACCTACTCGGATCAAAACATTGAGCCAATTTCTGATAAGGACCATCCTCAAACTCAAGTAGCCTAACCTACTGAGTTGTCTGCTCCATTTCCTCATAGACTCTGACCTAGGAAAAAGACGGATCAGATGGAAAAGATACTAGAAATATTTAAGCAAGTTAAAGTAAACATTCCTCTTTTAGATATTATACAACAAGTTCCATAGTATGCAAAATTTCTAAAAGATTTGTGCACTCAATAACATCATACATATGTACCTAAGAAAGTGTTTCTAGTGGCAACTTTAAGCGAAATCTTGTACCAATCAATGCCAGTGAAATACAAAGATCCTGCCTGCCCCACAATATCATGTACTATTAGGGACAAGAAAATCAATAGATGCCTGCTAGACGTGTAAACTTGCTTCCATATTCCGTCTACCGCCAATTAGGACTAGGAGAACTGAAATCCACCAAGGTTACCCTTCAGTTTGCTGAACATTAAATTAAGAGACACGTGGGCAAAATCGAGTATGTACTGATAAAAGTTGGTGAATTCATCTTTCAATTGACTTCATTGTCCTAGAAACTCAACAGGTAAGCAATCATGTAAACCAGATCCCTTTGATTTTAGGACGACCCTTTTTAGTAATCTCTAATGCGCTTATCAACTGTAGAAATGGGTATATGAAACTTTCTTTCTGTAACATGACCATCGAACTAAACATCTTTAGAACAGAAAACTCTCCTAACTCTTTCATGGACCAGTTTTCTGAAATTCATGCGGTCCACGACAATGAACCTGAGCTCGACCATATGAATAACGAAATTGAATCAAATTATGAAACTTTGTTTCAAGATATTCCCGAAAATGTCTCTGAATCAATTCCTATCGAGCCGCACACAATTGAGCCTATTCCTCAACTAATTTCTTCGGTTGAGTCGCCTCCCAAATTCGAACTCAACGTGCTTCCCAGTCATCTAAAGTACGCTTACTTAGGAGACAATGAAACTCTTCCTGTCATTATCGCTTTCGACCTAACTTTAGAGTAGGATCAATTGCTCCTTCCCATCCTTAAGAAAATAAGGAAGCAATTGGTTGGTCCATGGCTGATGTTAAGAGGGATTGGTCCTTCGATAGTCCAACATCGAATCCACCTTATAGATTATGCCAAGCCCACTTGTGATCCCCAGCGTCGACTAAACCCCATCATGAAAGAAGCAGTTCGTGATGAAATTCTTAAATGTCTTGATAATGGAATCATCTACCCGATTTCCAATAGTCAATGGGTTAGTCTGATTCATGTTGTACTTAAGAAATCAGGGATATCTGTAATCGAAAATGAAGCTAACGAGCTTATCCCAACCCGCACCCTGACGGGTTGGCGTGTTTGCATTGATTATAGAAAACTTAACGCTGCAACACGTAAGAATCATTTCCCTCTGCCATTTATCGATCAAATGTTAAAACGACTAGCTCGTCACGAGTACTACTGTTTCCTTGACAGGTTCTCTGGCTATAATCAAATCCTTATCGCTCTTAAGGACCAAGAGAAGTCCACTTTCGCTTGTCCTTTTGGTATATTTGCGTACCGTCGTATGCCTTTTGGTCTCTGTAATACACCTGCAACCTTCCAAAGGTGCATGGTTAGCATTTTTTCTGATATGATCGAGCAATTTTTGGAAGTTTTCATAGATGACTTTGCTATCTTTGGGGACTCTTACACTGATTGTTTACATCACCTTGATCTTGTTCTTAACCTTGCAAAGATAAACACTTAACTCTTAATTGGGAAAAATGTCACTTCATGGTTAAACATGGCATTGTTTTAGGACATGTGATCTCTAATAAAGGAATTGAAGTAGACAAAGCCAAAATCGAAGTTATCTCTAATCATCCCATTCCCAAATCCATTAAGGACATCCGATCCTTTTAGGTCATGTTGGCTTTTACCGTTGCTTTATAAAGGATTTTAGAAAAATCACTCGACCTTTGACTAATCTTCTTGGTAAGGATGTTCCTTTTGACTTCAACTTTAATTGTATTTCATCTTTTGAGCAACTCAAAAATGAACTTGTATCTGCCCCTATCATCTGCTCTCCCAACTGGAAGCTGCCTTTTGAAATCATGTGTGACGCCTCGTATTTCGCTATAGGCACTGTCTTAGGGCAACGTATTGATAAAATTCTTCATGTCATTTACTACACGAGTAAGACTTTGAACGAAGCCCAAATCAATTATACGACCGCTGAAAAAGAACTTTTGGAAGTCCTTTTTTTATAGAAAAATTCAGACCTTATCTAGTTGGCTCATACATCACTGTTCATACTAATCACTTCGTACTTAGGAACCTTTTCTCTAAAAAGGATGTTAAGGCTCGTCTCATTCATTGGATACTTCTACTTCAAGAATTTGACATCACCATTAAGGATAAAAAAGGATCCGACAATGTTACTGCGGACCAGTTGTCTCGTCTTCCAAATGCCCCGTCTTCTTCTCTTCCGATCAGCGAGAATTTTCCGAATGAACAACTCTTTTCTTTATCCACTGATCCTTGGTTCACTGACATTGTCAACTACTTAGTCACCAAGCAGACCCTTTCTTTTTGGTCTTAACAGGATAAACTAAAGCTCTTTTCCCAAGTGAAACATTTTTATTAGGGCGACCCTTATCTTTTCAAGTATTATCCGGACCAAATCATCCGAAGGTGTATTCCCGACACTGAAACTCGTAGTGTCCTCTCTTTCTGTCACGACAAAGCCTGTAGTGGTCACTTTGGTCCCAAAAAGACAGCCGAAAAGGTTCTCCAATCGGGTTTCTATTGGCCCAGCCTTTTCAAAGAAGCTTACGAATTTTGCAAAACTTGTGATCAATGTCAATTCTTAGGGAAAATTGGTAAACGAAATATGATGCCCCTAAACCCCATTCAAGAAGTCGAAATTTTTGACGTTTGGGGTATGGACTTCATGGGACCCTTCCCTGATTCTTTTAGGAACCTTCATATAATCTTAACTGTTGATTATGCTTCTAAATGGGTTGAAGCTGTTCCATGCAAAAAAAACCATAACAAGGTTGTTGTGCGCTTTTTAAAAGAAAACATTTTTTCTAGGTTTGGCACACCTCGCACAATAATCAGTGACAACAGAATACACTTCTGTAATCGTTCTTTTGAAGCCCTCATGAGAAAGTATTCGATAACCCACAAGTTATATATCCACTCCTTACCATCCTCAAACTTGTGGGCAAGTTGAAGTATCGAATATGCAGATTAAACAAATCCTTGAGAAAACCGTGGATCGAAATCGTAAAGATTGGCCCCATAAGTTAACCGATGCTCTTTGGGCTTACCGCACCGCTTTCAAAACAAACTTAGGTATGTTCCCTTATTGGCTGATTTTTGGTAAGCCATGTCACTTGCCAATTGAACTAGAACATAGGGCGTTATGGGCAATATAAACTTTAGAGCTTGATTTAGAGCAAGTAGGTGAACTTAGGAAGCTTCGACTTAATGAAATTTGAAATGATGCCTATGAAAATGAATGAATTTATAAGGACAGAATGAAAGCTTTTCATGATAAATCAATTTTACGTAAGACTTTCATGGCAGGTCAAAAAATTCTGTCATATGACTCGAAATTGCATTTGTTTCCGAGTAAGTTAAAATCTAGATGGACATGACCTTACACTGTATAGACCGTTTTTCCGTATGGTGCGGTAGAAATTGAGGATACAACCGATAGATCATCCTAAAAGGTCAATGGTTAATGCCTTTAACCTTACTTGGAGCCAGTACCCAACCAAGAGGAAGAGCTCATGGTCCTCTACGAGCCACATTACATTCGGTAAGACGCACTAACCCTATTTTGTACATATGTAAATATTCTCTTGTTGAATAATTTTCTTTCACTAAGATATGTCTGATTAACGACTGTGGGGACACAGTCACACTCAAGTGTGGGGGGAATTTACATTACATCAGCAATCAAATTTTATGAACTAGGTCATTCTGTGAACAAGAATTAACTTAAAATTCATAAATAACACCGTGGTTCTTTATTGATAAGTTGAATTGTTGGGTGATGGGAATGAACATTGTTTATTCATTGATTCGTAATGTGTCTTTTTAAGATGCTAGCTTGAGACTATGCAGACATCAGTCGTGTTCTGGAGTAAGTGTGTCAACCCTTGTTATACATGTTAGAATGTGCAAGTAAAAAATCAAATTAAAATGATTTTGCACCTACATTTGTTGGATTTTCTGAGTTCGTTACATGCATAATACTTTTTTCACTTAAATTTTCAAACTCGTAAGTTCTAATTTCAACTTGGCTCACTTAAGGAGAAATGACTCATTGAAGCATTCTTCTTCGATACCCCACATTATTCAAACCCAATTTTGGGTCGATTTACATCCATGTTTCGATAAGTTTTTCTTATATTGGTATACTTAAGAACCTTTTTACTGATTTATTTTTAAAGGTTCGAAAAACATCACTTTTTATACCAATATTACACTACCCACTCCGTACTTGTTTTAAGCTAGGATAACCATATACCACATCTTATTTTATATGGGTTATCTATCTTACGAAACTTTGCTTATCTTTCCTTTTAGCTTTTTATATAACATCAATCTAGACTTGTGTTGAATTAGGGTTATAGAAGTAGAGTAACTAAGGCACAAAATTTTCCTTTCATGAAGTGTTGGTTATGATTCGCTTAGTAGAGGAGGAATCAAGTGAAATAATATACGGTATCATCCCATTCCATCTCCACTCTTCATTCATCATGCAAAAAAAATGCAATAAAGAGAAAATTTCCAAGAACAAAAGAGTCATTCATCATTCTTGACTATAAATCATTCATTTCCATCCCAGCCACATCCATCATACCGTACTTAGAAGTGAGGATGTGGTAAAGGAGATGAAAGGAAACAAAATGTCCATATATGCCTTAGTATTACTTTATCTTTTGTAGCTTGCAATTCAACTAATACACTTGCCCTCTTATGTATAATATTTTTAGAACTTACATAAATCTCCTTCATCTATGCATAACTCACATCCAATACATTACAGTTACACTGGTGCAAAATTATTCAAAAAAAGAAGAGGGAATAAATAAATGATTGGGTGCACATTGTCGATGTGTAGAACTTTGGTTGACACCACGCTCTTAATCTTCAAGACAATTACAGTGTTATCAAGGATTACGATTCAACTTGGAAAATTTTATTCATTTTTGCACCAATAATGGGATGGACAATTTACGACTAAATCGTTATTACTGAAATTAAGTGAATTACTTGGAATTTGAAAGACCTTAAATATATTATTTGATTAATCCATGTATCTAAGACGCTTTGGATTTTGTGGGTAGTATCCGCTGAAAATCCTCACGAGACAACACTTGTCATACTAGGGACACCTAAGGGTTTAACGAATACGATAAATGCAATCGTGTTTCCTAAGTAATTGTGACATATCTTAGTTTAGTTTATTTGAGGACGAATAAAAAGATAAGTGTGGGGGTATTTGACATACACGTAAGTGTATATATTTTATCCGCTCATTTATCTTGTTTTCTCTTTAAAATAATTGATACTGTGTATTTATAGTTGTGTTTTCAAATTATTTAAAATGAATGGATTGATGCACTCAATTGTTGAAAAGCTTGACGAATTGGGTGCAAGAAGGGTGTTGATTTTTAGAGCTGGATTAAAGCATGAAACCTGAAGAAATTTTGTTGTTCAACCACCTTCTACCGCATATTTTAAAGATTCAATGCCTTTTCATAAAGATCGCTTGTCTCAGATGTTATGGAGTTCTTATTCATGCTCAAAATGATTGAAGTTGATGTCGCTTGATGCCCGCAAGCAATTTTTCCATGACATTTGCACTTCCATTCACATGCGTTCATATTGGTTTATTAATTATTTGGGCAAAGACTTTTGTCCCACATCTTGTAATTGGTCACTTAGTCTTGGTCATGGCAGCTATAAACACAGTGTATCTCTTCCATTTAGAATTGTCTTAGGTTTTATTCTGTAAACTCTTCTCTTGGAATAAAACTATTCTTCTCCTTTCCTATTTAGTTTTTGTTTTATTTTATGTATGTTTGTTCTTTTCTTTTTCCCTTCTTCTCATTTAGCTATGTCTAGTTAATCCCCTTTAATTAGGGGGTGATGATGCTTATAGACTAGATTCAACATGAATCACATAGCCAAAGAGATTAGGATTTCATGCATATAGATCTAGATCTGAACCAAGAGTTAAATCTGAACCTTCATACTCTGTCTCGTTTAAGAGCTATACTCCTTCACAGGGTATATTCGAGTTCGATCTAACACTTATTAGATTTAGATCTAATTTTTAGGGTTTGGAAACAAAGTAGTGAATCTGTCCTTATAGCCTATGGTTGTTTAAGAGCTCAGCTCCTGCATAAGCTATGCTTGTCGTTATTCATATGTTTGTTTATATAAAGCTAATTATCGTTGATTCATATTTGTGACAGAAACATGAATTAGATCTATATTAATCTAATTGGCTATTGATGATTATCAATCCAGTTTATGTCATTACTCCCTAATTGCTTTCGTTTATTATAAAAAAACTCCCTTTTTTATTTATTTTCTACTATTTTCAAACAATCAAACTATCGGAATAGTCTGATTGGATTTATTAGTTAAAATAATTTTGGTCCTATAGTTCAACACCCTTTACAACAACCCTTGGTTTTTAGGAAAGATGAACGAAATAAATAATTATTTACAATTGTTCAATTTGTTCGCAAACAACAATAAAAGACCAAAGAGTGGCTCAAGAAGCACGTACATCCTATGCTTTATAAATCAAACCCAAAAGGGGTAATGAAACTCATGACCAGAAGTGGATTTCTGGTCTTCAATTCTTAATAGCCGAGTAAGGGTTGATTCAGGATTTCTGTTATTGCCAAAGTGAATTTCTGGTCTTCAATTCTTAATACCCGAACAAGGGTTGATTCAGGATTTTTGTTATTGCCGGAAGTGGATTTCCGATCTTCAATTCTTAATACTCGAACAAGGGTTGATTCGGGATTTCTGTTATTGCCAGAAGTGGATTTTCGATCTTCAATTCTTAGTACCCGAACAAGGGTTGATTCGGGATTTCTATTATTGCCAGAAGTGGATTTCTAGTCTTAAATTCTTAATACCCAAACAAGGGTTGATTCGGGACTTCTATTGATACCAGAGGGCAATTTCTGGTTTCAAATCTCTAATACCCGAGCAAGGGTTGACTCAGGACTTCTATTAACACCAGAAGTGGGTTTCTAATCTACAATCTTTAATACCTAAACAACGGTCAGACCATGACTTTCCTTCCTTTCTGAAAGGCAAAGTCATGACTTTGCGCTATGGATACCCGAAAAGGGATCCTTTAGACTACCATTCTACACCGAGTAGCCCGCTACAAAGACAACGTTATGGGCATTTCATTGCAGAAATCGATATTGATGATAATGTTCATTCACAGTTAGCACGCAGGAAGTTCCCTAAACTCTCTTCTTTCTCTTCCAATTGAAAATAAAAGCGTAGATAAATATTGAGCAGTAGACACAAATCTAATGTATTGTTAGAGCTCAATCCCGAGCAACGCCTTTACTGGAACATATGCAAGTAACTATACAAACTAACATGAAATATCAGTTGTCGAGGTTTATGCAGGGGAAACAAGAGGAGATCGAGAAAGGAAGTTTGACTTGAAAAGTTGAAGACACCCCTTCACTAGGGGGAATGTTACTACCAAAATTAGCACCGGGACAGGCTGACAGTGAAGGGGTATCAGACCATCACAATCATAGTAGAATAATCCGTAAACAAGAATTAGGCACAAGGTAAAACCGGGAGCACAAGGAAACAACCCAAGAGCCAGGCAACCGACAACATCATTAAAGAAGAGAGTTTGAAGCCAATGCAAAGAAAAGAAACCGGCAGGGTATTTTCGGTATGAAAGATAGGTAACGGACGGTCATCCAAAACGGGAAGCCAACGAAGAAAGAGACCAGAGATCCTCCAGGTCAAGACCCAGTAGGACGGAAGGGCTATCGACATTAACTTGCGCAAAACCGATACATCGAAAGACAAGAGCATCAAAGGCATGTAGTTTGAAGCACAAAGAGGACCATTCGGGAACCAACTATCGCAACCTCTATTAGAGGATCACCGGGAGGTCACCTTAGCAAGCAAATAAAGCACCGGAAGCAATCCTCCGGAAAGCCAAGATACACATCTACCGAAAGGCAAGCCAGAACCTCGATAAGAGACAAGCTATCCATAATAATCTACTTATATTGATACTGACAGGGGTGGCGGATCCGGTAACCATCCACTGAATCATAAAGGCAAGCTCCACGAAGTGTAAATAGCAAGGCCGAAAGCCTATGACTGGAAGCCTACATCCGGAAACGTAAAGCCTCCTAAAAGCTATCCATACGGATAGGCATGGTATTGATACAAAGAAGATAGGAGAAGCTCCAAAGACTGAAACCATCATTCTGGGAGCCGAGACTGTCACCTCGAAGCCTTCGGAACCGAAGGGAAAAGTAGTCGAGAGCCAAAACCTCCGGAACCAAAGGGAAAAGCGACCGAGAGCCAAAACCTCCGGAACCAAAGGGCATAATTTTCAGGGCGGAATTTGTCTATAAATAAGACCCAGGGGTCTCATTTTCAGTGCGGAATTTTCATTTTCTCAATCTTGTTCTTTTTCTCTCAAGAGAAAACTCAAATTACCAAATCGAATTGGTGATTCCTTCAACTCTTGTAATATATCCACAATTAATAAAAAGAAGAAGTCCATGACTTAAGCATTTCTTGATTTGATAATCATATTGTGTTTATAACGATAAGGAAGAGGGTTAACGCTAACCTTTCTTATGAAAGAGTTAAATCATGGTTCATTCATAGAAAGGAAAATCCTGGGTAAAACCAAGGCTTCTTTCCTTTCGAAGATCTTTATGTGACTTAACCCTTTTATAGTAAACCTAATGCAACCCAACCAGGGAAGGGAGCTTGATGTAAACTTATGGCTTGTATCTGACGCAAGCAAGGCCTCCCCAGGCCGGTTCGATGTGGAAGTATCATATAAAGGTGGCAGTGGCATAAGGTTCAGTCTTATTCAACTTGTAAACAACATAAGCGTTGTGAGGCATTAGCCTGTTTCCTCTTAGCAAAATGTATAGTATTTTATCCAAGATCTAAAGATAGCAGTGGCATAAGGTTTCAATCTTATTCAACTTGTAAAACCTTTCCCCAAAGGTCGTTATTGACTTTATGGTCCCGCAAGCGTGATACTTACCCCTTGAGGGAGGAGTAACTAATCTTCGGATATAAAGTCTTGATGCCTAGGAAATGGTGGAACTTGTTAAGAACATTGAATCATAATTGTAGCCCAGTATCCTTTAGATCACTCATGCATCAAACCACTAAGCATATGCACTGCTCATCCTTATTTGGGTGTTGACGAAAAATATCGTTAACAATAAAGATTCTGTATTGGGACAACAAATTGTTATAGTGTTTATTGTTTATATCTATTAAATAATAGTAAAGCAGAAGCTTTTAAAGTTCTCTACTTAAATTTAGGAGTTTTTTTTTATTCTTAATTCTCTCTAGATATTTTATTTTTAATTAGTTTATCACTTTATATTTATTTATTTTTCTCTTACATTATATTACTTCTTCTGTTATTTTACATTTAGATATGGACATCTGAAAGTTTACACGATTATTTATTAATAATTAGCTCCTGTGACACTTTATATTTAAGTTCACATATTTAAATTAATTACAAAACCCAAAATTTAAGTATTTTAAATAAATTTAAGTAACTAGTATTTCTTTCAAAAGCTAAAATTGAAAAAAAAAAATGGTTTTCTGAATCCAAATAGCTACACTTCAAATTTTCTATAATCGTTGAAGTCCCTCTCAATTATTTTCTAACATTTAACGTATAACATATATTTTACAATTAATTACATAATATTAAGACTATTTAAATAACATTAGCAAACTATTATTCACTAATTCTCCTAATAAATCACATTTAAATTAACCATATTCATATTAACGAAATGAAAAAAAATCAAATATTTAAACACTTTGTAACACACCACGTCCATTAATGTCACTTACAAAGGGAATGCATTAAGTTTCGCGGAGCATTATTAGTAAACAGAATGGAATATTACAAGACAGAAAAAGTAGTACTTGAAAATTTTGTAATTTTATTGCAGTGGAAACAGAAATAAGTTTGATTACATTTCCAAATACCAAAATAAAGTACATAATACCAGTCTTGTACATAATACCAGTCTTGTACAAAACCTTCAGAGTACATAATTTTAAAGCCATAATCCCCAACAAAAAAATGCCATACGCAGAATCAAAGCCAAGCAATACACCTTTCAACTTCAAGATGGAAGAAAGAGATATATGAACTAAGCTTGAGTATTTCCTCCCTACGAACCTGGGGGGGAACGGAAGAAAAGAGGCGAAACAAACTAGGTAAGACATAAGTCTGGTGAGTCCAGTGACTTTAACAATATAATCATTAAAGTAACAGGATAAGAACATAAACTGGAAAGCAAGAAATGACTACAGAATAAACAGACATGACAAAGCAGACAATATGAACAAGATACAACGTTGATTGCGCTTCTAATCACTACAGGATAATTATTAAACTGCACCAATGCTAGTAACACTGTATCATTACTAGTTACACCGTACCTTCACTAGTCCCCAACTAAAAGTTGATCCCTCTTACTAATCATGATAATGGTAGTTTCGTGTACTCCTAGCTGCTACCATAGGTGCCCCTTTTTGCTCCTACCCCACGAGTTGTACCCTCTACCTTCCTCGTTCGATCGACTCCCTGACTCGCATGTATTATTACGTGTGTCATTCGGCCTCGCTTGTATGTAGATACATGTGCTGGCCCCATCATGGGGTGTATCAATTCCCATGATGGCAACCCGACACAATTCAAGATGCACAGTGTATACTACTGATGCCCAGTGCCTGTTTTTTCCACTTCGGAGCACGTGCACGCCCATACTCCATCGGAACCTACACTGCTGCACCACTCACCGCTATTTTGACCGCTTATAATCAACGCAGTAATCGTGCCACACCCTGCCTAGCTCAGGGTACCATGATACATCTATGTGGGGTACTGCTGAAATGGGTCCCCGTTACTAGGGTTTCTAATCAACATGTTATAATGGTTAAGTGTTCTCAATTTAACTTAACCCCACCCATTTGCTTAATTAACATGTTGTACTGGTTAAGTGTTGCCTATTCATATGTTACTTAACCTTCTCACTGATTCACGCATGTTTATTTAACGGTTAAGTTTGTGGGCCTATATATACTAATATTACACACTATTTACTTAACCCTTCCTCTTATCAAGTCCATATGTATTATTAGTTAAGCTTTGCCTTAACCCTATCCACTTTGTTCATGTAATATTGGTTAAGTTGTCTTCTTGTCCATGCTAACTTAACCCACCCACCTAACATGTGGTATTGGTTAAGTGTCGCCTATTCATATGTTACTTAACCTTTCCATTCTTAGCATATATGTTCCTTAGCTTTAATTTATTCATTAAAGCACCAACCTCTCACATTAGAACTGTTGTTTGCGGTTGCTGGATGTGTCGGGCGGTTCCGAGCAGACTTCTACCGCAAACTCATTCTAACCTTGGGTTTTTGGGCTTAATGCGCTAACCTCTCACATTAGATCTATGTTGTTGCGGTCGCTGGATGTGCTGGGTGGTTCCGGGCAGTGTTACACCGCAACTCAATCTAAGCTCGGGTTAGGCACATTCATCTTTTAGCCAATTTACATATTTACCATTCATGTCCAAGTTTATATGTAAATTAACCGTAAGTGTGGTCAATTTAAGTTATGCCACATTTTCTAGTTATGCCCAAAATTAATTATATGATTACAACCCCTCTTTATGCCAATTACATAATATTCAACCTTTACCTAAACTTTTTCCCAACGTTCCCACGTCATTCGTGCGTATAGTTCATGTGATATGTTAGGCTTGCAATTAGCCCAACACATAAAAAAAAGGGAAGAAATACATGACATCATAACTGGCATATACAATATAGATTTAAGACGGCATAAATCTAGTAAACATATAAAAATAGATCCAATCAACATATTAGGTGCAAACTAGCATGGATCTAAACATAAACTTGCACGGATTTAAACATATGAACATATAATTCTAAACATATGGACTGATATGGATCTAACCATATAAACATGTAGATCTAAACATATGAACATATAGTTCTGAACATATGGACAGATATGGATCTAATCATATAAACATGTAGATCTAAACATAGGAACATATAGTTCTAAACATATGGATCTAATCATGTAAACATGTAGATCTAAACATATGAACATATATTTCTAAACATATGGACTGATATGGATCTAATCATACAAACATGTAGATCTAAACATATGAACATATAGTTCTAAACATATGGACTGATATGGATCTAATCATATAAACATGTAGATCTAAACATATAGTTCTAAACAAATGGACTGATATGGATCTAATTATATAAACATGTAGATCTAAACATATAAAATATGATCTTACATGTATGAACATGACTTGCATATAATCTTTCATAACTTGCATAGATCGAGCAAACTTGCATACATAACTTGAATACGTAATTAGGCATATGAATTAACATAGAACATAACTTGCATATAATGAATCAAATCAAGCATAAATCAAAACATAGTTTGCAAAGACATAAACTTTATATGATTTACAAACATTTTCATACAGTCCAATTCATAACTCACCACAATTACGTTTAAACAATTATCTTGTGAAAGTAACTGCACCCACAGAAAACAGATTTTGAATTCTGGGATCAGATTTCTGAAGTTGCTAAGCTAATCCGTTGATGTAGGCGTTGATTCGTTCGTTGTTGTTCTAGAATTCCTTTTCGCAATTCCTAGGCTTTGAATCTTTATCTTTTATCTTTTTATCTTTAATCTTGAATTTGATTTGTTATGGTGGCGGGTAGGTTAGTTTGTAGATGAACGGCATGACAACATCATTGTTTAGGGTTGTGAGGTTAGGGTTTAGGTTTAGCTATGTATATATAGATGTCTAGGATCAATATGGGCCTTTAGATCAATCTAGGAGTCATCAAAGCCATCCAAACCCAAGAGAGCCAACTAGAACATGACACATATGCCCTAACACCTCAGAAAATTGTCCCTGTCCAGATCAGTTCGCAGGTGTCGACCCTACAGGGGGGTCGACACCCATGTCGACACCCCTAGGGGAGTCGACACCCCTGAGCGGGAAATTTCCCGCTCGGCTGTTTTCTGAAGTTTTAAAATTTGAATCTGCTTTAATTATCTTAACTTAATTTCTGCTTAAACTTGAAAACTTCTAACCTCAATAACTTCTTCATACGGAGTCTGATTCACGCAAACTCGAAGTCTATCTCAAGCAGAATTCCGAGACCAACGCAATGGCATAACCCGTTTCACCCAATTCTTCTTTTAAAGATTAATTATTCTCTAATTATCTCTTATGTCCTATTTTAAAATTACGGGGTGTTACATTGCCCCCTACTTAAAGGATTTCGTCCCCGAATTCTTCAAGTCAACAAGAATGTGTATCCTACCATCCAACAACCATCTACTCAACCATTCAATCATAGGCATCCATTGTCCTTAAAGAGGTTTCTAATGCTTTCATGATCATATTCATACTGTGTGTATATGTCCTTGTCTAATGCAAAATCAAGCGGTCTACTGATTCAGTTGACCTCCTTAATGCGAATTATGTCAGTGCCATGAGTCCATCATGTATGCAATTATTCCTAATCGTACTTTATAACTTCTACATGAGTGCACAATCATTCATAAAAATGCAACATCTATATGATAACACATCAAGTTTCAAACCATATACAAATACAAATACGCATATGCAATATGAAAGTGACTGAGCCGATCTAGTGTCTAATGTGTGTGTAAATGCATCCACGAGCAACCAATAGCAAACACTTGCATCCACCAAACATAACATGTCTCAAACACATGTTTACAACCATAGGATTTTCTACCTAAAGATTGAAGATATAATCGAGAGGACATACTAAACGATAGAATAAGTCTAAACAAAGCGATAGAAAAAGGAGAAGTTAAGAATATCTCCTCAAAAAAAGAAAGGGTACAGCGTACGCATCTTGTCTTCCATCTCCCAAGTCGGGTCTCCTTGATCATCTCTCCATTGGATTTTAACCAACTTGACCACTCTGTTGCATAACTTCTTGATCTCCGATCCAAGGATGCATGTAGGAGCTCGTCTAATCATGGCATCTTGCTCCACTTCTCTAAGCATGCTCGGCTCCACTATTTCTACGATATCATGTAAACGCTTCCTCACATGCGACACGTGAAACATGTCATGAACACCACTAATCTTTTTTGGCAACTTCACTCTGTGGTATGTCCAATTCTTTCTGTAATGGGGGATTGCCCTACGAACCTTGGTGCTAATTTCCCCACACTCCCCAAAGCGAACTACGTTCCTCCACGGTGACACTTTAATAAAAACCCTGTCTTCGACATCGAACTCAAGGTCGGTTCGTCTCTTGTCAGCGTTTGACTTTTGTCGGCCATGTGCCGTCTTCATTCATCTTCGAATCAAGTCTACCTCCTCAGAAGTTTCCCTAACCATATCTGGCCCAAGTAAAATCTTATCCGTAGATTCCCACCAACAAGTTGGTGATCGACACGGTCGTCCATAAAAACCCTAATACTAGCTTAATAACTGTTGTTATCAGCGAACTCCACAAATGGAAAGTGCTCTTCTCATGTCCTCCAAAATCTAGGATGCATAACCTCAAAAGATCTTCAAGGGTTCTATTCACCCTTTCTGTCCATCCATCCGTCTGTGGACGATACACGATGCTCAAACATAACTGAGTACCTACCGCCTTTTGCATATCACATTTTCCTCTTGCATCGAAAACTGCTCCAAGCCATGCCTCGCAAGTACCGGTATATACTGTGAATGGTTTGCTCCCATCTAGCAAAGTCAAAACTGGGGCTGATACCTTCGCAAATCCTATAACGAACTTCCTATAGTAGTCCGCCAACCCTAGAAAACATCTTACTTCCGTTACTTTTCTAGGAACCTTCCAATATTGGATTGCCACCATCTTTGTAGGATCCACTGCTATCCCTTCCTTAGAGACCACATGTCCTAAGAACCTCACTTCTTTCCTCCAAAAATGACATTTGGAGAACTTAACTTTGAGTTGATGCGCTCTAAGGTCTCTAAGACTTCCCTAAGATGTAGGGCATACTCTTCCTCGTTTCTAGAGAAAATCAAAATACTATCCACAACGACTACCACAAACTTGTTTAGGAACTCCCTAAACACCCTACTCATCAAGTCTACGAAATATGTGGGTGCATTCATCAACCCAAAAAAAAGTATGATGAGCCCTTCGAAGAAACCGTTAGGAGTCCTAAAAGCAGTCTTATCTATGTTATCCTCAGCTACCCTCAACTGGTGAAATCCTGTAGCTAAGTCCAACTGCAAGAAAACCGAAGCACCAGCTAACTGATATAACAAATCATCTATCCTCGGCAATGGGTGTCTATTCTTCTTTGTGAGCTTGTTTGGCTCCCTTTAGTCCATGCACAATCTAAGTGAACCATCAGTCTTTGTAGCAAAAACAACTATAGCACCCCATTTCAAAATGCTTCTTCTTATGAACCCTTTCTCATGTAGCTCCCCTACTTGTTTACTGAGTTCCCTCCTCTCTCTCTCGGAGCCATGTGGCGCACTGGCAATGCAACCGGCTTTTCATTATCCACAAAGTATATTCGGAGGTCTATCTCGTGCCTCGGGTATAGACCCCGAACCTCATCAAAGATGTCACCATACTCATGGACATCACGAACAGATTTCAAATCATCGATGAATGCGTCAAGAGATTCTGGGTAGCTAAGCATCACTGAACCCCTAGGGTCACAAGAAATATCAAGGGTCTTCCCACAACGAGTCAACAGTCTAACTACCCTCTTTTCATAGTCTTGGATGGCATCATGCCTGGCTAGCCAATCCATCCCTAGAATCAAGCCATAGCCTATGAAACCAGGAACGAAGGCGTTGCATTCAAATCCAATGCCTAAGATAGACACTCTCAAACCCGACAAACCATAGATAAGTGAGCCGAACCACCAATAGGATTTGAGACTACAATGGGATCCATAACTAGACTAGTATTTAGGTGCAGTGTTTCAACAAAAGAAATAGATACAAACGATTGCAAAGTGCAAGAGTCAAACAAAGTTCGAACAAGATGACTGAAAAAGGAAAATCAAACTTTCAACATAAATTCTTCTATCTCTCTCCTGTCCTGGTGCCATGAGAGCATGAACCCGTCCTCCAGAAGTAGGTCCTATCCTCTGTCCATGCCCTTGTCCCTTCCTCCTTGGGTAATCTTAAATCATATGTCCTACCTCGCCGCAATGGTAACAACCGTGCTTCTTCTTCTTCCTACAGTCCTTAATTATATGGCCCATTATACCAAAACAAAGACACCTTCTTTTGTTACGGGGGTTAATTATTCTTTCCACTTTCTCCTTTACCTTCTTCGTGGATTAAAGCCATATCAACAAATTCCTCATCCTTGGGTTGTGTTCCTCAGCCTAAACTTCCTCATCGACCAAGCAGCTAGCTGAACTTTCCTTCCATTGTATATCCCCAAGATACCAAACGAGTCCTTCACTTCCTTGAGCCAATTTATAGCCTCGACAAACGTCTCAGTCCCATAAAAAGGTTTTCCGCACATCGCACCGAATTTCTTCCATATCTTAGGAAAGGCATCTAAACGCGGAGAAAGGGACTCAAGAAGGAAAAAGGAAGAGATTCGAAACAAAGAATCGAAAGATAGATATATGGCTTTTAGGGATTATGTTTTTCATAGTAAATCTTTCTCTTGAAAACTCCTTCTTTGAAACATGTTTTTGAAAATAATACTTTTGAAAACGGTTTTCAAAATCTTTTATCTGTTCTGGTAACCTTCGGCTCTGATACCACGTGTAACACCCCACGTCCGTTAATGTCACTCACAAAGGGAATGCATTAAGTTTCGTGGAGCATTATATGTAAACAGAACGGAATATTACAAGACAGAAAAAGTAGTACTTGAAAATTTTATAATTTTATTGTAGCGGAAACAGAAATAAGTTTGATTACATTTCCAAATACGAAAATCAAGTACATAATATCAGTCTTGTACAAAACCTTCAGAGTACATAATTTTAAAGCTATAATCCCCAATAGAAAAATGGCATATGCAGAATCAAAGCCAAGCAATACACCTTTCAACTTCAAGCTGGAAGAAAGAGATATCTGAACTAAGCTTGAGTATTTCCTCCCTAAGAACCTAAGGGGGAAACGGAAGAAAAGAGGCGAAACAAACTAGATCAGACATAAGTCTGGTGAGTCCAGTGACTTTAACAATATAATCATTAAAGTAACAGGATAAGAACATTAACTGGAAAGCAAGAAATGACTGTAGAATAAGCAGGCATGACAAAGCAGACAAGATAAACAAGATATAATGTTGGTTGCGTTTCTAATCACTACAGGATAATTACTACACTGCACCAATGCTAGTAACACCGTATCATTACTAGTTACACCGCACCCTTACTAGTCCCCTACTAAAAGTTGATCCCTCTTACTAATCATGATAATGGTAGTTTCTTGTACTCCTAGCTGCTATCGTAGGTGCCCCTTTTTGCTCCTACCACCACGAGTTGTACCCACTACCTTCCTCGTTCGATCGACTCCCTAACTCGCATGTATTATTACTTGTGTCATTCGGCCTCGCTTGTATGTAGATACCTGTGCTTGCCCCATCATGGGGTGTATTAATTCCCATGATGGCAACCCAACACGATTCAAGATGCACAGTGTATACTACTGATGCCCAGTGCCTGTTTTTTCCACTCCGGAGCACGTGCACGCCCATACTCCGTCGGAACCTACACTGCTGCACCACTCGCCGCTATTATGACCGCTTATAATCAGCTCAGTAATCGTGCCCCACCCTGCCTAGCTCAGGGTACCATGATACATCTATGTGGGTTGCTGCTGAAATGGGTCCTCATTACTAGGGTTTCCTAATCAACATGTTATAATTGTTAAGTGTTCTCAATTTAACTTAACTGTAACAACACGGATTCCGACAGACCGATTTTTTTTCAAAAACCCAATCTATCAAAACCCGAGTTGGGTGCTCTGGTATCCTGCAGAAAAAGACAGAGATAAAGAAACATGTCAGAATTCGTAAAGCATCTCACAGCAGAAGGAAATAAAGTATAATATATTCAAATATAGATTTACCTTATTAACAATACTGCTAAACCAGTATCCAAAGCTATACCATCTCTGTAATGAACATAACCTGAAAGTATGTAATGAGGAGGGGGTCAGAACATAAGTTCGATGTGACTGGACTTAGAATAAACTTCTGTATAATCCTACATATACCGTTCAGTTACATTTTCTTAGTTATTAGGTTGTTAACAATGTTAGCTCTTTAAGCTATACTTATCCATCCACTAGTAGATTAAACTAATACAGTGTATATGTAGTTGCCTTTACTCGTGTCCACTTTTCATGTGTACGCAGTCCCTTATCCAACTCGTGTCATCTTGTCATATGTACGCAGTTCCTTATCCAATGTCGTACGTCGTACGGGTTTTCATGTATGTATATATATATATATATATATATATATTCTCACTATGTCTGCGTAAAACCACCATTTCCATGTTGCGTAAGCATTTGGACTGCCAACCTAGGTCTTACTAGGTTCTGTTACCGAATACTACCTAGATCCAACTAGGGTTTACCATCGAGTGTTACCTAGGTCCAACTAGGGTTTACTTTATCGAACACTTCCTAGGTTCAACCAAGGTTTACGCTACCTAGGTCCAACTAGGGTTTATGCTACCTATCGTACAATGCCCTCTAGTCTAGGACACACTACCCTAAGCGATATGCGTTCCTAGACTTTACGTCCCAATCGTATCGTTAAACGGGCTAAATATCTAGTTGCACATGTCCTCTATATGTGCAACCCGAGTCCCGTGGCAGGGAAAATCAAGAAATACAGAACTCGGTTGGGAGCTTTAAGTTATCTCCCGATGCAGATGCTAAGGTCTGTTTTTACTGTGGCTATGGTCCCACTTGACCCCTCCCTCAACTAATGAAAAACACCCAAGAATATCAAGAATGGGAACTATACGCAGGCCCTCTATGCCCCCGCAAACCTATTGGCCAAACTCACCCATAACTAGATAGCAAGTATATGGTCTTTTGGAGTTATCCGCCTTTCCGCTTTTTGTGCTCGACTGACTCAAGATGGTAGGTAGCCGACGATGTGCTATCACAAGGCCAACTGGTTATCGCCGACTCACGCTGGTCCATCCTTGTCTTTAGGTTGCCTTATTATTGCAACCAAGGAATACTCTTGGTTCTTCTTACGCAGACCTTAACCTCTGTGAGCCCAGGCTGATCATCTGCATTCTCACAGAGGGATACGAAGAGTACCCTCATGTCTCCTCGAAGTCGTGTGCTTCGTAACCCAGTCCATTGGAGCCTTCTATATGATCAGAGGGACGCACGCTTCCCCTCGCGCCCTACGGCGCAGTGATGATCTACCAAGTTTGGTTATTCATCGCCTATCGTATGGACTGGTCCAAGCGCCTTGTTCTTTCGTACTATTAGACCTTATGTCTAAACTTCTGATTACGCGCTTTCTTTGTCTTATTAACTTGGTTATCCGCGTTTATGTTGTCCTTCAATTCTAATTACTAAGTTTCTCTTTAACTAAGGTTTATTACTTAGTCTTCTTCAACTAAGGTTTACTTACTTAGTTATCTTTATCGTTGCTTACTTAGTTCTCTAACTAAGGTTCGTTACCCAGTTGCCATTTTACTTGGTTCTCTAACTAAGCTTCATTACCCTGTTGCCATTATCGTTATTTACTTAGTTCTCTAGCTAAGGTTCAACACTTGGTTACCTTCATCTTTATTTACTTAGTTCTCTAACTAAGATTCAACACTGGGTTACCTTCATCGTTATTTACTTAGTTCTCTAACTAAGGTTTTCCAATGAATTCAAACATGACTTAAGTTTTCTTTATCAAACGATAGCGTACGGGTGGTTTCCCACTTTTTCGGCTTAGATTAACTTATTTCATAGTATAAGTCATCCCACCATTCAAGTCTTGTATTACATATTAAGTCATAATCTTCCCTTGTCCCTAGGACAAGTTTACCTATTATTTAATTTTACATTACCACAACTCTGGTTTATAATAGGTAGTTATCATTCCCCATTATTGTGTTGGTTAAGTTTGTCCATATGTCAAGTTTTACTTAACCCTACCTTCCCGCTCACGCGACTACTCGTATGTTCCACAAATTTGGTTAAGTGTTGTCTATCAGTTCATATTGACTTAACCCACCCATGCATCATGTCGAATTGGTTAAGTGTTGTTAACCTAACCCTACCATACTAGCATGTGTCATTAGCATTAATTGATTATTAATGCACCAACCTCCCACATTAGACCTATTGTTGCGCTTGCTGGATGTGCCGGGCGGTTCAGAGCAGTCTTACACCATAACTCAATCTAACCTCGGGTTTTAGCGCATTGTGACTAACTTCTCACATTAGACCCTATTGTTTGCGGCCACTGGATATGCCGGGCAGTTCCGGGCAGAGTTACACCGCAAAACTCATTCTAACCTCGAGTTAGTCATGTTTCATCTTTAGCCAATTAACCATTTTTTTATGAAAATGTTAAGCATCAATTTCAGGTTATGAGTTAGGTTTCATAATCACATAAGAAGTCTCATAATCGCATAATCTAAGTTTTATCCTTTCCTTTATCAACTTAGGATTCTTACTTTTAGATTCGTTTTTCCAAAACCCAAAATTTAAACTTATAGTTTAAAAACTCAATACCGCAATATTAGATTTGAAATAAATCACTTTTTCCCATTCCCATTCAATATTCAATAACTCCAATTAAATTTACACAATTTCAGGTTAACATTATAAATCGAAATTTATAGTTGCGCACTATTCAGCATAGATTCATGTTTCCAAAACATACCCAAAGATTCATTATTGAAATACGCTCCAAAAGTCCCAATTCGACTTTATATCATTGAATAATCCCAATATACAATTCGCCAACTGTCCCAATATTTTGCAATAATAATTGTTATGCCATAATCCCCAAATTATAGATTATATTCCTCGATTGCATAAAATAAATTATGCCCCAATATTCCCATATTTCAATCGTACGTATGTATAATAAGATTTCGTCTAGGTTCGAGATAACCTAGATTCAAAAATAAAAAGGGAAAGGAGAATAAAAGAACAATTATTATAACATGAATCTTGAATTGAATTTATAACTGGGGAATGACGAATGATAATAATACTATTATGCAACAAGTTTATTGTAATTCCACTCACCTTGCTTTTCATCTTCAATTCATGGATTTGATTTAACTTTGATTAATTTTATGCCCCAATCAATAGATCTGATCTATCTTTGATTTCTTTACGCAGCGCAAGTTTTGAATCTGAATTCCTCCTCCTTGCGTAGTGTAAATTGCGGATATGAATCCCTTTTTCTCTTTAATTTTGAGGTTGTCTTGATTCTAAACTTTTAATTTTAAGAATAGATGTTTTGAAGAGAAAAGGGGAAGAAAGTGGATCTAGAAATCTCTTGAAGAAGAATAATTTGAGTTAGAACAGAGCCATGGCATCGCCATAGGCTTGGGTGAAGAAAAAGAATGGGCTAAGGGTCATTATATAGTTGTTTAGTCAACGTATCAGGTCAGAAATCGCGTCCAGGTGCAGAAAATGAATTCTGCCCAAATTTGGGGGGAGGTCGACCCCCAGGTCGACCTGTTTTAGGGGAGGTCGACCCCCAGGTCGACCTGCCTGGGGGAGGTCGACCTCCAGGTCGATCGACCTCTAGGTCGACCTATCTGGGTTATTTTACTATTTAATTTCTGAGTTTCTCTTGAATCTTCCGAAGGCCATAACTCTTTCATACGGAGTCCGATTTTCGAAAACTTGGACTCTATTCCAAGAAGAATTCCGAGACGAATGCAATGGTGATGTCCGTTTTACTTAATTCCTGATATTTAAATTAAGTATCCTTATTTTATTATCTTTTTTATTACACACACTGTTATCGAATTAATTTTTCCTTCTGTTCCATATATTAATTAATTTTCATTATAGATCACCATTATTTACCTATCTATGCATATATACATATTTGTACATTTTTAATTATATTAAAAATGCGGGGTGAAACATTCTCCCACCCTTAAGGAATTTCATCCCTGAAATTCGATAAGAGTAAAATAGATAATCCCTCGCAATATCCATCCATCAAGTGTGCATCCAATTGTTGCAAACATTGTGCACATGTGCAAACTGAGATACATCATATTAAAGTATGTATGCCTAATTTGGATCCACCTATATGTATGCAAATTTTAAAAGCTCCTTCAAAACATGATGCTCACATCCTACATGTACTTGCAGTTCTATATGAATGTAATATTCTTGAAAATCAAAATATTTTTCATCCAAGTTTTCCCATACTCTTGTAGAATAAGAGCATAGTTCACCCAGTTGTCGTATCCAAAACTCTACCATCCATCATTAAATTCGAAATTTAGAAAAATCTAATTTTCAAATTCGATTTCTTATGCTACAAATAGGTATAAAATGGAAAAATTCACATCCTCCGTTTTTCTTTTTTAATCGTACTTGGATTTTTATGTGACTATTCTATGAAGATTTCCTATTTTCCTATCCAAGCACAACCACATAAGAAAATTTATTCTCTTTTTCAAATTATCTTAGAAAATAATCATATTTATTTATCTTTTTCTTAAGATTTTCATTTTCTTTTCCCGTCACATTTGTTGCCTTACTGAATTTATTGTTTCTTGTTAGTTAGGCTTTTCTCTTTCTTAGCTTATTTGACTTAATCCAATTACTTAAGTTTATTATTTCAAATAAGCTTTTTCTGTTTTCAACTCAAACAGCATCCTACACAGCTACTACTATGAGCCAAGAATCACAGGACTTTGTCATCTCAGACAATTGCGAGTCCACACAACAGGATCTACCCACTAACTTGTCGTTTACTACTTAGTAGTCACTACTAGTCCTTGCTGTTTATTACTAGCCTATCCTTTTCCTTTTTTTCCAGCAACAAACCTAGGTCTCTCAATGCTTATGCATTCTACGGGAAATTTTCCATTAGTTTAATATTAGCTAATCCCTGACTGTAAATCGGCAAGAGAGTAACTCCCTAAATATCAACCCCGAAGACCGAAATCAACATCAGATTGACACCCAGAGAATCACTCAACTCAACCAATCTCTAGTTGGTTCCAATTGTTTAATTCATAGCTTTAACTTTCTCTCATTCTTTTTTAGGCACTAATCCTTACCTACTCCATTCTTTTTAAAACATGGTTTGGCCTCCTTTCTTTTCATTACATTTTTCTTTCAAAAATTAAAAGTGTTAAAACTTTATTTTCTTCTCCAAAACTTGTTTTCGCCAAACTATAAAAACATGTTACGAAATAAATTGCAAAACATTTTTTTTTCAAATCACAAAACTGGAGTAGACAAGGACAACTATCGGGATTACATTGTTTTTAATTACAATGTTAATTTAACTACTCGCTATAAGGTGCAGTCATCTATTCTATTCCTACAACTTATTTTGTCCACCCAACAAATTTTCTTTGTATAATCAAAATTTATTGTTAACGGAATAGAGATTTTAAAACTTCTTTTACAAAACGCAACACTTTCTTTTCAATCCTTTCATATATTATAATATGAAAACTAGCGAGCTATATATGCTCTATATTATGCACCTTTTAATGAGAGAATTCCTTTTTTTAAACAAATAATCATTGTTTTACAAAATATACCCCACTTTACTTTTAAAACCCAACATGCACTAAACATCAAAATTACTTTTAAGATCAAAACTTGAAAATATTGCAATATCTTTTTACCGAAACTTTTACAAATTTAAGTTCTTAAAAGTTAATCATTGGGCTAGACTCAAAGTGGGACTTTCAACTCAACTAGGCTTTCCTAGGCACTTTCCAAACCAATTCTCTCAAATATATATATTTCTAGTCCATTTTCCACATTTTAACCTTTTTCTAATTTATAAGGTTTCACTTCTAAACCATTACTCTGAAATAAAAACATTTCAGTTTTAACTTTATGGGATACTTTCTTTCTCTAATACCAAATCATATTGTACACTTTCCAACCAAACCACCTAAGGGTCTCAAAAATTTCTATGTTTATTACTTTAGTGTACAAACTAAATATCCCAACTCTTTCCATACCTAGTGGGCTACTATATGGATTTAGGTTTATACATATAATATATTTATATTTAAGAAAATATAAATACGTTCACTCATTATCTCCCTAGGAACACTAAACTGAAGCTCTAATACCAGATGTAACAACCCGGATTCCGACAGACCGAATTTTATTCAAAAACCCAATCTATCGAAACCCGAGTTAGGTGCTCTGGTATCCTGCAGAAAAAGACAGAGATAAAGAAACATGTCAGAATTCATAAAGCATCTCACAGAGGAAGGAAATAAAGTATAATATATCCAAATATAGCTTTACCTTATTAACAATACTGCTAAACTAGTATCCAAAGCTATACCGTCTTTGTTATGAACCTAACCTGGAAGTATGTAACGAGGAGGGGGTCAGAACATAAGTTCTATGTGACTGGACTTAGAATAAACTTCTGTATAGTCCTACATATACCGTTCAGTTACATTTTCTTGGTTATTAGGTTGTTAACAATTTTAGCTCTTTAAGCTATACTTATCCATCCACTAGCAGATTAACCTAATACAATGTATATGTAGTTACCCCCTACTCGTGTCCTCTTTTCATGTGTACGCAGTCCCTTATCCAACTCGTGTCATCTTGTCATATGTACGCAGTTCCTTATCTAATGTCGTACGTCATACGGGCTTTCATGTATATATATATATATATATATATATATATATATATATATTCTCACTACGTCTGCGTAAAACCACCATTTTTGTGTTGCGTAAGCGTTTGGACCGCCAACCTAGGTCTTACTAGGTTTTGTTACCGAATACTACCTAGATCCAACTAGCGTTTACCATCGAGTGTTACCTAGGTCCAACTAGGGTTTACTTTATCGAACGCTTCCCAGGTTCAACCAGGGTTTACGCTACCTAGGTCCAACGAGGGTTTATGCTACCTATTGTACAATGCCCTCTAGTCTAGGACACACTACCCCGAGCGATATGCGTTCCTAGACTTTACGCCCCAATCGTATCATTAAACCACTGCAAGAAAACACTGATATAGCATTAAAAATTTAGAAGCGGAAATTTCCGTCGCTAATGTGCGACGGATTTCCATGTGATCTACAAGGGATAGTTTTTTGTTTTTTCAACTTTTTTTCTTTTATTTATTACCGTCGACTTCTGTCATCCCTCACTAAACCGTTGTAAATTGCGTCAAATTACATACAGAAAATTTCTGCCGCTATTTTCCGCTGCAAATCCGGGCAGAATACCGACGAATATTTATCGAAGTATTTTGCAGCGGAATTCCAATAAATATGCAAGAGATGGAAATATTTTTATTATAATATTCATTTAATAATTAACCATAAAATTTAATACTTATGAAATGATATATAGTATTAAATAATTAATTTTAAATAATTTTATTTAATTATTACAGTTGATACTTATGTTTTATAATTATAGTTGATAATTATATTTTATATTTTGAAAATTTTAAAATCATCTTGAATAAATTTGAAATAAATCATGAAGTTTATAAAACAAATTATTATTTGACACGAAATAACCCAAATTTCTAGACTTTAAAATATTGAAAAAGTTCATTTAATAGTTTAATTTAAATTGTGTAGTACCACTACAAGAAAAATACCCTATTATAACGCTCTTTTTAGTGTAAAGTTTAACTATTTAATAAATTTAAGGTATAATAAATTTTAATTATAATGGTACTTAAAACATATTTAAGATTTTTGGTGTAAGGTTTAACTATGTAACACCGCTTAATTTATAATATTACTGTTTAAAATATTTATACTATTAAATTAAATTAATCTTATATTAAACTATTTACTAGTTTAAAATTTAATTTTATATTGAACTATTTAATAGTTTAAATATGAATATGTATAAATAATAAATAAATAAATAATAAATTCATATTCAATAAATAAACGATAATTGATTAATAATGCTATTAAGGACTAATTAATAATTAGTAATAATATTATGTATGTATGAATTTATAATTTGTGTTTGAAAGAGGTATTTTCTGAATTAATTAATTATTTATTATTAGTAAATGATGATATTGTCTTTTTTAAGTATTTTTAAATTATATTAAATTAATGTTTGAATTGATAAATATAAAATATTTATTTGTTTATTTCATTCTTCTATTCTTCTAGCGTACTATTTAATATAAGTTTAAATTCAAAAAAGCATTAATATTCTAAGAAAGTTTTACAAAATATCCAAACTTTAGAAAATACTGAAATTTCGTTGTCAGTTATTGCTTTCATTTCGTAACTATTTTCTTTAGTACGTACAAGATTTTTGACTTTAACAAAAACATGGATTCCAACTTCCAATCGAAAACTAAGGACCCTCCAATTTGATAGTTTTGGCTCCAACCTGAAACCCCCCCCCCCCTAAGCCCTCTCAAAACATTTCGTTCCAAATTCAGATAGTCCCCAAAATGCAAAACATGTCCGTTTATCCCTCTTAAAACATTTAATTTCAGATCTAATTTCAACTGCTGATGACGCCATGACGTACAACCTCAGCTCTAATTTCAGATCTAATTTCTTTCAATAGGCGCCATGACGTACACCCTCAACTCAACTACCGGCGACTTCTCCGTCAAATTCAATGGCACTCGCAGCTTCTCTCTCGAAGGTTTGTACCCGTTCCGATAAAAGTCTGAAATATCGGGACGAATCGAGAAGGACAAGCTCCAGATCTTGAGGGGGTAAGTATAAAAGTAGAAAAATATCTCTTTAGTTCCCACTTATTTGTTTGTCATAGAAGTTAGTTTCAGTTATGTATTATGATTATCCAATTTACTGCCTAAACTAATCGTTGTTTTGTTTTCAAACTACTGATGTCTCTTTTCTAATGCTTTACTACAATTTTTCTTATTTAGTTTATTGAAGCTGGATCTCAAGTGTCTCTTTGTTTGTTTGTCTATTTATCTCTCCCATTGATGTTAAAAAGACTGCCTATCATCATCCATATGATCGCACCGCACCGATAAACTTTTGAAAATATCTAATTTTTGATTGGATGACTTTACAGCAGTTCTACATGTACCCTCAATATATGGGAAAAATCTTTATATATTATAGTTGCCGCGGGCTTTGCAAACCCCTTGTAATTTTCGGTGGTTTCTGGAGAAAAGCCTCAATAGTTGTTTGCATATCGAATGATTAACGTATTTATTGAAAGACGGTGTAGCTATTACTCTGTACATAGTTTATGAAACCTGCTAGTAATTCATTCATGTTTTGATTTCTAAAACCACAAATTAGTGCGGCTTTGTAATACCCTACAAGCATTTTACCTTACGGTTGTTGCATTCTTAGCTGGCGTTTGTTAAAATATGGTGCATTGTCTAATCTTGGTTTATTTATTTTTAGTTTTCAGCAAAAAAGGGATTGGGTTTGTTAAAATTTTATGTCTTTACTTCATAAATAAATTTCTTTACTATGCGTACAATTCTAGGTGAATATCTGATTTCCTTCGTAAGTAAATGTCTTTACTTGATCTGTGTTCTATGTGTTATTTTTTCTTCCATGAAGAATAATCTGAATTTATAAGTACAGTGGAATTATAACATGTCAACTACTGTTATATATAGTGGAATTATACGGTCATGTTAAGTTCTGTTATGGTTAATATTTTCAAAGTGAAATGAACTTTAATACTTCGGAATTGTATGCACATAGGTAAGTACACATAAATTTACCTTGTTGTTGCCCACTTCTAACACTTTTTTTTACTGTTGTTGTGTTTTGCAGCATCCCATGTATTAAACAAAGGAACAGAAGATCAACTTATTATTGTATGTTATAATTTATGCATACCCATACAAATAAATAGCTACAAGAAGCGAGTTGAATGGATGGTATGCGTGTCTGGTAGGTTTTCATTTTTGGTTCAGTGAGAAAATTTCTTTCTTTGTATGGAGGAACTCAGAATAATACATATGGTTTATGCATTGGACTTTAAATTACTTTTAAGCTATTGCTGCCTAATAAATATACCATCACACGCACTACTGTCGACTTGCAACAAGCATGGGAAGCCTATCGTCTTCATATAGAAAACTTTTAGATAGGGTACATACTTGCAGCAAGCATGGGAAGCCCGTCGTCTTCATATAAAAAACTTTTAGATAGGGTACATGATTTTGCATACCTCTCTTTGGCAATCAAAAAGTTTGTTCCAACTTCCAAGACACCCTGCAACATATTATAATCAGAAAATAAGAAACTGCATTTAAATCGGCTAACAGCAAATGCATACATTTTAGAAGTCAGCAGCACAAAAATTACCATGAATATATATATGTATCTATTGTATGGTTAAACACCATATCAAAATTTTGAGTGTAGAAGAATCACAACTAGCATTGACAGCCCTTATGATTTGTTCATTCAAAACTGAACCAAAACCTTAATTAAAGCCTTGAGTCGAACAACTAGTGAGTGAGCAGAGCTAGCTCATGTGCCATGGAAGTAGCCTAATCGGTGGAAATACACATATTGATGCATGTTTGACTGTTTTATATACTTGCAAATCACAAATATTACTCTGATTTTTTTTAGGCAACTCTAGCGACTAATGCATTAGCAGCTAAGGAAATATACGTACTTGCAGTGAGCATTGTTTACATTCTAATCCATTTAAGTTGATTGGTGATGTTGTTTAAGATAGTTTAGAATCTTCCCATACAAGATATTAGTGGACTGTTATATTTTTGTAAAGCATACAACGTTGAATGGAAATTTTTAGAAGGATACTTGAAACTTACTAGTGCAGGATGTTAATAGTGGCCCTGACTAAAAGTTATTCTAACAAAAGTCCAACAAAGACTTGGACCCTGAAGAAACTACTGGTCGATCTAAAATCATCAGTCGCTTCTCTTCTCCTCTTTTCTTTCTTCTCCTTTCTCCTTGTCTGCTGAAAATAAGTAAACCACCAATTCTCCTAGAAATCTTTCAGATTCGTTCAAATAAGAGTGTTCCATCGGGTAATTCATCCAGCGTGGATCTATTTTTGGTCTTTGCCTTTCGTTGGTTTGCTGTTGGAGTATTGATGAATGACTTTTGTGTGTTTAGATGCAATGTTCACTTTCAGATATAATTAAACCTGTATGGTGATTCAGATGTAGTATTTCAAAAAAAAATTCCACTTCTACATTAAGTAGGTGGGATAGAATCTGAGTAATTAAATCATATATATTCATATCGGTTTTTAGATGTGTCACAAGAATGCATAATTTTGTAATTTGTTGCATGAAGTTTTCGCTGAGTAATTAAATCAAATGTATTCATATAGCTATATACATTTTTGAAGAAATCTCAAATGATTTTTTTTAGTTGTTATGCTTCGCTTGATGTTTAGTGTAATATTAACACTGATTTACAAAATTGTTCCAGGCTTTCGGATTGATAACTGCAACAACAAATAGACCTTGATGATCGATGGAGGTTTGCCCAAAGCATGAGATAGTTTCAGTAGTCACTGATGCAAACATTGAAGCCGAAAATATTGGTACATTGTTGCTCCCTCTGCATTTAAATTGTTTATATATCTATATTTATTTGGACGTACAACTAATTTCTTCGTCAAATTATTGGGATGTATAAACATATAGGAATGGAAGGTTGGTTCAAGTATTGTGCAGTTATCAACGAAGATTTGTCGAGTTCAAAAATGGTCCATGATGCCAAAGTGGTAGAAGTCCCTACAAGGCATGTTTTCAATTCTAAAGAATAGAACTGCAAACATAATTAACAAATAAAAGAGAGTGACTGTCATACATAATTCTTCTAACACTGTATTATACAGTTATTAAAGGTTGTATTATACACTTTTCTTTTTTTAGTTTTAAATGTGCAGCTGCTAAAGTAATTTTAGTGTTAGATGCATGAATCTATGTTGCCAATATATTATAGTTGCTCATGATAATATAGATTCAAACATAAAAAAGCAAAAATGTAAAGTCGTCTTGCATCACATCCTTCAGTTATGACATGTGGCTTATTTGCTGTTAATCTCTTCCTAATACTAGCACCTCTATGAAAGTCATGAACTAATGCTTGCTCTAGTTACTGAAGCACTTCAATTTTACATAAAATATGAAATTTTCTTCAGTGTCAAAACTGAAGCATTTCACAAGCACTTCATTTCCTAGACTGAAGCAGTCTTCATTTATAAACCGAATCGTGCATCAGCTACATAGATGAGAGTTTATTTATTTCTCTCATATTCTGTCTCTTCACTATAACTTAAAGGTTTTGTCCCTTTTCTTTCTAGTTACGTTTTTCTTAGTTTCCCCAGCTTATTAGGTGACTTTAGATGAGTGACCCAGCTACGTACTTGGTTTAGTTTCTTTGACCTTTTAAGGCCTTTGCAATTTGAAAACATTTTACTTATTTACTTTAATATTCAATCTTTTCATTTACCATAAATTATAAGGAATTTTTGATTGGTCAAATGTTAGAACTAAAGGTGGTCGGTTCTAATCAGATTCTTCGTACAATGATCAAACTCACGAGGATAAAAGAGTTGGAGTTTAGATTTTGATACTTGACAATAGCCATTTCCTTAGCGGTATTATTTGAAAATAAGAATGAATTTCAGTTATTGATGGAAAGTAAATTGGAAAATCAGGATCTCAATAATATGTTGACTGTATTCATTGTAGGTTACCATTCCCTTACTATTATTTATACGTTGACTGGATAATATGTTGACTGTATTAATAATATTAGAAAGTAAATTGGAAAATATTATTTATATGATAATCTTTTATTTCCCTTATGTGAAATAAATAAACTCTCACCTGTGCTTGTGTCACTATGATAGACAAACGATTTTTTACTAGTTGTACATTTGAAATCGGCTGTACTTCAGTTTATGATTGAGCGCTTCAGTTTTTAAGCTAAAACTGGAAAATATGAAGTGGATTTCAGTTTGTAAGCTGAAGCTCTTCAAGTTATACAATGTCCGGTAACATTTTTTATGTTGCCTGACTATTGACAATCTGATGTTTCTATTGCAAATAAAGTGTTAGTTAATTCCTTATTTGAGCCTAATGATGGTTCTATACACACAAACACACACCTCATATATACACATATACATATGCAAACTGTGCTGCATGGTTTGTGATGCCTCGGTTCAGGTCACAGTGGTCCTAGTTTTGTGTATCGTGTCAAAGTTGCCTGGTTATATCTGGCTTCAAGTCAAGCAATGGCCCTGTGCTGCATTGTGGTTGTTGGCTTTGCTTGTTATGTTTCATTTTTGGTAAGTATTTTATGTATAGTACTGGTCATCTCATTATGCCATTTACTAAGCTTCTTATTATTTCCTCTAATCAAAGTAGTTTTTTGAAAATGTATCTTATTAATTGCATGAATTTGCAGGTTGGGTTCTTATTAATTGTATTAATTGTATCTGAGGTTCAAAAACTGGATGATTTGGAACAATCTCTTAAAGAAATGGCAGATGATAATTTACGGTGAGTGAAGTATATCCCTTTAAAAAAGTGAAGTATATCCGTGGATGGTCGAAAAGAAATGGCAGGGATTGCAAGGAATGATGAGTTTGAGGTGAAGGAAGGTTGCGAATAGTGAAGCAGTAGATTTGTTTTGATGATATTGATTTTCTTGTAATAACATATGTAAATTAACAACAGTGGAATAAGGTTAGAAAATATTTTATTTGAAAAAAAATGTAATGCTGAATGTTGAATATGAGATGGTGATTAATATAATACATTGATTATGAGATGTGTGTGTTCATATTAATTGTGTTGTATGTACATTAGGAATGTGTATTGAATAAAACACAAATTATGTGTGTGATTATATATATATATATATATATATAGAGAGAGAGAGAGAGAGAGAGATCAGAAGGGGAATAGCAGCGGATTACCAACAAAAAAGGGAGGTTAAGTTTACCTTAATTTAATTTTCGACGCTAATTCCTTGGTAATTAGTAAGGATTTACCAACGTCTTTTATAAATAATATTTTATTATAAATTAATTATCCGTCGGTAAATAGTTGGTATATAAATTAAAATAAAATTAATAAATAAAATTTTATTTTTATTATAAAATTAGTAAAATGTCGGAAAACTCATGTTAAAATCCGTCGCAAAATTTGACACAAATACCGTCATGGTTTTTACCGACCAAAAAGTTATGTAGGAAATCCGTCGTTAATGCATGTTTAGCGACGGATTAGAAGCGGATTCTGCTGTTGCTATTTGTTGTTTTTCTTGTAGTTAACGTGCTAAATATTTAGTTGCACATGTCCTCTATATGTGCGACCTGGGTCCCGTGGCAGGGCAAATCAAGAAATACGGAACTCGGTCGGGAGCTTTAAGTTAGTTGCCGATGCAGATGCTAAGGTCTGTTTTTACTATGGCTATGGTCCCATGTGATCCCTCCCTCAACTAATGAAAGGCACCCAAGAATATCAAGAAGGAGAACTGTACGCAGGCCCTCTATGCCCCCACAAACCTATTGGCTAACCTCACCCATAACTAGATAGCAAGTATATGGTCTTTTGGAGTTCCCCGCCTTTCCGCTTTTCGTGCTCGAACGACTCAAGATGGTATGTAGCCGACGACGTGCTATCACAGGGCCAACTGGTTATCGCCGACTCACGCTGGTCTATCCTAGTCTTTAGGTTGCCTTATTATTGCAACCAAGGCATACTCTTGGTTCTTCTTACGCAGACCTTAACCTCTGTGAGCCCAGGCGGATCATCTGCATTTTCATAGAGGGATACCAAGAGTACCCTCACGTCCCCTCGAAGCCGTGTGCTTCGTAACCCAGTCCGTTGGAGCCTTCTATATGATCAGAGGGACGTACACTCCCCCTCGCGCCCTACGGCGCCGTGATGATCTACCGAGTTTGGTTATTCATCCCCTATCGTATGGACTGGTCCAAGCGCCTTATCCTTTACTTCTGATTACGCGCTTGCTTTGTCTTATTAACTTGGTTATCCTCGTTTATGTTGTCCTTCAATTCTAATTACCAAGTTTCTCTTTAACTAAGGTTTATTACTTAGTCTTCTTCAACTAATGTTTACTTACTTAGTTATCTTTACCGTTTCTTACTTAGTTCTCTAATTAAGGTTCGTTACCCAGTTGCCAATTTACTTAGTTCTCTAACTAAGGTTCATTACTTAGTTGCCATTATCGTTATTTACTTAGTTCTCTAGCTAAGGTTCAACACTTGGTTACCTTCATCTTTATTTACTTAGTTCTCTAACTAAGGTTCAACACTGGGTTACCTTCATCGTTATTTACTTAGTTCTCTAACTAAGGTTTTCAAATGAATTCAAACATGACTTAAGTTTTCTTTATCAAACGATAGCGTATGGGTGCTTTCCCACTTTTTCGGCTTAGATTAACTTATTTCATAGTATAAGTCGTCCCACCCTTCAAGTCTTATATTACATCTTAAGTCATAATCTTCCCTTGTCCCTAGGACAAGTTTACCTATTATTTAATTTTACATTACCAAAACTCTGGTTTATAATAGGTAGTTATCATTCCCCATTACTGTGTTGGTTAAGTTTGTCCACATGTCAAGTTTTACTTAACCCTACCTTCCCGCTCATGCGACTACTCGTATGTTCCACAAATTTGTTTAAGTGTTGTCTATCATTTCATATTGACTTAACCCACCCACGCATCATGTCAAGTTGGTTAAGTGTTGTTAACCTAAACCTACCATACTAGCATGTATCATTAGCATTAATTGATTATTAATGCACCAACCTCCCACATTAGACCTATTATTGCGGTTGCTGGATGTGTCGGGCGGTTCTGGGCAGTCTTACACCACAACTCAATCTAACCTCGGGTTTTAGCGCGTTGTGACTAACTTCTCACATTAGACCCTATTGTTTGCGGCCACTGGATATGCCGGGCGGTTCCAGGCTGAATTACACCGCAAAACTCATTCTAACCTCGAGTTAGTCATGTTTTAGCCAATTAACCATTTTTTAACGAAAATGTTAAGCATCAATTTCAGGTTATGAGTTAGGTTTCATAATCACATAAGAGGTCTCGTAATCGCATAATCTAAGTTTTATCTGTTCCTTTATCAACTTAGGATTCTTACTTTTAGATTCGTTTTTCCAAAACCCAAAATTTAAACTTATAGTTTAAAACCTCAATCTCGTAATATCAGATTTGAAATAAATCACTTTTTCCCAATCCCATTCCATATTCAATAATTCCAATTAAATTTACACAATTTCAGGTTAACATTATAAATTGGAATTCATAGTTGCGCACTATTCAGCATAGATTCATGTTTCCAAAACATACCCAAAGATTCATTATTGAAATACGCTCCAAAATTCCCAATTCGACTTTATTTTACTGAATAACCCCAATATACAATTCGCCAATTGTCCCAATATTTGCAATAATAATTGTTATGCCACAATCCCCAAATTACATATTATATTCCTTGATTGCATAAAATAAATTATGCCACAATATTCTCATATTTCAATCGTATGTATGTATAATAAGATTTCGTCTAGGTTTGAGATAACCTAAATCCAAAAATAAAAGGGGAAGGAGAATAAAGGAACAATTATTATAACATGAATGTTGAATTGAATTTATAACTGGGGAATGACGAACGATAATAATACTATTATGCAACAAGTTTATTGTAATTCCACTCACCTTGCTTTTCATCTTCAATTCATGGATTTGATTTAACTTTGATTGATTTTATGCCCCAATCCATAGATCTGATCTATCTTTGATTTCTTTGCGCAGCGCAAGTTGTGAATCTGAATTCCTCCTCCTTGCGTAGTGTAAATTATGGATCTGAATCCCTTTTTCTCTTTAATTTTGAGGTTGTCTTGATTCTAAACTTTTAATTTTAAGAATAGATGTTTTGAAGAGAAAAGCAAAAGAAAGTGGATCTAGAAATCTCTTGAAGAAGAAGAATTTGAGTTAGAACAGAGCCATGGCGTTGCCATAGGCTTGGGTAAAGAAAAAGAATGGGCTAAGGGTCATTATATAGCTGTTTAGTCAACGTACCAGGTCAGAAATCGCGTCCGGGTGCAGAAAATGAATTCTGCCCAGATTTGGGGGGGGAGGTCGACCGCCAGGTCGACCTGTTTTAGGGGAGGTCGACCCCCAGGTTGACCTGCCTGGGGTAGGTCGACCTGCCTTGGTATACGTCGACCTCTAGGTCGATCTGTCTGGTCTATTTTACTATTTAATTTCTGAGTATCTCTTGAATCTTCCGAAGGCCATTACTCTTACATACGGAGTCCGATTTTCGAAAACTTGGACTCTATTCCAAGTAGAATTCTGATACGAACACAATGGTGATGTCCGTTTTACTTAATTCCTGATATTTAAATTAAGTATCCTTATTTTATTATCTTTTTCAATATGCACACTGTTATCAAATTAATTTTTCCTTCTCTTCCATATATTAATTAATTTTCATTATACATCACCATTATTTACCTATATATGCATATATACATATTTGTACATTTTTTATTATATTAAAAATTCGGGGTGTTACATTAACCCCAACCAATTGCTTAATTAACATGTTGTACTGGTTAGGTGTTGCCTATTCATATGTTACTTAACCTTCTCACTGATTCACGCATGTTTATTTAACGGTTAAATTTGTGGGCCTATATATACTAATATTACCCACTTACCCAAGATTTACTTAACCCTTCCTCTTATCAAGTCCATATGTATTATTGGTTAAGCTTTGCCTTAACCCTATCCACTTTGTTCATGTAGTATTGGTTAAGTTGTCTTCTTGTCCATGTTAACTTAACCCACCCACCTAACATGTTGTATTGGTTAAATGTCGCCTGTTCATATGTTACTTAACCTTTCCATTCTTAGCATGTCTGTTCCTTAGCTTTAATTTATTCATTAAAGCACCAACCTCTCACATTAGAACTGTTGTTTGCGGTTGCTGGATGTGTCGGGCGGTTCCGGGTAGACTTCTACTGCAAACTCATTCTAACCTCGGGTATTTGGGCTTAATGCGCTAACCTCTGACATTAGATTTATGTTGTTGCGGTCGCTGGATGTGCCGGGCTGTTCCGGGCAGTCTTACACTGCAACTCAATCTAACCTCGGGTTAGGCACGTTCATCTTTTAGCCAATTTACATATTTACCATTCATGTTCAAGTTTATATGTAAATTATCCATAAGTGTGGTCAATTCAAGTTATGCCACATTTTCTAGTTATGCCCAAAATTAATTATATGATTACAACCCCTCTTTATGCCAATAACATAATATCCAACCTTTACCTAAACTTTTCCCCAACGTTCCCACGTCATCCGTGCGTATAGTTCATGTGATATGTTAGGCTCGCAATTAGCCCAACTCATAAAAAAGGGAAGAAACACATGACATCATAACTGGCATATACAATATAGATCTAAGACGGCATAAATCTAGTAAACATATAAAAATAGATCCAATCAACATATCGGGTGCAAACTAGCATGGATCTAAACATAAACTTGCACGGATTTAAACATATGAACATATAATTCTAAATATATGGACTGATATGGATCTAATCATATAAACATGTAGATCTAAACATGGGTCTAAACATAAACTTGCACGGATTTAAACATATGAACATATAATTCTAAATATATGGACTGATATGGATCTAATCATATAAACATGTAGATCGAAACATATGAACATATAGTTCTAAACATATGGACTGATTGGATCTAATCATATAAACATGTAGATCTAAACATATGAACATATAGTTCTAAACATATGAACTGATATGGATCTAATCATATAAACATGTAGATCTAAACATAGGAACATATAGTTCTAAACATTTGGACTAATATGGATCTAATCATATAAACATGTAGATCTAAACATATAAAATATGATCTTGCATGTATGAACATGACTTGCATATAATCTTTCATAACTTGCATAGATCGATCAAACTTGCATACATAACTTGCATACGTAATTCGGCATATGAATTAACATAGAACATAACTTGCATATAATGAATCAAATCAAGCATAAATCAAAACATAGTTTGCAAAGACATAAACTTTATATGATTTACAAACATTTTCATACAGTCTAATTCATAACTCTTCACAATTACGTTTAAACAATTATCTCGTGAAAGTAACTGCACTCACAGAAAACGGATCTTGAATTCTGGGATCTGATTTCTGAAGTTGCTAAGCTAATCCGTTGATGTAGGCGTTGATTCGTTCGTTGTTGTTCTAGAATTCCTTTTCGCAATTCCTAGGTTTTGAATCTTTATCTCTTATCTTTTTATCTTTAATCTAGAATTTGATTTGTTATGGCGGCGGCTAGGTTAGTTTGTAGATGAACGGCATGACAACATCATAGATTAGGGTTGTGAGGTTAGGGTTTAGGTTTAGCTATGTATATATAGATGTCTAGGATCAATTTGGGCCTTCAGATCAACATAGGAGTTATCAAAGCCATCCAAACCCAAGAGAGCCAACCAGAACATGACATATATTCCCTAACACCTCAGAAAATCGTCACTGTCTAGATCAGTTTGCAAGTGTCGACCCTATAGGGGGGGTCGACACCTATGTCGACATGAGCGGGAAATTTCCCGCTCAGCTGTTTTCTGTAGTTTTGAAATTTGAATCTGCTTTAAATTATTTTAATTTAATTTCTACTTAAACTTGAAAACTTCTAACCTCCATAACTTCTTCATACGGAGTCCGATTCACGCAAACTCGAACTCTATCTCAAGCAGAATTCCGAGACGAACGCAATGGCATAACCCGTCTCACTTAATTCTTTCTCTTATGTCCCGTTTTAAAATAATGGGGTGTTACACACTTCAATCACATAACATAAATTGTACACATAAATAACTATCACAAGTTCAAAGTTGAACTCATTTACATCAATATTTTTACCATGTATTACACTGTAATATTAATGTTAAATGCCTACATTTTAAATTTTATTTAGTTATTTACAAAACACTGCACAATATCACCTTACATTATATACATTTAAGTCAATATGTATAAATTATTTGGATGATTTTGAAACAAATGATGTCAATCAATAAATTGTCATTAATTCATCTAATTAACGCTAAGTGTGATGTTTTAAAATGTATCCATGCGCATATCAACAAAAATGGCAAAATTAGTTTTCCTTCCAAATATAAAGTTAAATAAGTCACATAGTTTAAATAATATATCTAAACACTACTAATTTTTTTAATATATTATACACTTATCTCAATAGATTTATCATAAATTGAAGAAGACAAATTCAGCCTTAAATACACGTATTTTATCATTTCAATATAATTACTTTCTAAACCTCCTCAATTCTTTCTTGATATTTTATATTTCAATAAATATGTTTAAACTACTCATGAAATTTTAAATTGTAATTATTTAAATAATCCTAGGGAGTATTTAGTCAATTTTTCTAATAGCTCTTAAAAATATACGTCAATTTTACTATATATATTCATATTAAAAAAGGTAATTTTTCATACAAGTATAAAAATGTATAAATCACATAGCATATAATTTGTATACAAACAAAAATGACAATGCTAATTTGTAAATTAGTTATAATTCATTTGTGTCTAGAATTAATCATACGTTATATCATAAAATTCTTTTTGAACATCAATGATTGCACAACATTTTTTATTTGGAAATTTCCTTTCAACTCTTCCAGCCATGTCATATAGTTAAATTAACTTTGTAATTTTACATTTGACTTACTTAAACAAATTTTGTTAAATAAAATTTGTTAATTTATCGAACAAATTATTAACGTACATCGATTTTAACATGTGTGTCTATACTAACAAAAAAAATTAAAAAAATTCAAATACACACCAATACATGTTGTTTGTGTAAGTTATAGAACACAAATTACAAACAAAAAATAATAATTATTATAATTAATAATTTGTATACTTAACATCAAAATTTAGCATATATTACATAACAAAATTCTCATTTTGACATTAAAATGATAAATACTATTTTTAGTAATATTATCATATGCAATGCATGAGTTACTAACTAGTTATATTAATAATTACTGGATCATTTCTTTGATTGACACTGAGTCGGTTTTTATGCAAGTTACCGATAACATCATATGTAGTCCACGTAACCAGGCTTCAAACTTCTATGCAAAACATGAAAATAAAATAAATTTATATAATCAAATTGCTTGGAGATAACAGTCAACAGAAAGACAAAGAAAGGGCCAAATTTAAGTATTGAAAAGATACCAGACGGTCGTTGGTTGTCCACGTAACCAGGCTTCTAACTTCTATTATATATATACCGTTTACTTCACATCCTCTTTTAATGGAACTTTCTTCTCCACGTTTGTCCACTCACCCACCATCCTTCCCATCGCTACATAGAAGCGGTTACTACTTACTCATTTATTCCCTACATTTGTTATTAATTGCTGCTTACTTCCAATAATTCGAACTTAATGAGTTTATGATTTCTCACTTCTCCTCGGTAAAAACTATGTGTATTACTCAAAAAGTTCTTCTCCATAAACAGAGTGTCAAAACCCATTACAGTTATTATTGAACTATTGGAAGAAAATCTTCTGCTAGATGATGGATGCTCTATGCTCCGCTTATCAGAGAACTCCATGTTTGAATTTGCATATTTGGACTTTTGCGGCCATTAGGATAGATATACCCCCGAGGACGATCTGCAAAAAACTCGCATAACCATGCTTTACATTTGGCGATTCCTTATTTGGTTGCAGTGGTGGTTGATATTATGATTTTTTTTCTTAGTATCATTTTCATCATTTAATGCTCAAACTTTCAGGACCCGGGTTGGACAATAATCTACAACTCTGATAAGATGTTTGTTCTATTTGATTCAACATAGTTATTTGGTTGGCTGAATATTGATTTTAGCCACTTCAAGATGATTTAATGGTTGCTTGAACTTGAACTGAGATTTTGAAAGTCTTTGTTTCAATTAAAGTTAAAACCTGATTCGGTGTTATGTGCCTAAGAAGGCAATAAACGTAATTATGTTAAAAACCTTTGCATTTAATGATTAACTTTTTGTCAACACCAAAGTTTCATACATCATTTTTGCAAATGGTTTCTAATTTCTATCAGTTATTCAGTTGCACCATGGAGCATTAATATATAATGTGGTAGAGTGAGAAAGTAGTAGGACCAATATTATTATGAAGTACAGAATTTATCAGTTGTGGAGAATAAACACCATGGAAATGAATTGCAACGTTCTCATCCACTATGACAGTATATTTTAATTTTGACTATGTGTCATCACTTATGTTCGGACTTCCAATGCACAAAGAATTGCTTTGATGCCTTAGATTATTTAGAACTTAAATACTACTGCACTACTATTGAGCATATCGTTACATCAGGTACTTTGCTTAGACACCAAGTATATGGTTTCTTATTCTATGTATTTTATCAGACACTTAATTGCATATTGCATGTTATTTAACCTATTTCCATGTTACTATACATATTGCTTATGTTTACTCTTTTACCATGAGTGGTTGGACAAATTTTATTTATATGTTGCTCCGCATCTTAACTACTCGTGCCCATCAACAAATTTACCTTTTTGATGTAATATTAAAAAACTAAATCAATCATTTTACATTAGAGCATATTAGCCATTGGTTATGTGAGCCACAAAACAAACAATTTAATTGGAAGTTTCTCTTTAGAATTTCATGCACAAAGATGGATGTCCAAATGAACTTCTTTTGACTTTGATATATTGTTAAGCACTTATTTTTCAAAGACTATTACAGAGGGTAGATGAGCTGTCCTACTATTAATACAAATGAGTAATGAATGTTAAGAACAAAATTTCATATTATACCTACGTTATACCATTATAAAGCATGTAATGGTCTAATAGTAAAATACTATATGAGCTATCGAAATTAAGTTTCTCCTTTAACACTCCACATTAATGGTTACAATTGCTCATTTTTCTATGATTTTAATATTCCATCCAATTTGATGCTTACTTCTTTCATTTTCAAATGCATAATTTGGATATCATGGCATAACTTTGTTCAATACAGTACATGTTACCACATTCAAATGAGAACAAATTGGTTAAAATATATGTCATTTTAGACTGATGCTTATTTGTTACTTAATTATTCTACATATATGCTCAAATTATGTGGTTTTTTCTGGAGTGAAAGTTTTAGTATCGGATAACGTGTATTGTTGCTAATAAATTTGTAAATTAAAGTGGTTTTTTATGTAAAATATGTTTCAGACCAAACATTGCCTCTAAAAGTATTCTTAGCTATTTAGCATGCTTTGTATGTTCTTTTGCATGTAATTTTATACTCATTATATTTGTTTCAAGGACAGAAAAAAAATAGATCTAAAGACAAGCGACTTTTGCTATGTAAATCAAGGACTACTTTCATATTTTAATTAGAAAAAGTCCAAATATTTTAAACTAAGGACATGTGTTGCCATTTCACGAATAATAAAAATTAATACAAAAATATTTTCTTGTCATTATAAAATTAAAAATTAATTATGATTCTTCTTTTGTAAATATGGAAGAAAAAGCAATATAAAAAATTTCAGGATGGAAAGCTCACCCTTTTAGTGGTAATATACTGGCGGTTTATAAGACTGATGATCATCTAGCAACTGGAATAGCCCCTCGTTAACTTCCAGCTCGCGCAGATGAGCGTAAAAGAAGTACAACCTCTGATATTGTTGACTAACCATCTTTCCTTCAACTAGCTTAGCAACCGAGAGTCTCTTGCCTATTACTATGAGTTTCCTCCCTATGGTCGCCTTAGGTTGAACCCAATGCATATAGGTTCATTTTTTACGGTATAGCCTTTTAAAGGTAAATGAGATTAGCTTTAAAATGACTTAATTCTGTATCTAGGTGATATGATATAAAGCTATATTTTTAAGTTATAAAGTTACATTCATTTAGCTTTCCAAGCTGATTGTTTTTTATATGTTTATAATAAAATAAATTGACTAAAATAATTTTAAAATAACTTTTTTTCGATCAATTTTGAGGTTTGTTTTTTTATTTATAGATTAATTCATTAATGATGAGAGTTAAAGTGAACTTCATGTTGCATAATAAAATTTGACCTTTGTCCTTAATTTAATTATTAAACATAGTTGTTCTTTGATCTAATTTTTTTTTGAAACGTGTCCTTAAAACTAAATACCCCTTCATAATTTTAGTAAATTTAACAAAGTTGCGAATATAGATATTGTTGCTTTGCGCTAATGGTCTATGTTACTTAAGAGTATAATCGGGCAATAAATATAAACTCCTTTGACTATAACAAAGATGCATTCCTTTCTTTTTCTTTCATTGAAATTTAATAATACTAATCTTCGTTATCATAGTGAAACAAACTCTACTCTAGTTCTTACCTAAATTCGATAACATATACAAATTTAAATTTAAACTGAATTAACTAAGATAAAGAACATACAAGAGATATGAATGATAAATTCTTTGATATTTTGTCATTCGTCTTTTAGTAACAAACATAACTTTTAACTTTGGACATCCCAGTTTATACTTTCAATGTTAAAAAATTGACTATAACTCCGTCTTGCTTAAGGTTTGTAGATCATGAAGCATCTCCTCTGTAATGGTCTGAATTTCCGTACCCTTTGAGTTGACTTATTACACCACACATCCAACTCAAATTGCAAAAAAATACAAATCATTAATAGAAAGAAGTTAGAGGATGAGAAATAGAAAGAAAGAATAGTTAGAATAGAAGAAAACGAAGAATATAAGTCTCACATCGGAACGAATATAATATATATATATTATATATAACAAAAGTTTTGAAATACAAATTTGTTTTATAGATACATACCATTATCTGAGTACAACAAAATATATCACAGTGGAAATAAATAACAGTTATCTAATCCTGAAGCCTCCTGCTCCAAGCTCCTTCAAGCGAATCTGTAAAATCCTGACTACTTGACTGCCCATACAAATTTGGGCACCCAAGGGTTTAAGATAAACAAAACAAAATAAACTCTAGGTCAGTCATGGGACTGGTGTGAGTAAACTCCAACCATTTATTAACTTTCAAAATCCTTTCGAAAGAAATGATAATCGTAAGACCGATCTACACATAAACACAGATGGTTTTTAACTTACAATAACCAAAAATATTTTTGATATCAAATCCAGTGATACTATAATAGTGTCTAAATCAAATAAATAGAAATCTAGCAGAACGCTTGCAACTCACGCTCCATATATAATATTAAATCAAAAATCGCAGGGTGCTTATGGGAGAATGAATTTCCAACTATGACAAGGTATGGGACCACCTTCCGATCAGTGTACTCTAGAGAGGATATACTGGGGTTCAACAAGAGCATCTTGCAACCCGACCACACATGATTGGCCACTCATTTAACTTGAGTGTGACGAGCATATTATCACCAACGGTTGTGATCAACAACCGTTACCGAAAACATACAGCATCGAATAGAAAAAGAAGAAAATGAATTATCTCGAGATTAGGTGATAATACACCTAATGGGAATGACCCACTTGGCTATGTTTCCCGCCCGATTTTTGTCATTTCCCGGTTGATAAGGCTTGAGGTCACGATTCCCTTCTAGAATAACACATCATCATTCACTTTGAATGTCACCTCGTCAGATCCTTCAAGTCACTAATTGACGTCCACAAATATACTCTGGGTGTTAAACTAGAGAATAAATTCTCCACCACCATACTTGGTATATTTGAAGAAATCAATGCACATGATCATCTAGAAATACTCTGTTGGACATTCGTCCATATACGTAGTCCTGGAACTGCACAAACCGAAGGCACCATTCTATTAATCCATCTTGGACAATTTCCACCTAGGATTAACAGAACAACCCTTGCACTTTACTCTATCTTCAATCATCTTCATCATGCGTTGATTCGTAACATTTATGCCCATACGAAGTGGTTTTAATATTATAGATCTGGTCCCGGTCTCTTCGTATTGACAACAGAGGTATAAAATAAATCAAAACTTTGATAGCCGGTGATTTAGCTATCAAAGGAACATCCACACAATCAACGGTCCTATTTCCAAACGGAAATTCTACCGATCAAGCATCAAACAACACTAGGCCCTTGATAATTTTTTATTAAATTATCATTTTCCAATTTTCCATATCTTTCCAGATATTTCTCACAACTCGTTTACCTCTCACGATTCTTGGAAAACACACTATTAATACTGAAAACTATTTATTTTCGATATTCCAGAAAATATACGTCATTAACATTGGAAAACATTTCCATCTCTTCAAAATTCTTATATCCAGATTTAGAAAATATACGTTATTAACCTTGAAAAACATTTCCAATTTCCAAAACATTTGCTTTCAATTGATAACATTCTTGAAGATTACTAATTCCTAATATCAATATCCAATATAGTATTAAATCTTAAGTTTTACATTTACTCAAAATATTTTCCTTTTTTGGAAATCATTTACTATAACAACATTGTTATAGTCCATGCTTTACTTGTTGTTCATGGAAAACGTCCATCTCAATCTTAGATGTTGAAATCTATGTATTCATTGTCTATTTTATTTCCAAAACACTTTACAAAAACAACTTCCGATTTTATATTTGAAATATTTTTCCAAAACATGAAACGACCCGAACTTCCCCGTAAAGGAAAGCCCGGATTGAGTTGAGAACACGACAAATCAGAACACAAACAGAAGAACATTTCATTGCTTATTATAACAATTTACATCAGAGTACAAGAATATACAGAGTACGAACTAATAATTTACAGCAGAAAACAACAGAGATTTTAAAATACATTACATAGCAGTGGAAAAATAATACATAACAATACATAACACAACTGAAGGGAATATACAAATACAGAGCATTCTGAATATAGCTCCAGCTGTAAACCAGGATCCTGTAAAAATAAATCTGCAAAACCAAAACTACTAGCTGCCCGTGTGGAAAATAGGAGCACCCAGAGTTTAGGTTAAAACAATAAACTCCAGGTCAGTCATGTGACTGGTGTGAGAACTAAAACAATTATTTAAAACTTTACTTTAAAATCAGATATATCAAGGGACCAGGTCGTAACACGGAACGGGTTTCCTCCCAAGAGTACCAGTGCATATAACAAAAAAGCGCAATGATTTTTGGAAAATATGAAGCTATTATAAGACCCAGGTCCCATCACACAATGCAATGCAAGCCGGAGGATAGGGTTTTCCCTTATAATAGCCAAACATGCTTGGTACGTTTCAAACAAATCATTTGATACTATTATAAGTGCATAGTGTATAAAACAACTTCAAATATAAATGTATCAATCCTAGACGGCATGGGTACCATGTATCATGTTGCCAATACTAGGCTCTACAATCAAAATCAAAATGTCACGTATTGGAATTTGGATTTCCATCTGTGAACCAAGGCAAGGGATCGTCCTTACCGACTTCGAGACTCTCTACCCCTAGCCTCAGGCAAGCGCGCATACAAGCCTTGGATCATCAGGGCCGGTCCACACGAAGTGGATTAAAATGCCTGAACAATACATTCCCCACCCTATGGGGCGTAAACTGGTCATATATCGACCAAACCATCCATCGGCTCCGCAGAGACCGATATAACTGAGGCGCCTCGCTTTCCATCATCCACATAAGTAAAACGCCAGGGCTTGGAAAACCCTGACACCACTCCTAGCTAGAAAGAAACGCATGTCCTCCCTGAGGTCCTCTCCCGTTTCTGGTTCACACTGGGGTGCGAGGCTCGCGAATTAACGCTATACAAAAAGCTATGCTATATTAAAGCAGTGCTTTGATCATCAACTACAAGACTCTGCTTTTCAACAGAAGCCTTGATCATTTTCATCTCAGCATGCTACACAGGCAATTCATGCTATGCAACCGATGTCTATCAATCACACAGAATGAAATCCGATTTCAGACACACATCCATTTACACGTTCGTTCTGGGTCCGAACGAAACCGGAGGCACTATATTCCTTGTCCCATATGTCCAATACAGGAGAGAGGTCCTCGCATATCCGGTCGATCTCCAAGTACATTTGGACGATCACCACTTATTACCTCGTCTTGGGTGTACAGCCCAATCAAGACATCAGTAATCATCCAAACGATGTGAAGACCTCCGGTCTTCAACCACCGTCTTCATCGTCGACTCATCGTTGATTCAGTTATTCAAAATGGGATAAACCCGGTATTTCCAGATAACTCGTGTATATAATAAACAAGTGCTATAAAAACACAACGTATGCCTCATTCCAATTCTGAATATTCTTTTATTTAAATATTCATATCCTATGGGAAAGGTTCCCATTAATTTTATCAAAGATAAATCCTTTAAATTTATTCTTTAATCTTCCATTTGACATCAATTCCAACCAAATTAAGGTTTATCCAAACTAGTCGGGATTAGTGCACCTTACCGAAGTAACCATTTGTTTAATTTTCCAATCCCAACCTATTCATCCGATGGAGCAAAACTGGTAATACTCCATATCTAACACCACGATGTTATCAGTAAAATTATTTACCATTTCACGTTCAAATCTAATTAAAGATTTAACTATCGCTTAGAGTAAAACTGGTGGTACTCCATTCTCGATCATTTCTGGAATTTGATAATTTTGGTTATTAGATTCATCTTTCAATCTAATTAAAGATTTATTAAACCTCCATTTAGTTTTAATCTCCAAAAATCATTAATTAATGATTATTCAAATTCAGGAAAAAAATCCTGTCTTTAACTGGGTTAAAGAACTAATGTCATTTAAAACACAGTTCACTATAAACCCAAAATCACATTCCATTAATTATGGAATCTTCACGGAAAACTGATCAATATATATAATCGATATAAACTTCCATATCCGACTAATAATATAAATGGAATAACGGCAAAGCCTTTTAAATTCCATATATATTAGCAGTCTTCCTCCACAGAAATTCACTTTGATTATTACCAAATCGAATTTCATTCCATTCCAATTTTTTGTATTAAATTGGAAAACTTTTCTTTAGAGAATCTCCTTTAAATCTTAACAAAAAGATTTATAAATTCCAAATCACATTTCACTGTAAATCGGGTTAAAGAATGAATGTCGTTAAAAACACAGTTCACGATAAACACAATTTACATTCCATTTTATTCAATTCCAATTAAATATTAATTAATTGGAAAATTTCACTAAATATTAATAAAAAGATTAATTCTTTCCTCAACTGGGTTTAAGAATGGTGTTATTCAAGACACCGTCTACGACAAACCCAAAATTCCATTTGATATTAAATTCAAGGCTCTGAATAGAAAATATATCGGCTTATATTCAATATCAAATTCTACAACCAACAAATATCGTATTGGAAATAACGAAATAAATATATCTTTCAAATTTCCATAACAATGTCGGTATAATCACGAAATCTAACATCAAAATATTCCGAAGACAATTTTGATTCAAATCCATTCCAATTCATATATTGGAAATCCTGGCTATTTTTAAAACCATTTCAAAAATCCAATTCATTTTATCTAAAAATTATTGGATTTCAAATCTAGTTAATAACTAGTTCATTTTGATAGAAATATATTTTTATCTTTTCAAATATGGAATTTTTCATCCCAATTCTTTCCAAATCATTTCTTATGATTTTACACAAACTATTAATACTTTTAATAATTTTATCAAGGCCCGTACAGTCGATTTCCATAAACGGTCGTCGGACTGCACTTATAGCGACCTTTTCCAAATTTGATTTGGACATAATTCCAAATCCAACCATTAGATTTCAAATCTCTAATATTCTTTGGAAAGCTCTTTTCGATACGAACCCAACGGTTCCTGTTTTAGGAGAATCCGACGGTCGGATCTCCCGTAATGTGCATTTGAAGTCATTGGTCGAAATTCGCGAACTGTCGCGGCACGGTGCGTTCTATTCATGCCATTAAATATATAATATATATATATATATATATATTATATATATATATATATATTTCATCGATTTCCATTAAAAAGTATTTTATAAATCGTTTTAAATTCGTTTCAAAACGATTTCAACTTCATTTCAAATTTCAAATCAAATTTGATTATTCCATTATAAATTCGTTTTAAATTCATTTTAAAATGATTTCAATTTCATTTCAAATTTTCAAATCAAATTTTAATATTCCTTTATAAATTCGTTTTAAATTCATTTTAAAATGATTTCAATTTCGTTTCAAATTTCAAATCAAAATTGAATATTCCTTTATAAATTCGTTTTAAATTCATTTTAAAATGATTTCTATTTCATTTCAAATTTTTAAATCAAATTTGAACATTCCATATCATTTTAATTTTAAAATGATAATATTTTCAAAATATCAAATTTTGAAATCACTTTTCGATATTCATTATAAAATTAATAAAATCAACAAAATTCCCGTTCACGCTAAAATGGCGTTTAACTACTTAACACGGCTTCACATTACAACATTCACTAAATATTATTTTAAAATATTCGTTAATTCTGAACTAGAATCAGACACAGTCAATTACCATATAAATTTATTTATATGGATTTCATATACACATGTACACAATAATAATCAAACACAGTCAACCATCATCCAAAGTGCATTACACAACTGTATAAGCGTTAAAAATAAATAAATAACGCTCATCGCAGCCTGTCAACCATCGATTGACATACCACTAATAACTGGGATCGGTGTATGTCAAATATCATCCCAATACCCGTGTGGGGTTTTCAAACAACAAACACAGATTTTATAAGTTCAGTTGGGCGATGTGTAAAATATATCGTTCCAATCAGTATCCGATAAATGGGTGTACATAAACAAATCGTCCGATTTGTTTATGAATATTTATTTCAACACGTGACTATTTTATACAGTTCATATATACAATAAAAATGGTATTTTTATTATTCAAATATTTTATTCATCATATGAATATTTTATACAGTTCATATATACAATAAAAATGATATTTTTATTATTTAAATATTTTATTCATCAAAATAATATTTTATATAGTTTATTACACATCACAATCTCAATCAAATTCCACAACACAATGCAATCAAACAAGTCGTCCATGGTCTGTGGACGACGGAGAGCAGTTCATATATGCAGTTATAAAATAAAGAACTATACAGAAATAATTTTAGTGAGAAGTTCTCACCTTTGGGATTCACTCCGTCAATCTCTTATTTTATCCATCGCATATATAATCTGAAAATCATATTTTTTTTATTGAATTAAAAGTTATTCCATAGTATGATTATTTAACTAATAGTATACACAGGCTAAAAATCATATTTTTATCCACATAAAAATCCTATCTTTATATGCATAAAAATCATGTCTTTATAGTTTAAAAAAGAATCATGTCTTTATATTATTAAAAATCATGTCTTTATATTTTTAAAAATCATGTCTTTATATTTTTAAAAATCATGGTATTGTTATTTTTAAAAATGGTATTGTTATTTTTAAAAATCATGGTATTGTTATTTTTAAAAGATCGCACTTTAAAAACAATGCTATATTTATATAAAAATTACACATTTTTTTCTACTATACTAGTTATATAAAAAACATAATTTTTTATATCAATATTACTTCAGGAAAAAACACCATTTTAATTTATATAGAAATCAAATTTTAAAACATTGTTATTATTTCATAAATAAAAATTAAAAGAAAACTCACTGTTTTCATCTGTAGGAATTCACGACCGATCTCAAACCGTTGCTCCTCTCCTTCGACCACCTCGCACCGCCACCGTACGCCGCCGGATCCAGATCGAAAACCACCACAATGTACAGCCTCGCATCGCTGACCAGTGCGCCCTCCAGCATCGAACTCGACGCCCCTCCTACGCCAGAAAACCTCTCCGACGTCGAGCCCTTCGAGCAGCGATTTCGATCGCCACGGTGTTCGAGAACCCATCTCCACCGTTAGAAACTTAGAACTCACCTAGCTTTAGGGAATGGTGTTTGGAAATTTCTAATTTAGTTGAGTGAATTCGAAGAACTGAAGGGATTTTGGATTGGAGGTTTTTCGCCATTAAATCATTGAGAGCGGCTTGAAGGGTTTAACCATGGAAAATTAGATTTAGGGGCTTGACCATTTTTCTCTGACCAATGGAAGAATATATAAATATATTTAAATAATATTTAATTTACTTTAAAAATCAAAATCGTCACGAACTCTAAATCAAACCCAACGACTGTCACCCCTGGCCATTTACCCCCATTTCGAACATAATGGGATGTCCCGTAAGCCAATTCGACCATTACGATCAGTTTTAACCAAAATTAAAATATAAAACATTCAATTTTAGATTTAAACGTACATTTTAATTTACCGGGGCCACATACAGACTCTAAAAATTCTAGAAAAATTATTTCTAGCTTCGTATTGACGATACGGTCCTAATAAATCTAATTTCATTAAATTTCGAGACCGTTTGAAAAACGATCATTTTCCAGTCGATTAAATTCAAATTGAACTGACCAAACACGTTTAATTCACCACGCTCACATATTGATTCCAAAAATTATGAAAATTGGAATCTAGGAATAATTTGACATTCCAGATCCAACAAAAGTGATCTCGTCGAAAACGGAGGTCATTTGCAAAATCGCCACTTTTAAGGGCTATATTTCCATAGCGACTATTCTGAATTTTCAACTGGGCATAACTTTTTATTTCCGCTATGAAATTTGAATTTTTCAGATTCGTTGGAAAGATATTTTCAAATAGATTCAAATATTTCTGGCTTCACTAAAATCCAGTTTATTTTGAATCCTGTACATTCATTTGAAATTTGAAATCGAATTTTCAAACTACAGCGCCATTTCCAATTCCTTCTATAATTAAAATAAATATTTATATTCTAATTTCGATTTAAATAAATTTATATGTTCTAACTTCGTTGAAAATAAATTTTTCGGCCCTATTATTTAAAATAAATCATTTTAAATATTAAAAATCCATTAAAATTGCCAAAATAAAAATTTTAAATTGGTTCCAATTTTCCGGGTTGTTATAATCTCCCCCACTTAAAATCTTTTCGTCCTCGAAAAGGAACGGAGCTGAAAGTTGTTTTACTAACCAACTTTCAGTTTGGCTTTCATCCTTCAACCTTTCAGTTTCTAAGAATTTTCAAGTTCTTCAAAAATTTGGCTAACACCCTAAAATTTCGCCATAACCTCCTTTGTACGGGGAGACATTTAAAACCGCAACTCGCCTCGCAGGGACCTCATCAATCCAAAAGAAAAAGAGATTGCCAAGCGGCCGGCCTTAGTCTCATAAACCTTTTAAAAGAAAAAGAAAATTGCCAAGCGGCAGCTTTAGGCTCATAAACTCTTTAAAAGAAAAAGAAAATTGCCAAGCGGCTAGCCTTAGGCTCATAAACTCTTTAAAAGAAAAAGAAAATTGCTAAGCGACCAACCTTAGGCTTATAAACACTTTAAAAGAAAAAGAAAATTAGTAAACACGTACCTATGTGTCGGGCATACTATTTTATTTCTCTTCTTAGTAGTTTATCCACAACTTGTTCAACAATGTGTATATATACATGTATGCATTTTTAAACAATTTCCAACTCAATTCATATTTGACACAATTTGGCTAAATGGTTCCAAATTTTAATTAGTCAAACCAATAATCAAACAACACAACCAGCGATCAATTAGTTGATAATCATTTCAAACATATATCTTTAATACTTATAGTTGAAAATCATATTTTTGATGCCAAATCACAACAATAACCCTATCTAAGTTTTGGTTCTCACCCCAGTCAATTGGAAAAATATAGATATCCCACTTTCGAAACTCGAACACAAGTGCTGATGATGACATGCCATCATCAGAACCATCTCCAGGCGACTAGAGTGTGATTCTATATCTATCCAGTATATTTGAGACTTCGTATACACGTGGATCAGACATATATTAAAATCTCTATATAGTTGATTGTCCAAATTCAATATAAAGTAAATATTCAAAGACGTATAATATGGTTTAAATTTTCAGAACAAAATTTGTTTTCATTTTTTTTTTTAAATAACACTCTTCACGCTCATTCTAGGATACTACTGATCCCATCTCTAACGAGTCATTCTCCTTGGATATTACTAATCCAATCTCTGATGAATTCTTTCATTCAGTTCTAATGTGTCTTGTTCTCGAGCTCTATATACCAAAGCTCTGGTACCAACTGAAGCGACCCGAACTTCCCCGTAAAGGAAAGCCTGGATTGAGTTCAGAACATGATAAATAAGAACACAAATAGAAGAACATTTCATTGCTTATTACAACAATTTACATCAGAGTACAAGAACATACAGAGTATGAACTAATAATTTACAGCAGAAAACATCAGAGATTTTAAAATACATTACATAGCAGCGGAAAAATAATACATAACAATACATAACACAACTGAAGGGAATATACGGATACAAAGCATTCCGAATATAGCTCCAACTGTAAACCAGGATCCTGTAAAACTAAATCTGCAAAACCAAAACTACTAGCTGCCCGTGTGGAAAATAGGGGCACCCAGAGTTTAGGTTAAAACAATAAACTCCAGGTCAGTCATGTGACTGGTGTGAGAACTAAAACAGTTATTTAAAACTTTACTTTAAAATCAGATATATCAAGGGACCACGCCGTAACACGGAACGGGTTTCCTCCCAAGAATACCAGTGCATATAACAAAACCGAGCAACGCTTTTTGGAAAATATGAAGCTATTATAAGACCAAGGTCCCATCACACAATGCAACGCAAGACGGAGGATAGGGTTTTCCCTTATAATAGCCAAACATGCTTGGTACGTTTCAAACAAACCATTTGATACTATTATAAGTGCATAGTGTATAAAACAACTTCAAATATAAATGTATCAATCCTAGACGGCATGGGTACCATATATCATGTCGCCAATACTAGGCTCTACAATCAAACCAAAATGTCACGTATTGGAATTTGGATTTCCATCTGTGAACTAAGACAAGGGATCGTCCTTACCGACTTTGAGACTCTCTAGCCCGAGCCTCAGGCAAGCACACATACAAGCCTTGGATTGTCAGGGTCGGTCCACATGAAGTGGATTAAAATGCCTGAACAATACGTTTTCCCGCCCTATGGGGCGTAAACTGGTCATATATCGACCAAACCATCCATCGGCTCCGCAGAGACTGATATAACCGAGGCGCCCTGCTTTCCATCATCCACATAAGTAAAACGCCAGGGCTTGCAAAACCCTGACACCACTCCTAGCTAGAAACAAACGCATGTCCTCCCTGAGATCCTCTCTCGTTTCTGGTTCACACCGGGGTGCAAGGCTCGCGAATTAACGCTATACACAAAGCTATGCTATACTAAAGCGGTGCTTTGATCATCAACCATAAGACTCTGCTTTTCAACAGAAGCCTTGATCATTTGCATCTCAGCATGCCATACAGGCAATTCACGCTATGTAACTGATGGCTATCAATCACACAGAATGAAATCCGATGTAAGACACACATCCATTTACACGTTCGTTCTAAGTCTGAATGAAACGGAGGCACCTTATTCCTCGTCCCATATGTCCAAATACAGGAGAGAGGTCCTCGCATATCCAGTCGATCTCTAAGTACGTTTGGACGATCACCACTTATTACCTCGTCTTGGGTGTACAGCCCAATCAAGACATAAGTAATCATCCAAACGATGTGAAGACCTCCGGTCTTCAACCACCTTCTTCATCGTCGACTCATCACCGATTCAGTTATTCAGAATGGGATAATCCCGCTCTTTCCGAATAACTCGTGTATATAATAAACAAGTGCTATAAAACACAACGTACGCCTCATTCCAATTCTGAGTATTCTTTTATTTAAATATTCAAATCCTTTGGGAAAGGTTCCCATTTATTTTATCAAAGATAAATCCTTTAAATTTATTCTTTAATCTTCCATTTGACATCAATTCAAACCAAATTAAGGTTTATCCAAACTAGTCGGGATTAGCGCACCTTACCGAAGTAATCATTTGTTTAATTTCCCAATCCCAACCTATTCATCCCATGGAGTAAAACTGGTAATACTTCATACCTAACACCACGGTGTTATCGGTAAAACTATTTACTATTTCACGTTCAAATCTAATTAAAGATTTAACTATCGCCTGGAGTAAAACTGGTGGTACTCCATTCTCGATCATTTCTTGAATTGGATAATTTTAGTTATCATATTCACCTTTCAATCTAATTAAAGATTTATTAAAACTCCATTTAGTTTTAATCTCCAAAAATCATTACTTAATGATTATTTAAATTCAGGAATAAATCCTGTCTTTAACTGGGTTGAAGAACTAATGTCATTTAAAACACAGCTCACTATAAATCCAAAATCACATTCCATTAATTATGGAATCTTCACGGAAAACTGATCAATATATATAATCGATATAAACTTCCATATCCGACTAAAAATATAAATCGAATAACGACAAAGCCTTTTAAATTCCATATATGTTAGCAGTCTTCCTCCACAGAAATTCACTTCGATTATTACAAAATCGAATTCCATTCCATTCCAATTTATTGTATTAAATTGGAAAACTTTACTTTGGAAATTCTCCTTTAAATCTTAACAAAAAGATTTATAAATTCCAAATCACATTTCACTGTAAATCGGGTTAAAGAACGAGTGTCGTTAAAAACACAGTTCACGATAAACCCAATTCACATTCCATTTTATTCAATTCCAATTAAATGTTAATTAATTGGAAAATTTCACTAAATCTTAATAAAAAGATTTATTCTTTCCTCAACTAGGTTTAAGAACGGTGTTATTTAAGACACCGTCCACGACAAATCCAAAATTCCATTTGATATTAAATATAAGGCTCTGAATAGAAAATATATCGGCTTATATTCAATATCAAATTCTACAACCAACAAATATCGTATTGGAAATACCGATATAAATATATCTTTCAAATTTCCATAACAATATCGGTATAATCATGAAATCCAACATCGAAATATTCCAATGACAATTTCGATTCAAATCCATTCCAATTCATATATTGGAAATCCTGGTTATTTTTAAAACCACTTCAAAAATCCAATTTATTTTATCTAAAAATTATTGGATTTTCAAATCTAGTTAATAACTATTTCATTTTGATAAAAACATATTTTTATCTATTCAAATATGAAATTTTTCATCCCAATTCTTTCCAAATCATTTCTTATGATTTTACACAAATTATTAATATTTTTAATAATTTTATCAAGGCCCGTACAGTCGATTTCCATAAACGGTCGTTGAACTGCACTTACATCGACCTTTTCCAGATTTGATTTGGACATAATTCCAAATCCAACCGTTAGATTTCAAATCTCTAATATTCCTTGGAAAGCTCTTTTCGATACGAACCAAACAGTTCTAGTTTTAAGAGAATTCGACGGTCGGATCTCCCGTAATGTCCATTCGAAGTCAATGGTCGAAATTCGCGAACTACCGCGACGCGACGCGTTCTATTCAGACCATTAAATATATATATAATATATAATTTATATATATATATATATATATCATCGATTTCCATTTAAAACGTATTTTATAAATTGTTTTCAAAACGATTTCAACTTCATTTCAAATTTCAAATCAAATTTGAATATTCCTTTATAAATTCATTTTAAATTCATTTTAAAACGACTTCAATATCATTTCAAATTTTCAAATCAAATTTGAATATTCCTTTATAATTTCATTTTAAATTCATTTTAAAACGATTTCTATTTCATTTCAAATTTTCAAATCAAATTTGAATATTCCGTATCATTTTAATATTGAAATGATAATATTTTCAAGATATCTGTGACAGCCCGCCCTGCACCAACCGACATTTACTCCAAAAGTGCGCTGTACACATGTCCAGTTAGCACGGGACGGTCGTCAGAAGGAAAGGAAGAAGACGAAGAATCAACAAGGAACCTGTAGAATCTCTCACAGCGCATAGAACAAAATATAATAACAACATACTTGACATAAAACAGGCGAGACAGTACATAAGCTGAAAACAAACTATCATAGCAGCGGAAAATCCATATACATCTTATGTTCCACATCATCATTATTACAAATTTTCAAACTGTCTCTAAAGGTAAAAGCAAGATAAGGGAGGTACACTACTAATGCCCGAGTAGTGACCACCAACGACACGGGAGAATATATATATATATATATATATCATACATGGAAGCCTCCTGCTCGCCTCTGGATCAGCTACTCTTGCATCACCAGCTAACCTGTCTCTAGTCTGCTCGTTTAGGAGCACCCAGAGTAATAAGAAGAGACATAAAACTCTGGGTCAGACAAAAGTCTGATGTGAGCGATAAGCAGCTAAACAGAACAATAACAGGTATACTAAACCATACCTGAACCTAGACCTGCAACCAAAGAGTTAGCACTACATACTGTACAACACTCTAAGGTGCCACTAACATATGGTGTACAAGCATACGGGGGTGGGTGTGTGCATGTCATAGTGATGGCAAACAATCAAGCATAGCAACCATCCTCACATCTCTCACTCAGTGCATAAAGCATACGATATCCTCCACTTCGATCAACTAATACTTTGCTATGATCACTCTGCCCCATGAAGTCACAACGGCTTCACTGCACTGATCCATAGTCACTAATCCTTCGCTATGTCCACTTTGCCCCATGGAGTCGTACACACCCCACTGCACTGGCTCATAGCCTTACTAATCCTTTACTATGTCCACTCTGCCTCATGGAGTCACAAAGGCTCCACTACACTGGCTCATAGTCTTACTACGATCACTTTGCCCCTCGAGTCACGATGACTCTACTGCACTGATACGTAGCCCATCATTCCTTTTCAGTGGTGAATCGAAGTTATGAACGTCGACAACTCCTTAGCACACGTCCCACAGCAAAGCTCAACCATGAAGTGAACTCATTAGTTCCCAACTGGATCCTGAGCTCTAACTTCCATTTGGACTACCTTTGCATCTCGGATTATTGGTCATCACTGGATCGGTTCGGATCCCCTCACAGCCATCGGTTCAGTTCGTCCTTCAGTATCCCCCACTGGATCGATTCGTGCCAAGCTTCTTCGGATCGGATCGGAGGGTGCCATCGGGTTCGGGTCATGCTCCATGTTCCAGCTCGTGGTGGTTCGGATCGGAGCACATGCTTCATTCTTTTCTCCCAACGTCGGATCGGTCTCCATCTCCACAAACGGATCGGGTTCGGGTGCTTCTGGCGGTTCGGATCGTCAACACCCCCAACGGGTCGGGTCGGGGTCTTCATGTCCACCTCCATCTATGTGTTCGGTCGGAAAACTCCTCCAAGTTTCAAGTCAGCTCGTGGCATGCAGGCTCGGTTCGGATGTAAGGGGGCGGATCATGGATGGGCCACACGAACGGTTCGGTTCGGACCTCCCCATCCGATCCGATCGGGTCCCTGTCCATTTCCTGCATTTTGTCCAGCAAGTTGTTTACGCCATTCGACGGCGTTTTCGACCATTTTAACTATTCTAATCAATCACAAAGCATACAGTCACAGCAACAAGTAGAAATGACCTCAACCACCAAAACATCAATATGATAGGTTAAAATGGATCAAACATAGCCAAAACCCCATATTTTCCCTTAAGCATGTTTAAGCAAAACTAGTGACATGATTAGTAAAACTTAACCAAATTAACCCAAGTTCATATCAGAGGTCTAAAACATTACTTAAGAATTTATAAATATTTTTCCTGAATTTATTAGTGTCTAAATTCGCTAATTAACACTAAATACCCTTAATTAACCATAATTATCGAGGGACTATGCAAATCACTCACCTTAGCCACAAATAAACCTTAGATCTGAAATAAATCTCAGATATGGCGCGAATACCAATGCTAAACAGTAGCTCTAATCTTGATTTGGTGAAGATCTCCCTTGATTTGATGTTGCTAAGCTCAATCCTTGATTAGTGAGTGGTTTGGAGGTGATTTAGAGGTTGGAGGCCATTTTTAGGGTTTCTAAGAGGTAAATGGAGGCTAGAAAACTGAAGTGGAATGAAACCCTAACTCTTTTCAGCCTCCCCATAACCCTAATCCCGAAATGGGTTATGGGCCCATTCACTGATCACCCTATTTGGCCCGGTTAAGCAGTTTTTCACCTTCCAAACATTATTTCAGCCATATCTCCCAAACGGTAAGTCCGTTTAGCTATTATGACCACTCTACGGAAAGGTAAACCATCAAACGAATCTAATGGAAGTGGTTTTAGGTCAAAATTCCTTTCCAATCAAAAGTTATGGCCAAAACTGTATAAGCTAGGGGCAAAACGGTCATTTAAAAATCGACAAAAATCATGAACATGGGAAATGACCCCAAATGTCGTTTCCCAAACCACATGACCATACGACTTCATACAAGAAAGAAATAAATATTCTACGATCCTCCGATACATAGAATGCGGGTTGTTATATTCTCCCCCCCTTAAGAAATTTCGCCCCCGAAATTCCCTAACCAAAACACACAAAGGCTCCCGCATGCCTATCAGTCATAAAACAACAATCAAACATGCAAAACAAGCAAAACAAGCCTATCCTAACATGCGGGATAACTAAATTGCAAAGTAAATCTTACCAGGTAAAGAGTTCTGGATACGTTGTAACACCCCACGTCCGTTAGTGTCACTCACAAAGGGAATGCACTAAGTTCTGTGGAGCATTTTGGGTAAAAGATGCAGATAAATTACAAGACAGACAAATATTAAACAGCGGAAAATAGAACTTTGCTTTATTGATAAAATAGTCTGTACAAGATTCTTTTACAATATCAGAGTATCATCTGTCTTTACAAAATAAAGAAGCGTAAAACAACATTTTATATTCCCCAATGTAGCAAGAGCCAGCCATAGCATCTGAAAGAGAATCCAAGGACGACTTCGTCAAATCTTCAAGCTGGGGATAGAGCAACGGTCCAATCTAATCCTGAGTTATACTATTCCCTCCTCAACTACCTTGGGGGGGGGGGGGGGGGGACGGAAGAAAAGAAGCGAAAGAAAAACAGAGTCAGACATAAAGCCTGAGTAAGTCAGTAACTTCTAGCATGTGAACAGGGAAAAATGAAACGACATGAATTAACTGAATACAAGACAATACCATGATGATAGGGTCAACAGGATAAGATAAGATTACCACAAGATATACTAAGGCAAGATAAACTGGATATACTTTAATACTTTCTCTGCTTCGCTGTTACCTTATTATTCTGGTTTCTACATCTCTGCACCGCCTAACTAGTGTCCCTACTAGTAACGATAACGTGATCCCAATCCCTGTATTTTCCATCACCTTCAGGCATCCATTTATTTATTTGTTACCTAGATTTAATCTAGGGTTTCCTACCAAGTACTTTCTAGATTCCTCTAAAGTTTACGCTATCTACTGAATGCTTCTCGGATTCAGGATTTATGCCACCTAGTTCAACTAGGAATTATGCTACCTGTCGAACGATGCCCCCAAGTCTAGGACACACTACCTAGAGTGGTATATGTTCCTATACTTCCCCACGCATGAATCGCGAATCGTTATCGCTTGTCTAGATGCACATGTCCCATAATGTGCGGTCCGAGTCCTGTGTTAGGGCAAATCAAGGAATACAGAACTCGGTCGGGAGCTTTCAGATATCTGCCGATGCAGATGCTAAGGTCTGTTTTTATTTCAGTGGCTATGGTCCCACTTGACCCCTCCCTCAACTAATGAAAGGCACACCTTGTAAAATGAGAACTATACGCCGGCCCCCGGTGCCCCACTATCCTATGGCCATCCTCACCCATAACTAGATAGCAAGTATATGGTCTTAAGGAGTTCTCCGCCTTTCCGCTTCACGTATCTCGATTGACTCAAGATGGATGGTAGACGACGAGTTGCTATCACAGGGCTACCGTTTTCTCGTCGAATCACGCCGGTCCATCCTAGTCTTTAGGTTGCCATATATATTGCAACCAAGGCATACTCATGGTTCTTCTACGCAGACCTTAACCTCTGTGGGCCCAGGCGGATCATCTGCAGCCTCACAGAGGGATACCAAGAGTACCCTCACGTTCCCTCGAAGCCTCGGGCTTCGTAACCCAATTCGTTGGAGCCTTCTTTCTACTCAGACGGATATTCGCTCCTTCCCGTGTCATACTAAGAATTACTACTTAGTTTTATTAACTAAGATTTACCACTTAGTTTCCAGAATCGTTGTTTTCTAAGGTTTACTATTTAGTTCCCTTTTCTGTTGGATTGGTTAAGTGTCTTTAGTCGATTCAAGCTATCTTAACCCTCTTCCCTTATCCTGTTAAACTGGTTAAGTGTTATCCCTTTATGCTTTTTACTTAACCCTATTCATTTATCATATTCTGATGGTTAAGCGTTCAAGTTTACTTAACCCTATGGTCTAGTCCAGCTAACATATTAAATTGGCTAAGTGTATTACTTAACCCCAACCTCTAGTCTAATTAACATGTTAAATTGGCTAAGTGTATTAACTTTACTTAACCCCACCTTCTAGTCTAGTCAACATGTTAATTTGGCTAAGTATTCCCATGGACTTAACCCTCACATTCTTGCTTTAACTGTGCTAAGTTGGTTAAGTGTTCCTTAACCTTCCCATTCTAGCTTAACTGTGTTAAGTTGGTTAAGTGTTCCTACGGACTTAACCTTCCCATTCTAGCTTAACTGTGTTAAGTTGGTTAAGTGTTCCTATGGACTTAACCTTCCCATTCTAGCTTAACTGTGTTAAGTTGGTTAAGTGTTTCTATGGACTTAACCCACCCATTCTTGCTTAACTGTGTTAAATTGGTTTTGAAAACAACCATCCCGTCCTTCGGATCAGTTAGGGATAGCCAGGGAGGGCAGGAAACTTTTATTTTCCAAACCCAAGCCTAGACACTATCCTCTCTGTCACCCTAGAACTTTCAGGTGTATGTGTTATTCAAAGAGAAAACCTTTCTTTTGTCCATATATAAATTGTCAACAATTTATCTTCAAAGTCCATTTCCCTTTTTAAATAAACTTGGCCTATACCATTTTCATTTTGTCCTGCCCACTAGTATACTTATATTCTAGGCCCAAGTCCTAACCCAACTTGCAGTTCAGGCCATTTCCTATTTCATTGCCAAAACTAGATTAAATATCCTAGTTTATAATTTATGGCCAAAACTTTACCTACATGCAAGTTACATATTTTGTGGTAAATGAACAATTTATCATTTATGACAAATTCTATAAGTAAATTTACTCCTAATTTACTTATTTCATTATTACACTTTTAATGTACATTGTCACATTTATTATTATGGCTCGTTCCCTCTTATTTATCATATTTATACTTTTTGGTATGTAAATTATACCAAATTAAGCGTCACTAACCATAATTTTATTCTAAACATGACAATTTCTCACAATTATGGCTACCTTCAAAATTTTGCTAATATACTTATTCCAAATCATTAATTAACACAATTTTTGATTTAACATTCCTAATTCACAGTTTATGGTAAGACTAGAATTATTATTCTAGTTTACATTTGATGCCTAAAATTTAACTTACTTGCTAATACTAAATTTAATATGTCAAACTTATCCAATTTGCATTCCTATGAACATGCCATAATACATATTCCCAATTTATGCCAATTTCCCAGCTTATAACTATGTTTATGTTCATTTTCATATTTTCCCCAAATTGCATTCCCACCGTTCGTATAATCGTGATTTAACCTAGATTGTAAATGAACCTAGATTCGTAGAAAATAGGGAATGAACCAAAGATGCTATAATAACTGGCATAAAAGGGTTGGATAACGACGCAGGTTCAAGAATATGGGTAGACCTAACTTAATAGGTAAATTCCCACGGTCTAAAACCAAAAATAGATAGAATAGGTTCAAGAACATGGGTAGACCTAACTGAATAGGTAAATTCCCACAGTCTAAAACCAAAGAAAACCAAGGAACAGATAAGATAGATAATCGGGTTTAGACCCAATTTCATAGCCACAAAACTTAAGCAATAATTTTCCTAATTATGAATCATAGGCAATAGTTTATGTTTCCAAATCCAAGGCATAGGCTTAGTCAAAGAAATAATCCTCGTAGTCACAGTCACAGTCATAGGCAATGTTCATAGTTATAGGCAATGTTCATAGTCCAAAAGGGAAAATAATTCCCATAGTCATAAGTCATTGTTATAGGCAATGTCATAGTCATATGTTGTATGTCCCAAATCAAGGTTCATGTTCGTAATTCAAAGGCAATAGGTTCATGGTCATAGTTCTCATAATCATGATCATAGGCATAGGCATATCCTCTTTGTTCAATAGTCATAGGCCGTCAATCAAAGTCATAGTATGTTCTGGGCCATAGTCAAGAATTAGATCCAAAAACTTAAATAAACACAGATTCAAGTGAAGAGATTAGGCATTTTTCTTATATCCTTTAATTTCATGTCACAAATAAAAATAAAACGTTCAAGTCTAGAAATAACCAACTTACAGAAATTAGATCTAGAATAGAAGAACGGCGATGCTAAGATTCGTATGTCGTTGCTCGAGGTTTGTTGATTTAGCCTTTGAATTCTTCACTTTGATTTGAATCTTCTCTTGAACAGATTTGAGCAGCATCTCCATGTCTTGAATTTATATTTTATTTTAATTATTTAAGAAAATTTAGAGGAGGGGAAGAAGCCATGAATCTTAGCAGCATAAGGATAGAAGAGAATTGGTGTGGAGGAACCCTTAGGTCTAGGCATTCTTTTATAGGTGTAGAGAGTGTTTTAGGGCCCTTAGATCATCATAGAAGCCATCAGAATCGCACAGGTCGAATACACATCATCCAACCACTCAAAAGGAGACACGTCAGCACAAAACACTCCAGAATTCGGTGTTGGATTAGTATGGGCGCACTTGGCAGGTGCGCCAGTGCATTTTTGTACTGGCGCACTTCACAAGTGCGCCAGTGCATTCTGGTCTGTTTCCGGTTTTTCTGCCTAACTTCGTTCGTTCATATCTTCGTCATACGGACTCCGATTTTCGAAAACTCGGACTCTATTTCGCGTATTTTTCCGAGACGAACGCAACAGCGCAGCCCGTTTCCCTTGTTTTGATTTTAATTTTTAATTCTGCCTTGATTTGTAAATCTTAGTGTTACAGAATTACGGGGTGTTACATTCTCCCCCACTTAAAAGGATTTCGTCCCCGAAATCTTCAAGTTAGGAAGAATGTGTCCTACCATCCAATCACCCATCTACTCAACCATTCAACCACATGCATTCATTGTCCTTAAAAGATTTCTAATGCTTTCATGTTCATATGCATAGTGTGTGTACATGTCTTTATCTAATGCAAGATCAGGCGGTCTACTGATTCAGTTGACCTCCTTAATGCGAATCATGTCGGTGCCATGCGTCCAATCATGTATGCAAGCATCCCTAGTTACGTAAATACTACATGCGTGCACGACCATTCATCCATATGCAACATCCATATGATAACATATCAGGCTCAACTTAAATACATATCTGTAAATGCAATATGAAAACGTCCGAACTGATCTAGTGTCTAATACGTATGCATATGCATTCACAAGCAACCATTAGCAACCACTTGCAACCATCAACCATAACATGTTTCAAATACATGTTTACATCCATTGGCTTCTACCTAAGGATCGAAGATACGACCTAGGTGATATACTTTGGAAAGAGAGAAACAATTATGCGCAAAGCTCCTAAACAAAGAAATCAAGGATACACCCTTAAGAAAAAGGGTATGACGCTAGTATCTAGCCTTCTTGAGCTTTACTCCACTGTATCTTAACTAATTTATCTTCACGATTGTGAAGTTCCTAACCTCCATTTCCAAAATAAATAGATGTCAATCACGGTACCAAGTGTATGATTAGAGGTCTCTCCCTTATCCACCATGCCATAACTATAAGGGTTGAAAGATCACTATGCGCTTTTTAGAGCGCCTGTCACAACTATTCATCTCTCACGCAAATCATCCTAGTCGAACTCGACATTCCTCAAGTACAAGCCCCAAAGGCCTAAACCAATATCAGACAAGCACCCAAGGAATATCTCCTTTGAATTTAAACGATCTACGTGAGATGATATAAGCAAACTCGATAGCTATTCTCAAATCCCTACTAACCAAAAATAAACTGGTCGGACCACTAATTGGATTTGAGACTCTAGTGGGACCTTTCTACTATACAAGTACTATGGTGCAGAGACTCAACTATGGAAGTGGATACGAACAAATGTGAAGCGATAAAACCAAAGGAAATAGTACGAATAGCAAAACTAGACTCTTCCAAGAGAACTTTTACTACCTTTCTCCTAGGTACGCTTGGTGGCGAAAGTAGGTTCTTGTCCTTATGAAAATCTTGTTCTCGTTCTTGCCCTTGTCCTTAAGTATATGCCCTATCATACCCTAATAAAGATACTTCCTCTTGTCTTAGGTTTTATAATTCCTTCCTCCTTTGTGAGCTAAATCTGCATCCATGAATTCCTCATCCTAGGGTTGTGCTCCCTAGCCAAACTCCTCATCCCCTTCCGTGTGTAGTAATGTTGACTAATCTCTCGAAAATTGCCTCCATCGTCCGGAAAACCCTATAAACTTCGAAAGAAAACTGCTCGTAGATGAAACAACTACGGTTATGGATGGAAGTTGGGCATTACTTTTCCCTTCGATGAGGTTACCTCCCAGAAAGCCAGGAGCCCCAGAGACTCAAGAAAGAAGGAGACAAGAATTTAAATAGAGGAAGAGAAGACAATGCGTATGGCTTTGGGGAATATGCCTTTAAAACAAATCCTTTCTTTTTTAAAAATGCCTCTTTAAAATCCTTTTGAAAATAATTTTTCAAATCTTTTATCTGATCCGGTAACCTTCAGCTCTGATACCACGTGTAACACCCCACGTCCGTTAGTGTCACTCACAAAGGAAATGCACTAAGTTATGTGGAGCATTTTGGGTAAAAGATGCAGATAAATTACAAGACAGACAAATATTAAACAGCGGAAAATAGAACTTTGCTTTATTGATAAAATAGTCTGTACAAGATTCTTTTACAATATCAGAGTATCATCTGTCTTTACAAAATAAAGAAGCGTAAAACAACATTTTATATTCCCCAATGTAGCAAGAGTCAGCCATAGCATCTGAAAGAGAATCCAAGGACGACTTCGTCAAATCTTCAAGCTGGGGATAGAGCAACGGTCCAATCTAATCCTGAGTTATACTATTCCCTCCTCAACTACCTGGGGGGGGAACGGAAGAAAAGAAGCGAAAGAAAAACAGAGTCAGACATAAAGCCTGAGTAAGTCAGTAACTTCTAGCATGTGAACAGGGAAAAATGAAACGACATGAATTAACTGAATACAAGACAATACCATGATGATAGGGTCAACAGGATAAGATAAGATTACCACAAGATATACTAAGGCAAGATAAACTGGATATACTTTAATACTTTCTCTGCTTCGCTATTACCTTATTATTCTGGTTTCTACATCTCTGCACCACCTAACTAGTGTCCCTACTAGTAACGATATCGTGATCCCAATCCCTGTATTTTCCATCGCCTTCAGGCATCCATTTATTTATTTGTTACCTAGATTTAATCTAGGGTTTCCTACCAAGTACTTTCTAGATTCCTCTAAAGTTTACGCTATCTGCTGAATGCTTCTCGGATTCAGGATTTATGCCACCTAGTTCAACTAGGAATTATGTTACCTGTCGAACGATGCCCCCAAGTCTAGGACACACTACCTAGAGTGGTATATGTTCCTATACTTCCCCACGCATGAATCGCGAATCGTTATCGCTTGTCTAGATGCACATGTCCCATAATGTGCGGTCCGAGTCCTGTGTCAGGGCAAATCAAGGAATACAGAACTCGGTCGGGAGCTTTCAGATATCTGCCGATGCAGATGCTAAGGTCTGTTTTTATTTCAGTGGCTATGGTCCCACTTGACCCCTCCCTCAACTAATGAAAGGCACACCTTGTAAAATGAGAACTATACGCCGGCCCCCGGTGCCCCACTATCCTATGGCCATCCTCACCCATAACTAGATAGCAAGTATATGGTCTTAAGGAGTTCTCCGCCTTTCCGCTTCACGTATCTCGATTGACTCAAGATGGATGGTAGACGACGAGTTGCTATCACAGGGCTACCGTTTTCTCGTCGAATCACGCCGGTCCATCCTAGTCTTTAGGTTGCCATATATATTGCAACCAAGGCATACTCATGGTTCTTCTACGCAGACCTTAACCTCTGTGGGCCCAGGCGGATCATCTGCAGCCTCACAGAGGGATACCAAGAGTACCCTCACGTTCCCTCGAAGCCTCGGGCTTCGTAACCCAATTCGTTGGAGCCTTCTTTCTACTCAGACGGGTATTCGCTCCTTCCCGTGTCATACTAAGAATTACTACTTAGTTTTATTAACTAAGATTTACCACTTAGTTTCCAGAATCGTTGTTTTCTAAGGTTTACTATTTAGTTCCCTTTTCTGTTGGATTGGTTAAGTGTCTTTAGTCGATTCAAGCTATCTTAACCCTCTTCCCTTATCCTGTTAAACTGGTTAAGTGTTATCCCTTTATGCTTTTTACTTAACCCTATTCATTTATCATATTCTGATGGTTAAGCGTTCAAGTTTACTTAACCCTATGGTCTAGTCCAGCTAACATATTAAATTGGCTAAGTGTATTACTTAACCCCAACCTCTAGTCTAATTAACACGTTAAATTGGCTAAGTGTATTAACTTTACTTAACCCCACCTTCTAGTCTAGTCAACATGTTAATTTGGCTAAGTATTCCCATGGACTTAACCCTCACATTCTTGCTTTAACTGTGCTAAGTTGGTTAAGTGTTCCTTAACCTTCCCATTCTAGCTTAACTGTGTTAAGTTGGTTAAGTGTTCCTATGGACTTAACCTTCCCATTCTAGCTTAACTGTGTTAAGTTGGTTAAGTGTTCCTATGGACTTAACCTTCCCATTCTAGCTTAACTGTGTTAAGTTGGTTAAGTGTTTCTATGGACTTAACCCACCCATTCTTGCTTAACTGTGTTAAATTGGTTTTGAAAACAACCATCCCGTCCTTCGGATCAGTTAGGGATAGCCAGGGAGGGCAGGAAACTTGTATTTTCCAAACCCAAGCCTAGACACTATCCTCTTTGTCACCCTAGAACTTTCAGGTGTATGTGTTATTCAAAGAGAAAACCTTTCTTTTGTCCATATATAAATTGTCAACAATTTATCTTCAAAGTCCATTTTCCCTTTTTAAATAAACTTGGCCTATACCATTTTCATTTTGTCCTGCCCACTAGTATACTTATATTCTAGGCCCAAGTCCTAACCCAACTTGCAGTTCAGGCCATTTCCTATTTCATTGCCAAAACTAGATTAAATATCCTAGTTTATAATTTATGGCCAAAACTTTACCTACATGCAAGTTACATATTTTGTGGTAAATGAACAATTTATCATTTATGACAAATTCTATAAGTAAATTTACTCCTAATTTACTTATTTCATTATTACACTTTTAATGTACATTGTCACATTTATTATTATCGCCCGTTCCCTCTTATTTATCATATTTATACTTTTTGGTATGTAAATTATACCAAATTAAGCGTCACTAACCATAATTTTATTCTAAACATGACAATTTCTCACAATTATGGCTACCTTCAAAATTTTGCTAATATACTTATTCCAAATCTTTAATTAACACAATTTTTGATTTAACATTCCTAATTCACAGTTTATGGTAAGACTAGAATTATTATTCTAGTTTACATTTGATGCCTAAAATTTAGCTTACTTGCTAATACTAAATTTAATATGTCAAACTTATCCAATTTGCATTCCTATGAACATGCCATAATACATATTCCCAATTTATGCCAATTTCCCAGCTTATAACTATGTTTATGTTCATTTTCATATTTTCCCCAAATTGCATTCCCACCGTTCGTATAATCGTGATTTAACCTAGATTGTAAATGAACCTAGATTCGTAGAAAATAGGGAATGAACCAAAGATGCTATAATAACTGGCATAAAAGGGTTGGATAACGACGCAGGTTCAAGAATATGGGTAGACCTAACTTAATAGGTAAATTCCCACGGTCTAAAACCAAAAATAGATAGAATAGGTTCAAGAACATGGGTAGACCTAACTGAATAGGTAAATTCCCACAGTCTAAACCCAAAGAAAACCAAGGAACAGATAAGATAGATAATCGGGTTTAGACCCAATTTCATAGCCACAAAACTTAAGCAACAATTTTCCTAATTATGAATCATAGGCAATAGTTTATGTTTCCAAATCCAAGGCATATGCTTAGTCAAAGAAATAATCCTCGTAGTCACAGTCACAGTCATAGGCAATGTTCATAGTTATAGGCAATGTTCATAGTCCAAAAGGGAAAATAATTCCCATAGTCATAAGTCATTGTTATAGGCAATGTCATAGTCATATGTTGTATGTCCCAAATCAAGGTTCATGTTCGTAATTCAAAGGCAATAGGTTCATGGTCATAGTTCTCATAATCATGATCATAGGCATAGGCATATCCTCTTTGTTCAATAGTCATAGGCCGTCAATCAAAGTCATAGTATGTTCTGGGCCATAGTCAAGAATTAGATCCAAAAACTTAAATAAACACAGATTCAAGTGAAGAGATTAGGCATTTTTCTTATATCCTTTTAATTTCATGTCACAAATAAAAATAAAACGTTCAAGTCTAGAAATAACCAACTTACAGAAATTAGATCTAGAATAGAAGAACGGCGATGCTAAGATTCGTATGTCGTTGCTCGAGGTTTGTTGATTTAGCCTTTGAATTCTTCACTTTGATTTGAATCTTCTCTTGAACAGATTTGAGCAGCATCTCCATGTCTTGAATTTATATTTTATTTTAATTATTTAAGAAAATTTAGAGGAGGGGAAGAAGCCATGAATCTTAGCAGCATAAGGATAGAAGAGAATTGGTGTGGAGGAACCCTTAGGTCTAGGCATTCTTTTATAGGTGTAGAGAGTGTTTTAGGGCCCTTAGATCATCATAGAAGCCATCAGAATCGTACAGGTCGAATACACATCATCCAACCACTCAAAAGGAGACACGTCAGCACAGAACACTCCAGAATTCGGTGCTGGATTAGTATGGGCGCACTTGGCAGGTGCGCCAGTGCATTTTTGTACTGGCGCACTTCACAAGTGCGCCAGTGCATTCTGGTCTGTTTCCGGTTTTTCTGCCTAACTTCGTTCGTTCATATCTTCGTCATACGGACTCCGATTTTCGAAAACTCGGACTCTATTTCGCGTATTTTTCCGAGACGAACGCAACAGCACAGCCCGTTTCCCTTGTTTTGATTTTAATTTTTAATTCTGCCTTGATTTGTAAATCTTAGTGTTATAGAATTACGGGGTGTTACATACGTCTTCCTAATGCTGTCCTCTGTCTCCCAAGTACAGTCATTCTCGTTCTCGCCCCACTGAACCTTGACTAGCTTCACCGCCTTCCTTCGAAGTTGCTTCGTATCGTGCTCGACAATACGAATCGGCTTTCGGTTCGCAACCGCTTCGGGTTCCACTTCGAGGTCCTATAACTGACCAGGTGAAGTAGTCATATCTGGGTCGTGCACAAACTTCCTTAGTTGGGAAACATGAAATATGCTGTGAACTCCCGCCATCTTCTCTGGTAATTCAATTCTGTATGCCAAATTCCCAACTTGTTCGAGAACTGGGAATAAGCCAACAAATCTTGGTGCCAACTTGCCTCTCCTGCCAAATCGTATCTGCTCTTCAACGGAGAAAACTTGACAAACACCAAGTCACCAACGGAGAATTTTAAGTCTCTTCTCCTCTTATCAGCATAACTCTTCTGCCTATCCTGGGCAGCCTTCATTCGTTGTTGAATGATCTTAATCTTATCTGAAGTTTCCCTCACCACATCTAGTCCAAGCATAAACTTCTCGCCGGTCTCTATCCAACATGATGGTGAGTTGCACGGTCTTCCGTACAAAGCTTCATATGGAGCCATACCGATATTGGATTGGTAGCTATTATTATATGCAAACTCTACTAGATGCAAATGGTCATCCCATGATCCACCAAAATCCAATATACAAGCTCTCAAGAGATCTTCCAATATACGATTCACCCTCTCTGTCTGACCGTCGGTTTGAGGATGATACGCGGTACTGAGATATAATTCCGACCCTAGAGCCTCTTGTAAGCTCTTCCAAAACCCACTAGTAAACAATGGGTCTCGGTCACTCACAATGATTTTAGGTACTCCATGAAATCTCACTATCCACTTCATATACAATTCTGCTAACTTAGCTGCCGTTCTAGTCGATTTGACTGGTATAAATCTTGCACTCTTAGTCAATCGATCCACAATTACCCAAATGCTATCATGTCCCGATTTAGTCCTTGGTAAACCATCAATGAAATCCATCGAGACTTGCTCCCATTTCCATTCGGGAATTTCTAATGGTTGCAACAAACCACTAGGCTTCTTTTGCTCGGCTTTAACTAGCTGACAATTCATGCACTTGGATATAAACTCCCCAACGTCTCTTTTCATCCCTTCCCAGTAGTAAGTCTGCTTCATGTCTCAATACATCTTATCACCACCGGGGTGTATAGTCAGTTTTGAGTGATGACATTCCCTAAACACTTCATCTCTCAAACCATTCACGTTGGGTACAACTAGTCTTCCATTCTTTTGAAGCCATCCTTCTCGATCAAGCCCATACAAATTCATCTCCTCACCGTCGATATTCATCTCTAACTTGGAGATGATTTCCAATAGATTAGAATCGTCCCTCTGACTGGAACCAATCCGCTCAATCAAAGTGGGTCTGATCGTCAAACTAGCTAATATCTCTGGATCCAATTCACACTTTGGTCTGAAATCATACCCTGTGATATACTCCAGTTGCTTCCATTCAAGAAACATAGCCCCTAAACTGGCATGTCTCCTACTCAAGGTATCAGCTACCGCATTGCCTTTCCCAGGTGTACATGCGATATCAAAGTCATATGAAGCCAAGAACTCTAGCCATCTTTGCTGTCGGAGATTTAGATCCTTTTGAGAGAAGAGGTACTTTAACGATTTATGATCGGTAAATAACTCAAATCTCTCTCCCAAGAGATAATGTCTCCACATCTTCAACGCGAACACGATCGCTGCCAGTTCCAAATCATGGGTAGGATACTTTTTCTCATGCGGCTTTAATTGCCGACTACCATAAGCTACAACCCTAACTCCTTGCATCAATACAGCACCTAGTCCGGTACCACAAGCATCCGTGTATACCGTCATCTCCTCATTCCCTTTAGGAATGACTAACACCGGCGCACACGTCAACTTTTCTTTTAGACTCTTGAATGCATTCTCACACACTCCGTCCCATATGAAGGCTTGATTCTTCTTAGTCAACTGAGTCAACGGTGCTGCTATCTTGGAGAAGTCTTGGATAAACTTACGATAATATCCAGCTAACCCCAAGAAGCTTCTTACGTCTGTTGCATCCTTGGGCGTAGGCCAATCCTGTACCGTAGTCACCTTCGCAGGGTCCACGGCAATACCATTCTCTGAAACAATATGGTCCAAGAATCTCACTTCCCTCCTCCAGAAGTGACACTTAGAAAATTTTGCTTTCAATTGGTGTTTTCTCAACACCTCCATCACTATCCTCAAATGCCCCTTGTGTTCTTCCTCTGTCCTCGAGTAAACAAGGATGTCGTCTACGAACACAAGAACAAACTTATTCAATTGATCTCTGAATACTCGATTCATAAGATCCACGAAGTATGCTGGTGCATTGGTCAACCCAAATGGCATGACCAACCACTCATAGAATCCCGACGGCGTCCTAAATGCCGTTTTCGGAACACTCTCAGCCGCTACTCGGAGCTGATGAAATCCTGTCGCGAGGTCTAACTGGGAGAACACTCTTGCTCCTTCCAGTTGATCAAACAAATCATTTATCCGCGGTAGAGGATACTTATTCTTCCTTGTCACCTTATTCAACTCGCGATAGTCCACACACAAATGAAGGGAACCATCTGCCTTAGTAGCAAACACAACTGGTGCTCCCCACTCGGAGACACTTCTTCTAATAAACCCCTTCTTCAAAAGATTGATTACTTGCACCCCGAGCTCTCGTTGCTCCCTTGGTGTCATACGACGAAGTGGCATCACTATAGGTCTGGCATCTTTCACTAAATCAATACGGAACTCAATCTCTCGGTGTGGTGGAAGTCTGGTCACTTCCTCGAAGACGTCCGGATACTGGCCAACCACGGGCACATCTGACAACTCATCATGCAGGATGTCAAGGGAATTTATAAAACTAGCCATTACCCCATCACTAGGTAGACTACCAAACACTACCCTCCGCCCATCATCCGCCCTAACTGTCACCAAAAAGCCCTCACAGTCTACCACCACCCCGTACCTTTGGAGCCAATCGACCCCCAATATAATGCCATACCCAGTAAAGCCCAAAACAAAGCAATCATAAACAAACATACATCCATGACTCGATAAGACCAAATTTCGGCAAATCATACTAAGGTTAGTCGAACCACCAATCGGGTTCGTCACAACCAATGGTCTATCGACTATCTCGGGTTCCAGTCCCAACCTATCTACCAGGACACTAGATATAAAGAACGGGAAGCCCCTGTATCAAACAAAACTCGAACAGGAACATCATAAACAGAAAGCATACCTTGAATAACGACACTCTTTCCCTTCTCTGCCGCAGTTGGGGCATTCGACGAAGAAGGAACAGCATTAATAGCGTATGCTTTCACAATCTGCTTCTCTTTAACTCTAACCATCTTTGCTGTCGGAGATTTAGATCCTTTTAAGAGAAGAGGTACTTTAACGATTTATGATCGGTAAACAACTCAAATCTCTCTCCCAAGAGATAATGTCTCCACATCTTCAACGCGAACACGATCGCTGCCAGTTCCAAATCATGGGTAGGATACTTTTTCTCATGCGGCTTTAATTGCCGACTAGCATAAGCTACAACCCTACCTCCTTGCATCAATACAACACCTAGTCCGGTACCACAAGCATCCGTGTATACCGTCATCTCCTCATTCCCTTTAGGAATGACTAACACTGGTGCACACGTCAACTTTTCTTTTAGACTCTTGAATGCATTCTCACACACTCCGTCCCATATGAAGGCTTGATTCTTCTTAGTCAACTGAGTCAACGGTGCTGCTATCTTGGAGAAGTCCTGGATAAACTTACGATAATATCCAGCTAACCCTAAGAAGCTTCTTACGTCTGTTGCATCCTTGGGCGTAGGCCAATCCTGTACCGTAGCCACCTTCGCAGGGTCCACGGCAATACCATTCTCTGAAACAATACGGTCCAAGAATCTCACTTCCCTCCTCCAGAAGTGACACTTAGAAAATTTTGCTTTCAATTGGTGTTTTCTCAACACCTCCATCACTATCCTCAAATGTCCCTTGTGTTCTTCCTCTATCCTCGAGTAAACAAGGACGTCGTCTACGAACACAAGAACAAACTTATTCAACTGATCTCTGAATACTCGATTCATAAGATCCAGGAAGTATGCTGGTGCATTGGTCAACCCAAATGGCATGACCAACCACTCATAGAATCCCGACGGCGTCCTAAATGCCGTTTTCGGAACACTCTCAGCCGCTACTCGGAGCTGATGAAATCCTGTCGCGAGGTCTAACTGGGAGAACACTCTTGCTCCTTCCAGTTGATCAAACAAATCATCTATCCGCGATAGAGGATACTTATTCTTCCTTGTCGCCTTATTCAACTCGCGATAGTCCACACACAAACGAAGGGAACCATCTGCCTTAGTAGCAAACACAACTGGTGCTCCCCACTCAGAACACTTCTTCTAATAAACCCCTTCTTCAAAAGATTGATTACTTGCACCCCGAGCTCTCTCGCTGCTCCCTTGGTGCCATACGACGAAGTGGCATCACTATAGGTCTGGCATCTTTCACTAAATCAATACGGAACTCAATCTCTCGGTGTGGTGGAAGTCCGGTCACTTCCTCGAAGACGTCCGGATACTGGCCAACCACGGGCACATCTGACAACTCATCATGCGGGATGTCAAGGGAATTTATAAAACTAGCCATTACCCCATCACTAGGTAGACTACCAAACACTACCCTCCGCCCATCATCCGCCCTAACTGTCACCAAAAAGCCCTCACAGTCTACCACCACCCCGTACCTTTGGAGCCAATCGACCCCCAATATAATGCCATACCCAGTAAAGCCCTAAACAAAGCAATCATAAACAAACATACATCCACGACTCGATAAGACCAAATTTCGGCAAATCATACTAAGGTTAGTTGAACCACCAATCGGGTTCGTCACAACCAATGGTCTATCGACTATCTCGGGTTCCAGTCCCAACCTATCTACCAGGACACTAGATATAAAGGAACGGGAAGCCCCAATATCAAACAAAACTCGAACAGGTACATCATGAATAGAAAGCAAACCTTGAATGACGACATTCTTTCCCTTCTCTGCCGCAGTTGGGGCATTCGACGAAGAAGGAACATCATTAATAGCATACGCTTTCACAATCTGCTTCTCTTTAAGAGGTTGTGGACATTTATCCTTATGATGTCCCACTTGGCCACAGTTGTAGCACTTCCTATCCGCTGACTTGGCCCGACACTCTTTGGCATAATGGCCCTTATTACCACAGCTGAAGCACTCAATATCTTTCTTACTCTTTTTCTGGCCATCCTTAGCTTGGTTCTGCTTCATCTTGTTCTGAGTGTTATTCTTGCCTCCACCGCCTGCTTGCGGCTTCAGCCCTTTTGTAGATGCAACCTCAGTCTTCGACTTAGGGTAAAGGCTCTCTGATCTTAAAGCTTTCCCCACAATCGATTCAAAAGTCTCATCGATGTGGTTGATAAGCCTTTCCCCCAAGTATCCATCCAGACCAGTAATGAACTTCTTATTCTTCTTCTCAGGAGTATCGATAAGGGATAATCCATACTTCGACAAGGTGTCGAACTCAGCAATATAGTCCGAGACTACCCTACCATTCTGCTTAAGCTCCAAGAACTTCCTAAACAATTCCGACTTTTGAGCAGCTGGGATAAACTTGTCGCTAAAGCGAGCCTTAAACTGATCCCAAGTAACCTGATCCTCTGGAGTGGCTGCCTTAATAGCATTCCACCAATTCATCACTCGCCCTTACAGCTGACGAGACGCTAGCCTTCTCTTCATCGCATCCTCGATACCCAAGTCGTCGAAGATACAATCACAACTATCCAACCAATCCTGAACATCCGTGGCCGACTCCGTTCCGTGGAACGGCTTCCCACCAAGGTTAGTGTAATTCTTGCACAACTTGGCAAAATCGACCCTAGGCGCCTGCACCACTGGACCACCACCATTATCGGCATTGGGAGCTGCCCCCTGCACATCCCTAAGCATTTCTCTCATGAGGTTAGTAAAGATCGCCCTCATGTCAGCATCATTCCCATTATTGGCTCCTCTACCAGCACCTCTTGCGTATCGGCTCATCGTTCAATCTGTAAAGAGAAAACGATTAACCATCTCCATAGTGGTGCTAGTGCAGTGCGACTTCATCCTTAGCTATACTAATAGTATATATATATATAGCTTTTGAAAACCAAAGTAATCACAAATACGCACTCTCATATACGTACTATCTCTCCCTAGTGTCTTTCCCTAGGTTAACTACGCAACCTAGAGCTCTGATACCAAATACGACAGTCCGCCCTGCACCAACCGACATTTACTCCAAAAGTGTGCTGTACACATGTCCAGCTAGCACGGGACGGTCGTCAGAAGGAAAGGAAGAAGACGAAGAATCAACAAGGAACCTGTAGAATGTCTCACAGCGCATAGAACAAAATATAATAACAACATACTTGACATAAAACAGGCGAGACAGTACATAAGCTGAAAACAAACTATCATAGCAGTGGAAAATCCATATACATCTTATGTTCCACATCATCATTATTACAAATTTTCAAACTGTCTCTAAAGGTAAAAGCAAGATAAGGGAGGTACACTACTAATGCCCGAGTAGTGACCACCAACGACACGGGAGAATATATATATATATATATATATCATACATGGAAGCCTCCTGCTCGCCTCTGGATCAGCTACTCTTGCATCACCAGCTAACCTGTCTCTAGTCTGCTCGTTTAGGAGCACCCAGAGTAATAAGAAGAGACATAAAACTCTGGGTCAGACAAAAGTCTGGTGTGAGCGATAAGCAGCTAAACAGAACAATAACAGGTATACTAAACCGTACCTGAACCTGGACCTGCAACCAAAGAGTTAGCACTACATACTGTACAACACTCTAAGGTGCCACTAACATATGGTGTACAAGCATACGGGGGTGGGGGTGTGCATGTCATAGTGATGGCAAACAATCAAGCATAGCAACCATCCTCACATCTCTCACTCAGTGCATAAAGCATACGATATCCACCACTTCGATCAACCAATACTTTGCTATTATCACTCTGCCCCATGAAGTCACAACGGCTTCACTGCACTGATCCATAGCCACTAATCCTTCGCTATGTCCACTTTGCCCCATGGAGTCGTACACACCCCACTGCACTGGCTCATAGCCTTACTAATCCTTTACTATGTCCACTCTGCCCCATGGAGTCACAATGGCTCCACTGCACTGGCTCATAGTCTTACTACGATCACTTTGCCCCTCGAGTCACGATGACTCTACTGCACTGATACGTAGCCCATCATTCCTTTTCAGTGGTGAATCGAAGTTATGAACGTCGACAACTCTTTAGCACACGTCCCGCAGCAAAGCCCAACCATGAAGTGAACTCATTGGTTCCCAACTGGATCCTGAGCTCTAACTTCCATTTGGACTACCTTTGCATCTCGGGTTATTGGTCATCACTGGATCGGTTCGGATCCCCTCACAGCCATCGGTTCGGTTCGTCGTTCAGTATCCCCCACTGGATCGATTCGTGCCAAGCTTCTTCGGATCGGAGGATGCCATTGGGTTCGGGTCGTGCTCCATGTTCCAGCTCGTGGTGGTTCGGATCGGAGCACAGGCTTCATTCTTTTCTCCCAACGTCGGATCGGTCTCCATCTCCACAAACGGATCGGGTCCGGGTGCTTTTGGCGGTTCGGATCGTCAACACCCCCAACGGGTCGGGTCGGGGTCTTCATGTCCACCTCCATCTATGGGTTCGGTCGAAAAACTCCTCCAAGTTTCAAGTCAGCTCGTGGCATGCAGGCTCGGTTCGGATGTAAGGGGGCGGATCGTGGATGGGCCACACGAACGGTTCGGTTCGGACCTCCCCATCCGATCCGATCCGGTCCCTGTCCATTTCCTGCATTTTGTCCAGCGGGTTGTTTATGCCATTTGGCGGCGTTTTCTACCATTCTAACTATTCTAATCAATCAAAAAGCATATCATACAGTCATAGCAACAAGTAGAAATGACCTCAACCACCAAAACATCAATATGATAGGTTAAAATGGATCAAACATAGCCAATACCCCATATTTTCCCTTAAGCATGTTTAAGCAAAACTAGTGACATGATTAGTAAAACTTAACCAAATTAACCCAAGTTCATATCAGAGGTCTAAAACATTATTTAAGAATTTATAAATAATTTTCCAGAATTTATTAGTGTCTAAATTCGCTAATTAACACTAATTACCCTTAATTAACTATAATTATCGAGGGACTATGCAAGTCACTCACCTTAGCCACAAACGAACCTTAGATCTGAAATAAATCTCAGATATGGCGCGAATACCAATGCTAAACAACAGCTCTAATCTTGATTTGATGAAGATCTCCCTTGATTTGATGTTGCTAAGCTCAATCCTTGATTAGTGAGTGGTTTGGAGGTGATTTAGAGGTTGGAGTCCATTTTTAGGGTTTCTAAGAGGTAAATGGAGGCTAGAAAACTGAAGTGGAATGGAATGAAACCCTAACTCTTTTCAGCCTCCCCATAACCCTAATTCTGAAATGGGTTATGGGCCCATTCATTAATCACCCTATTTGGCCCGGTTAAGCATTTTTCACCTTCCAAACCTTATTTTAGCCATATCTCCCAAACGGTAAGTCCGTTTAGCTATTATGACCACTCTACGGAAAGGTAAACCATCAAACGAATCTAATAGAAGTGGTGTCAGGTCAAAATTCCTTTCCAATCAAAAGTTATGGCCAAAACAGTATCAGCTAGGGGCAAAACGGTCATTTAAAAATCGACAAAAATCATGAACATGGGAAATGACCCCAATGGTCGTTTCCCAAAGCCACATGACCATACGACTTCATACAAGAAAGAAATAAATATTCTATGATCCTCCGATACGTAGAATGCAGGTTGTTACAATATCAAATTTTGAAATCACTTTTCGATATTCATTATAAAATGAATAAAATCAACAAAATTCCCGTTCGTGTTAAAATGGCGTTTAACTACTTAACACAGCTTCACATTTCAATATTCACTGAATATTATTTTAAAATATTCGTTAATTCTGAACTGGAATCAAACACAGTTAATTACCATTTAATTTTATTTATATGGATTTCATATACACAACAATAATCAAACACAGTCAACCATCATCCAGAGTGTATTACACAACTGTATAAGCGTTAAAAATAAATAAGTAACGCTCATCATAGTCTGTCAACCCATCGATTGACATACCACTAATTATTGGGATCGGTGTATGTCAAATATCATCCCAATACCCATGTGGGGTTTTCAAACAACATACACATATTTTATTTGTGCAGTTGGGCGATGTGTAAAATATATCGTTCCAATCAGTATCCGATAAATGGGTGTACATAAATAAATCATCCGATTTGTTTATGAATATTTATTTCAACACATGACTATTTTTGTACTGTTCATATATACAATAAAAATTATATTTTTAATATTCATATATTTTATTCATCACATGAATATTTTATACAGTTCATATATACAATCAAAATGATATTTTTATTATTCAAATATTTTATTCATTACATGAATATTTTATACAGTTCATTACACATCACAATCTCAATCAAATTCCACAGCACAATACAATCAAACAAGTCGTCCATGGTCTGTGGACGATAGAAAGCAGTTCATATATGCAGTTATAAAATAAATAACTGTACAAAAATAATTTTAGTGAGAAGTTGTCACCTTTGGGATCCACTCCGTCAATCTCTTATTTTATCCATCGCATATATAATCTGAAAATCATATTTTTATCGAATTAAAAGTTATTCCATAGTATGATTATTTTACTGATAGCATACACAGGCTAAAAATCGTATTTTTATCCACATAAAAATCCTATTTTTATATGCATAAAAATCATGTCTTTATATTTTAAAAAAGAATCATGTCTTTATATTTTTAAAAATCATGTCTTTATATTTTTAAGAATCATGTCTTTATATTTTTAAAAATCATGGTATTATAATTTTTAAAAATCATGGTATTGTTATTTTTAAAAATCATGGTATTGTTATTTTTTAAAAAACCACACTTTGAAAATAATGCTTTTTTTGTATAAAAATTACACATTTTTTTCTACTATACTAGTTATACAAAAAACATAATTTTTTATATCAATATTACTTCAGGAAAAAGCACCATTTTAATTTATATAGAAATCATGTTTTAAAACATTGCTATTATTTCATAAATAAAAATTAAAAGAAAATTCACTGTTTTCATCTATAGGAATTCACGACCGACCTCAAACCGTTGCTCCTCCCCATCGACCACCTCGCACCGCCACCGTACACCGCCGGATCCAGATCGAAGACCACTACAATGTACAACCTCACATCATCGAGCAGTACGCCCTCCAGCATCGAACTCGATGCCCCTCCTACGCTAGAAAACCTCTCCGACGGCGAGCCCTTCGAGCAGAGATTTCGATCGCCACGATGTTCGAGAACTCATCTCCACCGTTAGAAACTTAGAACTCACCTAGCTTGAGGGAATGGTGTTTGGAATTTTCTAATTTAGTTGAGTGAATTCGAAGATCTGAAGGGATTTTGGATCGGAGGTTTTTCGCCGTTAAATCGTTGAGAGCGGCTTGAAGGGTTTGATTGCGGAAAATTAGATTTAGGGGTTTGACTGTTTTCTCTGACCAATGGAAGAATATATAAATATATTTAAATAATATTTAATTTACTTTAAAACTCAAAATCGTCACGAACTCTAAGTCAAACCCAATGACTGTCGCTCCTAGCCATTTACCCCCATTTCGAACATAATGGGATATGTCATGTAAGCCAATTCGACCGTTACAATCAGTTTTAATCAAAATTAAAATATAAAACATTCAATTTTAGATTTAAATGTACATTTTAATTTACCGGGGCCACATACAGACTCTAAAAATTCTAGAAAAATTATTTCTAGCTTCATATTGACGATACGGTCCTAATAAATCTACTTTCGTCAAATTTGGAGACCGTTTGAAAAACGGTCATTTTCCAGTCGATTAAATTCAAACTGAACTAACCAAACACGTTTAAATTCACCACTCTCACATATTGATTCCACAAATTATGAAAACTGGAATCTAGCAATAATTTGATATTCCGGATCCAACAAAAGTGGTCTCGTAGAAAACGGAGGTCGTTTGCAAAATCTCCACTTTTAAGGGCTATATTTCCATAGCGATTATTCTGAATTTTCAATTGGACATAACTTTTTATTTCCGCTATGAAATTTGAATTTTTCAGATTCGTTGGAAAGATATTTTCAAACAGATTCAAATATTTCTGATTTCACTAAAATTCGGTTTATTTTATTTGAAATAAATCATTTAAATATTCAAAATCCGTTAAAATTGCCAAAATAATTTTTTTAATTTGGTTCCGATTTTCCGGGTTGTTATAAACTAACTATTCACGATAAAACATGTATATAATTCACTTTCCATAATTACGAGATTGAATTGTCAAATTCAATTTCCCCTTTTATACCCTTTGGTTACAAATCCCTATTATTTATAAGATCCATACTTTGCTTAATAACACAAGTTATTTAAATTCCCTTTATAATCTTGCCTGTGGGTTTGGATTATAATAAAAACCCTTTTACAAAATCCTTTGGAATTGATTCAACCTAATCTCACTACAAACTGATATAATTCCAATTAAGAAAATAATGGCTCTAATAATTATTAGTTTTAACATCTATCAAAGTAAAAGTCGTTAACTTCGTTATTAAACATAAATAGTTAATTTTTTTTAAAATATTATTACAATATTGACGTTATCGAATCGATAATTATTCTCAAATATAATTAAATAAGGATCAGTTATCCTTATAACTTCATTAATTTTCCAACAATCATTTGTCCAAACAATATTTATTAATAAATTAGAACAAATCCTTTTAATAACCAGTTCAATTATAATAGTTGACTTGGTCAACTTGGACCTAGTTAACTGATTTACTGCTCTCAATTAATCTTCCCTTTAAATAAATTAATAATATAATAAATTTACACATAGTAAATAAAATTTAGTTGTCTTTTTTGGAAATAAACCATTTTAATAACATGCGACATAGTCGAATTTCGGTTATAACTTCCCTCTAAATTTATCTCAGTTGAACTTACATTTCAAACCCTGAAATAGAATTTATTGTTTCCCTCTCAAATCAATTCCCAATTTCTTTTTTTAGATTTTCAAAAATTGAATTTATATTCTTTAATTATCAAAAGATAATTATTCTACTTTATTTACAAATATCGTATATAATCAATTCCTTGTTTTATTCAATAAAACAAGTTTCTACTTTCAAGCTTATTCGAAAATAAATTTCCTTTTTAAATCTTAAATTTCTTTTCTATGTTCGAAAATACATTTTATGGTATTTAAATACCAAATTCTAAGGCTAGGGTAATTCAAACACAACATAATCAATCACGGTGTATATATCACAACGTATACCACACTAAATAACAAACAGTAATATGAATGTTGAGGAATCCAGGTGGATTCCTCTAACCTGTTTCTTTGCATTCACATATGTTAATCAACATAAATAACATCAATTTCATTCCAATATAAGATATCATGGTAAATATAATCAACGATATGTATAAATAATTATATTAATCATCTCAAACAATTTTATCAACCATTCATCCAGACAACCATCATACAATATAAAATTACTATATATAAATTTAAAATTCGTTTATATATATATATATATATATATATATATATATATATAATAAACGAGCCAGAGTTAGTGAGTTTACCCACCTTGGTTCGCAGTTGACGATTCTATTGTTTATTTTATTTGAAATCAAATGAGCGTTTGATTTTATTGTGAAACCCCAATAGCTCTGTTCTTTGCTACACTAATTCCATCATATAGATCTTAACATTACAATTCCAACGTGACCGATTTCGCTTGATTCTGTTTACATAAGAAATAATTATCAGGTTAAATCAATTTGAACTAAATATAATTAATTATTATATTATATTTTTCTATTAATTACCCTTAAACTCTAATTAACCGTAAATCATCACCCTAATCCTTCAATCTTCTTCAATCAAACAACATCACATTACCTCAACCGGACCTACCATAGCAATAACATTAACAATTTCCAATAAGTCTGCCTCTAGTTTTTTCGAATTGATGACTTATATTATTAATATATGGAGTTCATACTTTTACTGATGGAACTTCTCTTCTTCCCTGATGATTAAAACACACTGTTCCTCCTTGTCATTTCCCCGTCGTTCCGCGCCTCCACTTTTCTCTACATCGTTCAAACAAACACCACAACCGTTCTCTTTCTCCTCCGCGATAGCTTCCACCTCCACACCATAAAGCCCAACTCGCACCCCAATCTGCGATTGCGTCTTCCATCACTGTCCATTGACTCGAGCCAACTCGACCTCATGAAGTCAACACCACTTCCTGGTCATCACCTTCTCCTCCCCAAGTCGGTCACCATAACTTCGAACCCACCTCCATCATTCAACGCGACACCACCTCAAAACTTCCAAGCATCCCCTCCTCGTCATGTCGAACAGACCCCATCACCTATAGTAAACGCAGTGAATCCTTTTTGTGCCAAATTCTACAGCTAACTCGACTACAGTATTCGATTTGAGAATCCTCATCGGACTCCCTCAGTCCACTCATGGTGAAGAAGAAAAACCGACAGGAGAAAAAATGAACGATCCTTCAAATGCTTGGCATGTAGAGGAAATAATTCTGGCACTGCAAAATGATGTTTCATTTAAACGGTTTTGAGTTTTTTTTTTAGTTATTATCATTTATTCATGGAAACCTCGGTGTAAAGAAGAGGAAGATAACAACATGGCTTGCCTTTAGCTGTGAATGGGGGTTTCGAATGAAATGAAGGCGCTGAGGATTTTTTTTATTTTTTTTATTTTATAAACACTATTTCAAATGTGAAAGGGGTAGCCGCACTTTTTGACTCCAGTACAAAAGAAATCTTATCCACATAATTGTTCCAGGTTATGTTTATTTCCTTTTCCTTCGACGATGTCAGAGGCTAGTAAATGAGGACATATCAAATTTCTTTGCTTTGCCGAAGTTTTTGACCATTCGAAAAAAATACAAATCTTATCCGAGATCTTTGTTTTTAATTTGTTTTATCAGAGATTTTTGTGCCAGCTGATATTTTTGACTACAAACTCGTATTGGCTAATCGAATCCTGTTGCGCTTATTTTTATTTAATTATTGTATAAGGCCGATGTTTATCATGTTTTGACTGTGTTTGTCGAAGAAATCATATGCCTTTGGTATTAACTATGAACACAGTTAACTTAATATTTACAATGGAAATCACAGGTCGTGCTAATCGGCTGAAAAATAACTGTAAGGTAATGTAAAATCAAATTAGAAATTCCTTAAGCATATCATGATCATTTAGTTGTTCTATTAATATTGGTTATTGCCATGTAACATACTATACTGTCAATCAATAAATTTTAATATAAGAATTTATTCCAGCATCTGCCTATGTGCGAAGCACGAGCTTTTATCTAGTAGTAGTAAAGATATTAGAAAATATTGACATCGACATTCTGAAAGCGATACTATTATTATTATTTAATGTGTAACTAACGTTCGACGTTTACACAGCTCATACGAGCATATACAACTCCCGATCGAGACAAAATTCGGAATCCTACAATAACTTAATATTCTGGAAATGATGGAACCAGTTTCGTTGAAAACGGTGGTCATTTTGCAAAAAGGTTATTTTTAAGGCTTAAATAAATAGATTAAAATATTGGTTAATTCCAAAACAAGTCAATTTAATAATAATAAATTATTATGTCATATATATCCGAACATAGCATCATATAACTCCAAAATAAGCCTATTTGGATTTTATACTCGATATTCCAAATTAAAACGACGTCCGAGTTATTTATAAAATAAATCGTTATAATGTATAAACGATTTCATAGCGACTATTTGAAAATTTGATTTGGACATAACTCACAACCTATAAAACGAAATCTCGATTTTTCATTTCCATTAGAAAAATATAATCAAATAAATCTAAACGTTTCTTGTTTCAAAGAAATCCGGCTTATATTGGATTTTGTATATTCAATTGAAGTTCAAGACGTAATATTACGAACTACCGCGACGTTACGAGATCGTTTTAAATTTAATTATAAATTATACGTTCAAACCTCGTTTATATTAATAAATTAATTATAAAACCCTTTTATAATTGTAATACAACATTTAAAACAAATCTAAATGTTCAAAATTAAATGGCTAAAAATCCAGGTCATTACATCCTCTATGTAGAAAGGAATACCCCCCTTTTTAAGTGGGTAGCACAAAAATGAATGAAGTTGACTGTGTAAAATATTAGATGAAGTGCAAATTAGAACAAAATAGATAAGAAGATGAAATAGGTGAGGCTATATGTAAATTTTTTATTTTGTTTAACTTTTAGAATTACTATGTTATTTGCTATGCTTAACTAACTAAATTTAAGTAATAAAAATGTCATAGAGTAGACGAAGCAATTGGAAAATTATAAATTATATTAAAATGCTAACGTACGTGAAATCTTTGTGTCTTTTTCATGATTATTTGTTGGTACTGTCATTATAGATGAAAATGCAGTTCTGCCGTTTTAAATCTTATTGACTATCAACTTTTATTATTTATTATTCCCATAAGAGTGAAAAGTAACATATCGATTCTCATGTTTACAAATAAGAAAAATAGCAAATTGCATGTTGTATGTGTTTTAATAATATAAAAAATTTGTACGATCATATTGTGAATAAATTTAACACTGATAAACTTATACCTTTCCAACATAAAATATTATAGGTTTTGCCAAGTAAAAATTAAACTTGTATCATCGACACGGGTACTTGCTATATGGTCATAAACATGGATGTTAAGTTGAAGGATATATTATAATAACCCAGTCCGTGATCGTGATTATATACGGAAAAAGAAATATAGTCATAAACACGAATGCGTCATTAAATTAATTCACTGTGCGATTTGATGCATGCCGGACATGCATAATATGCTACTAATAAATGATAAACTAGCTAAAAACAACTTTTGCAAATTCTATTTAGATCCAGGAATTTGCTTAAAAAATGATGATAAAACTGCCTCTGCTTTGCAAATTTTTTTCTTTTAATTTTCAGCATACCTCGTAGAGCCCCTACGAAATTCTTTACTCTACCTCGTAGAGCCTCTACACGATTCTTTACTTTACCTCGTAGGGACTCTACGAGGTAAGGTAAAGAATCTCGTAGGGGATCTACGAGGTAGACTATAAAATCTCGTAGTGCCCCTATGAGAGAGGGTAAAAATGTCTTTTTTTAAATAATACATGGATGAATTCAACAAAATATTCGGTTTACTTTGTTTTTTCAGATTTGCTGGTCTGCTCAGTAGGTTCTTAGGTCCAAATAGAATTTGCCAACGGCTTTATTTATTCAATGCATTTCCGTTTCTCAAACCTGGGACTGTTTAGTGTAGCTGCGCCAGTCTATTAATGCTGAACGACTTGCATTCATCATCTATGGCAGTGTGAACAGTTGAAAGCTAATGGAACCTCAACCTACAACCGCCGCCGGTGGCCCCGCCACCACTATGTCGGACGAACTGTCTACCATATCTGATCTAATCACCGCTAGCCGCTCCAACACTCAAGGCCTGATCTCCTCCCTCCAAAACCAAATCCCCGACCTCGTCCCTTCCCTCAACCTCTCCCTCCAGATCATCTCGGCGTTCAACAACCGCCCCTTCGAACCCATAAGCCCTAACCCTAGCCCTAGCCCTAAACCTAATCGCCGGTTGAATACAGATCACCAAACCCTAACCCCCTTTCTTCGTCGCACCCGGCCCAGACCTTCCCCTGAATCTCAACCGGTCACATACCAAGCCACCCCCGAGTCGGCCGACCTCGCATCCGTCGTCCGTACCATGGTCGCTGTATGCCTTCTTGAGCTCGTACCGTTCAGCGAGATCGACTCCAGTAGTTTATGTCGTAGATTGGAAAGCGAGAGTTCCTCCGCAACCGAGGCGGAAAAGAAGGCTTTAATTGAATTCGGTGGTGACATGGGAACTGTTTATGCTGTTGAGATGGCGTTGAAGAAGATATGCGAAGAAAACGGAGGCGTGTTTTTGGAAGAGTTCACTGTGAATGGGAGGAAGGTAGTCATGGTCTGGAAGATTGATAGGAACAAACTGATAAAGGAGCTTCCGGAAAGTTCTCAGCCACCGAAGGAGTGTAAGGAGATGTGGGCCCTACCAGCTACACCAGTTGTGGATAGTAGAGGGGTGATGGGAGCACCACCAACGCCACAAAGGGCGGTTGTAGGAAACACAGGAAGGAGCGAGATCGATGATTTGAAGGAGATTGAGGAGTTGGTTAATAAAAAGACTTTCAGGGAAACACAGAAGTCAAAGACAGGGGAAGAGCTTTTGGATCTGATTCATAGACCAACTGCTAAGGAGACGGCTGTTGCTGCTAAGGTTTCTTAATTGAACTTATTTTAATATATATGGTATGAACTCGGAAAAATTGCTGGTAAAAGATCAGGTTAGTAGAAAACTAGAAATGGCAATGTATCATTTTTGGGGAACTGGCAAGACAAATGTGTGTTATAAAATGTTGGTGGGCAATAGCGTTAAGCTTGACCTAATGTATGGTATTGTTGTTTTTCTTCTGAATGATTATGTTAGGAGTGTTCATTTTGTGTCCGATACATGACCATCATTAGTAAAGGTTCTAGATAATTGCTTACACAATCGTAAAACCTTGTAGTCAGTGATGTATTTCTCAACAAAATATATTATACTTTTACTTCTCATATTTTATTGCTTATATTTTCTGTTATGAGTTAGTAAATCATTTTTGAATGTATTCCATGCAGTTCAAGTCTAAGGGCGGTTCTCAAGTCAAGGAATACTGTAAGAGTTTGACCATTGAAGACTGCCAGCGAAATTCTGGTTCATACATTCCATGTGAGAAGGTATGCCTGATGTTTAGCATCTTTGGTCTATTTAAGTCACGTGTTGCATTATTAGAACTTGATATTCTGGCTGATCGTAGTTACACAACTACTTTGGTTGGATTTTTCATATTGTGGATTTGAAAGGTTTTAAAAAATCAATTTCCTAGACATTACAATGTGCGTCGGCATGAGTGGCCACTTCTCATTAAAGCCTTTAATTCTGAATTTTAAGCTCTGAAGGCTCAATTCTGGGTAATCAGTTACTTGTTTGTAACGTTTCTTTTGACCGTAATGCCTTTTATATCAATTGCTAAAAGTCGGAATTTGATATTTTAGATTTTAAATGCTTTAAATTAACAAGAATTTGAACTAAAAGATTCTTGAGAAAGTTGTAAAAAATATTAGTTTTAGGAGATTAAACCCTGAGTTATCGTAGCGCACACTATAGAGCGCTATGGTGCAAAATAGCACGTAGCATAGAGTGTGCGCTATTTTGACTTACAGTAGCACACGTGTCATCCATATTGCAAAATAGCGCGTTATTTTGTCAAAGCGCAGAATAACGCATAAAACAAAATATCTTGCTACTTTATTTTACTTTTCCCTTTAGATATGTATATTTATTAAAGCCCAAAATTGGTCCAAATTATGTATTGAACAAGATTCATAGCAGGAGAAGAAATAGACTTTAACACAAAAAGACTACGAAGCTTTTATAAAGTACAATCAAACTTTGAAAAATCATTTCAAGTGAAGGGACGTTGTCGATCCTATTTCTTTAGAAGATATAGATGATTCAAATGAGTGGATCTCTGGTTTCATGGAAGTGGATAATTCAAACGTAGAAAATGAGCTGATTTTTGAAAATGATACACTAACTAGAGTAATGTATCAGAATGCCCAAAACTGGAGAAAGAATAACAAAAGCGTACCCAAGACCGGACAAGACCGAACTATGTTGAAATGGTAGAAAGATGTTTTAGCTTCCAATTCAAGGCCTATGTATGTTAATGAAGAAGAGTCAACTTTTAAGGTGATTCGGAGAAAGACATCATAGATTATGATGTGAAAGAAGAAGAAGGAATTAAGGATGATTTTGATAATAATGATGATAAAGATTTGGGTGACATTAGTTATCGTATGTTTGAACCATGTTTGATTTAGTTTATTTAAATCTTGTCACTTTAGACTATATGGTATATTATTTTCGCATGACCTTCATATTTTTTATTTGTGACTTTTGTTATTTATATTCTTTTTCTTGGTTCTTACCAATAGAAATTCTTGTGTTTTATGCAGAATTGTATTTCCCATGATTTGTTTATTTTTTTTTGTCTAATGGTAGATTCACAACTCACAATCATAAGAATAAATTTAAAATTCTTTAAGGCATAAATATTTATATCTATCAATTATTTTGAATGTAGAATATGGAATTAACGATTTTTTCTAGTAAGTGCATTTCACATCAAATTTTTTAATACATGCCATGAAAATACGATAATGTTTGTATTTGGAGTCTTGAACTGTTTGGATATGGTATCAAATATATGAAAAATAATATTAAATTCTGAATTGGCATATTATATTTTATTTTTTGTAAAAATATGCAAAATTTAAAAAGCGAACAAAATGGCATGTGTTATAGCACATAATGCAAACCTTCCGCTATTCACTATTAACTACCTTACAATATTTCATAAAAAAATTATGGATTCTTTAATGTTTGAAATCATATTTTATAAAAGGAATGAACTTTTAGGATTCTAATTTTAGAATTATTTGAATTTTTTAGCTAAAAGATGCGGTTTTCAATTTTTTAAAATCTAAAAACTCAAATTAAAAAATATTGAATTTTCAGAACGTATATTTTAGAAATTAATTGGGTTTTGAAAATTTGAAAATTCAAACGTACTTAATATTAAAACTTTGAATTTGCTTATATGTGTAAAATTTTAACAAGCGGAAACAACCTCTTCGCAGTGCTAGGGAAAGACTGCGTACAACTGACCTTCCTAGGGCCTGCTATCGCGGGGAAGCCTTGTGCAGTAGGTTTCACCTCTATCTTTCTATATAAAGTGAACAAAAGTATCATTCAAGCATTCACCATTCAGAACTAAAAATAAACAATAAGAAATTGAAATTCTTTTGTCTAAATAAATGCTTTTAATTAGAAGACTGAAAAAAAAAACAGAGTAAGTTCTGATTTAGATTTTAGAACTTCTATTAAGAACCATTTAATAAAAAAAAAAACAGAGCTTAACTGTCGTTTTTTCGGCAATTATCAGCATGTGAAATTGGTTAAATCGTCATATTTAGCGAAGATAGATAATTCTACTAGTAGAACTTATAACTGCTCAAATTATATCAAATATGTTACCAGTTCAATGGATTGTATTTCATAGTGTTGACATGTTTTTTAGTCAAAGCTGCCACATGTCAAGTATTTGGTTAGCATCGCGCTCAAACATGAATAACGTCGTCGAAAAAAACAAAATGATTTGGTCGAAGTCGGGTCGCAAACATAAAAAGGCCCAAGAACATCTGTTACGATACTTGGCACTGTAACCCTGGTAGAAGGCGAGCCGTCGGCTGACCGAAGGCGAACCGTCAGTGGGTTCGGCGCAACGTTGGTAGGGGTACGGGCCCCACAATCTCGATGGCGATCGACTTAGCCAGTTAGGTCGATCAAGTGGGCACCGCCATCCGATTTTCTCCGAGGCGGAAGCTCGGATCCCTTCAGTTCGGACCAACGAAAACCCGAATCCCCTCACTTCGTGTTCAGGAACCTCGACACCATAAACAACAAGATTTCGGACCCCTCTCCTTCCTTTTTGTATCCCTTAAAGGGATACAAAATTTCGTATCCCCTGGGGAGATACGAAAATTGGTATCCCTCAGGGGTACAAATTTCGTATCCCTTGAGGGGTACAAATTTCGTACCCCTCACTAGGGGGGGGGGGGGGTATAAAATTCATGCTTTTGGCACTTCTGGGATCCGAAGTCTTTGCTTGTGGTCTCCATTTTCTACCTACTCCCACCTAACATTCCTCCTATAATTACCCCAAGCCTTGGCCTTCATTTGAGGCTCTCCCTTGGAATTTTTGGACTTCTAGAGCTCCAAAACACTCATTAATGGCTGCCAACTTTTTTCTATGGCCATTGGACATGGCATGAACAATTAAACTGTGACATACACGTTTTTCATCAATACTTGGACATTCACATGGATAATTATGCTACATTTGGGCTTTTTTGGACTTCTTGGACATTAAAGATAAATTTGGACGTAGTTGACCAAGTCAATTCATCTTGAGGAGGAAGACGAATGACATTTTAGTCAAAGTTTAGAATTAACAAGGACATTGTTATTCTATTGTAATACTTTGTACTCGAATATTGTCTAAACTTGTACAATACTGTAATCGTATATCATATGATGAATGATCATTATAAAGTGGACGTTGGCGTTAGTGTTGAACCAATATAAAAGCTGTCTCTCCGCATTTACTTTACTTTGCTTATTTTGGATTTACCGTGTTCACACCACATACACATTGGGTGTTGGCGTGCAACGACTTTCCACGTCAACATATAGAATCCTAAGCTCTTTCTCCCTTCTATTAGTTATACAAAAGCACGCAGTTGCTGGCATATGCGATTGCATTATGATCTGTAAGTGCTACTATATCCTTGTGATTATTCTCATAAAATGTGCAGTACTGTGTTACTATCATAGCTAATGCTATTTTAAGTTTATTAGTCTCAGTTAAGTGATGTGCTAACCTTTGTGTGCGAATCAATGGAGTTGGTTTGAAATTTTACAAATGTATGCATATCAAGGTTTGAGGTTTCAACCGGAACACTGAAATTTCAGTGTTCCGTTTAGGTTTCAGTAGGGATTGAAATGAAACCAAACTGAAATTCCGGTTCAACAAACAATATTTGAACTTCAATTTAAACAGAAAAAACTCGAAATAATAATCATAATTTGAATTTCAATTATATGAAATTTTGACTTAGGAAACATACAAACTCACAAGATATATAAATGATGTAATTAAAAAATTGGAAAGTGAGGCAATGAATACGTATTTTTCAGTGTTTTAGGGTGCGTTCGCAACTAAAATTTGGCACGTTTGAACTTTTGGAGGCGTCCGACGCGTCGGACGCCAATCACATTTCCCCCGGTCAAACAGAACGATCTGGGAACGTTGAAAATCGAGGTGTATGCGTCGGACGCGTCCGACGCAAAGTCATTAAATTGTCTAAACTTGTTTAATAATGAAAACTTGTACAGCTTAGTTGGTTAATGTGTTGGCTTTGCTGAAGACTGACCAGGGATCGAATCCTCACTTCATCCAACTTTTGTATTAATTTTACTGCATGCGTTGGGGGCTTGGGGCTGTATACTGACTACTTAATTCTTGTATTATTTCTATGAACAAAGGTAGTAAAACCATTCTAAAAAGCTTTTTAAACCATTCTTGCATTGGTTTTACTACATCCGTGCATCTGTAACTGACCAGTTAATCTTTCCAAATGTTGTCATGAAACAAATTAAAATTATACGTCTAAACTAATTCAAAACAAATAAATTAACAACTAAATACCCTGCTCAAATACCCCGTTCGTAACTAAAAACACATTCCCCGTTCGCTACAGTACCACGCTCAAATACTCCCTTCAAATGCCACGCTCAAATACCCCGTTTCCGTTCGTTAAGAACACATCCTTAGATATTTATAATTAATTAATATTGTTTGTCTATAACTTCGGTTGAACTTATAAAATTTGTTTCTGTAAATTAAGCAAATACATGTATAATTATAAGAAAAATAAATAACGAGATCCGAAGCCAAAAATGGAATCAAATTTTTTGAAATTTGCAAGTTAGGTCGAAATTCCTTAAATTACAAAAGACCGAGACCGAAACTGAGATCTCGAATCTTGATACATATACTGTATCACAAAGTTGAAGTCATGTTTCGAATTGGTGATGTAGCCCCAGCCTGCTTCATAACGATCAACTGATCCTCCTCGGAATTTATATGTATCATTTCAAATTATGTTTGTTTGCTAGATTATTCTTGTCTTGATTAAGACAACACAATTTTCTCTCTCTATATTTTGCTCTAATAAAGCAACCTCTTTGAAAATCTGACTTCAAATTTTTGGTGGCTTCCGCATGTATGCTGTAAAAGTAGAACATGAGTTTAAGGTCTTCATTCCTAGTCATGATATATATATACATTGAAGTAATAATTTTCAGCTTAAGAATTTATATTATTTAAATGTTTATTAAAGTCACGAGGCTGATGCAGTTTTCTGCAGCAATACTTGCATGACTATTTGGCATAACATTCTCACTATCCAGCCCTCTACATTTTTTACAGGTTCACTTTCGTCGCATAATATCTGGACACACCGATACAAACTTAGGCGACTGCTCTTTTTTGGATACATGTCGTCATACAAAGGTTTTCTCTATACTTTAATTTCCTTGTTGATCTGTTTTAGTTTGGAACCTGTCTGTATAACACTATAATCTGATATTAACAGACTTGCAAATATGTTCACTACGAGCTTGATCAAAGCACAGACATAGTTCCACCCCCAAGACCACTGAAGCTGCGAGCAGAATACTGTTCAGAAGTGGAATTAGGTCAGGCACAATGGATTAATTGTGATATTCGTAACTTCAGAATGGACATTTTAGGTCAATTTGGAGTTATAATGGCGGATCCACCATGGGATATTCATATGGAATTGCCATATGGCACTATGGCTGATGAGGAAATGAGAACCCTTAACGTGCCTGCATTGCAGACTGATGGGTTGATTTTTCTTTGGGTTACTGGACGTGCAATGGAACTTGGTCGTGAATGGTAAGTTTTTTTTAAATAATATTAATTAGTGGTAGGCTTACTAATTTTGGTAGTGATATGCTGTCTAGGCCCATGAACTTGTTCCTTAACGATCAAATTATTATCAGAATTATCCAAGATGACGTTGGGCGTTAAGTTTATAATTCAACATAAGCCTCATTGAACATTATGGTTAGAATTGGGCGTTTTAGTTTGCGTCATGTAACACTAATGAAAATTGATGTTTTGGTGGTGATATGCGAGGTAGGCCCATGAAATTGTTCGTTAACAATCAAATTATGACCGAAATTAACCAAGATGGTTTTGGGTGTTAAATTTAATACAACAGAAGCCTCATTGAACATTATGGTTATAATCAGGCATTCTAGCTTGTATCATGTAATACCAATGAAAAATTGATGATCTATTTTGAATGTTCAACCATTGATTAGTATGATTGTAGAAACTTTTTTATCAACTTAGTATTGTAATCATGGAAATCTATGTTGTTCACCTAGGACATCAGAACACACACACAAACATACATACACACAAACATATATACACACAAACATGCATACATACATATGTGTGTGTGTGTGTGTGTGTTTGTACATATATATGTGTGTGTTTGTGTGTGTATATATATGTGTGTGTGTGTGTGTGTGTGTGTGTATATATATATATATATAATGTATGTGTGTGTGTATACCTGAGTTTTTCTTTTGTTGCATTGACATCCTTTTCTTAAAAAATTAGCTGATTGCCTATTATCTCTTTCATGTATGTTTATTGATGGCTTCTCAAGTGGGTATGGTCTCATTCAAACTACTAGTTAGGTGTTGCATAGACTGACTTTTAGGTCAATGAAAAATTATCCTTAAATATATTATATTAAAGAACAATAGACTTCTAATTTCACTTGAATTTAAATATTTAGAAATCATGCCAGTACAAAGAGCCTATTACCATACCGATCATATCAATAATCCCGAACAAAGAACCGTTATCATTGCTTATGCCATTGGTAACAGGTAATTGATATACCAATAAATTAGTAGATCTATATTTGGTAAGACTAAATTTATCTATTGATTGAAAATTTTATTCTTAACTGTAAATCTTTGATTATGGGTAATACCAAATTTACTGTTACAAATGTTAATTCTACTAATACATATATCGGTACCTTGACAGTTAAGTTGCTATGAATCTTTTAATTACTTTTATTACAGATTATTTACAGATAAGAACTCAGTTCGTCACAAAGATAAAAGCTAGAAAAGTAGAAGTATAAATATCGTTTGAAGTATGATTAGAACGATCATAAATTGTGTCCAACACCATTCAAAATTATGTTTTATTATATAGAAGAGTCAAGGGTATGAATTAATAATCGAATATATAAATGATTGATAAATTTACTATTATAATTGATTTTAACATTTTTGTTACTATTAGATCCACCTATGATATTGGTAAGTTTGTCGTTACCCTATCAATGACATTTGTATAGTAGCTAAGTTCATGGTGGTAACCGACAGCCTGATAATGTTATAATGTTATGAATGTTATAACCATGAGCATAACTTATAATACTTACAGAACTAATTTTTACTGACTGTGTAGTTTGGAGCTTTGGGGATACAAGCGCGTAGAGGAGATAATTTGGGTAAAAACAAATCAACTTCAGAGGATCATAAGGACAGGGAGAACAGGACATTGGCTAAACCATAGTAAAGAACATTGCCTTGTTGGAATTAAAGGAAATCCTTTAGTGAATAGAAATATTGATACAGATGTAATTGTCGCTGAAGTTCGTGAAACAAGTAGAAAGCCAGATGAGGTAAACACACTAACTGCTGTTTTAATCGTTTTAAAGATCATATATATACTGGATGGATTAGTTTGGCTTTCTGTGTTATTATTGTGTACAGATATATAGTATTTAATGGTACATGATATATGTAACTATGACTCTGATCACAGGAGGAATTATGGATTAGGTTGTGTGATTGTATGCACAAATTAAGTATATTTTTTGATTGAAAATAATAATACCCTGGTACATGATGCAATAATGTGATTTTCTGTTAGTTCCATGCATGTATACATGCATTTGCACACATACATTATTTCATTAACATACGCATATATGCATGTAAGTATGTGTATAGCCCAAAATTCTTGAACTCAGTTTCAATCATTTGGAATTTGCTTTGTTTCTGGCGATTTCGTAAGTTTTAGTTTGGTTTCAGGCCCTTTTTCATTTTCAATGGTTTGTTAATGGAAATGTAACAATGATATTTGTAAATAAAACATAAAGACTAGTCCATAAAGAAATAATGTACAACTTACAATATTATAAATTTATTGCATCCAAAAACTTTTTTCTAGGGCTGCATATGAATTGTTTTCATGGTTCATCAATTTCCATCATATGGTATGATGGATAACTGCATTTGTGTCGGACCTAGAAATGTTGTCATCATGTTATCAAATAGGAAGAGTTCATCATTCCATGTTGGATATGCCTCTACTGAGTCATCACATATTATATAATCTTGTTTGCTTCATAATAAGAATAGCTTACCGTGATCATTTGAAGTATATAGATTATTAGTGTAATCGTATTTTTATTGTTTTCCGTGTTCAACGTTCATATTGCAATGTAAATCGGTCGGACATGACAACTGTGCAGTTAAAATGCTTGGCGGTTCTATATCAATGGAGGCACAAAAATGTGTAGCCGAGAAATAACGGGACATAACGGAGGTGTAAAAATATTCATTAGATGTGGAACCAAATATGTAAAATTGATTAATTATCATTCTCACATTATTTATGTAAAAAAGGTAATATTAATTGATTTATATAACTAAATACAAGAATACGTTGGTTGTGCACACTAGATTTGATGACTATAGTAGATTTACACTATATATTGGACACTTATGAAGGCATATTAGCTCTTTACAGTAAATTTATTGATAATTTTTTTAAAAGAAATAGCAAAATCAAGCTTGAATATTAATATTGCTAAAATGGGTGCTAAAAAGTCTTGATTTAGCGGGCGCAATTGAAAATAACGTGACTTAAAGCGATCTACTGTTTATCAGTGCTAAATTGAAATAACATAGCGGTAGAAGAGGGTTACGAGCTATAGCGGTGATTTTAGGGAGCTTTAGTGGGGCTTTAACTACATAACATGACATGACGAAGTTGTGTTCAATTCTGTCCCGAATAAAATTTAATCGGACATGGTCCAGACAAGATTTATGCTCGTAAAATTTTTGCTGTCCTAATTTATATCCTAAATGAATTCGAAAGTACATTGAAGGATGCTTTTCGATCACAGACCCGAATGAACACGGGCATACATTTTTATTTACATTAGATTTTATGTTTTTATAGAGTTTTTATCAGTCATATTATTTTTACAGTATGTACTGAAGTATAAACATTTTATGAATTTTTACTCAACCAATAAGCCTAACAGTCATGATAAATATTTTAAATACATAGTGTAGATATATTAATTTATAAGAAAATCGATCAAACATGGATCAGATGAGAATCTTCTTGTATTTTTAAAAAAAATTCCTAATTCATGTTCTAAATGAATCAACGGATTTAGACGAACGTTTTTCGACCACAAACTCGAACGAACATCGGACATTCGTACGTAGTTGTCAGCCCCATCTTTTGGTAGGACTGCCCACTAATTTGGAAGTCTATAGTTCTTTTGCTTATTTAATGTTCTTTTACTCTGGTCATTTTTTTCCGGCCAATATGGTTCCCCATGCCATCTTGAAAGATGTTTGGACATGCTATTAACGCCGCCTATGCATGCTAACATGTGTTACACCGTCACCATTGATTTGTTTCCTGCACAAACTACATTTAGTCTTCCCAAGATTTCCAACAATTAGGTACTTAATTCCAGTCAATTTCTGTGATGTTTGCTTGGTTTTCCATAGCGTACATGAAATTCGCAACAATTAAATTAAACTAAACTTGCCTGTTAGACTAAAATATACTAAATTCTAATCAAATTAACTTAACAATTAAACTAAAAGAATCCTAACAGTAAACTAGATTATACTAAATTCAAATCGAATTAAGTTCAACAATATGTTAAAATTAACAATAAATTAAACTAAGTTCCAATTAATTTATGGTGCTAATTAATCACTCCTCTCAAAGTAAATCAAATAAACCAAGAGCTTTTACTTATTTCAAATTCCACGTTCTAGCCCAGCCGAAATTAAATCAATTAAGTCCTTCACCTTCCTGCGGCTCAAAAAGCCTTCTCCTCCTCTCAAAGTCAATGCCGCCGTAAGGGCATGAAGGGGGGGGGGGGGGGGGGGGTGTTGAAGCTATTTTTTTAAACTGATTTCATTCAAATTCGAGATTGATTGCTGAAGGTTGCTAAAGACAAAGTGGATGTTTGATTTTGCTAGAGTAGTTTGTTCAATTTGTATTTGTTGTCTTTGTAACTATAAAAATGAATAAACAATTTCAGTACAAAATTACTGTGTAATCGCATTTTCCAAATAAAGATGCTGATTTGAAATAATATTCAAGTTGTTTTGGATCTTTCTCCCTTCGCTCGCTCTTGATTCTGCAACATTGTGTTGAATTCTTTTGATTTGGCTGTATGCATTGATTTTGATATGTTTGTTTTTTAAAAGCCAAATCGAACAGTTCACTCGATTCCGGTTTGGTTGTGGTCGGTATTGGTGCAATATCACTGGAATTTCAGTTTATCACCTGATACCTCACACCTTGGTATACTTACATATGAATGTATACATATGTATGTATGTGTGTATATATGTATACACACACACACACACTTGTCTACGTATACATATATACACATCTACTTGTACATGCATATGCATGTATACACAACTATGCACATGCACATATTTTTATGGTTGTGTATGTACACATGCATGTATATGCATGTGTACATATGAATGTGCATGCACATATTTGTATGGTTGTGTATGTACACATGCATGTGTATGCATGTATAGTTACATATGAATGTGTATGCATGTATACCTCAGACCTTGGTATACTTACATATGAATGTATATACTTGTCTACCTATACATACACATGTACCTGTACATGCATATGCATGTGTATACAACTATGTGCATGCACATATTTGTATGGTTTGTTTATGTACACATGCATGCGTATGGATCCAATACATTACGCAGTATGCCCCTAGTACAACCCTATAGTTTTTAGAGCTACATAATCCAAAATCAAATCAAACTTTAGAGATGTTCAATGAGATGAGCACCCCACACTTTCGGCACTCAAGATGCCTGAAGAGTACGTTGCTATGGTATTCGTACATTGTAAGGTGACCATCTTGGTAGAAAAGAACAAAAACTACACATGACCTGTCGTATATCTCACAATACATGAAATAAGATATAATAATACAACATTTGATATAAAACAGATGGGACAATAAATAACTGAAATGCATACCATGATCAGAGCGATAGAACCAAAACAATAAACAACAGTGTCATAGAGTTATACAAGTGGAAATAACCATAAAAGAATCCATCTCTAAAATAAAGATACTACCAAGCCCCACAACAGTGAACAACGGAAAGCAAAGGAGTACATATAAATAATACATGAAACAACCTCTCGCTCGCCTCCTGCTCTCCTCCAGTTCAGGTACTCGTGCTCACTCCTAACATGCATATAGTCTGCTCATGTGAGAGCACCTAGAGTAGTAAGAAGCAAAACATAAAACTTCAGGTCAGACAAAGTTTGGTGTAAGCGATAGAAATCTCAATTACCAAAAATATCTGAAACACACTGTATGGGAAACCATGCATGATCTAGCCTTGCATCCATAAAGTTAACACATAAAAAAGTATATACTAATGTACAATATCATTATTATGAGTATGCCCTACGTCGAAGTATTGAGGTGTGTAAATGTCTTCATTAACACTACCTATATTTGCAATGCTACCTACATTCAGTGACATTCCTACAGGTGATAAATGACTTAGTAAACATAACAAACATCATCAATCTTCATATTCACTCACTTTATGCGTTGAATATATAGTACGTTTGGTTCCGTGGAGCTGTATCCACTCCTAAGAGCTCTGAGTTGAGACAACCTACTAATCTAACCGACAACTTACGTCAGGTCGAGAATGAGCGTAAAAATAGTCACAAGTCTCTCTATGAATATACAACTTGCAGTCTGGTTGAATGTCCGATAGGTAGCTTCCAAATCCGTCTTACAACCTGCGTTAGGTTGAAGACTCGATCGACACCTAAACCTCTGCTTTTCAAGTACGCGCTCGAACCTACGCACTGACTTTCTTTTTTGTATATGTACTTCAACTGCATAGTCATTTTGGAATTGTCTTCATAACTCCCATCTGAAGTCTTCTGGTTGGAAACTGTCTAGACAATTAACACACGTCAAACTATTTCCCCATGAAACTCTGCTGACAGCTTCTTCATCTCGACTAATAGTTGCGTCATCTTGACTCGTAGTCTCCTACTTTGCTCCTAGGAGTTCAACTGGTCGTTTGTTGGAGTCGTTCTTCCTGAGTTTGGAATGGTTGTTGAGCAATGCAATTAGAAAGTTTTCACGTTGACATGGCTGCGAAATAGAACATCACTGGACAACTACACTCCCTCCGAGAAGTCATGCCAATTCACTACTCCACCTCCATAAGGGTCGCATGACCAATCCATTCATGTTCGGATTTATACCGATCCCTATAATTGAGATCAATGACCGACCCGATCCGATTTGGATCGGTGCATGCACATCGATCCAGTTCGTTGGCCGATTCAATCCAGATCGGTGTGCACACACTGATTCGAAGTTTCCCATTCTCTCTAGGCCGATCAGGCCTTATAGTCCTCCATCGAATCGAAGTCCCTGTTGTTTGCATCGAACTGATCCCTCGTACGAAGCTTACCCGATTTGATCATTTATGCCAATCCGAGGCACAAGCCTTTGTCGATCCAAACTCTCCACCATCATAATTTCGTCATACTAAATCCAATCAACTTGAAAATTGAACTGTAGCCTTCTCAGATTGTCCTTTATCACCCATAAAAATCTAAAGAAAATTTGGGCACTTTCAGTTTTTGGTCGATCCAGAAATAATTGTTCTTAACTCCTCCATACGAACTCTAAATGATCCCAAAATTTTCAGACAACCACTGGGTACCTTCCAGCTCATCTCCTGCAAGTCTGATGCGAATATAAGCATTTTTGGTTTTTGAACCTTTTTACGAAAGTCTAATTCTAGGGTTGCCATTCTTAGGCGTTTTCAAACAACAAAATTCATGTATAGAACAATCCAAATAATACATAATAACAATCAATCATTTCAACCAATTTACAGAGTTCAAAATTAAAATAAAAAAGTGGATTTGTGTAGATTCCTTGGAAGTTTCATAGAAAATGGCCAACAAACAATATGTAAATTCCCTAGCAGTTTCATAGGAAAATGTCACAGTTTAATCTCTAACCATTTAGATTCATAATTGTAATTTGAATTTTATAATAAATAAAATTCATAACATGTCTTATCTTTTTAAGAAGGGATTGAAGATTAGAAAGTGTAGGAATTCGTAAATGAGAATAAATCATTTACCTTTGTCTATAGAAAGCTGTAGATCTAGAAATGAATTTCTAAATCTAAAATGGAATCATTGGATCTGGATATATTTTCCCTCCTAACAGTTACAATTATGCTCCTCTTGTTTGAATCTACTAAATTCTTTATTTTAATTTCAATTTAGTGGAGAAATACAGGCTCTTGGACTAAAAAAATTATTTTTAATGGAGGCAGAATCGTTAGGGAAGGAGAGAATAAAATAAAAGAAATGAGTTACAACTACTCATTCCAGCTCCTTTTCCCCATGATGCCAAAATTAAGGCTATGTCCTCCTAATTGGACCTTAATTGTTGAAAATAGGCTGTTTGAATTTCAGAAATCCTTTAAATAGCAATATCTCTCAAACAGTCTATCTGTCTTAAACATATAACTACTCTACCAAAAGAGAAATCATCATTTTGATCCAATGGAAGTGGTTTCGAATCAAAATTCCACTTCAGTCAATAGTTATGGACGAAATAAGATTTCATCAAGGATAAAACGGTCATAGAAAAATTCAACAAATATTTTAAGCATGAAAAATGACTCTAATGGTCTTTCCCCAAAATTATATAATAATACGATCTCATACGAAAATTGTAGTTTTTTTTATGCTAAACACATGCAAAACTATGAGGTTGTTACGTTCTCCCTCTTTTATGAATTTCACTCTCGAAATTCCGCAAACAAGTCGATAAGGTCATTTTGTGTGCCTAACAATCATGTCCAGTCAACAAATCAAACTTGCATTCATAACAACCAACAGAGAAAAACAATATAATCCTATCCTAGTATACATGATACTATACTATGGCACATTAATGACATCATCTATGGAAGCAAAAGCGATAAGCAATATAAAAAATTCTAAGCAAAAAGCTCTGGATACAAATCCCTCATGCTCTTAGTTTTCCATGTGCAATCGCCCTTACTTTCGTTTCGTTGAACCTTTACTAATTTCACCACCTTCCTCCTTAAGTGCTTCGTATCGTGTCCAATAATATGAATTAGCCTACGAGGTGTTGAAGCTTCGGCTCAATCTCGATGCCATCCAACTGATTTTGTGTGATGATTATATTAGGATCATGCACAAATTCCCTAAGTGAGAAACATGGGATACGTTGTCCTCAAGTCATCTTCTAAGGTAAATCGATCTTATAAGGCAGGTTACCAATCGTCTCTAAGATCGGAAAAGGATTCACAAATCTTGGTGTAAACTTTCCTCTTCCACCGAACCAAACTACATTTCTTAAAGGAGAAACCTCATCATATCACGGACATAGAACTCCAAATCTCTGCGCCTCCTATCGGCGTAGCTCTTATGTCTGTCCTGAGCGGCCCTCATTCGTTGTCAATCCTCTCTGAAGTCTCCTTCACCATCCTGGCTCAAGTACCAGTTTTTCACTGGCTTCTCACTAACATGAAGGAGCGTTGCACGATCATCCATAGTGTCTCAAATGGTGTTTTATCGATGCTAGACTGATAACTATTATTGTATGCAAATTCAACTAGATGCAAATGATCGTCCCATGAGCTTTCAAAACCTAATATGGAAGCACGAAGACTACCTTCCAAGATACAATTCACTCTCTTGGTTTGATCGTCAGTTTAAGGGTGATAAGCTGTACTAAGGTGCAACTCTATTCTCAATGTATTTTGTAAGCTTCTCTAAAACCTATAAGTGAACAACGAGTTTCGATCACTCACAATGCTCTTCGGTATTATCATGGAATCACACTATCCACTTCACATATGAATCGTCCAGCTTGACTGTCATCTTATTCAACTTAACGGGTATAAGTCTAGCGTTTTTGGTCAACTGATCAACTATGACCTACATGTTGTCGTACCCTAATTGAGTTTAGGCAATCTATCGTTGAAGTCCATTGGCACTTGTTCCAACTTATATTCAAGAACCTCGAGTGGTTGCATCAAGCTCGTAGGCTTCTTTTGCCCTAGCTTTATTAATTGGCAGTTTATGCACGTCAAGATAAATAACCCAATATCATTCTTCATCCCTTCTCAAGAATAGGTCTGCTTCATATCACAATACATCTTACTACCGTCAGGATGTATGGTTACTATCGAGCGATGACACTCTCGAAGAACTTCATCTCTTAAACCATCTACCTCTAGGTCAACCAACCTTCTCTTCTTACAGAGCTAACCATTACGGTCAAGTCCGCGTTACTTTACGTCCTTAGACTCAATTTCAGTCTCGATCTTAGCGATGATCTCAACCAGTTTAAGGTCACGCATTTGACCAGCTCCAATTCTTTCGGTCAAAGTAGATTTGCCAACTTTTTCTGGCTCCAACTCACACTTAGATCGGAATTCACTAGTCATAACCCACGGAAAATTCCAGTTGCTTCCATACAACGACCATGGCCCCAAACTGGTATGTCTTCAACTCAAAGCATCAATGACTGCATTACCTTTGGTGTCTGTTATTCGAAAGTCATAGGAAGCTAAAAACTCTAACCCTCGCTGTTGATGAAGGTTAAGACCCTCTTGTGAAAAGAGGTACATTAATGACTTATGATCAGTGAACAGTTCGAGTCTCCCTCCTAGAAGATAATGCCTTCAAATCTTTAGTACAAATACAATCGTCACTTATTTCAAATCGTGGGTAGGATTCTTTTTCATGCGGTTTCAACTGTCTGTAATACTATAACCTTATCTTTTTGCATCAGTATCGCTCTTAAGTTAGTACCACAAGCATTCGTGTATATTGTCATCTCCTCGTTCCCATCTGAAATAACCAACGTCGGTGCACTTATTATTAACCTTTCCTTAAGACTCACTAGTGCATGCTCACACCTAGCATCCCAGGTCTTTTTTGTTAACTTGGTCAGTGTTGCTATCTTAGAGAAATCCACTTGCAAGATCTAACTTAGGAAACACCCTTGCACCATGAAGCTGATCGAACAAATCATCAATACACAGGAGATGATACTTATTCTTCCTGATCACCTTGTTCAACTTATGATAATCAACGCATAATCTAAGGGACCATCTGCCTTCGTTTGCAAACACTGCTGGTGAACCCCATCTGGATATACTCCTAACCTTTTCCTAAAAGATCATCCACCTGCACCTCGAGCCCTTTCTGCTCTTTGGATGTCATTCTTCTCAAAGGCATTACGATTGGTCCGACTTTCTTTATCAAGTCAATACAAAATTCAATCTCTTTGTGAGGTTGAAGTTTGGCCACTTCCTCAAAAACCTTCAGATACTCCCTAGCGACTGGTATTGTTGACAAATCATCGTCTGGAACCTCGAACGATTGTACATAACTGTTGGTGAACCCCACTTGGATATACTCCTAATCTTTTCCTAAAAGATCATTCACCTGCACCTCGAGCTCTCTCTGCTCTTTGAGAGTCATTCTTCTCAAAGGCATTACGATTGGTCCGACTTTCTTTATCAAGTCAATACAAAATTCAATCTCTTTGTGAGGTTGAAGTTCGACCACTTCCTCAAAAGCCTTCAGATACTCCCTAGCGACTGGTACTGTTGACAAATCATCGTCTGGAATCTCGAGCGATTGTACATAACTGACCATGACCTCCTAAACTGATAAAAAACCTGCCACTACTCTTTGCTCGTCATTCATCTCTATCGTCAACGACATCCTCTTGCGATCCACCGCTATTCCGTAATTAGCTAGTCCATCCCAAGTATGATGCCAAACCCTACAAATCTCAAAATAAAGCACCACCAACAAAAGAACATCCATGACTCAATAAAGCAAGACTGTGACAAATCGTACTAAGATTGGCGGAGGCGCCGACGTAGTTTGTTACTCTTAAAGGTCTGTCGATAATTTTGGGTTTCAGTCTTAACCTATCTACCAAGTCTCTAGATATAAAGGAATGAAAAACCGTAACATCAAACAAAATGCCGTTAGAAACGTTGAAAATGGAAAGCATATGTTGAATGACAATACCCTTTCTCTTTTCCTTCACTGAAGGGGCAGTCAACGAACTTGAAAAAACATCAATAGCATATGCATTTACCGTTTACTTAGCCGCATTTAGGTAACCCTTCTTGAAGTGTCCAGTCTTATTACAGAAATGACACTTTTGTTCACTCTTGCACTAATTTCTAAAACAACCCTCTTCTCCGCAGTTAAAGCAAGCCACTACGACTTGCCTTCTTCCCTTCTTTATTCTGAGTCAGCTTGCTCTTGTTGTTCCATTTCTTCTTGCTTCATCTGCTCATCTACGGCTTTGCTCTTCCTTAGGAGGGACATTAGCTACAGTCTTGGACCTGAGACAACTACTTAATGCCTGAGCGCCTTCCCTACCATTGTCTTGAAGGTCTAATCGATATGATTCAAGAGCTTGTTTCCCAGATGATCATCTAAACCAATAATAAACTTATCATTCTAATGCTGAGTGCCGATGAAGGACATCCCGTACTTTGATAAAGCATCGAACTCAGTTGCATACTCGCAGACTGTTATGTCTACCCGCCTCAACTTCGAAATTTTTTCTGAACAAAGCCGACTTATGAGCAACAGGAATGTACTTCTCTTCAAAACGAGCCTTGAACTTATCTCAAGTGAATCCGTCCTTTGGTTTAGCAATTTTCACTGCATTCTACCAATTTATCGTCTGCCCTTGGAGTTGACGTGAGGTTAACCTCCTCTTCATTGCTCATTCAGATTAAGATCACCGAAGATTCGCTCACAAATATTGAGCCAATCTTGGACCTTCATTGCCGATTTGGTTCCTAGAAAAGGTTTGCATTCCAAGCTGACATTGGCCTTATTAAGCTTAGCGAAATCAGCTTCGGCGCGTGCGGTCGAGCATCAACCCCGGCGGTTGTGTCAGGGGCATCTACTTGAGCATTTTGTAGCATATTCCTTATGAAGGTATTAAACATGGCTTGCAAGTCAGGTTAACATCCCTCGAACCATTTCCTTCCTCAACTATTGAATTCAGATCCGTTGCAGCGCTCCTTGTCTAGCAACCCATCCTTCAATCAGGGATAAGGATGGTTAACCTTATTGTAAGAAATCATACTTGACTAGTGCTTGTGCGCATTGCGACCTATACTATGCTGTATATATTGTTATATAGTCTTGAAAATCAAAATATGTAACAAGTACGCGCTCTCGTATACATGTACTCCCAATTTAGCCATTGGGTTAAGCAACACAACCATGTACTCTCAATTCATCCCTTGGGTTAAACAACACAATCTTAGTTTTTATGCCAAATGAGACGATCACCCTACACTTTTGACACTCAAGATAATCTGAAGAGTGCGCTGCTATGGTGTCCGGACAGTGTAAGGTTATCATCTAGGTAGAAAGGAACTAAAATTACACAAGACTTATCTTATATTTCACATCGCAAGAAATAATATATAAAAATAAAGCAGATTGATAGAAAATAGTCGAGACAGTAAATAACTAAAACGAATTCCATAATCAGAGCGATAAATCCAAAATGGTAAACATCAGTGTCATCGAGTTATACATGTGGAAATAACCTCAAAAGAAACCATTTTTAAAATGAAGATACCACTGAGCCCCACTGTAGTGAACAATGAAAAATTAACGAGTACATATAAATAATATGTGAAACAGCCTCCTGCTCGCCTTTTGATAAGCTACTTGTGTTCACTCTTAACATAGTCTGCTCATGTGAGAGCACCAAAGTAACATGAAGTAAAGCATAAAACTCCAGGTCAGACAGAATATGGTGTGAGCGATGAAATCTCAAGTATAAAATTTACTGGAACATACAGTATGGAAAACCATACTTGATTTGTCTTGCATCCGTAGAGTTAACACATAAAAGTATATACTGCTCTACGATATTAATGTTATGGGTATACTCTACATTAGAATATTGTGATGTCTAAATGTCTGCATTAACACCAACTATGTCTGTGCTAATGCTACTTGCGTCTAGTGACATTCCTATAGCTGATAAATGACTAAACAAACATACCAAACATCATCCATACTCGCATTCATTCGCTAAATGCGTTGGATACACAATATTTTGGTTCCAGGGAATTTATACCCACCTCTAAGAGCTTTGAGCTAAGACAGTTTACTAATTCGGCCGACAAACTATGTCAGGTCGAGAATGAGCGTAGACATAGTCACAAGTCCCCATATGAATAAATAACCTGCAGACTAGTTGAATGTCCGACGGCAACCTCCAGATTTGGTTGACAATCTACGTCAGGTTGAAGATTTGGTCGATACTCAAACCTCTGTTCTTCAAGTATCCGTTTGAACCTACACACTAACAATCCCTTTGCATAAGTCTCCACTGCAGAGTCACTCTGGAATTGTCTTCATAACTTTTATCTGAAGTCTTCTGGTCGGGAATCATCTAGAGAACTGACATCTGTCATCAATCTCCGCCCCCTGAATCTCTCCTGACAACTCCTCCATTTTGACTAATAGTTGCTTCATCTTGACTCGTAATCTCCTACTCTACTCGTAGGAGTTTAACTGGTCATTTGTTGGAGTCATCCCTTCTGAGCTTGGAATGGTCGTTATGCTACACAATTAGAAACTCTTTAGGTCCTTGTCGTTGCAAAGTATAAAACCAATGAATAACTGCACTCCCTTTGAGAAATCACGCCAATCTAGTACTCCATCAACATTGTTCGGATTGGTATCGATCCCTATAGTTAGGATCGATGACCGACCCGATCCAGATTGATGCATGCACACTGATATGAAGTTTCCCCAATAGTCCTCCATCGAACTGAAGTCCTCGATGTTTGCACCAAACCGATTCCTCGTATGAACCTTACCCGATCCGATCCTTTATGATGGTCTAGGGCACTAGCCTTGGGTGATCTGAACTCTTCACCATTAGAACTCCATCATACTAACTTCAATCAGTTTGAGATTTGAACCGTAGCCTACTCAGACCATTTTCTGCCACATAAAAATTACAAGAAATTCTGGTCACTTTCAATTTTTGATCGATCCTTACATACTTGCCTTTAACTCCTCCGTGCAAACTCCAAACGACTTCAATTTTTTTGCACAACCTCTGCAAACCTTGTAGCTCATCCTCCAGGCTAGTGCAAATTTTAGCATTTTTGATTGGATTTTTTCATGAAATCCTAAGTCTAGGTCACCTCTCGTGGGTTAGGGCTGTAAATTTTGTATGAATGTTCGATGTTCGTTCGTGTCCGTGATCGAAATATGCCTGGCGAGTCTGTCCGATTTTCATTTAGGACATGAGTTGAGACAACAAAATTTATACAAAAAAAAAATCACGTTCGGTCAGTGTTCGTTTGTATTCGTTTGAATTCCTCGTACTTCGGTATATAGTTGAGAGAAAATGTAATAAAATGTATAAAATTTAATATAAATTGTCATGTCCGATCGGGTCCGTTCTTGTTTGTGTTCGAAAACACGTGTCCATGTCCGACCGATTTCATTTAGGACAACATAATTTGTACGAGAATTTCGTTTGGTCTGTGTTCGGTCTAATTTTATTTAGGATAGAAATTGAATACACCTCCGTCCGGTTCGACCGATTTACATCCCTATTTGTAGGTGTTTTTAAACAATTTAAGGAACAAAGATTCATGTATAAAAATCATCCAAAAAATACATAATAACAATAAATCATTTCAACAATTTATAGAGTTCAAATTTAAAATGGGAACATGGATTTATGTAAGATCCCCTAGCAGTTTCATAGGAAAGTGTCACAATCTAATCTCTAACCATTTAGATTCTTGATTGTAATTTGAAACTTAAAATAAATAAAATTCCTAACATGTCTTATCTTTTCAAGAAGGGATTTGAGATCTTAAAATGAGAATAATTCACTAACCTTTGCGTATGGAAGACTGTAGATTTTAACAATGAATTTCTAGATTTGAAATAGAATCACTGTATCTAGATAGACCTTCCCTTCTAGCAGTTACAATTATGCTTCTCTTGTTTGGATCTTTTATATCTTCTATTTTAATTTTAATTTAGGAATATAGGTTTTTTAATAAGGAAATTATTTTTAATGGAGGTAGAAGCTTTGGGGAATGAGAGAGAAAGAAAATGAAAGGAATAAGTTACAACATCTCATTTCAGTTCCTTTTCTCTCTAATTTCAAAATTAAGGTTGGGTCCTAATAAAGGGCCTTAATTGCTAAAAATAGGTTGTTTGAATTTCAAAAATCTTAAAAAACCGTATCTCTCAAATGGTCTATCCGTTTTTAACATATAACCACACAGCGGAAAGGAAAACCATTGTCTGATCGAATGAAAGTAGTTTTGAATCAAAATTCAGCTCCAATTAAAAGCAATGGGCGAAGTAAGATTTTGTCAAGGGTAAAACGCTCATAGAAAAATTCGACAAAAATTCTAGATGTGAGAAATGTCCCTAATAGTTATTTTCCAAAATTATAAAACGATATGACTTCATACAAAAATAATGTTTTTTATTTATACGTCAGAACGCTAAAAAATTATGGGTCGTTACATTCAATGTACACTATGGCAGTACAGACGTGATTTCCACAAGAAAACGAGATTATTCCGAAACTTAAAGCATGTTTAAAATGTCGAGTTAAAAATATTAAATAATGAATCTACCTTTTAATTCTAAAAATATTACTTTTGAAAACTATAAAGTCTTCTAAACAAGCCCAAATTTCGTGAAGGTGATCCTAACCACATTAAAAAAAATTCTCACTAAGTTCGGTTTCATTTCGAATTGTGTAAATTAGAAAACAAAAATAGCCAAGGTGCAATGCAATGGTGTAGACTTTCTTTCCACCCATATGTACACACCAGGTCTAGCGGAACATACTTTGCACGTGTAAAACAAAATATTTAGTATATATAACAATAACACGCACATGTAGACTGAAGACAATCATGGGAGAGGCCATGGTTCCATGTATAAAAGACAAAATAAGTAGTGCAAACGATACACATTCTGCATTAGGAGGTCGTCATAATATAACCAATGTCACACGTTCTGTGCGTAGAATAAAGAAATTACTTTGATGGTTGTACACATTAAATAATGTTGTAACAGATCTCTCCTTTTTCCTACCTAGACTTGGCATCAGTGACAAATTTTCTTTATATATGTATGACATAGCTGAAAATGTTTTAAAAGAATGTTCTGATGTAACTCATTATGCTACTCAGATTACTGAACGAGTATTTTCCTTCTTAGTTGACTTAGCTTCAAAATTTGTAATTCCCTAATAGTTGTAAATGGAAAAAGCATTCCAGTTGGAGATCAATGATAAAAGAGATCAAAGGAGGCATCCATATCTAATATTAAACCATGAGTCCTTTGACAGTGTGCTCCAGTTGTGTATAAAAATAATTTCTGTAGCACATCCATATGCAATTGAAATAGTCCAAAATTTTGCACATGTAATATTGGTAATTATTATCATGATAAATAAATTTTCCAAGATAATATATAGTTAAAGATGATTTAAAATTACTGAATCCACTATTAAAAAACTGTAGAATAATATACCCGTATACCTTATACCGTGTGAATGCTGCTGATGCCACCACGTTATTTGTTTGAAGATGTACCCAATGCTGGAAAGGATAAGCCCAAGGACGAGAAAGTTGGAGCTATTTGCTCGGATGCACAATGCACATGCTGGGTAAATGCTTGCACTAATTTGTTCTTCATAACCATTTTTGTGAAACAAAAGCTAGTTCAAACTTATATTTATTTATTCTATGTGCGCAGGTGGCTGTCTCTTGGAAATCAATTGAATGGTGTAAGACTAGTGGATGAAGGCTTAAGGGGCAGATTCAAAGCTGCATATCCGGACATTGAAGTCCAACCTCTTTCGCCTCCAAGAGCAACAAATACAACTGCTGACGTAGATTCAACTTTAGCACAAGTTAAGGGTTCGTCATCAGCTGCTGCTCAGTACGTGGAACCATCCACTGCTCAAAATAATGCAGCCAGTTAAGTTACCTTTTGTTCAACGAGGGATGAATGCTACAGTTGTGTTCTTAGAAAATGGATCATTTTGGAAGTGTCTTCCACTCTTCATGCTGTGTATGTTACCATACTTGGGTTGATACTCTTCCAGGTATTTTTGCATGTTATGGTTATGGTTACACTAACAGGAGATCTGTTGAAAGTAGTTGATTGCTCTTTTGCTTAAACGTAGTGGCTTCTGGAAGAGCTAACAGCTTGTATTTTGCACAATTTTAATAGGTTAAAATTACGATAATGACTTAATGATCAACATTTTAGTATCATAGATTTAAAGAAAAAAAAATTTCTAGCTATACACAAGTAGCTTACACTATCCCTCCGTGTAATATCAAGTTGTCAGTAAATTACAATATCTTTGGTTCAATTGAACTTCCAAATGTCTTTATTTAGATATCGGGAGTTAAATCCTCTAAGCAAAAGTTAATACTTTATTTCAAGTGTTAATTTCGATATATGAATAAATTACAATTTCCTATCTCAGTGTCAATAGAAAATTCATTTTTTTTTCCTGTCATTTTGTGGAGCATCCTGGAGGGATATACCTTTTTTATATGTGAATCTTAACACGAAGAACTGTCATAACAAAGATACAATTACTCGGAAAAACAAGGAACAAAGGCAATAATAGTCTGGAAGGTATGAATAACTCTAACCTCAGGGTGTGAGGTGCAGAACATTGGCGCTTGCTTCCTAACAAGACACGGCTAGCTTTTGAGGTGCTTTATTAAAACTAAATGTAAACATAATTTAAAAAAAAAAATCATTACTCTAACCATCAATTATTCTTAATTTGGCAAGTACTACATTACTATGCATTGCTGTTAACTTTCGACTGTAAGCATAACATATATTGGATGTGGATTTATTGTATATTTCTTTTAAATATACGTACGTAGTTTGATTGATAATAGTGTTTCAAACATGACGTAGAGAAATAATGCTTAAATTCAACTTCTGTCAATGTTATGCTTCAAATTTGCAACATTGTTCGAAAAGGCACACATTTTGACATTGCCCAACTAAATGCGTTGGGAAAAATATATCAAAGTAGTTTTAACACATCTTATTTCTTAATAAATATAACATAATATGACATGAAAGCTATATAACATACTATGACATGAAAGATGTATGTTGAAGATAAATATTGCTGGATCAAAATTTTGGGACAGCATAATGATCCTTTTTCACTACTTAAAATGTTCATGCAAACACAATAATTGAAACAGTACAGCAGTTGAGATAAATCAATATGAAATAGTATATCATTATAACACATGAAATACTTGTGAATGTGAACAAAATTTATTTTGGATAACGTTTCGCTGTAGAAACAGCAGTAAGATAAAATGGTGCAAGGAAACACAATTAACAGACCGAGCTATACGAGTGCATGTAATATTTTGGATATGCATTCTACATATAATTCGACTTAATTATTAAGCTTGTAAGATAAAAAAATAATATAATGTATTTTATAATACATAGGATATAAGCATATGCAAACATTACTGTAATAACATCTATTTAGTTTACTGATGGAAATTATCAACAATTACCTTTTTGCTCATTTATTTTATTCTTTTGCTAAATTTGTTAAGAACTGGAATTAAGTTTCAATTTCACTATTACTGTGTGGTGCATATAGTTCTCAGAAGGAGACATTTGTTAATGTTATAGAACAATTTATGTTAAATATTCACTCTTAAAGCATATTTTGTTTGAAATCGACTCATAAAAGGGATCAAGTGATCAATGTATAATGGGTTTTCTTATTAAATTAGATTTCACCTAAGGAGAATTGTTTGTGATTAATTTTGCTAGTTTGAACTCAAATGAAATGAAATTGATAACACTTAATTTCTTTCAACATTATTTGGTATATTCCCTATTTAAAAAAAATTCTTTCGATATGAAGGATGTGTTTTCTAGCTTTTTGAACAAACATATTTTCTTTAAAATAAGAACATCAAGATGAAGATGAAGCAATTTACCCACTAAAGAATGTGCTTCAGGAAATAGGAACACACTCAATAAATTTTAGAGGCATAGGAGCAAGGTGTATCACTCGATATCGAGCATTACCACTTTGTATCGAACACTTTTTCCTATACGTGGGTCCTTTAAACTTCTCGTATTTGGAGCTTTGGCTCGAGTAATTGTTGTAAGGTGATTTTCTTAAAGAATAAAAGAACAACTTAGAAGATTTTCTAATAGAGAGTAAGCAAGTATAGGCGGTATTAGAACCTCTGAGAAATAACTCAATCTCAAAAGGCAAGTGTTTAGAACACAACGAATTGAAGACAAAATGAAAAGGACATGAGGTTTCCCATAAAAAACCGGTTGGTACTGATCAAAACCATTTGACATCGAGCCTTTTTTGGTTGGTAGGCTTGGTTACTCCTACATGCTTAGATATGCATTTGGACTTGATAGTCCATGGGCATTCGATCCTGCTAGACGATTTCCGTGTAAGTATGGACTTTGTGGCAACATGAAGAGGATTTTTTTTGGGCACTTGTTCCTATTTTATCTTCTACTTCCCTAAATACATTGCACTCTCCTAAATTCGAGATATGCTAGGTTGTGGTTGGTTTTGAGTTATAATTATTATATTCCAAAGAAAATCAATCAAACAATAAGATTAAAGTGGTCGTAGTATTTTTCGAACCACTACAAAAGTATTGGCTGTTTTTTTTTCCTTTGTATATTATTTGCAATAACTTGTTTTACTCTTTTCAACGATGTTTATTGTAACAACTCGCTTTTCTATAACAATATGATATTTAAATAATTAATTTAAATATTGAATCGTTATTGAAATGAAGGTCTAAAATGACTTTTTTGCATATGGTCGAATCAGGATCGAGACCACTTCCTTTGAGGTTGGATTAAAGTTGCAACTCAAAATGTGTATAAGTATATATATGAAATTAGACGATATGATGGGCAAAGCTATCTCGATATGTGTGAAATTAGCATTTTAGAGTGTTATCTCAAATAGCGATGAGGTCTACATTTTTAAGATTGAAAAAATGAGGTGATGTGCATCGATGAACTTCGTCTCGATTCGATGTGCTATGTGATAATACGAGATTGAAGCGTGTAGTGATTTATTTGAGAAATCAAATAAACTATAATATATTATTATTATATGTATATATATATATATATATATATATATATATATATAATATACATTACTCACTTGGGCTATTCCTCATTTTCTTTTCTCTTTATTTCACTTTGTATTCTTTTTCTGTGAATCGAAATATTAAGCCTCCTCCTTTCGTGAATTAATTTTAAAAGCTTCAACCGATGAAAAGTCATGAAGCTGCATCCGTTAAACTCATGGTGGAAAATGGGTAAAACAAGATGCACCCTTAAAATTTATCAAGTACCAGAGGTCGAATTGAATAGAGAAGTTCGTACAAGAAGTGGGTTGTGCATGTTTTGTGAACATGGAACTTTGGGGAAGAAGAGATCAAGGAGGATTTGTTTTGATGAGGTAATTAAGTTAATTAAGTTTGTTAATTAATTTAATTAATCTCGTTTTATATTTAATCGTGAATCTTGCATACGAGGTCTAGTCAAGTCGTGATCTTCGTCGTCGTATTCGTAGTGAGATTATTTACGACATGGTATAAAATTGGATTGGATTTGAATACCTACGAAATTATGGTTTAGGTGAACAAAATTATAACTCTAAATTTATATTTCAGTATAAATTCCAAAAATTTAGTACTTCAAAAATATTACTTAGTAGAGGCAGAAAATAAATATATATGAAATCATTTCCCTAGTTCATTAGATTTGTTCAAGTAGATGTTTGGGATAGACGATTAAAATCCCATATATTTATATTGTATTCTATTTGTAGTGAATAGAGCTTGATAGCGATTATATGGATTTATAGCGTGATTATAAAGTTATTAAACTCTAATTTGTCGTTTTTTTGGCAAAGCATGCGGGGTTGAATGGCCCCTTCCATTTTATTTATATAATAAGAAATCTTACAATATAAACGAGGGTAAGAGAAGACATTAGAAATACACAGGTAAGAATGGAAAGGGGTAGAGAAGCTACAACCATCTATGCAAAACTTCCGGTTCAAAAGAATAGGAAGACAGGGATCTCTTTGCTTATGTCAGTGCAAACGACATGAAATATCTGCAACCTGGTTTTGGAGTGAATATTAAATATTCTTTTATTTCTTTCTTTCCAAATTTCTCTCAACGTGACCTTGAACATGATCATCAATTCATATGATGTGGATTGCTTCCATTTTGTGGCTTTGTAAATGTTGTACCATTCCTCCTTACTGTTTCTCTTAGGACCATTTAATTCCCCTCTTCTTCTTATCTTTCCCCACAAAAAGAAAGTAAATGGACATTTGAAAAATAAGTGACGGTTGTCCTCTGGAGCCGAATTGTAGAAAACACGTGTTAGATACATTAATACCTCTGCGACGCAGGGTTTCAAGGGCATGCAAAGCATTGAAATATCTGCCAGCAGTGGAAGTTGAGACATTCACTCGTCGTCGAATTCCATATTCTCTTATGCCATTGAAACCTGGACATGCTATCTTCAGCAATTAACTCCGAGTAGACCATTGCCGTTGAATGCTTCTTTTTCATAACAGTCCAACAGTAACTCTCTTCCTGACAGTAAGTGTATTGACTCCCATTGTATACATTCATCACTTCATTAATTAGAGCATTGCTGCATGTAGGAATACTAATCTTTCCACCAATTATATATACGTAGTCGCTCTCGCATTATTGGGTATGCCGCTCTGCATCATTTCATTATAGGTCAACATTTTACATAGAATTACACCTGATTGCAACCAAGATGTATGCCAAAATTTCGCTTTACTATCGTTAGATAGCAGAGTACATGAATGCGGCAAAACCTTATCTCTGACTTTAAGCATACATTCCCACACCCAGCTAGCCGATGTCTTTGGGGATACCATCCAAATGTCTTCATTTTTCAAGTTGTGATTGTTGCTCCATTCGATTCAAAGAGACTCTGTTCGTAAAACCAGCCTTTGAAAATGTATAGATAGAGCTGCATAGTTCCAGATGCTTATGTTTTTTAATCCTAGTCCTCCTTTTCTTTTTGGTTTTTCTAACTTTTGTAGTGCAATTGGCGGCAACTTATTTGTAATAACCCGGAAAATCAGAACCAATTTAAAAATTTTATTTTGGCAATTTTAATGAGTTTTGAATATTTAAAATGATTTATTTTAAATAATAACGACTAGAAATTTATTTTGAATAGAATTAGAACGTATAAATTTATTTAAATCGAAATCAGAATATAAATATTTATTTTAATTATAAAAGGAATTGGAAATGACGCGGTAGTGTGAAAATTCGATTTCAAATTTCAAATGATTGTACAAGATTCAAAATAAACCAGATTTTGGTAAAACCAGAAATATTTGAATCTGTTTGAAAATATCTTTCCAACGAATGTGAAAAATTCAGATTTCATATCGGGAATAAAAAGTTATGTCCAGTTGAAAATTCAGAATAGTCGCTGTGGAATTTATATAATATATAGCCCTTAAAAATGGCGATTTTGCGAACGACCTCCGTTTTCGACGAGACCAGTTTTGGTGAATCTGGAATGTCAAATTATTGCTAGATTCCAATTTTCATAATTTTTGAAATCAATATGTGAGCGTGGTGAATTTAAACGTGTTTGGTCAATTTAGTTTGAATTCAATCAACTGGAAAATGACCGTTTTTCAAACGGTCTTCAAATTCGATGAAAATAGTTTTATTAGGACCGTATCGTCAAAATATATCTAGATTTAGTTTTCGGGAATTTTTGAAGTCAGTATGTGGCCCCGGTAAATTAAAATGTATGTTTGAATTCAATATATATTAATTTATATTTTAATTTTGTTGAAAACTGATTGAAACAGTCGAATTGGCTTACGAAACATATCCCATTGTGTCCGGAATGAGGGTATTTAGCTAGGGGCGACAGTCGTTGAGTTTGATTTGGAGTTCGTGATGATTTTTTTTTACTTTTAAAACAAATAAAAATAATAAAATAATAAAATAAATATTATATATATTATTGGCCAATTAGATTTTCCGTTAAACCCTAAAATATCCACTCGTTCTAAACCAGTTAACGGCGGCTGCAGCTCAAATTTTTGAGCTCAGATAACTTTTAATCCATGCTATGAAGATCAAAACTCAAAGAACGAAAATCAAAGAATTTTCTCCGATCTTCAATTCCATGCTGGTTTCATAAAGAGTTTGGTTCGTTTGAGCAGCTCGAAGTCGTCATCGTTCACGCAGTTTTCTGGTGCCACCGTGGCGCCGAGTTCGAGGCGGCTTAGGGGGGAGGGTGCGCCACGTGTAGACACTCGTTGTGGTGAAGTCCGATCATTCTCCGATCGACTGTAGGCGGCGGAAAGTCCAACCCTAGGTTGGGAGCTCAATTCGATGGGTGCAGTTCAATTCTCTGAAGGAAGAAGAAGGTTAATATTAATTTAATTAATTATTTCAATTTTAGCAATCAACATTTAAAAATCCGTAACTTTTGCATACAAGGTCCAAATCACGCGAAACTGGATCCGTTGCGATCGTGGAGTCGAGAGCTTTGCATCAAAACTGACCGGGTCCGATTTGGAGCACGTTGGAATTTCGGGAAAATTCGAATCCAAACAGAACATAAATTCAGAAATAAAAGAACGGAGGAGTGGAAACGAATGTGAGAACTCCTCACTCAATTTATTTATAGTTAAATATATACTAGGATGTAGACGGTGCTTAGCAGCACCCGACACCATTGATTGTACAAACCATGTTTGTTTGTTTGAATTAAATGGACTGTATGGTGGTTGTTGATTGTATTGTATGGAATAAAATATTTGAACAATGAAAATATCATTTTTATTGAATGAATGGAATATATAAAATATTCATGTATGGTATAAAATATTTGAACAATAAAATATCATTTTTATTGAATGAATAGAATATATAAAATATTCATGTATGGAATAAAATATTTGAACAATAGAAATATCATTTTTATTTTATATATGAACTGTATAAAATAGTCATGTGTTGAAATAAATATTCATAAACAAATTGGACGATTTGTTTATATACACCCATTTATCTGATACTGATTGGGACGATATATTTTACACATCGCCCAACTGCACATATAAAATCTGTGTGTGTTGATTGAAACCCCACACGGGTATTGGGATGATATTTGACGTACACTAATCTCAATTGTTTAGTTGTATGTCAATCGATGGGTTGACAGACTGTTGTAAGCGTTAATTATTTATATTTAACGCTTATGCGGTTGTGTAATGCACTCTGGATGATGGTTGACTGTGTCTGATTATCGTTGTGTACATATGTGTACGAAATCCATATAAATAAAATTATATGTTAATTGACTGTGTCTGATTCCAATTCGGAAAGAATGAATATTTTAAATTAACGAATATTTTAAAATGACGAATGATGAATATTTTAAAATAATATTCAGTAATGGATCAAAATATGATTTTGATGTCCGATCAGGGATGAACATGAAAATATTGATATATATATATATGAAGTCGTGTTGATTAGATATGCGCCATTTTGACGCGAACGATATTTATATCGATTTTATTCATTTTTATAATGAATATCGAAAAGGAAATTATTTCAAAATCTGATATTTTGAAAATATTCATTTAAATAATATAACGACAAGGGGTATTCAAATTTGATTTGAAATTTGAAATGAAAAGGAAATCATTTTAAAATGAATTTATAAAAGGATATTCAAATTTGATTTGAAATGAATTTGAAATCGTTTTAAAATGAATTTAAAATGGATTTATGAAGGAATATTCAATTTTGATTTAAAATGTATTTGAAATCGTTTTTAAAATGAATTTAAAACGATGTATAAAATATGTTTTAAATGTATATATATATATATATATATATATATATATATATATATATATATATTTAATGGCCTGAATAGAACGCGCCGCGCCGCGGCAGTTCGCGAATTTCGACCATTGACTTCAAATTGATATTACGGGAGATTTGACCGTCGGATTCTCCTAAAACCAAAACCGTTGGGTTCGTATCGAAAAGAGCTTTCCATCGAATACAAGAGATTTGAAATTTAACGGTTGGATTTGGAATTATGTCCAAATCAAAATTGGAAAAGGTCGTTGTAAGTGCAGTTCGATGACCGTTTATGAAAATCGACTGTACGGGCCTTGATAAAATTATTAAAAATATCAATAATTTGTGTAAAATCATAATAAATGATTTGGAAAGAATTTGGATGAAAAATTCCACGTTTGTAAAGATAAAAATATATTTTTATAAAAATGAATTAGTTATGAACTAGAATTATGATCCAATATTTTTAAATAAATAAACTGGATTTGAAATGGTTTTAAAAATAACCATAGTTTTCAATATATGAATTGGAATGGATTTGAATTGAAATTATCTTCGGAATATTTTGATGTTGGATTTCGTGATTATACAAATTTGTTATGGAAATTTGAAAGATATATTTATATCGTTATTTCCAATACGATATTTGTGGGTTGCAGAATTTGATATTGAATATAAGCCGATATATTTTCTGTTCAGAGCCTTATGGGACTTTGGATTTGTCGTGAACGGTGTCCTAAATAACACTGTTCTTAAACTCAGTCGAGGAGAGAATAAATCTTTTTATTAAGATTTAGTGAAAATTCCCAATTAATTAATATTTAATTGGAATTGATAAAAGAATTGGATTTTGGGTTGTCGTGAACGGTGTCTTCAGTAACACTGTTCTTAAAACCCCGTGTGAAAAGAATAAATCTTTTAATTAAGATTATTGGATTTTCCGGTTATTTAGTAACTAGAATAAAAATGGAATGTGAATTGGGTTGATTGTGAACTGTGTTTTTAATGACATTTGTTCTTAAACCCGATTTACAGTGAAATGTGATTTGGAATTTATAAATCTTTTAATTAAGATTTAAGTGAAATTTTCCAAAGAAAAGTTTCCAATTTAATAATATAAATTGGAATGGAATGGAATTCGATTTGGTAATAATCGAAGTGAACTTCTGTGGAGGAAGATTGTTACTATATATGGAATTTAAAAGGCTTTGCCGTTATTTCATTTATATTATCGGTTGGATATGGAAGTTTATATCGATTATATATATTGATCTGTTTTCCGTGAAGATTCCATTTTTAATGGAATGTGATTTTTGGTTTATCGTGAGCTGTGTTTTAAATGACATTAGTTCTTTAACCCAGTTAAAGATAAGATTAATTTCTTAACTTTGAATAATCATTAAGCAATAGTTTTTGAAGATTAAAACTGAATTAAAGTTTTAATGAATCTTTAAATAGATTGAAAGGTGAATCTGATAACTAAAATTATCAAATTCAAGAAATGATCGAGAATGGAGTATCACTAGTTGTACTCCAGGCGATAGTTAAATCTTTAATTAGATTTGAACGTGAAATGACAATTAATTTTATCGGCAACACCGTGGGTGTTAGATATGGAGTACTACCAGTTTTGCTCCATGGGATGAATAGGTTGGGATTGGGAAATTAAACAAATGATTACTTCGGTAAGGTTCGCTAATCCCGACTAGTTTGGAAAACCTTAATTTGGTTTAATTTGTGAAAAGAATATTTGAATAAAAGAATATTCTGGATTGGAATGAGGCGTATGTTGTGTTTGTGTAACACTTGTTTATAAAATACGCGAGTTATTCGGAAAGACCGGGTTTATCCCATTCTGAATAACTGATACGACGGTTAATCGACGATGAAGACAGTGGTTGAAGACCGGAGGTCTTCACATCGTTTGGATGATTACTGATGTCTTGATTGAGTAGTACACCCAAGACGAGGTAATAAGTGGTGATCGTCCAGACGTACTTGGAGATTGACCGAATATGCGAGGGCCTCTCTTCCGTATTGGACATATGAGACGAGGAATAAGGTGCCTCCGGTTTCGTTCAGACGTAGAACGAACTTGTAAATGGACTGTGTGTCTGACATGGGATTTTATTCTGTGTTGATTGATCTCTATTAAATATATATCTGTTTGGTGGTGGAGAATTTATTCTCTTTCTTAACACCCTTCTCTGTGACGTACGAGCTCAGGGGTTATATATCGATAGACATTAGGCGCATGGCGTGAATTGCCTGTGTGGCATGCCTGAGTGGCAAGTGATCAAGGCTTCTGTTGAAAAGCAAAGTCTTGTGATTGATGATCAAAGCACGACTTTAATATAGCATAACTTTGTGTATAGCGTTAATTCGCGAGCCTCACACCCTGGTGTGAACCAGAAACGGGAAGAACCTCAGGCATGACATGCGTTTCTTTCTAGCTAGGAGTGGTGTCAGGGTTTTGCAAGCTCGGACGTTTTACTTATGTGGATGATGGAAAGCGAGACACCTCTTTTATATCAGTCACTACGGGGCCGATGGATGTTCTGGTCGACATACTGACCAGATTTACACCCCATAGGGCGGGGAGACGCATGTTCAGGGATTTTTAATCCACTTAAAATGTGGACCGACCCCGTCGCTCCGAGTGCAGATGCAGCTGAAACCTGAGACAAGGGCTAGATTGTCTCGAATTGGCACAGGATGTTCCCTTTGCCTTGGCTCACAAATGGAATCCAACTTCCAGTACGACATTTTGCAGTTTTAATTGTAGAACTAGTATGGCGACATGATGTATGATACCCATGTAGTCTATGATTGATACATTTATATTCGAAGTTGTTTTCTCCACTTATAGTAATAATAAAAGATTAAATTTCGCGTATTATGCATTATTTTGGCTATTATATGGTAAAACCCTATCCTCCGGCTTGCGTTGCGTTGTGTGACGGGACCTGGTTCTTACAATAGCTTCATTTTTCAAAAAAGCATTGCGCTAATTTTGTTATACGCACTGGTATTCTGGGGAGGAAACCCGTTCCGTGTTATACGGCGTGGTCCCTTAATATATCTGATTTTAAAGTAAAGTTTTAAGTAACTGTTTTAGTTCTCACACCAGTCACATGACTGACCTGGAGTTTATTGTTTTAACCTAAACTCTGGGTGCTCCTATTTTCCACACGGGCAGCTAGTAGTTTTGGTTTTGCAGATATTGTATTCACATGATCCTGGTTTACAGCTGGAGCGATATTCGGAACGTTCTGTATCCGTGTATTTCTTTCAATTGTGTTTTGTATTATTTTCCGCTGCATAATAATTTGTAAATCTCTGATATTTATCAAATGTATATTATTTGTTCATACTCTGTATATTCTTGTACTTTGATGTAAATTGTTGTAATAAGCAATGAAATGTTCTTCTGTTTGTGTTCTGATTTGTCGTGTTCTCAAACAATCCGTTCTTTCTCTCCTTTTCGGAGACCGGGGAAGTTCGGGTCGTTATATTATTCACGTGTATGGTACCAGACCAAAGAAATTTTCGCATTGCAGTCCTGATCATTTGTATAGCTTCGTTGGTAAGATAAATGATCTACACCAATAAAATGTCATCGAAAATATCTACGAGTTAAGAATGACTAATCTACCAGGATGAGTTAAATATCTGTTTTCACATCGAGTCAAAACCGAAGTGATTTTCTCATACATAGGAATACGTTGTGATAACGCTATTCTTTTGGTTGCCAGCGGGATTGCAAGATAATTCATCGAGCTATTCATTCTTTCAACTTAGTAATATGCAGACATTCAATCGCTTGAGCCGATGTTACCCCAGCAAGAAGGATGTGAGATTTGTCCTTGTTTAGTTTGAGACCAGAGAAAGCATGGAAGGATGCTATGGTATCCACTATGGTTTGAAGAGATTTTTTTTGTAGGCTTAGTAAATATCATCAAATCATCCGCGAAGGCTAAGGACGTGAACAAAGGTGATTTACACATCGAGTGCATCATAAAATTTCGTATAACCACTTGCCTCTCAAGCTGAAGTGTAAGCATTTCCATCACCATTATGAAGAGGTATGGAGAAATGGGGTCTCCTTGTCTAAGGTCATTTAATCCTCTGAAATATCCAACATTATGAGCATTGAAAACAAGCGAATACCGTACTGTAGATATGCATAGATTAATCCAGATCAAGAACTTGTTGGGGAAATGCATTCTTTCCATTATGTGTAGAATAGAGCTCCACTTAATTGAGTCAAACGCCTTTATAATATCAACCTGCAAAAGAGCCCTTGGTGATTTATTTTTCCTAGAGAATCCATTGATTAATTCATGAGTGAGGAGAACATTATCAATGATGCTTCTTCCTAGTAGAAATGCTGTTTTGTTTGGAGAGATCATAGATTGAAGCACAGTTTTCAGTTTCAATGCAAGAATTCTGGATATGGCCTTGTAGATGACATTGCAGAAAACGATAGGTTTGAAATGAGTGACACTAGTTGGATTTTTTTTTTGGGATCAAAGCCAAATTGGTGGAGTTTACCGAAGATAGCATTTTGTTTTTATCGAAGAAATTATGGACAACTTTGAAGACATCAGCGGAAATAATGCGCCAGCAATGGATACAAAAGGTGGTTGTGAAGCCATCAGGACCTGGGGAGGCAGCTTTCCTCATAGTGAAAATAGAGTTTTTTATTTCTTCATCCGTGATTGGAGCGATTAAAGCTTGCTGCATCTGGTGAGATAATGAGGGAATCGGCAGATTTTTAGTGAATGAGAAGTCAGAAGCATCATGATGGCTACCAAGGAGGACAGTGTAGTAAGAGAAGAAAGCTTCATCAATATGGTTTGGAGTATCATGTGTCATGCCATGCACATCAGTAATAGAATGAATGACAGATTTAGCTTGTTTGATTTTCAAAGATGCATGAAAGAACTTCGTATTTCTGTCACCATTTGTAGACCGGTTCTGTCTTATTTTTTGTTGTATCATTTTCGCCTCGGACTCAAAGCAGATTCAAGTTGTTTGATAAGTTCACTTTCGTGTATGTAAGATGCATTATCAGCAGTTGAAAGGAAATTAAGTCTCTGTACCTGTTCAAGTTGATTAGATAACTCAATAGATCTCTTGTTACCTGTACTATAAACACTTTTGGACCAAATCTTCAAGGCAGACTTTGTGTTCTTTAGTTTTTGTTGCAAGCTATGCATAGGATTCCCATAAGTATGTATGCTTCATGCACTTTGAACCACCTGCGTCATGTCATTGTTATTAATCCATTCATCAAAGAACTTGAAGTTAACTAATTTAAAAAAGGCTGCTGCACCAAAGGTAAGTATAAGGGGGCAATGGTCCGATAGCAATGGCATAAGGATATTGATGTGTATAGATGGCCAGTTCAATAGGGTTTGAGTATTCATCAAACCATGGTCAATTTTGGTTAGAGTTTTAGGGCATGAACCGCTGTTGTTACTCTAAGTATAATTTGAACCAGACGATGGTATTTCAACAAGGGATGCGCTGTGCATAACCAAGTTCATAGGGGCCATATCAGAAACAGACAAAGGAATTCCTCCTCTTTTGTGCTCAGATTTGAAAGAACAGTTAAAATCACCAATTACCAACCAAGGGTGAGATAACCGAGAGAAATGAGGCAAATATTCATGAAGTTTTTGTCTTACAGCAGGACAGTTACTACCATAAATGAAGGTGATATAGAAAGAAGTGACAGAAGGGAGGTGGATGATGTGAGAATGAATGAATTGGTAGTCATATAAGATAGGACTTAAGGAGAACAGATAGGTCTAAAATAACAAGCAATCTCCCATATGGAGCTTCCTGAAGATTGGTTACAATATGCTAGGAGGGATTGATATATTTAGAGGCAGAAAGGGTAAGAGGATGGTTGACTTTAGTTTCAGAGATAGATAGAAGAGATATGTGATGATCATGGATAAGAGATTTTATTTAGTCAAGTTTTGATTTTTTGTGAGCTCCACGTATGTTCCAAACTGCAATTCTGTGTAACATAATTAAACTGCTGTGGGGGACTTACACGAGCTTCTGGTTCTTCTAGGAGGAGACGATGGTGTTTTTTCCGGTAGCGTATGGTAAGAATTTTCAGATTCATCACCAGAATCCATAGGAGAGTTAGGAAAGGTAGAGATAAGAGTATACTGAGAAGATGGAGATGACGAAATGCACTTTTTTCCTTACCTTTTTCTTCTTTTTAGACATGATATCGGACACTCTTAATAGCCCTTTCTTATTAACCTTTTTCGAATATCGTTTGCAAAGAGATGCCACAGAGGGAGATTTAGGAGCAGGAGAGCTTGGACAGGAGGATAGAATAAGGCTGGAGTCAGGCGGTGCATCAAGGATGATGTCATTGACAACAAAAGCTAAAATATGGGAGGTTTTAGTGATGATATTAGGAAGAACAGGGGATTATGGGGTTGAGATAATCAAACTAGAGGAGGGTTGATGCAAGGCATTGGGAACAAGAAAAATAGGAGGAAGCTTGGATTTGCGTAAAGGTTTGGTTTTGCATGGAGAGGTTGGTTAATAATTATAATTTCAAGAGTTTGGTGAGCAGTTGAGAGGTTTTGGTTGAGCACATTAATATTTCCATGCACAATTCCTACCGTGCTTGCATGTGCATTGTCTTTGGTTTTAGTTTCCACAATTTTGCTTTTCTTTTTTTCTTGGATTTCCTTACTTTTCTTTTCACCGTTTCTTGTGTTGGGTTAGCATTGGTTGCTTCCTTCTGCACTTCCATTTCTTTGTCTGATACTTCAGTGTTCACATTTTCTTCCCCCATTTCTATTTCTCCATCTTCCATCTCTTGCAGAATAGTGAAAGCGTTTTGGTCTTTATGCTTCCTAGTTTGTGTAAAAAGTTTGCTGGTTAATGAATACACACCATGTATGTTACCTTTCTTCCCTTCACCAGTTGAGTATTCATACATTTTCTCCTTTCCTTTATCCAATTTCACTTCATTCTGCACATTCACATTTCTCCTTTTTGTCGTAACTTTTGACCATACTTTATTATGTCCTTCAAAATTTTTACTTTTTGTCGTATTTTCTATATTTCTTCTTTCTGAATACCTTTGCTTCCTTGGATCTTCCTTTACACTATCATCCGCAACAGTGTGTAACTTTTCTTTGCAAACTATACTTTTGTGTCCGAAAATCTTGCAATGTATACACATATCAGGCTTCCATTGGTAATCAACGTGAATATTTTGAGTAGACCCATCAGGATTCTCCACTGGAAACATATAAATTAGTTCTTTATCAGGTGATATTTCTATCAAACACTTCGCATCTTGAATGCGAGCCATTGTTTCAGTTGCATTATCAAAACAAATAAGTCTACCAATTCTGTTTGACAGCCAATTTAGCCCAATGTTCGACCACAAATAAATCGGTATATTTGACATTTGGACCCAGATTGGAATTGCCTTTATTAAGCCACATATGTTACTCACATTTGGATCCCACTGCTTGATAATGAAAAGCTTTTTCTTCATAATGATAGGATCATCTCTTATCACTTTTTCCCTATCGGGTTCATCGGAAAATAAAAATAGAAACAGAGTACCATCAGACTTCACTTTAGTTTGTTGTTTTTATTAGTGATAATAATATCATTGTATATTTTATTACTAATTGGAGATGAGAGTATAATCTTTGAATGGTTTAAAGGACTATAAAGTGAAATCAAGCTAGTTTTATATTTTACAAAATAACGAAATGGTTTTTGAAAAATAATAGAAAAGAGATGAGACTTTTATTGGAATGATTTAGTAAACAAAACCAAGATTTGATTATTTAACAACTGAACCGGCTATTTTAATGTATGCATACGTATATCGAAATATTGATATGGGTATATCACTAAGTTGTGAGCAAATTCATGTTTCCATGTCGACTATCTGATGTGCCAATCAAATTGAACGATCGCCTTGGTGAAGCTCAGAATACAATTTGTGAAATAAATATGCGGTGGTCTACGTGTGCATATAAATATGCATGAATGGGTGCATCAACACGCGTGTAGACATCACATGAGGTGTGGGGGATTGAATTCGTTTCAACATGTTAGAGAAATCCAGGTTGTTATATTCGCTCGTAAAGCTTTACACGTGCAAAACTAGATTTTGGTACTGAAACTGGTTTTTGAATTCTTAAATAGACTATTTCCAAAACGTCAAGCAATGAACTTCGTAGGAGGTCCGACGGAATGAAGGCAGTCTTCGGGAGCTAGAAGACTCATTGGATGGATGGGGAAGACTCAAATCGACGATTTAAAGGCTACCTACCTAGGCTTTGCTGTAAAGGAAAAGGCAGTCATCGATCGACCAGTGGTAGACCATGGTCGATTGGTGGTGTACTTGCTTAGGCATTAAATACCTAGTGGGGTGTAATTCGATGGGGGATTCTTCCCGGATCCGATTGCAGAGCGATGCAAGGCTTCAACACAACTTCAAGAAGGCTTCAGGCTACTCGAGAAAGTGAGATACAAAGCGAAGCTTGAGATGTAGATACGAGTAACATTCATATGGGATCAACCACGATTGGGTACAAGACCAATGGGATGATTGATCAAGCGATCACTTTTGACGAGCATGAATGATTGAACAGAGTAAATCTACACCTTTGGGTTTGACTCGAGGTGCATGTAGTCTGATAAATTGTATTAGCCTTATGTTGGTAACGTGACACACTATTGATCTTATATAAGTGGCCATATATCGTTTTGCCTTATATTAGTGGTAATGCATATTATTGGTCTTTTGGTAGAGACCATCTTTATAGATAGACAATGACGAGATATCGGTCTTTATTGGTTATAAACATGTTTGATTATGCGATGCTATATTTGATGTGTACATATATTTACAAGACATCAGTGTTCCTTTGCGATCCCAATAACGTATTACATAAGACACGAATTTCGTTCTCTTTTCGATGGGAGGCATACATAAGTTATTCTAGAAATCCTTGATATCCTAGAGGGGATAATGGCAACCGTCTACTATAGGACAAAGAATCACCAAAGCTCATTTTAAGGGGGGTACGACGTGATTTGCATATGTCCCCAGTATTTAGAGTAAATCATATATCATCAAAAGCTCATTATAAGGGTGCAGTGAAATCTACACAAGACCGTGCTCGGGGATTTGGGTACAGTTAGGTTTTAACTCTGTTTATTGCAGGAATAAGTTTCAAGTATTTAGAGTAAATTATATATCACCGAAAGGCATAATAGGGGTATAATGAGATCTACACGAGGCCCATCATTTAGGTTATGACTTGGGGTATCATATGCTGACTCTATGTAATGACCCGCATTTGCAGAGGTATTATAATTAATTTATTTAATTATATAAATAGTGATATAGTGAATTAAATGGTCATGGAATTAAATAATGGTGAATATTTAATTAAAATAATAAATTAAATAATATATTTAATTCTGAAATAATCAGAATTGGCTGAAATGGCGATATGGTGTGAACTGGATCATCTATGATATATAATTCAGTTTAGAATTGAATTTGAATAATGAATATATTATATAAACGACAGTTTAAGCGTAGAGTTATAATATAATTAAAATCGAGCTCGAAATGGCGCTGCAGTTCGTAAATTGGCGATTCGAACTTCAACTGAATGTACAGGATTCGTTTTAAGCCGGATTTCTGTGAAACAAGAAACGTGTGGAGCTGGTGGAGTATATCTTTCTAGCGGAAGAGAAAAATCAGGATTTCGTCGTGTAGATTTTGAGATATGTCCAAATCAAATATTAAAATAGTCGCTATGGAATCGTTTATCGACCGTAACGGATTATTCGATATAACTAGAGATCGGGTTTGAATTTAGACAAGATTCTTTTGAGACATAGTGATAATTTAATTTTTAGAATTTTATGGTAATTTTTAATTAATTAAATAAGCAACTTTTTATTTGGAGTATTTTGCACCCTTAATCAGCGATTTTGGGGTTTCACAATATGAGTTGAACTACCAATATTATTATACTTTTGGGATCGTGACACCTCGCTCGTTACGATCATAACCTTATTTCTGTCAACAACAGCTCGGACATGAATGAAATTTTTTGTAATACGATACATTTAAATTGTAGAATAATAAACTAAAATAAAATATAAACATCCTCATTATTAAGTCTTCTTACCATTGGAAATGCAACCAACGGTATAACCAAAATCCCTTGGCACTGAGAGATAGATGAAACACGTCTATGTACATGGTTTATAAATATAAATATTTGGTCATGTGTTCTATTCTTAGCCAAACGAACCTAGACGCCCACCTACCTCCACGTCCTCAACGTCCTTAAACAAACTGTGGCCTCCTATAGATCAGTAGAAAAACACTATAACATCACCAAACCCTTCTACCCAAATTCATTTCCACGACCAAAGATGCGCCGCCACTCCTCTTCTAAAACGTGACTTCACAAATCGAAATGGATATACATTTGGATTCATGGGTGCTCTCTCTTCATAACCGCACGCTATACTCTGAGTCCGATGGCTGTTTGGTGTACGGGTTTTCTGAAACCGTAAGCAAGGATGAAGGAGCAGATTGTTTAAGAGGAGGGAGAGCAGTAGTTCGGCATGGAGGGGGTTCGTTGGTGCGAAGCGGAAGTACTGGGAAGGGAGGGTTGCGTTGGAACTGGTCTTAGAAGGAAGAGAACTGTTCACGTTGATATGCAGGCAGTTGGATTTGGACTAAGATGGTGTCTTAGTGAATCCGTGAGTGGGGAGAGGCATTCATGTCTTCATGCAAGGACACGTTGGACGTCAGGAAGGTCTGACGATGATTGAAGGAGGAGTTTGGCAGCGGGAAGGAGCTTTGGACTAATGGAATGGCGTACTGGTACTTGAGTGTGGCGTGGAGTATTTTAGTTGAAGTGGCCATTTGTTTCAGTTTAAGCACAACAGTTGGATGAACAGTAGAATGAAGGAAGGGTCAACACGTGAATGGAACTGGAAAGGGTTAGGAAATGATGATGAAGGGGGTGTTTTGCTGAAGCGTGTTTTCTTGGGTTTAAGGAAGAAGGTACAGTACACTTGCCAATGTGGGTTGTTTTGCGTAAACAAGAAGAAGGGAGGTCAAAGTTCTAATAAATGGCTGCAGTTTTATTCGTTTGAATGGTAAGAGTATTATCAAGGAAGAAGAAAGAAACGACGTCAATTAATTGCAGTGTTGACAAGATATTGGGCCAGTCTATAAAGGGTAAGGCCCGGAGTTATATTTAATTAGGTTTTAAATTTAACTTTAAATATTATATTAACTTTAAAACCATCATATCTTATGCATACGGACTCAGATTGACGAGCCGTCAGTCACGTGGGGATCGTAAGGACGATGGCTACCCCATGGAGCTGACTGGGAGTGAATCCGAGCTCGTTACAATTTATAGCAAAATAAATTGTCCGTCTGAATCAAACGACAATTATCGTTATTTAACGATGATAGTCCAATGTGAGTAAATCTCACTAGCTCTGAACAGTTTATAATTTCATGTTGTATTTTTAGAACTATTAGATATTGGCTGATTGACGGTGTGTTGACTGTTTGATTGAACTGCTAGTCAGTTAGTTAAATTTCTATATTGATTCTGTTTAACAGAATGTATCATATAGAACTGAAAGTGATGTTATCTATATTGTTTAACATCTGTGATGCAGGGAAGCAGGTTGGAGGAATCCAACTGGATTTCTCAACATTTATTTTACTGTGATTCATATATTGTGATATATGATGTGATATATAATCTATTGTTGATTATGTGTGTTTGAACGATATTTATCGTTGTTATATGGTATGATAAATACCATAAGAAATACTGGATATGGGGAAGGGGATTTTCAAAGTGTATTTTGAAAATGAATTATTTATATAAAATCGATGGATTTTATATAGAAAAGGAAAAGAAATTTTATAAAAGAAATATTTATAAAATCAAAGGATAAGTTAGAATAAAAGGAAATCATTTGTAAAATGAAGAACTGTTACTAAAAGTAAATCTTTATAAATGAATAGTTTATTCGAAAAGGAGTTAATCGATGTTAGTTAATCGATTAGAGAATAAAGTTAAAACGAGTTAATCGATGTTAGTTAATCGATTAGAGAATAAAGTAAAAGGAGTTAATCGATGTTAGTTAATCGATTAGAGAATAAAGTAAAAGGAGTTAATCGATGTTAGTTAATCGATTAAAGAATAAAGTTAAAAGGAGTTAATCGATGTTAGTTAATCGATTAGAGAATAAAGTAAAAGGAGTTAATTGATGTTAGTTAATCGATTAGAGAATAAAGTTAAAAGGAGTTAATCGATGTTAGTTAATCGATTAGAGAATAAAGTAAAAGGAGTTAATCGATGTTAGTTAATCGATTAGAGAATAAAGTAAAAGGAGTTAATCGATGTTAGTTAATCGATTAGAGAATAAAGTTAAAAGGAGTTAATCGATGTTAGTTAATCGATTAGAGAATAAAGTAAAAGGAGTTAATCGATGTTAGTTAATCGATTAGAGTTAAAGTTAAAAGGAGTTAATCGATGTTAGTTAATCGATTAGAGTTAAAGTTAAAAGGAGTTAATCGATGTTAGTTAATCGATTAGAGAATAAAGTTAAAAGGAGTTAATCGATGTGTAACAACCCGGAAAATCTGGGCCAGTTTAAAATTTTTATTTTGGCCATTTTAGCGAATTTTGATTATTTAAAATGAATTATTTTAAATAAAATCAACGAGAAATTTATTTTGAATGGAATTAGAACGTATATATTATATACGTCGTCGTTAGAATATAAATAATTATATATAATTATAAAAGGAATTGAAAATGGCGCGGTAGTTCGAAAATTCGATTTCTAATTTCAAATGAATATACAGAATTCAATATAAGTCAGAATTGAACGAAACAAGAAATATTTGAATCTGTATAACTATATCTTTGTAACGAAGTTAACAAACTGAGATTTCATTTTAGAAATGATAAGATATGTCCAGTTGAAAATTCTGAATAGTCGCTATAGAATTCAGGCCCTTAAAAATGGACATTTTGCAAACGACCTCGGATTTCGACGAAACCAGTTTTGTTGGGTCCGTGGTGTCAAGTTATTGCTAGATTCCAAATTTCATAATTTTTCGAATCAATATGTGAGCGTGGCATAGGAAAACGTGTTTTGACCATTTCAGTTGAATTTAATCGACTGGAAATTGGCCATTTTTCCAACGGTCTCGGAATTCGACGAAACTAGTTTTGTTAGGACCGTATCGTCAATACGAAGCTAGAAAATATTTTTCGGGAATTTTTCTAGTTAGTATGTGACCCCGGTAATTTGAAATGTACGTTTAAAATTCAATATAATGATTTAAATGAAAATTCAAAAGGAAACTGATTGTAACGATCGAATCAGCTTGCGATACATATCCCATTGTGTTCGAAATGGGGGTAATTAGCTAGGGGCGACAGTCGTTGAGTTTGATTCGGGGTACGGATGGATAAGTAACTTTTTGAAAATGAAAATTAAATAAATAATATAATTATATAATTATATATATCCTCACTACTCTCCCTCCTCTCTCTCTCTCTCTCTCATTCGGTCAACGCCCGATTACAGAAAAAAAAAAAAAAGGGAAATCAAAATCGTCGATCGCCCCAGCCCCTCCCCGCGCCGGAGCCGACGCGCCTCCACATCACCCACCTCCTCCTCCGATTAACTGAGACGCCATCCCTTCCCTCAATCCGAAGTCGAACCCCCCCAATCCTCTCTGCCGCGACCCACTCCTTCAAACCCTAGCTCGACGCCTACAGACCACCAGCGAAGCAACCCCTCCACCCCTCCATCTCCAGTGCAGTAGCCCCCCCTCTCCCCAAATCCCCACTGTAAGTATTTTATTATGTTTTATTTTTATTTTAATTCGTATAAAACTGTTTTTTTGGTTAGAAAATAAAACTGATTTTTGAAAAGAAAATAAAAACAGATTTTTTTAAAAAGATGTAAAAACAGATTTTTTAAAGGATATAAAAACAGATTTTTTAAAAGATATAAAAACAGATTTTTTTAAAAAAGATGTAAAAACAGATTTTTTGAAAAGAATTAAAAACAGATTTTTTAAAAGGTATTGAAAACTGATTTCTTTAGAGATAAAAATCATATTTTTATATATTGAAAAGCAAAATAAAAATTCGATTTTTATCTATTGAACTTTGAAATAAAAATTCGATTTTTATCTATTGAACTTTGAAATAAAAATTCGATTTTTATCTATTGAACTTTGAAATAAAAATTCGATTTTTATATATTGAACTTTGAACTAAAAATTTGATTTTTAAATATTGAATAGCGAAGTAAAAATTCGATTTTTATGTATGTAGTGGCTACGGGCAACGAAGATGACGAAGATGCGATAGCGATGAAGTTTTCTATCAAGGAAGTGCCGTGGAGCTAGGATAGCTATATGTGAGAATTTCTCACCTTCCAAATTATTTTCTAGTTATATATATATATACTAGGATGCAGACGGTGTTTAGTAGCACCCGACACAATCGTCCACAGACCATGGACTTGTTTGTTTGGCTGTTTGGTGATTGATTGTGATATTGGTTTGAATGTGGTTTGTGGTGTGAAAAATCGAATCGATAAATTGGTTAGGATTAGACGTGCGCCGTTATAAGGCGAAGGAGTAAGGCTAGGTTAGACACTTACTCCAAATCTTGTGGTTTGCATAATAAAATTGATATGATTGATGTGTGAATGACGTGGGCCTTCACTAGACCGGGGATAAGGCTAGACCTCGTCCCGTTTCTAGTATCGTGCCGTTATGCCGCCGAAATTTTCTAAAATATGTTAGAACAATAAAAATATCATTTTATTGTAAGAATGAACTGAATAGAAATTCATATGTTGGAATAAAATGTTTAGTCGTTAAAAATATAATTTTTTTACGTGAATGTGAATAAATAAATATTCATTTACAAACCGAACGGTTTGTTTATGTACACTTATTTGAAGGACATTGATTGGGTCGATAAATTTTACACATCGCCCAACTGCACAAATAAAATCTGTGTTTGATTGTTTGAAACCCCACACGGGTGTTGGGATGAAATTTGAAGTTCACTCATCCTGATTGATTAAATATGTCGATCGATTGATTGACAGGCTGTTATAAGCGTTGAATATCTATATTTGATGCTTATACAGTGTGGTGCACTTTGGTTGATGGTTGATTATTTTTCAATGCTATGATATACATGTGTTGTATGCAAATCCATATAATTAACGTTATATGGTAATTGATTGGGCCTCATTCCAATTTGAAAAATAAAGAATATTATAAAATAAAAGTTCATGTGTTGACAGTACTCATTCATTGAGATTGGTCATGTGTTGAACGAAATATTTTGATAATAACAACTATTTTTGAAAAAGAAATATTTGAAATAGAATATTTGAAAATAGAAATTTATGAAGCCGTGTTGATTAGATTGACGCCATTTTGACGTGAACGATATTTATATCGATTTTAACGATTTCGAAATGAATTGAATTGAAAACGATTTCGAATTGAATTGAAAACGTTTTCGAAATGAATTGAATTGAAAACGATTTTGAAATGAATTGAATTGAAAACGATTTCGAATTGAATTGAAAACGTTTTCGAAATGAATTGAATTGAAAACGATTTCGAAATGAATTGAATTGAAAACGATTTCGAAATGAATTGAATTGAAAACGATTTCGAAATGAATTGAATTGAAAACGATTTCGAAATGAATTGAATTGAAAACGATTTCGAAATGAAATGAATTGAAAACGATTTCGAAATGAATTGAATTGAAAACGATTTCGAAATGAATTGAATTGAAAACGATTTCGAAATGAAATGAATTGAAAACGATTTCGAAATGAATTGAATTGAAAACGAATTCAAATTGAATCGAAAGTGAATTGAAATGAATTCAAATTGAATTGAAATTTGAATTGAATAGAAATGAATTTTAAAACGAATTTATAAAGAAGAATTCAATTTTGATTTGAATAGAAAAGAAAGTTGAAATAGCTTTTGAAACGATTTTAAAACTATTTATATAATTCGTTTTAAATAGAAATCGACGAAATATATATATTATATATTATATATAATATAATGGCCTGAATAGAACGCGCCGCGCCGCGGCAGTTCGCGAATTTCGACCATTTATTTCAAACGGACATTACGGGAGATCCGACCGTCGGATTCTCCTAAAACCGGAACCGTTGGGTTCGTATCGAAAAGAGCTTTCTAACGAATATTAGAAATTTGAAATCTAACGGTTGGATTTGGAATTATGTCCAAATCAAATTCGAAAAAGGTCGCTGTAAGTGCAGTTCGATGGCCGTTGATGGAAATCGACTGTACGGGCCTTGATAAAATTATTAAAAATAGCAATAATTTGTGTAAAATCATAAGAAATGATTTAGAAAGAATTGGGATGAAAAACTCCATATTTGAAAAGATAAAAATGGATTTTTATCGAAATGAACTAGTTTTGAACTAGAAATATAATTCTATTTATTTTTAAATAAATAAATTGAATTTAAAAAGGGTTTTAAAAATAACCAAAATTTCCAATGATTGCATTGGAGTGGATTTGAATCGAAATTGTCTTCGGAATATTTCGATGTTGGAATTCGTGATTATACAGGTGTTGTTATGGAAATTTGAAAGATATATATATTTATATCGTTATTTCCAATACGACATTTGTTAGTCGTAGAATTTGATATTGAATATAAGCCGATATATTTTCTATTCAGAGCCTTGTATTGAATATCGAATGTGATTTGGGTTTGTCGTGAATGGTGTCTTCACTAACACTGTTCTTGAACCCAGTTGAGAAAAGATTAAATCTTTTTATTTAGATTTAATGAAGTGTACCAATTAAATAATATTTAATTGGAATTGAATTGATATTGATTTTTGGGTTTATCGTGAACAGTGTTTTAAATAACACTTGTTCTTTAACCCGATAATTAATGGGATGTGACTTTGGGTTTATCGTGAACCGTGTTTTTAAATGACACTGATTCTTTAACCCAGTCACATATTAAAACTAAGTGGAGTTTTAATGAATCTTTAATTAGATTGAAAAGATCGAGAATGGAGTATCACCAGTTTTGCTCCAGGCGATAGTTAAATCTTTAATTAGATTTGAACGTGAAATGGTAATTGAATTTACCGATAACACTGTGGTGTTAGATATGAAGTATTACCAGTTTTACTTCATGGGATGAATAGGTTGGGATTGGGGAATTAAAACAAATGATTACTTCGATAAGTTTCGTTAATCCCGACTAGTTGAATCGAAATTCAAAGGATGATAAAAGAATAAATTCAAGAAATTACCTTGGATAAAATTAATGGGAACCTTTCCCTATGAATGTGAAAATTAGAAACTAACTGTCGGTTAGCTAAGCAGAATGGTTTTCTGAATATTGATCTGATGTTGGTTTCGGCCTTCGGGGTTAATGTTTGGGGAATTATTCTCTTGATTAATTTACGGTTAGTGACTGATGAATTGGAATGAGGCGTATGTTGTGTTTGTGTAACACTTATTTAAAATATACGCGAGTTATTCGGAAAGACCGGGTTTATCCCATTCTGAATAACTGATACGACGATAAGTCGTAGATGAAGACGATGGTCGAAGACCGGAAGTCTTCACGTCGTTTGGGTAATGACTGATGATCTTGATTGGGCTGTACACCCAAGAAGATGGAAACAGTTAGTGATCGTCCAGGCGTACTTGGAGATCGATGGATATGCGGGGTACTAGGTGCCTCCGGTTTCGTTCAGACCTGGAACGGACTTGTAAATGGATGGTGTGTCTGACATTGTATTCCTTTATATTGTATTTGTTGATCTCTGCTAAATATATATCTGTTTGGCGGCGGAGAATTTATTCTCTTGCTTAACGCCCTTCTCTGAGACATATGAGCTCAGAGGTTATATATTGGCAGAAATCAGTGGTACGATATGGATTGATAGTGTGGCATACTGAGATGCAGTGATCCAAACTTTTGTTGAAAAGCAAAGTTTGGTGGTTGATGATCAAAGCGCAGCTGATATAGCATGGCTTTGTGTATAGCGTTGATCCGCGAGCCTCACAGCCCGGGATGGTGGTAAACTGATGGTTTGATCAGTATACATTTTTTTTAGTGTAGTGGATTCGGTCGACCGATATTGAGCTTCGTGCTCGGAGGGATAGAGTAAGCGGTGTTTTCTCTTGCTGGGACGTAAGCCGCGGTGATACTTGAGTCCCCAAAAGTGCGGATGTGCATAGCGGTGTTTTCTCTCGCTGAGACGTAAGCCGCGGTGATTTGTACTACGCGAGCGATCTTTCGAATCAGGAGCCACCATGATGGAAATCCAATTTCCGATACGTGTATTTCGGCTTTATTTGTAGAGCCTAGTATGGCGACATAGTGGGATGGGGCACTCATGCCGTCTATGATTTATATTTATGATTGAAGTTGTTTTGACACTATACACTTATTATAGTATCAAATGATTTGTTTTAAACGTATCAAGCATGTTTGGCTGTTATAAGGGAAAACCCTATCCTCGGCTGCGTTGCATTGTGTGATGGGACTTGGGTCTTATAACAGCTTCATTTTTCTTTATTTAGCATTGCGCTGCTGGTTTTATGCACTGGTATTCTTGGGAGGAAACCCGTTCCGTGTTATACGGCGTGGTCCCTTGATTTACCTAGCTTTAAAAATAAAGATTAATAACTGTTTTAGTTCTCACACCAGTCACATGACTGACCTGGAGTTTATTGTTTTAACCTAAACTCTGGGTGCCCTTATTTTGACACGGGCAGCTAGTAGTTTTGGTTTTTGCAGATTTATATTCACAGGATCCTGGTTTACAGCTGGAACGATATCCGGAAAGCTTTGTATCCGTATATCTCTTTCTAGTTGTGTATTGTATTATTTTCCGCTGCTATGTATTTAAATGTAATTTAAATCTCTGATATTTCTGTGTAATATTTATTTGTTTATACTCTGTATATTCTTGTAATCTGATGCATTGTTGTAATATACAATGAAATGTTCTTCTGTATGCGTTCTGTTTTGTCGTGTTCTCAAACGATAGGGCATTTCGAACGGTCTGGGTCGGTTTAGCGACTGATTCGGATCGAGCGAAATTCCTTGCCGTCACAGTTGGTATCAGAGCTTTGGTTTACAAAGCAGAGAACAAGGCACATTAGAACTATACGAAAGAATTCATCAGATATTGGGTTAGTAATATCCAATGGGAATGACTCGTTAGAGATGGGATCAGTAGTATCCTAGAACGAGTGTGAAGAGTATATTTTTAAAAATGAAAGCAAATTTTTGTTTTGAAAATTTAAATCAATTATTCGTATTTGATTATTTATTTATATTGATGTGGACAATCCAGTATATATAGATTTTGCGTATACGTCTGATCCGCGTGTATTCGAAATTTTAATATACTGGATAGATATAGAATTACACTCGAATCGCTCGGAGATGATTTTGATGATGGAGCTCCATCATTAGAATTCATGTTCGAATGACGAAAGTGGACTTTCTATATATTTCCTATTGACTGGTGTGAGAACCAAAATTAGATAGGGCCTATTGTTGTGGTTTGGCATCAAAAACATGATTTTTGTATATGTATCAAAATTATGAATTTGAAACTCTAATTCACTAATTGATTGATGTTTGTGTTGTTTGTTTATTTTGTTTGATAATTTTGAACCATTATGCCTAATATAACCAAATATTGAACTGTATTGAAAATTGGTCGCATTCGTTTGCATATACATATATATCATTGAACAGGTCATAGCAAGGAGGCTAGAGCAGAGAATAAAATTTGTTTGCCCGACAAATAGGTACATGTTTACTACATAATTTCCTGTTTTGTTTGGGTGATGATGATTTTGTGAGCCTATTGGCTAGCCGCTTGGCTTTTTCTTTTTCTTTTTGAGATCTGAAGGACCGGGGAAGCTATTTGAAATTCCCCGATGCTCCCATTGCAGGGGAGGTTATGGCGAAATTTTTCGAAAATTTAGGGTGTTAGCCAAATTTTTGAAATTTTGAAAATTCTCAGAAACTAAAGAGTTGGAGAATGGAAGCCTGATCGAACGTAGAGTTGAATAATCAAACCACTTTCTACTTTGTTCCTTTTCGGGGACGAAAAGTTTTAAGTGGGGGAGATTGTAACAACCCGGAAAATCTGGGCCAGTTTAAAATTTTTATTTTGGCCATTTTAGCGAATTTTGATTATTTAAAATGAATTATTTTAAATAAAATCAACGAGAAATTTATTTTGAATGGAATTAGAACGTATATATTATATACGTCGTCGTTAGAATATAAATAATTATATATAATTATAAAAGGAATTGAAAATGGCGCGGTAGTTCGAAAATTCGATTTCTAATTTCAAATGAATATACAGAATTCAATATAAGTCAGAATTGAACGAAACAAGAAATATTTGAATCTGTATAACTATATCTTTGTAACGAAGTTAACAAACTGAGATTTCATTTTAGAAATGATAAGATATGTCCAGTTGAAAATTCTGAATAGTCGCTATAGAATTCAGGCCCTTAAAAATGGACATTTTGCAAACGACCTCGGATTTCGACGAAACCAGTTTTGTTGGGTCCGTGGTGTCAAGTTATTGCTAGATTCCAAATTTCATAATTTTTCGAATCAATATGTGAGCGTGGCATAGGAAAACGTGTTTTGACCATTTCAGTTGAATTTAATCGACTGGAAATTGGCCATTTTTCCAACGGTCTCGGAATTCGACGAAACTAGTTTTGTTAGGACCGTATCGTCAATACGAAGCTAGAAAATATTTTTCGGGAATTTTTCTAGTTAGTATGTGACCCCGGTAATTTGAAATGTACGTTTAAAATTCAATATAATGATTTAAATGAAAATTCAAAAGGAAACTGATTGTAACGATCGAATCAGCTTGCGATACATATCCCATTGTGTTCGAAATGGGGGTAATTAGCTAGGGGCGACAGTCGTTGAGTTTGATTCGGGGTACGGATGGATAAGTAACTTTTTGAAAATGAAAATTAAATAAATAATATAATTATATATATCCTCACTACTCTCCCTCCTCTCTCTCTCTCTCTCTCATTCGGTCAACGCCCGATTACAGAAAAAAAAAAAAAAAAAAAAGGAAATCAAAATCGTCGATCGCCCCAGCCCCTCCCCGCGCCGGAGCCGACGCGCCTCCACATCACCCACCTCCTCCTCCGATTAACTGAGACGCCATCCCTTCCCTCAATCCGAAGTCGAACCCCCCCAATCCTCTCTGCCGCGACCCACTCCTTCAAACCCTAGCTCGACGCCTACAGACCACCAGCGAAGCAACCCCTCCACCCCTCCATCTCCAGTGCAGTAGCCCCCCCTCTCCCCAAATCCCCACTGTAAGTATTTTATTATGTTTTATTTTTATTTTAATTCGTATAAAACTGTTTTTTTGGTTAGAAAATAAAACTGATTTTTGAAAAGAAAATAAAAACAGATTTTTTTAAAAAGATGTAAAAACAGATTTTTTAAAGGATATAAAAACAGATTTTTTAAAAGATATAAAAACAGATTTTTTTAAAAAAGATGTAAAAACAGATTTTTTGAAAAGAATTAAAAACAGATTTTTTAAAAGGTATTGAAAACTGATTTCTTTAGAGATAAAAATCATATTTTTATATATTGAAAAGCAAAATAAAAATTCGATTTTTATCTATTGAACTTTGAAATAAAAATTCGATTTTTATCTATTGAACTTTGAAATAAAAATTCGATTTTTATCTATTGAACTTTGAAATAAAAATTCGATTTTTATCTATTGAACTTTGAAATAAAAATTCGATTTTTATATATTGAACTTTGAACTAAAAATTTGATTTTTAAATATTGAATAGCGAAGTAAAAATTCGATTTTTATGTATGTAGTGGCTACGGGCAACGAAGATGACGAAGATGCGATAGCGATGAAGTTTTCTATCAAGGAAGTGCCGTGGAGCTAGGATAGCTATATGTGAGAATTTCTCACCTTCCAAATTATTTTCTAGTTATATATATATACTAGGATGCAGACGGTGTTTAGTAGCACCCGACACAATCGTCCACAGACCATGGACTTGTTTGTTTGGCTGTTTGGTGATTGATTGTGATATTGGTTTGAATGTGGTTTGTGGTGTGAAAAATCGAATCGATAAATTGGTTAGGATTAGACGTGCGCCGTTATAAGGCGAAGGAGTAAGGCTAGGTTAGACACTTACTCCAAATCTTGTGGTTTGCATAATAAAATTGATATGATTGATGTGTGAATGGCGTGGGCCTTCACTAGACCGGGGATAAGGCTAGACCTCGTCCCGTTTCTAGTATCGTGCCGTTATGCCGCCGAAATTTTCTAAAATATGTTAGAACAATAAAAATATCATTTTATTGTAAGAATGAACTGAATAGAAATTCATATGTTGGAATAAAATGTTTAGTCGTTAAAAATATAATTTTTTTACGTGAATGTGAATAAATAAATATTCATTTACAAACCGAACGGTTTGTTTATGTACACTTATTTGAAGGACATTGATTGGGTCGATAAATTTTACACATCGCCCAACTGCACAAATAAAATCTGTGTTTGATTGTTTGAAACCCCACACGGGTGTTGGGATGAAATTTGAAGTTCACTCATCCTGATTGATTAAATATGTCGATCGATTGATTGACAGGCTGTTATAAGCGTTGAATATCTATATTTGATGCTTATACAGTGTGGTGCACTTTGGTTGATGGTTGATTATTTTTCAATGCTATGATATACATGTGTTGTATGCAAATCCATATAATTAACGTTATATGGTAATTGATTGGGCCTCATTCCAATTTGAAAAATAAAGAATATTATAAAATAAAAGTTCATGTGTTGACAGTACTCATTCATTGAGATTGGTCATGTGTTGAACGAAATATTTTGATAATAACAACTATTTTTGAAAAAGAAATATTTGAAATAGAATATTTGAAAATAGAAATTTATGAAGCCGTGTTGATTAGATTGACGCCATTTTGACGTGAACGATATTTATATCGATTTTAACGATTTCGAAATGAATTGAATTGAAAACGATTTCGAATTGAATTGAAAACGTTTTCGAAATGAATTGAATTGAAAACGATTTTGAAATGAATTGAATTGAAAACGATTTCGAATTGAATTGAAAACGTTTTCGAAATGAATTGAATTGAAAACGATTTCGAAATGAATTGAATTGAAAACGATTTTGAAATGAATTGAATTGAAAACGATTTCGAAATGAATTGAATTGAAAACGATTTCGAAATGAATTGAATTGAAAACGATTTCGAAATGAATTGAATTGAAAACGATTTCGAAATGAAATGAATTGAAAACGATTTCGAAATGAATTGAATTGAAAACGATTTCGAAATGAATTGAATTGAAAACGATTTCGAAATGAAATGAATTGAAAACGATTTCGAAATGAATTGAATTGAAAACGAATTCAAATTGAATCGAAAGTGAATTGAAATGAATTCAAATTGAATTGAAATTTGAATTGAACAGAAATGAATTTTAAAACGAATTTATAAAGAAGAATTCAATTTTGATTTGAATAGAAAAGAAAGTTGAAATAGCTTTTGAAACGATTTTAAAACTATTTATATAATTCGTTTTAAATAGAAATCGACGAAATATATATTATATATATTATATATAATATAATGGCCTGAATAGAACGCGCCGCGCCGCGGCAGTTCGCGAATTTCGACCATTTATTTCAAACGGACATTACGGGAGATCCGACCGTCGGATTCTCCTAAAACCGGAACCGTTGGGTTCGTATCGAAAAGAGCTTTCTAACGAATATTAGAAATTTGAAATCTAACGGTTGGATTTGGAATTATGTCCAAATCAAATTCGAAAAAGGTCGCTGTAAGTGCAGTTCGATGGCCGTTGATGGAAATCGACTGTACGGGCCTTGATAAAATTATTAAAAATAGCAATAATTTGTGTAAAATCATAAGAAATGATTTAGAAAGAATTGGGATGAAAAACTCCATATTTGAAAAGATAAAAATGGATTTTTATCGAAATGAACTAGTTTTGAACTAGAAATATAATTCTATTTATTTTTAAATAAATAAATTGAATTTAAAAAGGGTTTTAAAAATAACCAAAATTTCCAATGATTGCATTGGAGTGGATTTGAATCGAAATTGTCTTCGGAATATTTCGATGTTGGAATTCGTGATTATACAGGTGTTGTTATGGAAATTTGAAAGATATATATATTTATATCGTTATTTCCAATACGACATTTGTTAGTCGTAGAATTTGATATTGAATATAAGCCGATATATTTTCTATTCAGAGCCTTGTATTGAATATCGAATGTGATTTGGGTTTGTCGTGAATGGTGTCTTCACTAACACTGTTCTTGAACCCAGTTGAGAAAAGATTAAATCTTTTTATTTAGATTTAATGAAGTGTACCAATTAAATAATATTTAATTGGAATTGAATTGATATTGATTTTTGGGTTTATCGTGAACAGTGTTTTAAATAACACTTGTTCTTTAACCCGATAATTAATGGGATGTGACTTTGGGTTTATCGTGAACCGTGTTTTTAAATGACACTGATTCTTTAACCCAGTCACAGATTAAAACTAAGTGGAGTTTTAATGAATCTTTAATTAGATTGAAAAGATCGAGAATGGAGTATCACCAGTTTTGCTCCAGGCGATAGTTAAATCTTTAATTAGATTTGAACGTGAAATGGTAATTGAATTTACCGATAACACTGTGGTGTTAGATATGAAGTATTACCAGTTTTACTTCATGGGATGAATAGGTTGGGATTGGGGAATTAAAACAAATGATTACTTCGATAAGTTTCGTTAATCCCGACTAGTTGAATCGAAATTCAAAGGATGATAAAAGAATAAATTCAAGAAATTACCTTGGATAAAATTAATGGGAACCTTTCCCTATGAATGTGAAAATTAGAAACTAACTGTCGGTTAGCTAAGCAGAATGGTTTTCTGAATATTGATCTGATGTTGGTTTCGGCCTTCGGGGTTAATGTTTGGGGAATTATTCTCTTGATTAATTTACGGTTAGTGACTGATGAATTGGAATGAGGCGTATGTTGTGTTTGTGTAACACTTATTTAAAATATACGCGAGTTATTCGGAAAGACCGGGTTTATCCCATTCTGAATAACTGATACGACGATAAGTCGTAGATGAAGACGATGGTCGAAGACCGGAAGTCTTCACGTCGTTTGGGTAATGACTGATGATCTTGATTGGGCTGTACACCCAAGAAGATGGAAACAGTTAGTGATCGTCCAGACGTACTTGGAGATCGATGGATATGCGGGGTACTAGGTGCCTCCGGTTTCGTTCAGACCTGGAACGGACTTGTAAATGGATGGTGTGTCTGACATTGTATTCCTTTATATTGTATTTGTTGATCTCTGCTAAATATATATCTGTTTGGCGGCGGAGAATTTATTCTCTTGCTTAACGCCCTTCTCTGAGACATATGAGCTCAGAGGTTATATATTGGCAGAAATCAGTGGTACGATATGGATTGATAGTGTGGCATACTGAGATGCAGTGATCCAAACTTTTGTTGAAAAGCAAAGTTTGGTGGTTGATGATCAAAGCGCAGCTGATATAGCATGGCTTTGTGTATAGCGTTGATCCGCGAGCCTCACAGCCCGGGATGGTGGTAAACTGATGGTTTGATCAGTATACATTTTTTTTAGTGTAGTGGATTCGGTCGACCGATATTGAGCTTCGTGCTCGGAGGGATAGAGTAAGCGGTGTTTTCTCTTGCTGGGACGTAAGCCGCGGTGATACTTGAGTCCCCAAAAGTGCGGATGTGCATAGCGGTGTTTTCTCTCGCTGAGACGTAAGCCGCGGTGATTTGTACTACGCGAGCGATCTTTCGAATCAGGAGCCACCATGATGGAAATCCAATTTCCGATACGTGTATTTCGGCTTTATTTGTAGAGCCTAGTATGGCGACATAGTGGGATGGGGCACTCATGCCGTCTATGATTTATATTTATGATTGAAGTTGTTTTGACACTATACACTTATTATAGTATCAAATGATTTGTTTTAAACGTATCAAGCATGTTTGGCTGTTATAAGGGAAAACCCTATCCTCGGCTGCGTTGCATTGTGTGATGGGACCTGGGTCTTATAACAGCTTCATTTTTCTTTATTTAGCATTGCGCTGCTGGTTTTATGCACTGGTATTCTTGGGAGGAAACCCGTTCCGTGTTATACGGCGTGGTCCCTTGATTTACCTAGCTTTAAAAATAAAGATTAATAACTGTTTTAGTTCTCACACCAGTCACATGACTGACCTGGAGTTTATTGTTTTAACCTAAACTCTGGGTGCCCTTATTTTGACACGGGCAGCTAGTAGTTTTGGTTTTTGCAGATTTATATTCACAGGATCCTGGTTTACAGCTGGAACGATATCCGGAAAGCTTTGTATCCGTATATCTCTTTCTAGTTGTGTATTGTATTATTTTCCGCTGCTATGTATTTAAATGTAATTTAAATCTCTGATATTTCTGTGTAATATTTATTTGTTTATACTCTGTATATTCTTGTAATCTGATGCATTGTTGTAATATACAATGAAATGTTCTTCTGTATGCGTTCTGTTTTGTCGTGTTCTCAAACGATAGGGCATTTCGAACGGTCTGGGTCGGTTTAGCGACTGATTCGGATCGAGCGAAATTCCTTGCCGTCACACGATGTTAGTTAATCGATTAGAGTTAAAGTTAAAAGGAGTTAATCGATGTTAGTTAATCGATTAGAGAATAAAGTTAAAAGGAGTTAATCGATGTTAGTTAATCGATTAGAGTTAAAGTAAAAGGAGTTAATCGATGTTAGTTAATCGATTAGAGTTAAAGTAAAAGGAGTTAATCGATGTTAGTTAATCGATTAGAGTTAAAGTAAAAGGAGTTAATCGAATATAGTTTATTCGAAGAAAGAAAAAGGAGTTATCGAATATATTTTATTCGAAAGGAGTTAAGTGAAATGAGTAAATCAATAGCGTTAGTCAAATAGAGTTAATCCAATAATGTTAGTCCAATAGAGTTAATTGATAAGGGTTAATCGAATAGAGTTAAGTGAAAAGAGTCAATCGATTATAGCTATTCGAAGGAGGGTTAAGTAAGGAAGTTAGTAAAGGGATATAAAGTGAACTTTGCCTATTTCAAAGTTAGAAATGTTGTTCTGTTAAGGTCTGAGAGGTAGTTATACCCCAACTTGATTGGCTTCGTTTTTAACTAAGAAATAGTTAAGGTTCGGCAGTAAAGGAAATGGTTTGAGTTGGCATTGCGATGGTTTGTTTAAAACATCTGTCTAACTCCAATGAAGAAGCTTTGGAAATGTTTTCCAAATAAGAAACCAGAAATGTTTTCTAATAAAGAAAACAAAAAATGGAAATGTTTTCCATTGTTAATAACGTATATTTTCCAAATTTAGAAAATAAGAAATATTGAATATAGGGAAACAGGAGATAAGTAAATTAAGGAAATAAAGAGATAAATGTTGAATGATGTTTGATCGATATAAATTTCCATTTGGAAATAATATCGTTGTTTGCACACCTATTTTTCTTCGATAGTTAAATCACAGACTATCGAAGTTTTGACCATTTTAACGTTGTTAATATGGAGAGACCGGTTGGATTATTATCCAAAGAACCACTCTGTATTGGCATAAGCGTTGTGAAGCATATATGCCAAAGGAAATTGAAGTCGGAGTTATGCAAGGGCTATCCTGTTTACAGAATAGTGCCTTCGGTTCATCCTGTTCCTGGATGACTTGTATGGACGGATGTCTGATAGAGTATTTCCAGACAATCACGTATATTGATTTCTCCAACCATACCAAGAGTGGAAGTGGAGAAGGAAACTTCTTTTAGCTAACACATAATGTATGGTTGAGGGCATCAATCGGTGGTTTGATGGGTATGACGATGTGGCATTCAAAGTGAATCTGGTGTGATGATAAAGCATAGCTTCTAGCCTCACATCCGGTAAATGACAGAAATCGGGCAGGCAGCATGGCTAAGTCGGTCGCACCGAAGTAGGGTGTATAATCACCTGATCTAGAGTTTCATTTACTTCTAAAAATCTATTGTTGATGCTGTCCCATTCGGGAAACAGTTGCTGATCCCAACCGTTGGTGATATACATTCGATACACTCAGCGAAATGAGTGGTCGGTCATGTGTGGTCGGGTTACAAGATGTTCTTGTTGAACCCAGTGTATTCCTCTCTAGAGGTACACTAACAGAAGGTGGTTCCATACCTTGTCATAGTTGGAAATCCATTATCCAATACGTGCTTGCGGTTTTGATTGTATACTATATATGTAGAACGTGAGATGAAAGCGTTTCTGCTAGATGATTATTATATTGTGTTGATAGACATTATTATAATATCAAAAGGTTTTTGATATAAAGATATTTGGATTCTCATAAGGGAAAAACCCGTTCCGTTATACGGCGTGGTCTTATGAGATATCGATTACCTGTTTGAACTGTTTTAAAATGTTTTACTCATACCAGTCCCATGACTGACCCAGAGTTTATTTTGTTGTTTTCCCTAAACTCTTGGATGCCTAAATTTGTATGGGCAGTCAAGTAGTCAGGATTTACAGATATACTGGAAGAGCTAGGAGCAGGAGGCTTCAGGATCATATAGCTATAGTTATTTCCGCTGTGTTGTAAGTGCTGTACTTTGATAATGATATGTATATTCAAGTACAGATTTGTATTTCAAAGTTATGTTATGAAATATATTTATTCGTTCCGCTGTGAGATTCGTGTTACTCTGATGTTGTGTTCTTCTTCTTCTTCTATTCTAATTTTCTATCTTATCTTTCCTCACCCTCTAATTTCTTTCACTAATTACCAGGATTTTTCGATGTTTTGGTTATCGACATCGAGTTTATGTCGATAACCAAACTCGCTCAAAATCCGGGTCATTACACTCTATTTATCTTGAACTATTGAAGGTTATCATTGGATCGCGATGGATGACAACAGTCAACTTCACCTATTATTAATGAGGGGTATAAGCATGTATTCTTTGATTGTCTTCCATTGTTGTGTTGTGCATGCTATTAGTTAGTTGTTCTTTTTATTGGTGTTATTTTTATTTATTATCATTATGTATCTCCCGATAGACTTGTATTATGGTCACAAGACATTTGGATTTTAGAGTTCCTTATCATAATATGTTGTTTCCTTCTGGTCACATTGTATTAGTTGTGTTGACTCGTTGATTACAGTAGGAGAGCATGTTAATGTGATTACCCATATTTGAAGTAGGTTCACTTTAGTTGTTTATGGGTAGTCTGGATTACCCTTGAGCTATAATTACAAAGAGAACCAATTGTTCCTTAGTAGCTTCTATTTATATCCTAAATAGTTTTAATATACATTATTTTAAGACAATTTCCCTTCCATCAGGCTTTATGTATGATCTGTATTTTGTCTTTGTTTGCTTATGTCATGACAACTCTTACATGCTCAAATGAGCAGTTTGAGAATCATGTGCTCTTGGGATATACTATTAGGACAATTAGAGCTTTCTATGGAGACGATGTTGATACTCTGTGTGTGTATATATATAGAACCAATTTTCAAAATATATATGTATATATATATATATTTGTGTGTGTGTACAAGAGATTGTAGCATATTATATGCCAAATATGTATTTATATGTTATTTTGACTCTCTATAATGTTATTTGCTTATTAGTTATTTTCGTTAATGCAGTCATTTATGTATGTTGATTGTCATGTTTTGTTCATATATATTCAGTAATATTATATTTCATTATTTTGTTGTGAGATTTCATCGATATGCAATTGTATAATGTTTGTTTTAGTTTCCTTTCACGATAATATCGTATGTGGTATTCGAAAATCAGACGTTGTCATTGTATTAATTTCAAGGTATGGCGAAGGGTGGGTTGTTACAGTTGATATCATAGGTTAGGCTCAACACTTAGATTAAGAAGACTAGTTTGAGTTAATTTACATCAGATCCTCCATTTTGAGGTCCGAAGCCAGCCGCTACAAATGCAACTGTCATCTACAGTATTGAATCCCGATGATAAAATGTGAATATGTTAATTTTATCAATATCAAAATGCATAAATATACAATAAATTTTGGTGGATTTCCAAAACGCATTTCCCATTTCACAAAGATGATATTTCACAATCCTAAACAATGCCCTGGTTCTGACAAAATATGATGCAAAATAATCCAATAGCAATATATAAAGATGTCCCTTGGTTGATCAGAGTACTATTAACTGACATACGTAAGGTGTTACGTCTTTCATTCGTCACAATATAAAACACAACGGGTTCAAAAACAACTCTTAAATAGCTTGCACAACCTTTTGAACCTCTTTAAAAGCTTTATTCATTAGAAACCTTCTAACTTGAAATCCTTACTCTCGAACTACTCAAATGAGTACACGATACTTAAGGTGGAAAAAAACTTTGGGTGTAGACAGTAATAAATCGGGCATGAATAATAATATGTCATTTCAGTAAGTAGATATCTAGTGGGATCATGCCGCCAAGCGCAACGGGTTTACCCTCACATGTATCTTTTAAATGGCTAATATGAAAACATTCCTATAATCACAATGGTTATTAAACATAATAATCATGATCAAGCATGAGCATGCATGCCAAATTGGTAATGTTGACTATTTGTCATTACTTCATAGTTTTACCCGGATGATTAGAATTCTGTATGGTTGACTCTTTTGCTTGACAATCTGTCTGTCTCATAGTTTTGCTTGGTTGACTAATAACCTAATGGTTTTGCAGACACACCAATAACCTACTTATATACATGTTCATTTCTATGCACAACCTACTCTTTGTTTTACCACACTCGGCCCTATGCATCGGAATTTCGAACCAATGTTAGCTATGGGCGATACGTTAAGTATCGGACGCGAACTTAAACTGGTTCCATCTGGTTCTCTAATCATCTGAGTCAAATTTATTCTTATTAACTAATTGTGATATTATTTCTCTTTACTATAATACTATGTTAAAAACTCATACTATTTCCTTTAAAATATAATCCTTTGTAAATATTTCAATTCTTTGAAACATATTCTTTAAAACAAGGGAGTTGAATAACCCTTTGCTACCCAAATCATTATATCAAAGTATCAACTTTCTAAATTTTTGTTTATGAAAATCAATACATTTAAAAATAAACATATTTCAAACTCAAGGTCATAGATCCAAAATCCTTAAAACTAAACAGAGAGTAATAAGCAACACAATTGTGCCAACAGAGGTGTTTCACTATCAATTCAATAAGATAAATGATAAAAGCTTAGGGAATTACAAATTCAAGGCTCGAGGCGACAACAAAAGGCTTTGTACTTGTGTTGTATCTGCCACTATTTTAAAACATGGGTTTAGTTCTTTTAAACCTCTAGGATGAAATGATACATGCATCAGAATGATGAGAAACATGGTTAAAGCATTAAAATTGATGGTACAAGACGTGTCGACCAAATAGGTTGTCAGCACATTTAATGCTAAAAAAATAGGGATGATAGCCTATTTGAAAACCAAGTTGAGCAGTCAGAAGCGATGACAATGCAACATATGTTAAAACCAAAATAAGGCGATGGAGTTGGTTTGTATAATAAGGCTGCATTATCTATGTTGACAACTGGTATGTCGACTTAACGATTCCACCCTGCATCATCCGACTTGACACGCTCCATACCAACATATATTGATATCATGTGTGTCTATGATAAGCAACACAGATAGATGACACATTTATTTCGACAATGGTTATACTGAAACTAACTTAAAAATTGTATTTTCACTATTATATATCTTTTTACCAACTCCCTTGTCAAAATCTTAATGGTTATCGAATTCCTTTGTCAAATATTTCTAAAATTGTGTCATAAATGTGAAATTTAAACTATTGAATACTCGCAAACCCATTAATTTACATTAATTTATACTAATAAATTAACGATTTACTTAAGCTTTCAGCGCTCGAAAAATTAATAATAATTCATAAAATTTTGGGAAAAAATCCTCAAAAGTCACAGTAAAATAATTTTCACCTATTCTTCATCGTATAAAAGTTTTGAGTTAAAACATTATTTTAAACAATCAAAATCCTGCATTTTCCAACTTAGAAAATTCACTAAATATTCATATTAGCTTAGAAAATCCACTAAATATTCATGTTAACTCAGAAAATTATGGAATTCAAAACCCACTTCTAAAATACTGTTTCTAATATAGTACTAAAATTTCAATGCATTTTTATATCATATGTTTGGCCTTCTAACTCAAACCTAAAGCATATTTCATAAATAATGCGTATACAACATCAACAAGCATATACAATCATTCAACAACCAAACATGATATAAACATCATAAACAATTCAGATTTATCCTAAATTCAAATTTAAGCATGAACAAAATGATATGTTATTATTATTCACCTTGGTCAACATGAGAAAGGATGATATTTGATGTTGATTTGATCTCCTAAACATTGATTTCTTAATCTCTACACTTTTCCTCCCGTTTCTCCCTTGAGTTGGCTGGCCTCTATTACAACATTAGGTTATTTGAAATAAAGTGAAGTGAGAGTAAGAGACATGGAGTGTTTGGGCGTAAGGCAATTGTTCTTTCCTTATTTTACCCCTCTTATATTCCTCCTTATTAAACATGCTAATTAATCTAGTAAGTTTATTTATTAAGGCATGATTTGAATAGTTAATCAAGTCTCATTCTCCTTATCAACACATGTTATTAAATTTATCTAATTAAGTATCGTAATAATGTTATCATAAAATAAGGAATGTTACAAACTACCTTCCTCAAAGAACTTCATCTTCAAAATTACGATAAAGTGCTCATATCAAACATATAAGCATAGTTGTATAACATACCATCAAGTAAATCATGATAAGTGACCCTAGTTCCATCCACTATCTTTCAAGTACAGTCCCTCTACTCATTGCTCCATTGGATTTTCAACGACTTGATTGTCTTGATCCTTAACTTATTCTCATCTCTAGCTATAATAAATTGGATGCCTAATAACAATCATGTTTGATTCCACCACTAAATCTTCCAATCCAGTCAAATTAATAGTAGTCTCCAGATCTCCAACACACTTCCTAAGATGAAAAACATGAAAATAATTGTGGATTCCTCCCAATTCGTTTGGTAATTCTATTATATAAACAACTTTCTCAATCCTTTCTGTGATAAGGAACGATCCAATAAACCTAGGTGATAACTTTCATGACTTTCCAAATTGGATTACCCTTTTATCGATGGTACTTCGCTAAAATCCTAGTCAGCGAACTCTAAATCCATTCATCTTTTATCTGCATAATTCTTGTACCTAGTTTGAGCTTCTTTCATTCTTGCTTGAGCAATTCATTCTTTCATGTAGTTTTTCTAACCATGTCTAGATCAATAACTACTCTAGCCTCGGTCTCTAGCCAACAAATTGGTAACTACATGGTCTACCCTGTAGAGCTTCAAATAGTTCCATTTTACACTAGTCTGATTATTTTTATCATAAGAAAACTCCACTAAGTGTACGTTATCTTCCCATTATCCTCCAATTAGCACACAAGCTCTCAACAAGTCTTTCAATTTTTTTTTCTATTTGTCCATCTGTCTGTGGATGGTAAGCGGTATTCATTTTTAGCCTTGTAATTAAAACTTCCTATTGACTCTTTCAAAATTCTATAATGAACAAAACATCTTTATCACTAGCTATACTACTGATAATTATGTGCAATCTAACCACATTCTAACAACTTGACTAAAACAGGTGTTGTTCTTATTTATTTCATAGGAATGAAATTGACACCATTTGTTAACCTATCCACTATTATCCATATACTTCCGTTTCCGGTAACGACCCATATTTTACGTATCAGTGGTTTATAAACTAATTCTATTTAATTCACTAGTGGTTGTATCACTCTAATATTTTAATATACTGTTCATGTACAAGTCCATAATTTTTACCGAATCTTTTGTGGCCATTTTACCCATTGATTTACTGTTTTAGCCGTAACTTTTGCTAGAGGCCAAATACGGTGTTCTAACTTATCTCATTAGATCTGGATGGTGATTGACCATTCCGTAGAGTGGTCACATTAAGGATTGGCTCAGCGGTTTGTGAGAAATTTCTATTTTAAGTTTTCATTTCTAAAGGACATATTTTTTAATAACAATAGGATGATTAGTGAACTCGTTAAGCTAATTATCTGCTACTACACATAAGGGTTGCGGGGAGAGAATTAGAATTATTCTCCTCATTCAAACATTAGTTTGACTACTTGTAATTCCCCGGTCCAACCTAATCTCTCAAACCATAACTCTTTCTTCATCAAATCATTCTACATTACATCTAGAAAATAGATCTACTTCAAAGGGGAATGGATCTCATCATTTAGCATCATAATTGAGCATTTCCTTCATGGTTTCAATCAACTCATCATATTATGTTGAATTTCAGGTTTTGGTGAGTGACACAGATCTCTCACATGAGTATTATGGATTGTATGTGTAATTAGGCTAATTAAACACCTTACATGTTAGTTTTACCTTAAAACTGGATCATACATATTCATTTCAGTCTAGACATCCTATGATAACCTAATTTTGACATTTATCAAATAATTGGTTAGATTCAACATGATTAGCATATGATTAGTCTCAAATTATGGTAGATCTATGATTGTTGTTGCATGATTTATGTATGTTTGTGTCCATACGATGGTATGTGCCTGAAATTGTGTGAATCACTGTTTATATGATTGAGTTGTATGCGATGGTTGATTTTATCATTTAGAATCGAAGTTCAGAGCAAATCAGAGGTTCAAACGATCAGAATCAGATAAAACTTGGTGGATAAGCTCTGGAAGACGCTGGGAGGCAACACAAAAATTTTAGGTTGAAAATAATTTAAGTTCATGGATTGGTACACGTCCATAGTCTATGGATCGGCATAGGTCCATCAAATCAGCTCGGAAGGAGATGATTTTTGGTGTGCGACATCAAAGGGTCTCGGGGAGGCCACAATCAAATTTTGTTAAAGATTGGATCGGTCAAAGTCATGAAATGTCAAGTCATGGTGATGGATCGGCATGAACGAGTTGTGAAGATCGAAATGGCTTGAGACTTTGCACAAGGCTTCCAGGGAGGGGCTACTTTGGGTGGATCCATAACTGAGCTAAAATTTAGGTAACTATATGGATCGGCATCAATCCATAAGGGATGAACCAGTGGCAGTCCATCGAATTATAGAGTTAGGGCTAGGGGTCCCTAGGGTGGATAGAAGGGGTCTTAAAGAGGTTGTTGGAGGTCTTGGTCCGTCGATCTATGTGGTGGAAGTTATCATTTAAGTGGCACTGATTCTTTAATTGTGAACTCAAACAAAAACGGTAGAAGGCGAATGTGATAGGCCGCTCGGGATGGAACGAGGTTGCGAGATAATGGACTTTCTCGAGTGGGACTCAGCTTGAAGATAGATTTGTGGGTAGTTCATATGATTGGAAGTGCCAAGGAATCGTCGATAACTCAGAGTGGTCTAGGTGCGGACTCGAATTAGAGGTATTGTGGGGATGCCTATCAGAATCAGGGAGATCGTGTACCTTGGATCGCTCGAGAAGTAATCTAGTTGTCTAGGTAAGACATGCATACGTTGGATATACCATAGTCCAGCTAGAAGCGGGGTTCTCCATTATCCATTGGCATAGGCGAGGATGGTCATATGGGTTATCAACATATTCAAGGCCTTAGATGGTGATAATTAGATATGCTTGATATGGATGATATGATTTCTTTGTGTGTTCTCTTTTATTTTCTCTGGGTGGGCTATCGCCGTAGGATACTTAAGAGAAGTGGGGATTGAGTATCATATTCTGACCATTGTCAATTTCTGTGTTATTTGAGTAGCATATTTTATCTAATTATTATGTGATAACTCTTTGGTTGCAGGGACAAGTCGAGTGAGACTTGAGTTGTCTAGTATCATATTTTCCTATGTAGCTATTTATAGTTATTTATCACTCACATCAGACTATTGTCTGACTCAAAATGTTATTTCTTCTCTTATTACCTTGGAATGCTCCTCAACAATGTTGTTGAGTAGATTGAGTAGTAGGTTTGGTGACGAGCTTGAGGCTGACATACTACTATTATGTTTTATAGCTACTTGGTTGATTTCTGCTATTTGACTGATACATACTCGAAGAGGGATGTAGTGAGGCTGATGTATTCAGATATTGAGTTGTATTATAGATGATTTTTTAGATTATATAGAGATGGGATTTCTGCTTTAGCATGCTTCACTACTATATCCTATTATATGGTATCCATGCGCCGTGAGTTATATGACAGATTCTTTTTTTGTTTATCTTTCTTGATGATCGCCTTATATCAGTCTGGCATAACATACATCACACTTTTTCTATGGTTTGGCGTAGAAGGTATGGGGCGGTTGTCACACTTGGTATCAGAGCTTTGATCAATCAATTTTACTCAAAGTTCAAACGGTATAAGCGTATGAAAGAAATACTTATAATTGATTTTGATGGTAGCTATATTACATAGTTTAGTATATTATTATACAATTGAGCATCATTGCGGCTTTTCTCGAATATGGGCTGATCATTCTTGTTTCAGATAAAGAATGAGTCATTGAAATACGAGGAACGCTTTTAGGGATGAACCTTCTTTTGGAGGGGTAGGAGAAGATGGTCGACCAGGAGCTACTACACCCGATTTTCCAATTATGTTCAAGGTAATGATGACATCGATCATGAGAAGAATGCCTACTCCAAAAGTGGCTATAGATGGTGGTGATCCTATGTAGGCATCTAAGGCTATTGACTTTGCTAAGCTGTGCAAGGACTATGCTTCTCTTGGTGGCAAGCCATTTGTTGGAATTGAATCTTCGATCAAAGTTCAGAATTAGTCGGATACCTGTTCTCGCATCTTTGTAGATTTAGGGATGAATGATGACATAAAGAGGAATCTTGCATCGTGGAAACTTCAGGGTCGAGCCATGGATTGGTGGAATTTTACACTTTTGTGACTCAAGAAGATCCGATTACATAGGAGAAGTTTCAGATTAAGTTTGAGGATAAGTTCCTTTTTATGGCCAAAAATCGATTCTTTTTAAGAGATTTGCTGAGTTAAAGCAAGGTGAGAGGCATACAGCTGAGTATGTGGCAGAATTTGAAGCTTTGTCTAAGTATGACCTGTCTTCTATCGAGAATCCTTATCGTAAGAATGAGAAGTTTATCACATGATTAGATGGGTACCTTGGGGAAAAGGTTGTGGACCATATTGAGGTTCCATTTGATAAGTTTGTCGAGAAAGCTTTGAGGCATGAGTCTATTTTCGAAGAAGGGTGAGGCTATTGTTGAGAATGTTGAGAAGGGAGAGTCGAAGCCGCATCAAGTTGGGTGGAATAAGACGAAGAGGAATGTAAAGAGAAAGTAACAACAACAACAACAGAAGAATGACTAGAAGAAACCTAAGAGTGAATTTACTTGCTTCTATTGTCATCGTTTATTTCAAGGAACACAAGGTAGAGAAGAAGTGTTTTAATTGTGATAAGACAAGGCACATTAAAAATAATTTTCCAGATCCGCCAAAGGATAAGCAAGTTTTTAAGGCATATGCATTAGATGCAGCACCGTCTTCCTTGAGAGCTCCCACTGTAGCAGAAAAGGAGATGAGTGCAGTTGTACAAGGTATTCTTTCCATTAGAGATATTTCAATTAGAGTTTTGTTTGATATTGCAACATCGCATTCTTTTATCTTTAATGAGCTTGTGTGCAAGTTAGGTTTAGAACAAGAGATTGTTAATAAACCATTAATTGTGACTAATCCTGTTGGGGGATCATATTGTCTTTGTATGCTTTGTTGTGATCTTGTCTTATTGAGTCATGGTTGCTCTTTTTTGTGCTTTATTTTGAATTTTGCCGGGTTTGAGATTATTTTGGATATGGACTGACTTAAGAAGTATGCGACTATAGTGAATTGCGAAAGACTCGAGGTAACAATCGAGAATGTGGAAGGGCAAATTGTTGTGATGTGCTGCCTACAAGAGGATGAGGTCCTAGTCAGATCTTTATATTCACTTACAATTTCTTGGGATGAATTATCATATGTTCCGATTGTTAGAGAGTTTTTTGATATCTTTGACGATGTCGAAAGATCGCCGTCGCACATGAAAATTTTGTTTTGAATTGATTTAGCGGATGAAGGTACAACTATTGTTATGCCTCTCAGGGGGATGGCGCTAAGAGAACAACAAGAGTTGGAGGTGCAAATGAACAATCTTTCAAGTAAAGGATTAACCCGGAAGAGCATATCCGAGTGGGGTGCACCAATTGTGTTTACAATCAAGGCTGATGGATCTTTGAGATTTTGTGTGTATTATCGTGAGCTGAATAAGGTGACCACTTAGAACAAATATCCATTGTCGATGATCGATGACTTATTTGATCAACTTTACGAAGCCAACACATTTTCCTAAATGGATTTGGCGATGAGATTTCACCAGTTGAGACTGGTTAAGGATAGTATGCCAAAGACTGCTTTTAGGACACCATCCGGATTTTATGAGTGGTTGGAAATGCCTTTTGATTGGCTAACGCACCAACATATTTTGTGGACCTTATGAATTAGGTTTTCAGAGATCAAATGTTGATGTTCATGGATGACATACTGGTTTACTCCAGGACCGAGGAAGAGCACAAGACACATTTGAGGGTTGTTTTGGAAATTTTGTGAAAGCATCAGTTGAGATCTATGCTTTCAAAGTGTCACTTATGGAAGGAAGAAGTGAGATTTTTAGGTCATGTCATATCGGGATAAGGAGTAGCGATGGGTCCTACTAAAGTGCCAACAATTTAGGATTAGAATCGACCAAATAACGCTACGAATGCGAGAAGTTTTCTTGGTTTGGCTGGCTATTATCGACGATTTATCATGGAATTTAACAAGATAGCTGCACCATTGACGGTGACGAAGAAGAATCAGACCTTCGCATGGGATGCAAAATGTGAGAATGATTTTGTGATCTTGAAAGAGAGATTGACTACTGCTCCTGTGTTGGTTATTCCGATTGAGAATGATGAAATGGTTGCATACATCTATGCATGTGATACAGGGTTAGGAGAAATGCTAATGCAGAAAGAAAAAGTTGTGGCTTGTGTGAGTTGACAACTGAAGCCGCATAAAAAGATTTACCCGACTCATGACTTGAAGTAAGCGATGATAGTGTTTTCTTTGAAAAATTGGAGGCATTATCTCTTAGAGGTTTGATTTGAACTATTCACATATCATAAGTCCTTGAAGTGTTTCTTCTCCCAAAAGGATTTGAATCTTCGGCAGCATCTATGGTTGGAGTTTTAGGTATTGCTTATACTTCTGGGAAAGGAAATGCGATAACCGATGCGTTGAGTAGAAGAAATGAAAATTTATGAGTTATGTTTACCGAATGGAAGCACCTATAGTATATGACTAGGTTTGATTTCCGGCATCACCGTGAGTTGGAGCCTGAAATGCTGGCCAACTTATCTATTTGACTAACTCTCATCAAAAGGATTTGCGAAATCCAAAGACGTGATGCCAAACTTATTGAGATTATCAAGAGGCTAGAGATAGGAGTTGAGTCCAAGGAAGTGAAAAATGACGAAGTTGATCGAGATGGTTTTCTTCATAAAGGATGAACGATTGGTTGTTCTTGAAATTGATTGATTGAGAGATAAAGTTTTGAGAGAATGTCATCATTCTGGATTAACCGTTCATCTTAATGGTAATAAGATGTATCAAGATATGAAGAGAGTTTACTACTGGGAAGGTACGAAATGGGATATTGGAAGATTCATCTCACAGTGTATGAATTGTCAGTTAGTAAAAGCGATGCAGAAGAAGCTTAGTGGATTATTGCATCCACTAGAGATTCCTACGCGGCAATGGAAGCAAGTTTCTATGGATTTCATTAACGGATTGTTACGAACTAGGACATGATATGATGGTATATGGATAATTGCGGATAGCTTGACCAAAATCTTAAGATTTATTCCTGTTAAATCTATCGGGTCAGCATCCAAGTTGGCTGAATTGTATATTAAATGTATAGTTCAATTCCATGTAATACCTAAGAGTATAGTAAATGATCGAGATCCTTTGTTTACCAGAGGATTCGGGAAGACCATGCAAGAGGCATCGAGAACTGAGTTACATGTGAGTACGACTTATCATCCCCAAACCGATGGTCAAACAGAGAGAGTTAATCGACTATTAAAAGGTCTCATCTGAGCTTATGTATTGGATATTTTGGGATCATGAGAAGACTATCTTCATCTGGTTGAGTTTGCCTACAACAATATCTATCAATTGAATATTGGTATGGCATCGTATGAGGCGTTTTACGATAGATCATGCTATTCACCCTCTTGTTGGTTAGAAACTGAAGAAAAGTTGGTGGTTTAAATGATAAGGTAACTATGAATAAGATTGAGATCATTCGGTAGCAAATGAAAGCCGCCCAATATGGCCAAAAATGTTTGGCCTATAAGAGGAGAAATGATTTGAAATTCTCGATTGGTGCTTTGGTGTTTATGAAGGTTTTACCTCTTAGGAATGTTGTTTGATTCGTAAGGAAAGACAAGTTAGCTTCGAGGTTTGTTTTTCGAGTTGAGCCAATTATAGAGCGTATTTGGAAGCTTGATTAAAGGTTTAATTATCTGAGAAGACGACATGTGTGATTAATGTTTTTCATGTCTCGTATCGAAGGAAGTCGGTGCTCTACTCGAGTGTTTTAGTATCTCAAGTTCAGATGGAAGACTTAGAGGTAGAGCCAAAAGTTTTCAGACCTCGTAAGTCACTTGGAACTGTTGAGAATGAAACCCAAAAGCTTAGGAGGAAGGTTGTTAATCTAATCAAGGTACAATGAAACGATTATGATGACGTTTGTGAAAGTTCTTAAGGATGGTATAATATGGGTGATATATATTTCAAACTTAGATGGTAGAAGTAAGCATGCTAAATACATTAAGTATTTAGATGGTAGTACTAAAGACAACGCAAAATAATAAAAAGATTACATCAGAGATTTATATACTGGTCCGGACATCGTCCTACTTTCAGTCCCAGACTCCCTTCTGGATTTTAACTATCAACTCACTCTCTTCACCCAGAGGAACAAGTTTACAAATCCTACTTGATTTAAACATGCTCCAAGCTGACTACAACGGTCCACGAAATTTGTAACACCCCACCTCCGCTAGGGTCACTCACAAAGGGAATGCACTAGGTTTGGAGGAGTATTATTGGTAAATATGCACAGAAATATTACAAGACAGAACATATATAAAATAGCGGAAGTAAAATCAAACTTTCATAACATGAATAAATAAGGTCTAAAGCCTTTTACATCAGAGTACATCAAAACCTGTCTTGCAATAATAAAGAAGCATAAAGACTTTTTCATAAATTATTCCCCAAGAAAAAGCAGTAAAGTAGCCATAGCCAAGAAAAATCCAAGCCATCCATGATGACCTTCAAGCAGAAGAAGTCCGAACTAAACAACAGTATTTCCTCCCTGTAACCTGGGGGGGAAACGGAAGAAAAGAGGCGAAACAAAACGGGTCAGTCAAAAAGACTGAGTAAGCCCTATCTACTATTAGTATAAAAACTAGTAAAGTTAACTGACATGAGAAACTGAGATGAACATAAGCAGGATAACAAGATAGATAAGCTAAATCAAAATAACAGGATGAACTACTGAACTCAGATAAACTAAGATGTCATGATAAATTACGATGTCAAGACAAAACAAGGTATCACATCGTCAGGTTCCTATCAAGTATAATATTCCAAGATATCTATCACGTATAACGTCCCATGGTATCTATCCTGTATATCTGCTCTGCACCTACCGTACTAGTATCCCAACTGTATTACGTGTTATCCGTGAATGACCCTTACTCAGAAGTCGTGTAATGGTCCCTGTCAACCTAATATGCCGCATATATAAGTTACTCAACTCATATGTTTCTTTCCATGTATAAGTTCAGTTCTTTGCCGTAGGCTGTACGGGCTTTCCCATGTAAACGGTTTATCCTTGAAGTTGTTTTGGACTGCAACCCTTGATCTAGTTGTGTTTCCTTACCATGAACTATCACGCGTCCACTTAGGATTTATGCCACCTAGGACCGCTAGGGATTATGCTACCTAATGAACGTTTCCGTGTCTCGGTTTGGGTTTTGGCCACCTAGGACCACTAGGGATTACGCCACCCGTCAACCGTGCCCTTGATCACACGTATGTATCGTGAATCGTTTTCCATGTCTAGATGCACATGTTCCCCAATGTGCCATCCGAGTTCCGTGCCAGGGCAAATCAAGAAATACGGAACTCGGTCGGGAGCTTTAAATCGTCTGCCGATGCAGATATCAAAGTCTGTTTTTGTACCCGTGGCTATGGTCCCACGTGACCCCTCCCTCAACTACTGAAAGGCAATTCAAGAAAAATCATGTATAAGAACCACTCCACGGCCCCACTATAGCCCACTTTCCTACGGGCCAACCTCACCCATGACTCGATAGCAAGCACATGGTCTGTTGGGGGTTCCCTGCCTTTCCGCACGTACACGATTGACTAAAGATGGTAGGTAGTCGGCGATGTGCTATCCAGGGCAAAAACAAGAATCGTCGACTCCACGCTAATCCATCCCAGTCTTTAGGTTGCTCGCATAGCAACCAAGGCATACTCTTGGTCCTTCTAACGCAGACCTTAACCTCTCATGGGCCTAGTATAATTACCTGGCAGCCCACAGAGGGATCCCAAGAATATCCTCACGTCCCCCGAAGCTTCCACTTCGGCACCCAGTGCGCTGGAGCTTTTATCCAAGTCAGATAACTTGCTCCCCCTCGTATACTAAGCGATGACCTACCGTATCAGGTTACTCATCGTTTTGAGAATTAGTCCTATGTCCTTAGCTAAGAATTATTACTTAGTTACCCTTAACTAAGGTTTACCACTTAGCTTCCTTTCCCGTTATCCTTGATTAACCACGGTTTTCTACCTAGTTCTTCTAGCTAGGGTTTGTCTATTGGGTTAAGTGTTATCATTCAAGTCCATGACTTAACCCGCCCACGAATCACGTCAAAGATTGGCTAAGTATTTAAGTTCAAGACTTAGTCCCACAAGTTGGTTAAGTGTACCCAGAGGCTCATGACTTAACCCTATCAAGTCAAATTGGTCAAGTACTAGCTTACCTTAATCCTATCGGATTATCTTGCTAGATCGATTAAGCATAGATTATCTTAATCCCATCAAATTATCGAGTCGGATTGGTTAAGTATAGGTTGGCTTAACCCCATCCTCTAATCGTACTACAATGGTTAAGTATATTCTAAAAAGGTCTTGTGACTTAACCTTATCAGGTCCGCGTATTAGATTGGTTAAGTGTAAGTTACTTAACCCCATCAAATCATCATGTATAATTGGTTAAGTATAAGTTGCTTAACCCCATTAAATTATCACGTTAAGTTGGTTAAGTATTGGTTACTTAACCTCATTGAATTACCGAGTTTAAATTGGTTAAGTGTTTAACTTAACCCCATCGAATTACCGTGTTTAGATTAGTTAAGTGTGGATTACTTAACCCCATCTAATTACTGTGTCGGATTAGTTAGGTGCAAATTACTTAACCCCATCCCCTAATCATCTTGTATGGTTAAGTGTCATTAAGAAAACTTACTTAACCTTGCCAAATTATCATGTTGGATTGATTAAGTGTTGGTTAACTTAATCCCCGTCCACTAGTCGTATAAAAATGGTTAAGCGTCATTAGGCAAATCAAATCACTTAACCTACCCAACCTTGTCATGTTTTGTTAAGTATCATTAGCCTAACCAATTTACTTAACCCATTTACCCATGTCATATTTGGTTAAGAGTCATTAATCAAATTAACTTAACCCTATCATGTGGCATTAATTACTTAATGCACCCCAACCTCTCACATTAGACTTTGTTGTGGTTACTAGTTAAGCCGGTCGGTTCCGGGTAGCTTTACACCACAACTTGGTCTAACCTCGGGTTCAAGCACAACATGACCAACTTCTCACATTGGGCCCTATTGTTTGCAACTACTAGTTAGGCCGGTCGGTTCCGGGTAGTTTTACGTTGCAAACTCAACCCAACCTCGAGTTGGCCACTTTCATGTTTAGTCTAGTGTCATGTTCATAGTCAAGTTTTCAAGCAATTGGGTAGACCTAACTTAATAGGTAAATTCCCAATGGGTAGACCTAACTTAATAGGTAAATTCCCAAGCTTATATTTTTATGCATACTTACATGTCAACTTCCATGTTATACTTCAAGTCATGTTTTCAAGTATAAACACATGTCATATTTAACGTTACATGTTGTCATGTTTATACCCATTTACCCAAGTCATATTCATGTCATTATGTTTCCCCATAATGTGACCCCAACGCTTTTTAAACTAGCATATACGTTCGCAACAACGTGATGGATTAAAAGAAGAGACTTGGCAAAGGAATGACAAAAATGGGTATTAAGCCACAAGTTAATCATGGTGGCAAATGAGGCACAAATGTGTTCATTAGCTTGCATGTTACATTCTTAAGCCTCAAAAACATGCATCAACCCAAACTTGGTACATAAGCGAATCATGGTGACAAAAGACATGGAATGATGGCTAGAAACTCGCATATATCATCATATAAGGATTATGACTTCATATGCAAGTTGACATAATGATTATGAAGATTCTCATGTTGCATAATGCAACATTTCAACATAAAGGTTGTGGCTTTTAGCTCATAAGATCAAGATAATGACTTCATAAACTCGCATAACATGATAGCATGCATCATTCTAATTAATCAAACCCAAACTTTCAACATGAACATTTAACTTCATAGTTAATATCTAATAGTAGGGAAGCGCTTACATTGCTTTGAAGGCCTAAATCGATTAAACTAAAGCTTGTGAGGAAGCCTATGCATGCCATCACCCAAAAACCCAAAGATGGATGCCCCAAATCAACAAAAACACCATCTTTATGAACAAAGATCAAAGCTTTTGCCTTGAAATCAACTTGAGAGGCTCTCATACTAGCATAGGGACTCTCTAACACTCTCATGATCATGAAACCTTTCATAGAAATGAAGTGGAGGCTAGGATAGTTGAGTGGAGGCCATGAGAGTAGAAATTTTGCCATAGTTTAGTTGCATGAATGAATAATGAGGATTTAGGATAGGTTAGGGTCTTATTTATAGATTAGGCAAGTGTTTTAGGCCATAGGATTAAACCTAAATTCAATCCAAGCCATCAAAGCATGTCTTGGGGAAGAAGTCAAGTGTAGGAACCATCTAGGGCCTTTAGATTAAAGATGAACCATGAGAACCATCCAAATGCAAAATCTGCATTTGAGCGAATCGGCCCACGGGTTGACAGCCAAACACCCTGGATTAACCCCTAGTCGACCCAGCGGGCTCGGGTCGACCTCAAAAATCGGCCGGTTCGGTTATTCCCCTCTCCCATTTCGCTGTTTTGAACATTTTTGCATATTTATTTATTTAATTTTCAATTATATATATATATATATATATATCAATATATATATATTTTTCTGCGCAACCCATTTCACTTAATTAAGCATACTTTAATTTGGGAATTTTTCGTGAAACTTCGCGAGGCCATATCTTGGTCATACAGACTCCGATTTTCGAAAACTCAGACTCTATTTCGCGTATTTTTCCGAGACGAACGCAATGGCATAGCCCGTTTCACTTGATTCAGAATTTAAAATTAAATTCTGCCTTGATTCTCGTCTTTAATCATGTTATCGAAATACGGGTTGTTACAAAATTTGACGCTCGAATTTTGACACTAATACACTCTCGGTATTCACGTGCCTAAACTCAAGTACCGAAAACCCAGAAAGTTAAAAGAAAGAAGTTAGAGGGTGAGAAAGAAGAAAGAAAGAAAGGTCAGAACAGAAGATGAAGGAGAACACAAACCCATTAGAATAAAAAAAGATTGGAATCTCATAGTGGAATGAATAAAATATAATATACAAATACTCTTAACATAAGAGAATAACTGTATATATGTATATATACATACATCAATCATCAGAGTACACAACAAATCAACATATACAATCATAACGATCTGTTTGTACAAAAAATGGTAAATACAATACACACAGCGGAAATAAATTAATACGAGAAGTACGAGAATACGTCTCGACTCCATCTCCTCTCTTGCGAGAAGCAAAATCACACAGATTGTCAGCCTGGGATACTTAACAGTAAGAAAACTCACATCACAAGCGACTTGCTTAACTTCTGGAAATCCTTTTTCAAAAGAATGGAACACTCGTACGACACAATCATACATAAACAAGCACTTTTATTATAAATATGATGATATTATAATAAAGGAGTGGCTATTATGACACAAAATTAAACACAAAATAAGACACATATATAAATTATGAACCACTGGATTTGTTTATTTTTATGTGGAGAGTTGAATTCATCAGGGAATCTAGTGGTTGATATTTGTTGTTTTAATTATTGTGCCATCATTTTGTGTCCAAATAAAGTTTCCTTTATAATAATGTCTAAATACAAATACTTATCAATTTAGCCGAAACTGTTACATTTGCTAAATTCCAGCATACTAGGTATACAACTAAAACCGTAAAAGGCTCATATTGGAGTCTGGATTTCCATGCAATGACTAAGCACTAGAGTGCCACCCATCACAGTACCTCCCTAGATAAGCATATCGAGAGTCAACCTATGGCTCACTGGTAACATAGGATAGGCCTACCACTAAATTAATAGTACCGAATACGTTACCACCATGGTTGTGATCAACAACCAAACCAAAGTATAAAAATAATCAAAGAGTCAACCATTCTAGATTGGTGGTAAACGTACCCTAATGGGTGTGACCCACATAGTCCTATAACATCTCCCCTGATTAGTGATTCTTGGTTGATGAGGCTAAAGGCTATGTTTTACCTTTCACACATGACACATTTCCATCTTTGAACGTTCATCGCTCTTCACTGGCAATGTATTGACAACATTCATCCATACAAGTCATTCAGGAACAGAACGAACCGAAGACATTACTTCAAATACATTCATTGGATTAGTAGCAAGTAACCCTTGCACTCTCTATACTTTGTCCTTGCACAAACATACCTATAAATTTCTAGTTCGAACGCAAAGTTGTTTCGAAGTGGTTTTGGATCCAGTTCCAGTCCTGCTTCCTCAAACCAACATGTTATAAATTAAAAGAGAATTTGTTGATGGTTGGTTCTTTAACTATCAAATTAAAATAGTACAGCTAAATACATCAAAAGCACAGACCTTTTTAATTAAAACCATTTATTAAAACCATTTCATTGATTCTTAAACATCATTTTGTATAGTTATCTTAATAGAATAAGTATATTCTCAAATCTCTTTTTTTCATTACTTTGTACATACACGTATCTTTTGGAATAAGTGTATTTACAAAACACTACTATTTTTAATACTTAGAAAATAATGCTATGTACTTAACTAAATGGTATAAGCAAAGTCACAATTCATATTTAGATCAAACAATGTCATATGGTACATTATTTTACTATTAAACCCGAACGGTTTTATGTAACTTCTAAACTTTGAAAATTAAAATTTATAACATCACTTATGAAAATAATAATTTAATTTCCAACATCCTCTTTCGTTTTCAAACCAGTATCATCTCATCGATAACAATAAAGTTGTTCAAGTTGTGGTATTTTATTTACCTCTCAGACCTTGGCTCAATGACATTCTCATCTTCAAGATAAATACAAGTTTGTTAATACAAAGCCTGAAATTAACTAAATGTCACAATAAGTTCCATTTACTATTCAATTCAAATTAGGTTTGAAAATCACTTCCTACACTTGAAAATCTCATATCAATTACAATCACTTTTATTTAATTCAATTATTAAGTAAACCATCATTTAAAACCATCGCATTAGTTTTATATCCCTTTTACAAGCTTTGTTTCTAATACTTGATTTTCTTATAAAATCCCTTTATAAAATCGTTTATAAAATTTCAATTAAAATCTTATTATAAACTAGATTTTCTTTTCTTTATGAACTTCAGATCTTATAAATCCTAGTTTGATTTTAAAATCGAATCAATTTAAACTTAGGTTAAAATCAATTTAAATCATTTGAAAGCTTTTTACGAATATCCAACTTTTCATAAATTTCTATTCTGACATCCGGTATCAATTCTGCATCGTTTTACAAGTTCAACAAAACTATTTATTAAACTTGTTCAAAATAACTGAAAATCACTTATAAATTCAATTAATTATAAAATAGGGTTTTATAACTTCATAAACTTCATTATAAAACTTAGTAAAGTTTTACCCCTCGAAATCTCCAATTATGAAACTTATTCATAAAAAGGGATTTCTCTTCATAAAGCATTTTATAATTCAAATATAAAATCTAACTATACATATTGATATACTTATAAAACCAGTATTTTATCTAACTTGTATAAAATAAATCCTAAACCTTTCTTTTGTTATAAAAATAAATTTTATAGATTCAACTTAGTCAATTCGCTTGACGACGATTCAACGTCTTAAAAAGATGGATTATATGCCATTTTCTACCAATCCCTTAACCAACACTTTTTATTGGTTAATAACACATAACTATGGAATTTAATTCAATAATCATCATCCAAGTCAGATTTTAATGTTACTTATGTTAGACAATTCATATGTGTATAATATGAAAGCAAGTAACATCCAAAACATTGAGGAATCCTGTAGAACCCCTCCAACATGTCCCCCTTCATCACAGCTCATATATCAGTATATATATATATATATATGCATATAAAATAGAAAATCTAGTCTAATTCAATCGAGATGAATCTTCTGCTTAAAAGCAGTTAGTGTCAAAGGTCATCCATTCACAGACGGGAATTATATATATCGACAACCACCAACAAAGCTATAAATCAACCAAACATCCAAACACACAATTTATATGCTAACAAAAATAAATATAATTATATAAAATAATAACATTCCAAGTATTCGAGAAAGTGTAAGAGTTAACATACCATCCGTTCTAATTCGATGATTTTGCGTCGATTTATACAATTTCTAATAGGCGTTTGATTATATAAAAATCCAAATAGCTCCAAATCTCACCAGTCCAATTCGTATGCATAGTGTTCGCGAATACGAACCCAATGCAACTTGTTTCGCCTCAATCTGACATTGTACGAAATAAATATGCATGTTACAATTTTAACTTGAATTAAAATAATTAATAATTAACCAAGGTAATTAATTAACTCAATAATCCCTAGATTAACATTTAAAATCCTCATCTCCTTCTAGGCTTTCAACCGAACAATTCGACCCCCTCCCTCCTCCGCCGCCGATGCTACAGACCACCGGACCCTACTTTGAGACCACTGCCCACATTGCTGCTTCGATTCCTCCCTTCGTCAGCCAGCATAGCCACCAACTCCTCCCCATTTCACTAGAAAACACGGAAATAGTATTTCCGTTCAACCCCCAACTGCTCCACCTACATGCCATCATTACCGACCGGACCATGGCCAATAGCTCGGCTTCACTTCCAGGAACGTTTCCCCTTCAGGCATGAAAACATAACTCTTCACCATTTGCACGTACTTCCAAAAAATATGAAAAGAGGGCAGTCTCAATGGTCGAGCGCACAACATGGATGAACTCTAAACGTCGATGCGAACATCTTTCCAGTTGGTTTTTTTTGCTAGAAGTGGATGAATCGGAAGATTTAATTATAGCCGTTGATTGTTATATTTTGATAATGGTGACTAGGTTTTTAACAAAAAGGAAGAAGTTAAAGTGTTTATATAGCCTCTAGAAAACACTAATCATCGATTCCGAAAAGTTCTAAACTCGAAACATGACGTTCTAACTGTCGTTTATAGCTAATATGCCATATTTTGATCACAATGAAATTTATTTGGATAGCTAATTCGATCGTATTTAATAGTGTTTAATAAATTTTAAAATCGATTTTCGATACACAATTAAATTGCGCACGCTCACACAACAACTCTAATTAATACGAAATTTGAAATTTACAATGCTTAGCCATTCCGGGTCTGATGAAAATGGTTTCGTCGAATTTCGAGATCGTTTGAAAAACGGCTATTTTTACATGTTAAATTAAATCGATAAAATATTAAATCGACTTTCAAACATTTAAATTCATCGTTAATAATTTCATATTATTTTTATATTCAAATAGAAGTTCACATAGATTCAATATAAATTAAGTTGTACTTTAAACTCAACATTCTCAATTAAATTGTACTTTAACATCCAAATTCTCATTTAAAATCACTCAAGCAATTAATTCTTAAAATTATTCGTTTTAGATATTTCAATTAATTAATTTTGCTTGTTAAAAATCTGGGTTGTTACATTCTTCCCCCCTTAAAATGATTTGGTCCTCGAAATCACTAGTTAAGAAGATTATTACAATCTGATTAATTTTACTTCAAATCATTTCTTACAAATTTTTTGTTAAAAAATTTCTAACACTTGAAATTTTCGGTAGCACCTCTTTTGTATGACCCATCCGAAAAATTTCACAATCACAATATGACACTATACATCTCATCTTAGTGATGAGGCATCCCAAACCTTGGGGAAAACAATACAAAAGACTCACATACAATATGTAATCTGAAATACATACCATTTTGTCGGGAAATTTTTTTTACCATGAAACCAAAAGCTATAAGAAAGCTGGCAAGCTTTTGCTTCCAAATACCTGTATATACTTATATAATCCAAAAGAGAGTTAAGCAAAATAGACAAGTAGCACAACAACCAACACATGCAAAAACAATACAACAATTATATGCAACATCCAAATATGATGCAACTGGCAAGAATGATGCAATTCAACAAACAACACAAATGCAGCATAACGATGTAGTAATTACAATCAATAAACAAACATTATTATTATATAGTGTTATAAATAATAATAATCTTAACTCGGGGTTTATCTAGAATATGAACCTCATCATCGTGCCAGGATGATAAACAACCTGTTAAGCATCACCATTCGCTCAACAGCCTCAGGTTATTGCTTAACCGACCAATAGTGCTACCTTAAACAACTCAAATTTTCAAATCCAAACTTACCCTAAGTTAATGTACCAAGCAAGTGTATTTTATTAATGGAAATCAAAACTTCATTCACTTAAAATACTTCCATTTTATTTCATAAATCGTTTTAGTTTATAAATGAACACATCACGATTTTTCTGAAAATTTGATTTTGACATAACTCTGTAATGTCTCGTTTTTTAACCAACTTTATAATCTATAAATTTTAGATTTTACTAGTAGTTATATTCAATTAAATAATATTGAATTTGAATATTCTTGAAATTTTGAATAATCATTAGATTTAAATCCTATGTGTAAATTTTTAACTCGTGATTTATATAAACACAGGTAAATGGTGTTTTAATATTTTTATTTACATTTAAACTTATTTTAATTTATGCAAAAATATAATTGCTTAAGTAAAATTAGGTTTTAATATTTGAGAGAATTTAAATTGATCTTTTTATTTAAATCTTAGGTATACATATGTGTATGATCTTTTGTATGTATATATATCTGTGTGTATGTGCGTGTGTGTGTGTATATATATATATAAAGCAAGGTAGTAACTTTTGTTTTACACTTAAGTAAATATTTTTATTTCTTCACATATATACATATAAGATGATATGACAATTAATGGACAAGAACATGTCATAAATTAATTTAAATGAAGGTTAATTAAGTGCGATTAAATAATATATTATTTGTACATTTATTTGCCATTTTGATTTCATGTAGTACGCAAGCACATTGTATATTCAAATCAAATCTTATTAACATGGCTTGATTGCTTAGTAATGAAGTATAGCATTAGTACCTAGGAATTTATAGCCTGGAAATCTAAAACCAAAACATTTAATGAGAAGTGGACTGTTATATCGTGAATTGGAATTCAAAACAGTAACCATATAGTTTGAATTACTTAGGCAAGTATGCCACTAAAACACAAACAAGAACATGGATCTGCACAGGTATTTGTACCTCAAAAAAGCTTCATCCGTGCCTTTTTCTAGAAGGAAGTGTGAAAGCCATGTAAGAACATTCCTTCTCAATCAATACTGAGTGCAACAACACCTATCACTATTACATCCCACTCTATAGACCCTACCATTTGCACATGGATGTACACAGAGTATACACATAAATTTCATGACTGTGCCATGTCACATTGAAGCACATAGGATGAGCTGAAAAACATAGTCACATTTCCATCACGCAACTAGAACTACACACAATTGAACACATATTGCTCCATTCTTCTAAATATACATAGATGCACAACTATGTATAGCTATTCTTTCAATAAAAAATAATGTACCAACTATATACCTATAGCACAATCTTTTCAAATCAGTTGATTCACAGCTAAAACATAGTTGTATCCCTTTTTATTCAGCTAAGAAACATCTATAAAACTCAGTTATCCTCTCCATCAACAATGCAGCTTCGTGTTGTTCTTCTATCATTCAAAGCAGAGCCTAGAGTATCCCCTCCATCAAGGCAAGACAACATATAAACTACCCTCTCAAAGCATAAAACTATGCACCACTTTCGCCTATAAAAACATTGCAATATTTGTATAAATTCATACCGTAGAAGCTAGCTTGAAAACGTTAAACTGGAAGAGGAAATGGCCGAGACAGTAAATATAAAACAAATATGAAAATCAGGAAACGGCAGTGAATAAAGGTGAGTAAACACCCCTTTTGTTTTCCTGTTCTAGGTATTATTTCATATTAATCTAGACTGCATATAGGTCATTATACACATGAGTTTATATTGATAGAGCATGTATGATTGTTGAAGATAAATGACTGAAAATGGTTGATTGGTTGAATGATGTATTGCTTGAAACTAAAAGACAATGGAAAGTTTTTTTAAGAATAAACTTAAATGAAATTCTAATATTTGAACTATGATCTGATTATGGGCAAATCTGTGAACAAACATATGTTCGTATGACCTGCTCCATGATTGTAAACTATCACTAAATGATGGGAGGAAATAAAAAAGAAGTTAAAACCCAGAAAACAAATGGCAGTGTATTTTATAAACCATTACATTTGAATCTGTTTTGAATTGTTACATATATGATGAATATATACATAGGCTTGTGTGCTTCAGAGTAATGGATGTAAATGTGCATGTAAGACCATAACCAACCATCCGTTCTGTTCAGTTATTCTCTCTCATGTTCTGAAACTGGTCCAACGAGCCGAGCACCCAGAAGGGGAGAACCAGCCACAGGTTGGTTGAGGAGTGGGGATACAACGGCAAAGATATTGCCGTTATAATATTACAACGGCAAAGTCTTTGCCGTTGTAATATTATAACGGCAAACACTTTGCCGTTATAACATTATAACGGCAAAGTGTTTGCCGTTATAATGTTACACCCCAAAACCCTCGCCGCCTCCCCTCCTCAGATCCATTTCCCTTTCCTCCTTCTTCAAACCCGAAAACCCATATTCCTCCCCCATTTTCACCCAATTTTCTCCACCAATTCACCAATCCGTCAGTTTTTAACCAAATTAACTAGCTTGTGTGAGATATTAGTTCGAAAATATGGCTAGATTACTAAAAAATTTCGCCAAAAAATTCATGCACGGCGACGATCGTGGCGCCGGCGGGAGTGGTGAAGGTGGTAGTGGCCAACAGCCAGTGCTCGGAATAGAAGACTTACTTGTAGCCGCCGAAAACATGGAGAACGAAGAAGCAGAGGTGCAACAGGGAGGCGGTCATCGGGGACGTGGCGGGCGTAGAGGCGGACGAGCAGGCAGGGCACGTAGGGGTGTTGGATCAGTTGCCGCTAGAGAGGGCCAACTCGATGGCTATGTGGATATGAACCTCAGCGCCGCGAAGCTTCCTGCGCTATCCAACTTTCGCATTCTTCCAGATGACGAAGTACACGTTAGCACGCAGTCGAGTTTGGCTATAAGTATTTTTAATATTATTTACATAGTATTCTTTGAGTGTTATATATTGGGTAGATGGTATAACATTTTGTTGAACCGTTAACAGTCGCGGAATATACGTCCACGTGGTTCGTTAGCGACCACACTTAGATATTATCATGCACACTTGGCAGGTAAGGAGGGGGTCGCAGGACTGTTACATGCTCTTGGATTTCAATTTTTTCTAGGTAATATTATAGACCTTTTAATGAAATAAGTGGATAATTTAGTAGTCATATTTTATCTTATTGTGCGATTTGCTATTTTAGGAATAAACCATGTTATAAATGCCGATGTCCAATTGTGTGCGGCCATTGCTCTACGGTGGTACAAAACCACCCACACATTTCACTTTCCTTGTGGTGAGTTAGGACTTACACCGCTTGATTTCTCCATGCTTACTGGTATTAGCATTGGAGTAAGTGCTTATCCCCAACTGCCTTATGACGATGGTCGATGGCGTGATCGTGCACTTGTTCATGATCTACTGCCTCATTTGGATGTTTCTGCTACGTCGTATCAGGCAGAAGGCGCTATTAGAGTGAGCGCGATCCGTGCGGCTATGGACAGGATACTCGAGCACTACTCTGTTGATGACGACTTGGAGCTTGCTCGATTATTTGTGTTATACCTTATGGGTAACCTTTTCTTTAGTTCTTCGAGCAGTAGCGTTCCTGTGGGGTTTTTTGCGGTCGCAGCTGAGATAGATGCCGATGGGGCGATTTTATATGATTGGGGCACACCTATCCTTGCATACCTATACAGATGTCTCGACATGCAGTGCACCATCACTGATTCTCAGGTTTCTTTATTTGGATTCTGGGAGTTGTTACAGTATTGGTACTTTGAGTACTCTAGGAACTTTCATTTTATCACCCGTATTGCTGACCCATCGACCTTTTTCCCCCGTATATGCTTTTGGACTGCGGACAACCGGGGGCCCAGAGATAATGAGTCACGCCATGTGTTTCCCGTTGCCCATAACCAGATTGAGCTGAGGATGTATAAGGATCAGATTCTATGGCATCCATTTGAGCAGAGTACATCCATCGATCTTGAGATCATACAGATTGCTAGGATGCTTGCCGGACGGAGATTTCCACTTATATCTTGTCCCGTGGCGCTAGGTGCTTATTGGTATCTTGGTGAGAGGTGCTGGAGACAGTTGTATGACTTCGATGCTATTCCGGATGATCCACACCCACATACTTATCGGTGTATGATTTACCCGATGGAGCAGCTAGATATAGCCAGGACAGCAGGCTGGTGGACGGCTGAGAGCTTTGTTATTATCGGGGAGTGTTACCTTACCTTCTGGCGTAGATTTTTCACCGGGTCCTCAGATACGATTACGCATGCAGCATTGATTGATTTAGTAGGGCCATCTGCTATACGACACGGCATACGTCCACCTGTTGTCGAGGATGTTACCCAGTCCAGTCAGAGTTTTCGTGCAGCTGATCATGTGGCGGCCGCCAGTCATTTTGGATGGACCATGGCAGTGCCCACCATTGGACCGGATCGTTACATTGACGTGTTTCATCCTCCGGCCCATCACGATTACCCGGATCCTACACAGGTATCATATCATGATCTGTATGATATGCAGATGGGGATTAGGCATACGGGCTATATAGAGCATAGGCGTAGCCTAGATTACTATGATGGTGAGCTACGTCGTGTTGCAGAGGAGGCACGACAGCAGCAGGCGCATTTAGAGGCCCAGCTTGAGGCAGAGCGCAAGAGACTTCAGGACTTGCAGATGTATTACCACCATAGGTCTAGTGCTGGGTCCAGTCAGCCTCCAGATGTTGGTGATCATGAGAGACGTCATCGGCGCCGCACACGTCCACGTACACATTCAGATGACTCGGACGAGTGAGTTACTATCACTTTTATGTACTTTCACAGTTGTCAGGTGTGTGGTCCTACTGTTGGAGTAGACATTCTGCATTTTTTGAGTACCAGTGTTATGTACCAGTGTTATGTACTTTTGTTGTATTACCACTGTTATGCATTTTTTGGTCCTACTGTTATGTACTTTTGTTGTTCTACGTATTCCTAGTTGAAAGTTGTCTGTTCTTGTTGTTTGAGTAGACGTTCTTGTATTTGTTCACTACCATGATTATGTACTTTCGATGTTTTACGTTTTCGCAGTTGTCAGTTGTATGTTCCTATTGTTTGAGTATGCGTTCTGTATTTGTTGACTACCGCTATTATGTGCTTTCGATGTATTTTGTGTACGTTTTGATTATGTTTCTGTGTAGAGACTACATTTGGTTATGTGTAGACACTGTATTTATGTGTAGAGAATGTTTTTGTGTAGAGCCGGTATCTTCTGTTGTTCTAGTTCCTGTAAGAGTTATTTGGAATGTAATAACGTTTGAATTTGATGTTGAACAAGGTTTCCCTCTTCTCGTGTAGAAATGCAAAATTCTTAAACAGCACGCCAACATAACAAGGTTTACATATAACTCCATATTCTACGCACAAACAGCAAAGTAAATAGACAGTAAAACAACAATAAAATCACAATACCATAAGCCTACTCAGTTCCATAGCGGGTCAACCAACTGTAGCGTAGTTTATACGCTTCGTAACCAACGAACTCCTCACCATACTCGAAAAGGTAACGAGAATCATATGTTGCTTGATTTGTTTTAAATATGTTCTCGTCTTCAACAGTTTCGATAATCTTTGTGTACCGATCACAAGCGTCTGCAAAATGACGATTAGCCATTTGGATTTCAACCGATGTTCGTGTAGTGGGCCGAGAACGATGGTTGTTGTATAGCCTCGTGATCATTGCCCATCTTTCTTCATATGTTAAACCCCCTCCACTTTGCATTAGCAACTCATCTCTCTTTTCAACCTCAATATAGGATTTTACGAGGGCCAGCAAATCCTTAGACGAAAAATCTGGAGTAGGAGAATTATTACAAGCACTATTACTAGGTCGTTGATTTACTGGAGAAGGACGCGGAGCTGTAACCGCTCGATGCTGAATCGCGACGGGCACCTCTTCAACTTGTGTATCATGAACTAAACCCTTTTCGTTATCGTTCACTAAGTTTCGTTCGTACTCATCAAAAATCCTTCCCATTTCTTCATCACTTATTTTTGAATTGTCCATGTAACCTGTGCATCAGTAGAATTAGTAGAGTAACTAGAAGTACGAATTTTGTTGATAATAAACGTTACCTTTAAGAAAACAAGAAAATAAATTTTCTCCCTTTACTCTACAACGGTGCTGCTTGAAGCTGTAGAAGGTATGAGATGGATTATCAGATATGGAGTACTTATAAGGGCAATGTACGACCAACATTTACAATTCAACATACTTGAATACGGTTTACAGGGTTCTCGTGTTATTATGGTTGATTCTGTACAATGTCCGGTCACATCATTGCAATTAAGCTCTCAGTCTGTAGCCACAGGGGGTCGTCCTCGATACACTTTATCACTAAAAAGCAGATTCCCTACAGTGTTCCCTACAGTCGTACCAGTGACCGGTTACATCAGTATTTTGTTTGTTTACCTACACAAGCTTTGAAAATCGCAAAGTGTAGCTAGTGACCATTCACACCATAACTAATATTGCAGCTATATATACATTTGTTACTTAGTCACAACTTACCACACTCAAACACCTTCGTTCTCATTCTAGAGCACATCCTTCTATTAGAACTCACTGAAGATGTCTTCGTGGTCATCTTCTATAGACTCCGAGGAACAGGCGTACAACGAAATGAGGCTACAGGAGCTTCAAGACGAATTTCAGTTCCTAAACCAAATTAGACCGCAAACTGAACCGTCGTACGAACAGCTGAACGTTCAACCTCCATATGAAACTCAAGTCCCACCTGTTCAAGTATCATCTGAACAAGTTGTCACTCAGTCAACTCAGGAAGCAGAGTTCTTTCGTGTACCACTGCAGGAACAAATAGTTGATTCCTATCCAGTTCATTGCTACTGCGGGTACGCGGTTGAAGTTGTGGTTCAAGCAGAGGGAAACAATATAGGTCGGCGCATTCAGCGATGCCCAGCCTTTCCAAATGGTTGCAATTACACGGAATGGATAGACCAACCTTTGTGTCCTCGGGGAATAGCATATTGTAACAAACTCGAACGGGAAAATAGACGTGTTCGAAGTGATAATGAGCAATTGCGATTGAACATCAGGCGACGCCCGTAAGACTAAACGTAAAATGCATTTTAATGAAGTTACTAATTCCTACTCCATGCTTTGATTGAGCTAGTTCGCATGTACTATCGTCAGTTGTTGTGTCTGTATGAACTATTTCAATGGTGCCATCACATGAAATGTTGGCATTTACTATTAATCTCATGATATTACGTTAGATTCCCTACAGTGTCCGGTCACATCATTGCAGCACGATAAATGGTGCCATCACAAGAAATGTTGGCATGTACTATTAACCTCGTGATATTATGTTAGATTCTCTACATTGTCCAGTCACATCATTGCAGAACGAAAAATGGGTCGTCCACCAGTGCTTTAACCATTTCAATTCACGAAATGGTTACGAAAAATGGGCCGTTCCCAGGAACCTTATTTCTGCTTGCGACATAATGAAAATAACTATAATATCATGACAACTAGTAGAACTATTGACAAACCATAATCATACAAACTTCAACAACTAGTACAACTATTGAGCAATTGAAACAACTGGAACAATGACAACTAGTAGAACAGAAGGAAATGCCAAACCATAATCATACAAACTACAACAACTGAGCACACCAGCATCAAATTCAAACACGTACACCTACCATGGTTTAGGGAAAGGACCATCTCTTGTCTTACCGGCATTAATCTTGCTCAAGCGTCTTATTTCTGCTTGTGCTTCGAGTGCGTACTGACGTCCACGTTCGCAAATGGGAGGGTCAATCCACTCCTTAAAGCAACAACAATCAATGGCATCAGGATAATTCATGTGGTCGTTGAAGGCTTCACAACCGAAAAATCGACGACCGGCATTTGTTTCGGTCTCGTCAACAACAACGACCGACACTTGTCCACAATAGCAAACAGGGTTGGATCCAATCGTCCCTAGTGGCTCGGAAACCTTCCCTTCGCGTACAATTTCTTTTCCAGCTCTTTGATAAACAGAATGAGCATCGTCATTTGAATACTGTTGGTGTTGGGATAGGGGTTTCTTGCTTACACCTTTTTTTCCGCTTCGCTTGGGTGCAGAAGAAGACATTTTTTGGGTTGTACAACTTGAAGTTGAAAAGTTAGTGTGTTAGTGTGGAAGAAGGAGGAGGTAGGTTGATATATAATGGGAGGGATTGCGACCGTTTAAGTAGCCGTTGGGGCGCAACGGCTATAAAATAAAAAAGCAAATAGTTTGCCGTTATATTTTTATAACGGCAAACAATTTGCCGTTATATTTTTATAACGGCAAACTCCTTTATGCATTGGTAACTGCATCTCCTCCTACATATATCGAATGTCGTTTCACTAAAACCCTATCCATCTACTTAGAGCGTAGTCATGCCAATTTCTTATCCATCTTCTTACAATTACACGGACCTTATTTTTGGACCATCAAATCCTAATCCGTCCGCATCTAGAGAACCAACCGAGTGGTATATTGAAATGGAAGAGCGACACAATGACGAGGTGCGACAATTAGAGCTCGAAGCAGGAATGCACGAAATGGAAATAAGCAATCAGCAAGACAATCCAGCACGACAACATGACCGTAGGGCTAACCTTGTAATTCCTCGTGTAAGAGCCACGGTTGAAGAAGGCGAGGTGCAATCCGCAAATATTGTATGCTTTTGTGGTTTTGAAGCACCGCAATTAGTCGTCCGTCATGGAAAAGACGTTGGACGACGATATTATACTTGTCCAGTACGAAACAACGGATGCGAGTTCGGACAGTGGATAGATGATCGCTTTCCCCGTCGAGCAATTACGTATGCTTTGGAACTAGAGGAAGAAATAAGAAAGCTGCGAAATCAAGTTAACGACCTAAGTAATTCAAATTATCGACTCCAACGTGGATTAAATTAGGATTTAAATATTTTATGTTATGCTAATATGTACTGTATCGTTACGCATCCTATCACTTGTATCGTATCGCTTGTATCGTATCACTTGTATCGTTATTTGATGTTACTATGTTCTGCTGTTCTAGTTCCTGTATGTGTTGTTTGAAATGTATTAACGTTTCGTAACCATCTGTAGTTGGTCGACGGACTGTAGCACATTGACTGGTCACGTCTTGCACAGTTCGCATAGTGCAGTCATCTTTTATGTGACAGTGGCGTCATGTCACTCTTTGTCGAGAGTTATTGGAATATAGTCCAGCTCTCAGTCTGTAGCCACAGGGGGTCGTCCTCGATACACTTTATCACTAAAAAGCAGATTCCCTACAGTGTTCCCTACAGTCGTACCAGTGACCGGTTACATCAGTATTTTGTTTGTTTACCTACACAAGCTTTGAAAATCACAAAGTGTAGCTAGTGACCATTCACACCATAACTAATATTGCAGCTATATATACATATGTTACTTAGTCACAACATACTGCACTCAAACACCTTCGAAAAATTATGAAATTTGCCACACTCACATATTGATTCGAAAAATTATGAAATTTGAAATCTAGCAATAACTTGACATCACGGATCCAACAAAAGTGGTTTCGTCGAAATCCGAGGTCATTTGCAAAATTTTCATTTTTAAGGGCCTGAATTCCATAGCGACTGTTAAGAATTTTCAATTGGACATATCTTTTGATTCCCGCTATGAAATCTTGATTTTTCGGATTCGTTGGAAAGATATTCTCGATTAGATCCTAATGTTTTTGGTTTCACTAAAATCCAGATTGTTTTGCACCCGGTACATTCAATTGAAGTTTGAAATCGAATTAGCGAACTACCGCGCCATTTTCAATTCTATTTATAATTATATATAATTATTTATATTCTAACGACGACGTATATAATATATACGTTCGAATTATATTCAAAATAAATTTCTCGTCGATATTATTTAAAATATTCTATTTTAAATGTCCAAAATTCACATCACAACAACTGGCCGAATTGACTACTCACTGGCAGAGCCATTATTGGCAACCAATTAGTGCCAACCTTTCACATCACAACAACAGTCCGAATTGAGTACTCAATGACAGAACCATTATTGCCAACCATTTAGTGCCAACCTTTCACATCACAACAACTATCCGAATTGACTACTCAATGACAGAACCATCATGTTGGAACCATTATTGCCACCCATTATTGCCACCCATTATTGCCTACATGTACTCTATGTCAGAGATATTTAGTTTACCATCCCTGCTTATATATATCTCTCGTTCGGATACGCTTAGAGATAACAACGAAACTCAACTTATAAAAAAGCAAGCAATGGATCCAAATCTATACTACCATTACTACAAAAACAAGAAGAATCAAACTGATAATTCCGAACTAGAAGTGGAGCAAGAGACGGAGGAGGAGCTGGAACAACACGCAATGGTTGCGTATTCCAATTATTTCGCTGAAGGCTCAACTAGCAACCATCGGGGTAGCATGCATGGCCGGATTGACCGACGGTATAAGAGAGACTACAAGGATGGACATGAAAGACTAATGAGGGATTACTTCATCGACAATCCAACCTTTGATATAACTTTGTTCCGCCGTCGTTACCGTATGAGTCCGGCTATTTTCTCAAAAATATATCTTAAACTTCACCAGTCAAATCCATATTTCACTTATAGACTGAACGGAGCACAAGAAATCGGCCATTCACCACACATCAAAATCACCTCGGCGTTGAGGATGTTAAGCTATGGAACATCTGGCGATCAAATGGATGAATATTTCAGAATCGCAGCATCAACAACAATAGAGTGTCTGAAAGAATTCTGTAAAACAGTTGTTGCAGAGTTTGGGAAGGAGTATCTACGGACGCCTGGACCTAACGATATAACCAGGATACTACGCAGGGCAGAAGCCAGAGGATTTCCAGGTATGATTGGAAGTTTAGATTGCATGCATTGGGCTTGGAAAAACTGCCCAACGGGATGGAAAGGAATGTTCACCGGACATAAGAAAGTGCCATCAATGATCCTTGAAGCAGTAGCAACAGACGATTTATGGGTTTAGCATGCTTTTTTTGGAGTCCCAGGTTCATTGAATGATATAAATTTTTTAAAACAATCATATCTTTTCACAGAACTTGCTAACGGATTGTCAACAGATGTTTCATATAAACTTGGTAATATCGAACACAAAACTGGGTACTACCTAGTCGATGGAATATACCCGAAGTGGAGAACTTTGATGCAAGGGTACAAAGTTCCATCAAATGATAAAGAAAGGTATTTCACTGAAAAAGTAGCTAGCTATAGAAAGGACATCGAACGTACGTTTGGTGTTTTACAAGCCCGATTTCATATTTTACGAAATCCTACTCGTTTTCATGATGCAAGAGTGCTTTCAGAAATCATGTATGCTTGTATAATAATACATAACATGATTGTGGAGTCTGAAAGAGGCGGATATAAGAATCAAAAGTCTAATTATCCTGACATGTTTACGGGCTCAAATGCAAAACCCCATAAAGATGTAAACTCAATGGAAGAATATGTTGATATGGTTCAACACATTGAAGATCAAGCTGCACACTTCCAATTGCGTGACCAGTTGGTGGAACATTTGTGGGCGCATAAAGGAAGGAATAGTCGGAATCAGTAGTTGGTACTAGAACTATGTATCAGTGTGTAGTCGTGTACTATGTATCATTTGAACTATCTATCAGTGCGTACTTGAGTCAATAAATGTGGTTTCCAATCATATTGTAGATTGTATCATTATTTCAACTCAACCCAACATATACAGCTCGTACATAAACAACAACTACTACATTAATACTAGAAACAGGTCACAATCATATTACAACTCACCCCAACATATATAGCTAGTACATAAACACCCACCAGCACATAAATACTACAAACAGTTCACAATCATATTACAACTTAACCCAACATACATAGCTAGTCCATATACGAGCCACTAACGCTTCCGCTTCTGCTTCCTTTGTTTTTTCTATACTCTCCAATCTGCTCGGCTACTAGTTCTTGCTGTAGAGGGGTAAGCTTACTAAAATCACATGTAATCATTTTAACATAATTATTCTCTCGCGCCAAAGCTTTCTGCTCCTCCAGCTTCTTTTCTTCCATGGCTTGTTTCTCCGCATGTTCTTGTCTGCGGAGCTCTCGATCATCCCTAACTGCCTTTTGGAAATCTTCGTCGCTACGGTTTCTTTCCACCGAAAATCGAGCTCTATGCTCTTTTGTTGCCTTAGATGAACTCTCCATTGTTTCCATAAATCTAGCAAACTCTACACCACGTTGCTCCAGCTGAATTGCCTTGGATCTGCCGACAGGTCGTCCATCACTACTTCCAAATAAAGGGTTTCTTTCTTGCGAACTCGGGCCACTTCCTGGACTAGAATCAGAGTAGTTCATCCTTCTAGCTTTGTTCTGCTGCTCAAACATGAAGTTGCTGGGGTTCTTCCACTTCGGCAACCTAGATAGAAGCTCATAACAGTCTTGGAATTTAAATGGATGACCATACTTTTGTTGGTAGGCCTTTCGTGACTCTTCAATCTGTAACACAAAGTGGATATTGTATGAGCGTATGTCATTTCTAACTAATCGATCATAGTATAGTAAGTTATTTTTCAAAGTAATCTACGCTACTTACAACGTCATAAGGTGCAGCACCGCTTTGCTGTCTGTTCTCCAAGGCTGTCAGTATTGCAAGATAGTTCTGACACGCGGCATTCATAACTCTATAACCGCCTCTAAGTGATGCCCATGTTCTATTCCTCGCTTCCAACGAATTGTAGAACTCTGCTACTCTTTCCCAAAATTTCTCACCTTTCATATTATTTCCAACAATGCTGTCTTGTGAAATGCGTATCCACGATTTAGCAAGTGAAACGTACTGCTCGGAAGTAAACTTACATTGTTTTCTTCTTCCATCCGCTGGTATATCTTCCCCTTCAGCATTATCATCCTCAATATCTTCTATTCCGTGATTCGGCTCCGATTCAACTTCGGTTTGGTGTCGTTTACTGAAAATGCTCCTTAAAGACTTCACCTTCTTCTTCTTCTTTTGGTTATATTCGGGACTGATAGGTGCAACGTATTCTTCATTCAATTCTTCAGAATTTGTAACATTTACTTCCTCATTTGCATCTTCCTCCTCCTCCTCCGTAGAAGTCCCAACATTTTCTTCGGTAGTAGGAGAGACATACCCATACGAAAACTGTCTTTGCAGATTTTGCATCGCTTCGCGGTCACGAACCTCGGTCTGTTGCGGAGTTAGGTGAGGTTGTTGACTTTGCTCGGTCTGCATCATCATTGACATATACGACGAATGATCGTCGTACACGCCTACCCCGGGCCGTCGTTGGTAAAACTGTGGCGGGACGGACGATTGGATGGGAGAAAAATTAGGATGATCGAGCGGTTGGTACGGTGGACGGTATGGATAATTTGAATACGGCGAGTAGCCATATTCGTGAGATGGCTGCAACGATTGCTGTTGTTGGATTGACCGTTGCATCGCATACGATGACGAGTGCGGTTGGGACATGAGTTTCTTGTTTATGGTTTTTTTTCCGCTTCGCTTGGGTGCAGACGAAGACATTTTGTTGATGAAGAAGTTGGGAAGGTGGAGTGGTTGTGTGGAGGAGGAAGAAGAAGGAGATAGGGTGGTTTATAGGGAGGAAGTGAACTAGCCGTTTGGTTGCAACGGCTAGTTCTTATAACGGCAAACTGTTTGCCGTTATAAGATTATAACGGCAAACACTTTGCCGTTATAATCTTATAATGGCAAAGTGTTTGCCGTTATAATCTTATAACGGCAAACAGTTTGCCGTTATAAGAACCAGCCTCTGTTGGGTGAACCAGCCACGGAGGAGCTCAAAACTAGCCACAGACCAGCCACGGGTGAGTGAACAAGCCACACCTGTTTGCTCCGTGGCTTGTTTAGTAAGTGAACAAGCCATTGTTGGTTGTGCTCTAAATCTAGATGAATGAAACTTGAAATGAAAATACCAGTACCTATAGCTAAGGCTCTGTTTAACCATACAAACATTACCTTACATCAAGAAAAGTCGGTACCTTAAATTCTAGTGAATTTTAAGAATAAAGTTCAACATCAAAACTGCTTATATAGATATGTACTTTATTTAAAAATTGGTTTCACCCTGAATGGTAATATATATTGTCATACATTAATAATAAAAAGTAAAAAACTGGATAACTCATAGAATACAATCATCAATAACTTGGATTTCATACATACCATTGTATTCTAACTGATGAGTCATGATTTTTCACACTAAATTCATGATTTTTAGTTCATTGTAACTTGTGTTTGAACGCAATATTTGGTTTTGGGTTTTTAGTTTAAATCTGCCGTTACTGTGTATTATGTTGGAAACTGTTTTCGAGAGAGCCTCGGGGTTGTTAGAGAAAGCCGCAGGTGGAGTTGCATGGGTTCTGGTGATCGGAGGAGGTTGGGCGAACGTGAGTTAGGGTTGAAGCTATGGTTTGAAGGCTTGGCTTTGATTCGATGGTGGGTGATATAGATGAGATTGAATGCAAAGTTGCTTGGTGGGAAGATGGTCGGTGTGGAGAACCCATCGGAGATGGTGGCAGGTGAAGTAGTGGCCAGTGGTGATAGTGGGGATAAATTTTTGGGAGGTTGCCTGGTGCTGGTTTTTGAGTTAAGTCCATGCTGAAGAGATGTTTGGAAGAGGACGTGATATGGGGATGTGGCTTTGAGTCAGATGGGTGCTGGGTGGTGATTGTGGGTTGTGTAAGGTGGTTTGGCAGCAGTTGGGTGGCTGGAGGAGGTGTACATTTGAATAGGTGCACATGTGTGCACTAAGAAATAAGAGAGGGAGAAGATGGAGTTTGGGCAAGGATTTTTGAGGTGATTCGTTAATGTGATCACTGAATTTTGGCAAGGGATCACATACTGATCACTGTCTTGAGTTGTGCCAGATCTTTGGCTTTTGGCAAGGAGGAAAATTGGGTGATCACTAATGGTAATCATTGAATTTTGGTTGCCAAATTAGAGTTTTCCATTTTGGAATTTGGCAAGAAGTCATGCCGTTTTTGTTTGAGTTATCACTTGTATTTTTGGCAAAATCCGTGTTTTTTCCAAATGCCGAGCGCCGTTAGTTGATCCATTCTTTTTAACTAATCACATCGAGGTGATAACTTATTTTTTTAAGTGATCACACTATGTTTTTTCCAAACTTCGATTTTTCCACGTTTTATTATCGCGAGTCGCGCAACCCCTTTTTAGCGATCAGCACTTGTCGATCAGTTATTTTCGTATGCGCAACACTGTTTTCACCAAGTTCAAATATTTTTCACGAAGATTTTTTTCCATGTGATAGGACCGACGTGCTTAAGGTTTTTGAGCTGATCAGATCGAGTCGATTACGTATTTTCACTTCGCCAAGTTTTCCAAGCTTATTAACGGCGATTCTAGAAATTAATGTTTTTGAAACACTTTATGACTTTAATTAAATCATTTGTGTTTTTAACAACGACGTTATCAAAAATCGAGCACGTTGTTATCTATAATTTTTACATGTGACTGTTTGACCAAAATGTGGTCAACATAGATTATGATAATTTAATATTAATAAATATTAACACGATGTACAAAATTTAATCGTCTTTATGAACTGTTGTTTGAAATTAAAATATGATTTTGCTTAAGAAAATAAAATTGAATTGTCAAGCTCGAGTTACTAGGTATATTGTGAAACTGATTTGTTGAATGAATTGACAGTTATGCTGTAATGCGATTATATAAACTTGAATAGTTTAAATTAGACATTGGCACGTTTAGATCATCTTGTATAAAGTACTATTTAAAACCGGAATATGAATCTTATATGTGAAAAAATTAGATAAGTTCTAAAATCAATTAGGATGTAGGAACTCATATGAAATATATTGATTTGATTTCTATTAAGTATTACTTGACCCTAAAAGATATTAATGTCATCGTTTCAAAGAGTCTTACACCTAAATTCCACTTCGATTAAATTTATACGTTCCAAGTCAGAGAAGATTGAATATAATTGTAGACGTAGTTATGCAAGGACTATTCTATTTACAGGATAGTGCCTTCAGTTTGTCCAAACCCAGGACAACCTGTATGGAAGGATGTCTAACAGAGTCACCTAACAGATGATGTAAGTTGATCTCTTCAAAACAATGTTTAGTGGTGGAGAAATTCGTTTCTTTTAGCTGTTTACCATTGGCTTTAGGGAAATCAATTTGTGATTTGATGAGTTTGACGATGTGGCATTCAAAGTGAATGAAGATGTGTTTTTCTAAAAGGTATGATCTCAAGCTTCAGAACCGGGAAATGACAAAAATCGGCCAGGCATCATGGCTAAGTGGGTCACTCCTAATAAGGGTGTATTATCACCATCTAGAGAATATTCATTTTGTTTCTTCTTTTGCTTCTGTATCTCCCAAGAACGAATATGTTAAGGCCAACCGTTGGTGATAATATATTCGGTGCACGTAGATCAAATGAGTGGTCATTCATGTGTGGCCAAGTTGCAAGATGTTCTTGTTGAACAAGGTGTATTCCTCTCTAAAGATACACTATCGAAAGGTGGTTCCATACCTTGTCATAGTTATAAATCCATTATCCCCAAGCGCCTTGAGGTTTTGTTTGTATACTATATCGGGAAATGTGAGATGCAATCATTTCACTAGATTCTAATTTATTTGTGAAAACCCTAGACATTATCATTTAATTTCGATATACAAAATGTTTTAGCACTCAGAAGGGGAAAAAACCCATTCCGTGTTTATGTGCAGCGTGATTATACGAGTTACTTTTTATTTCTCAAAGCTGTTTTAAAATCGTTTACTCACATTAGTCCCATGACTGACTCAGATTTTATTTTTCTATGTTCTCCCTAAACTCCCTAGTGCCAAATTTGTACAGGCAGTCAAGTAATTCAAGAATTACAGGTAGTCTGGAAGGAACTTGGAGCAGCAGGCTTCAACATTAGATATATAGAGAGTTTAATTCCGCTGTGATGTATATATGTTGTACTCTGATGACATATGTAATACAAATACAGTTTGTATTTGAAATGGTGTTATATATTATATTTTATCCATCCCGCTGTGAGATTCGTGTTACTCACGTTCCATTGCTTTATGTTCTTCTTTTTCTTCTATTCTAATTTTCTATCTTTTCTATTTCTCATCCTCTTACTTCTTTCTATTGATGATTCGTATTTTCGTGCAATTTGGGTTGGATGTGTATTGTTATCAGTCGACTCAAAAGGTACGAATTTGTGGGTCGTTACACTTGGTACCAGAGCATAAGGTTGAGAAATAACCTTGGTTCTATGGCATGACTCATTAGAGATGGGGTTAGCAATACCCTAGACTGAGTTTGAATTAAGATATGAGCGTGTATTAGTTAGTTAATATTAAAAACTATTTTGTATTGTGTTGATTGGTTTGTTTAATGGTTTATGAATTCTGGTCGATACAGCATTGCAAACTGTATCAATAGGTGTTTCTAAACACTTGGAAAAAGTAATTCGACATAGTATTGTTTCAAAAGCTGGGTAAATTGAATAATATTACCCGAGATTATATTTTGCTATGAAACGGATAATTTTCTGAAATTATCATAAATGGATGAGTTGATTGCTATTATAATATGTCATTATTGACGCTAAAAAATGTTGCCAACACCCAAGATTCTTAAATACTTAAGAATACGGTTTCGTGGACGGGAATTAAGTGCAGAAGATCATAGAAACAGTAAATGACACTTAAGATTTATAGTGGTTCGGTCCCGTGAGGGGCGTACGTCTACTTTGGAAGAGCTACTGATATTTTATTGACAACAATTATTTACAAGCTATGAGCCCCCTCTAGGCATCTAGTTACAAGCATTTTCATGTAATTTGAAGTTATAGTCATCATATGTGATTGTTTGGAAAAAGTAGATTTTGTCCTTCTTCCTGTGAAAACCCGTAACTCCCCCGTTAAGGAAAGTGTCGGATAGTTCGAGAACAAGCCACAACAGAACGCATACAGAAGAACATTTCATTGTATATTACAACAATGCATCAGATTACATGAATATACAGAGTATAAATGAATATTACACAGAAATATCAGAGATTTAAATTACATTTAAATACATCGCAGCGGAAAATAATACAATACACAACTAGAATGAGATATACGGATACAAAGCTTTCCGGATATCGTTCCAGCTGTAAACCAGGATCCTGTGAATATAAATCTGCAAAACCAAAACTACTAGCTGCCCGTGTCAAAATAGGGGCACCCAGAGTTTAGGTTAAAACAATAAACTCCAGGTCAGTCATGGGACTGGTGTGATAACTAAAACAGTTATTCTTTATTTTTAAAGTTAGGTAAATCAAGGGACCACGCCGTATAACACGGAACGGGTTTCCTCCCAAGAATACCAGTGCATAAACAAACAGCGCAATGCTAAATAAAGAAAAATGAAGCTGTTATAAGACCCAGGTCCCATCACACAATGCAACGCAGCCGAGGATAGGGTTTTCCCTTATAACAGCCAAAGAATGCTTGATACGTTTAAAACAAATCATTTGATACTATTATAAGTGCATAGTGTATAAAACAACTTCAAATCATAAGTATCAATCATAGGCGGCATGGGTACCATATATCATGTCGCCATATATAGGTTTACAAATAAAACCGCAAAGTCACGTATTTGGAAATTGGATTTCCTTCTATGAACCGAGGCAAAAGATAGTCCTCAACCGATTCGAGACTGCCTAGCCCGAGTCTCAGGATCAGAGCTCGAGTGACCCTAGGAGCGACAGGGCCGGTCCACCGATGTGGATTAAAATGCCTGAGCACTGCGTTTCGCCGCCCTTTGGGGCGTAAGCGAGCCAACGAATGACTCCATCGGACCCGGATCGTCCGATCTAACCGAGGCGCCTCGCAACAGCAACAACCACATAAGTCAAACTCGTCAGGGCGTGTAAAACCACTGACGCCACTTCTAGCTAGGAGGAAACGCAGGCCCTCCCTGAGGTCCTTTCTCCCGTTTTTGGTTCATACCGGGTGTGAAACTCGCGAAGTAAACGTTACACAAAGCTACGCCACAAAGGCCGTGCTTTGATCATCACCACAAGACTTTGCTTTTCAACAGAAGCCTCGATCAATTGCCACTTAGGCATGCCACACAGGCAATTCACTCCATGCGTTTGATATCCATCAATATATAACCCCTGAGCTCGTACGTCTCAGAGAAGGGCGTTAAGCAAGAGAATAAATTCTCTGCCGCCAAACAGATATATATTTAATAGAGATCAATCACACGGACTAAAATCCAATGTCAGACACACAGTCCATTTACAAGTCCGTTCTGGGTCTGAACGAAACCGGAGGCACCTAGTACCCCGCATATCCATCGATCTCCAAGTACGTCTGGACGATCACTAACTGTTTCCATCTTCTTGGGTGTACAGCCCAATCAAGATCATCAGTAATTACCCAAACGACGTGAAGACTTCTGGTCTTCGACCATCGTCTTCATCTTCGACTTATCGTCGTATCAGTTATTCAGAATGGGATAAACCCGGTCTTCCGAATAACTCGCGTATATTTTACATAAGTGTTACACAAACACAACATACGCCTCATTCCAATTCATTAGTCACTAACCGTAAATTAATCAAGAGAATAATTCCCCAAATATTAACCCCGAAGGCCGAAACCAACATCAGATCAATATCCAGAAAACCATTCTGCTTGGCTAACCGACAGTTAGTTTCTAAATTTCACATTCATAGGGAAAGGTTCCCATTAATTTTATCCAAGATAAATTCTTTATATTTATTCTTTTGAATTTCGATTCAACTAGTCGGGATTAACGAAACTTACCGAAGTAATCATTTGTTTTAATTTCCCAATCCCAACCTATTTATCCCATGAAGTAAAACTGGTAATACTTCATATCTAACACCACAGTGTTATCGGTAAATTCAATTACCATTTCACGTTCAAATCTAATTAAAGATTTAACTATCGCCTGGAGCAAAACTGGTGATACTCCATTCTCGATCATTTCAATCTAATTAAAGATTCATTAAAACTCCACTTAGTTTTAATCTTCGACTGGGTTAAAGAATCAGTGTCATTTAAAACACGGTTCACGATAAACCCAAAATCACATTCCATTAATTATCGGGTTAAAGAACAAGTGTTATTTAAAACACTGTTCACGATAAACCCAAAAATCATTCCATTAATTATCGGGTTAAAGAACAAGTGTTATTTAAAACACTGTTCACGATAAACCCAAAAATCATTCCATTAATTATCGGGTTAAAGAACAAGTGTTATTTAAAACACTGTTCACGATAAACCCAAAAATCATTCCATTAATTATCGGGTTAAAGAACAAGTGTTATTTAAAACACTGTTCACGATAAACCCAAAAATCAATACCAATTCAATTCCAATTAAATATCATTTAATTGGTACACTTCATTAAATCTAAATAAAAAGATTTAATCTTTTCTCAACTGGGTTCAAGAACAGTGTTAGTGAAGACACCATTCACGACAAACCCAAATCACATTTGATATTCAATATAAGGCTCTGAATAGAAAATATATCGGCTTATATTCAATATCAAATTCTACGATTAACAAATGTCGTATTGGAAATAACGATATAAATATATATCTTTCAAATTTCCATAACAACATCCGTATAATCACGAATTCCAACATCGAAATATTCCGAAGACAATTTCGATTCAAATCCACTCCAATGCAATCATTGGAAATTCTGGTTATTTTTAAAACCCTTTTCAAATTCAATTTATTTATTTAAAAATAAATAGAATTATATTTCTAGTTCAAAACTAGTTCATTTCGATAAAAATCTATTTTTATCTTTTCAAATATGGAGTTTTTCATCCCAAATCTTCACAAATCATTTCTTATGATTTTACACAAATTATTACTATTTTTAATAATTTTATCAAGGCCCGTACAGTCGATTTCCATCAATGGCCATCGAACTGCACTTACAGCGACCTTTCTCAAATTTGATTTGGACATAATCCCAAATCCAACCGTTAGATTTCAAATTTCTAATATTCATTAGAAAGCTCTTTTCGATACGAACCCAACGGTTCCGGTTTTGGGAGAATCCGACGGTCGGATCTCCCGTAATGTCCTTTTGAAATAAATGGTCGAAATTCACGAACTGCCGCGGCGCGGCGCGTTCTATTCAGGCCATTATATTATATATAATATATATAATATATATTTCGTCGATTTCTATTTAAAACGAATTATATAAATAGTTTTAAATTCGTTTCAAAAGCAATTTCAACTTCCATTTCAATTCAAATCAAAATTGAATTCTTCTTTATAAATTCGTTTTAAAATTCATTTCTATTCAATTCAAATTTCATTTCAATTTGAATTCATTTCAATTCGCTTTCAATTCAATTTGAATTCGTTTTCAATTCAATTTATTTCGAAATCGTTTTCAATTCAATTCATTTCGAAATCGTTATAAAATCGATATAAATATCGTTCACGTCAAAATGGCGTCAATCTAATCAACACGGCTTCATAAATTTCTATTTTCAAATATTCTATTTCAAATATTTCTTTTTCAAAATAGTTGTTATTATCAAAATATTTCGTTCAACACATGACCAATCTCAATGGATGAGACTGTCAACACATGAACCTTTATTTTATATTGATAAAGATGTAAATTTTATTACTAAAATATTTCGTTCAACACATGACCAATCTCAATGGATGAGACTGTCAACACATGAACCTTTATTTTATATTATTGATAAAGATGTAAATTTTATTACTAAAATATTTCGTTCAACACATGACCAATCTCAATGGATGAGACTGTCAACACATGAACCTTTATTTTATAATATTCTTTATTTTTCAAATTGGAATGAGGCCCAATCAATTACCATATAAAGTTAATTATATGGATTTTCATACATTACACACATATAATAGCATTGAAAAATAATCAACCATCAACCAAAGTGCACTACACTGTATAAGCATCAAATATAGATATCTAACGCTTATAGCAGCCTGTCAATCAATCGATCGACATATTTAATAAATCAGGATGAGTGAACTGCATATTTCATCCTAACACCCGTGTGGGGTTTCAAACAATCAAACACATATTTAGTTGTGCAGTTGGGCGATGTGTAAAATTTATCGACCCAATCAATGTCCTTCAAATAGGTGTACATAAACAAACCGTCTGGTTTGTAAATGAATATTTATTTATTCACATTCACGTTAAAAATTATATTTTTAACGACAAAACATTTTATTCCAACATATGAATTTTATTCAGTTCATTCCTTAAATAAAATGATATTTTTCTTTTTCTAACATATTTTAGAAAATTTCGGCGGCATAACGGCACGATACTAGAAACGGGACAAGGCCTCGCCTTATCCCCGGTCTAGTGAAGGCCCACGCCATTCACACATCAATCAAATCCATTCATTTCACCCCACAATTCAAACCAAATAATCTAACTAATTTTCAACCAAACAAACAAGTCCATGGTCTGTGGACGATTGTGTCGGGTGCTACTAAGCACCGTCTGCATCCTAGTATATATATATAACTAGAAAAAGAAATTGAAAGGTGAGAAATTCTCACATATAGCTATCCAAGCTCCACGGCACTTCTAATGCAGGAAATCTTCGCCAACTCGCCTTCGTTGTCCGCTTTCACTACATATGTAAAAATCGAATTTTTACTTCGCTATTCAATATATAAAAATCATATTTTTCTTTCGAAGTTCAATATATAAAAATTCTATTTTTCTTTCGAAGTTCAATATATAAAAATTCTATTTTTCTTTCGAAGTTCAATATATAAAAATTCTATTTTTCTTTCGAAGTTCAATATATAAAAATTCTATTTTTCTTTCGAAGTTCAATATATAAAAATTCTATTTTTCTTTCTTTTTTATTTATAGAAAAATCCAATCGTTTTCATGTTAAAAATCAAACTTTTCATGTTATAAAAATTTATGCTTTTCAGTTTAAAAATCTTTTCTAAATAAATAACAATCATACCCTTGGTATACCATAAAAATCAGACCTTTAAGGTGAAAAAAAATCGGATTTTTAAATAAATGAATAATAAAAAAACTGTAAACTCACTGTCTTCGAGGAGGAGGAGGGGGTCTTCTGTGCGCCAGCGTCGGAGGGTGGCTCAAGATCGTCGGAGGGAGTGCTGCGAGGCGCTGCAAGGCGGCAGGGGATTTCAGGGGACGTCAAGGCCTTTGGGGGGCGCCGCTGGTGATCGATCGAAGAGAGGGGGATCGAAGGGATTGCCGGAGGTAGCTGCGGCCGTGGGGGCGACATCAGGGTACGGCGTCGGAGGCAGGGCGAGCGGCGACGGGGAGCAGCGTTTAGGTTTTTTTTTTTTTATATGGTATATCTGAGATCGAGAATGACGGGGAGGGATAAGGAGGAAGGGAGGGGTTGACTTCGGGTATGAAAAGATAGGGGGTGTTTTATAATTTTATTATTTTATTTTTACCCAAAAAGTTACTTTTTAAATCGAACACCAAATCGATCCCGACGACTGTCGTCCCCAGCTAATTACCCCTATCCCGGACACACTGGAATATGTTTCGTAGGCCATTTCGGCTGTTACATTCAGTTATTCTTCAAATTAAAGTATAAAACATTTTATTTTCAAATTTGAACGTACATTCTAATTTGCCGGGGTCACATACAGTCTCTAAAAATTCCCGAAAAATATTTTCTAGCTTCATATTGACGATACGGTCCTAACAAAACTAGTTTCGTCGAATTCTGAGACCGTTGGAAAAATGGCCATTTTCCAATCGATTAAAATCAACTGAAACCGGTCAAACGCGTTTTTCTTTGCCACGCTCACATATTGATTCTAAAAATTATGAAATTTGAAACCTAGCAATAATTTGACACTGCGGATCCAACAAAACTGGTTTCGTCGAAATTCGAGGTCGCTTGCAAAATGTCCATTTTTAAGGGCCTGAATTCCATAGCGACTATTCAGAATTTTCAACTGGACATATCTTTTGATTCCCGCTACGAACTTTTGATTTTTCGCATTCGTTGGAAATATATTCACTATTAGATTCCATTATTTTTGGTTTCACTAAAATCCGGATTGTTTTGCACCCGGTACATTCAATTGAAGTTTGAAATCGAATTATCAAACTACCGCGCCATTTTCAATTCCATTTATAATTATAAATAATTATTTATATATTCTAACGACGACGTATATAATATATACGTTCAAATTATATTCAAAATAAATTTCTCGTCGATATTATTTAAAATAATCTATTTTAAATATTCAAAATTCGCCAAAATCGCCAAAATAAAAATTTCAAACTGGCTCGCATTTTACGGGTTGTTACAATCTCCCCCACTTAAAACTTTTCGTCCCCGAAAAGGAACAAAGTCGAAAGTGGTTTGACCATTCAACTCTACGCTCGATCTGGCTTCCATTCTCCAACTCTTTAGTTTCTGAGAATTTTCAAAAATTTCAAAAATTTGGCTAACACCCTAAATTTTTGAAAAATTTCGCCATAACCTCCCCTGCAATGGGAGCATCGGGGAATTTCAAATAGCTTCCCCGGTCCTTCAGATCTCAAAAAGAAAAAGAAAAAGCCAAGCGGCTAGCCAATAGGCTCACAAAATCATCATCACCCAAACAAAACAGTAAATTATGTAGTAAACATGTACCTATTTGTCGGGCAAACAAATTTTATTCTCTGCTCTAGCTTCCTTGCCATGACCTGTTCAATGTAAGTACAAGTATATGCAAGCAAACACAACCAATTTTCAATATAATTCAATATTTGGTTCAATTAGGCTAAATGGTTCAAAATTATCAACCAAATAAACAAATAACACAAACATCAATCAATTAGTGGATTAGAGTCTCAAATTCATAATTTTGATATATATACAAAAATCATGTTTTTGATGCCAATTCACAACAATGTGTTCTAACTATATTAGTTTTGGTTCTCACACCAGTCTAATGGAAATATATAGATATCACACCTTCGTTACTCGAGCATGAATACTAATGACGACTAGTCAATCATCATAATCATCTTCGGGCCACTAGAGTATGATTCTATATCTATCCAGTATATTAAAAATTCGAATACACGCGGATCAGACGTATACGCAAAATCTGTATATACTGGATTGTCCACATCAATATAAATAGATAATCAAATACGAATAATTGATTTTAAATTTTCAAAACAAAATTGTTTTCATTTGAAAAATATACTCTTCACACTCGTTCTAGGATACTACTGATCCTATCTCTAACGAGTCATTCTCGTTGGATATTACTAATCCAATATCTGATGAATTCTTTCGTATGGTTCTAATGTGCCTTGTTCTCTGAGCTTTGTAAACCAAAGCTCTGATACCAACTGTGAAAACCCGTAAATCCCCCGTTAAGGAAAGTGTCGGATAGTTCGAGAACAAGCCACAACAGAACGCATACAGAAGAACATTTCATTGTATATTACAACAATGCATCAGATTACAAGAATATACAGAGTATAAATGAATATTACACAGAAATATCAGAGATTTAAATTACATTTAAATACATCGCAGCGGAAAATAATACAATACACAACTAGAATGAGATATACGGATACAAAGCTTTCCGGATATCGTTCCAGCTGTAAACCAGGATCCTGTGAATATAAATCTGCAAAACCAAAACTACTAGCTGCCCGTGTCAAAATAGGGGCACCCAGAGTTTAGGTTAAAACAATAAACTCCAGGTCAGTCATGGGACTGGTGTGATAACTAAAACAGTTATTCTTTATTTTTAAAGTTAGGTAAATCAAGGGACCACGCCGTATAACACGGAACGGGTTTCCTCCCAAGAATAGCAGTGCATAAACAAACAGCGCAATGCTAAATAAAGAAAAATGAAGCTGTTATAAGACCCAGGTCCCATCACACAATGCAACGCAGCCGAGGATAGGGTTTTCCCTTATAACAGCCAAAGAATGCTTGATACGTTTAAAACAAATCATTTGATACTATTATAAGTGCATAGTGTATAAAACAACTTCAAATCATAAGTATCAATCATAGGCGGCATGGGTACCATATATCATGTCGCCATATATAGGTTTACAAATAAAACCGCAAAGTCACGTATTTGGAAATTGGATTTCCTTCTATGAACCGAGGCAAAAGATAGTCCTCAATCGATTCGAGACTGCCTAGCCCGAGTCTCAGGATCAGAGCTCGAGTGACCCTAGGAGCGACAGGGCCGGTCCACCGATGTGGATTAAAATGCCTGAGCACTGCGTTTCGCCGCCCTTTGGGGCGTAAGCGAGCCAACGAATGACTCCATCGGACCCGGATCGTCCGATCTAACCGAGGCGCCTCGCAACAGCAACAACCACATAAGTCAAACTCGTCAGGGCGTGTAAAACCACTGACGCCACTTCTAGCTAGGAGGAAACGCAGGCCCTCCCTGAGGTCCTTTCTCCCGTTTTTGGTTCATACCGGGTGTGAAACTCGCGAAGTAAACGTTACACAAAGCTACGCCACAAAGGCCGTGCTTTGATCATCACCACAAGACTTTGCTTTTCAACAGAAGCCTCGATCAATTGCCACTTAGGCATGCCACACAGGCAATTCACTCCATGTGTTTGATATCCATCAATATATAACCCCTGAGCTCGTACGTCTCAGAGAAGGGCGTTAAGCAAGAGAATAAATTCTCTGCCGCCAAACAGATATATATTTAATAGAGATCAATCACACGGACTAAAATCCAATGTCAGACACACAGTCCATTTACAAGTCCGTTCTGGGTCTGAACGAAACCGGAGGCACCTAGTACCCCGCATATCCATCGATCTCCAAGTACGTCTGGACGATCACTAACTGTTTCCATCTTCTTGGGTGTACAGCCCAATCAAGATCATCAGTAATTACCCAAACGACGTGAAGACTTCTGGTCTTCGACCATCGTCTTCATCTTCGACTTATCGTCGTATCAGTTATTCAGAATGGGATAAACCCGGTCTTCCGAATAACTCGCGTATATTTTACATAAGTGTTACACAAACACAACATACGCCTCATTCCAATTCATTAGTCACTAACCGTAAATTAATCAAGAGAATAATTCCCCAAATATTAACCCCGAAGGCCGAAACCAACATCAGATCAATATCCAGAAAACCATTCTGCTTGGCTAAACGACAGTTAGTTTCTAAATTTCACATTCATAGGGAAAGGTTCCCATTAATTTTATCCAAGATAAATTCTTTATATTTATTCTTTTGAATTTCGATTCAACTAGTCGGGATTAACGAAACTTACCGAAGTAATCATTTGTTTTAATTTCCCAATCCCAACCTATTTATCCCATGAAGTAAAACTGGTAATACTTCATATCTAACACCACAGTGTTATCGGTAAATTCAATTACCATTTCACGTTCAAATCTAATTAAAGATTTAACTATCGCCTGGAGCAAAACTGGTGATACTCCATTCTCGATCATTTCAATCTAATTAAAGATTCATTAAAACTCCACTTAGTTTTAATCTTCGACTGGGTTAAAGAATCAGTGTCATTTAAAACACGGTTCACGATAAACCCAAAATCACATTCCATTAATTATCGGGTTAAAGAACAAGTGTTATTTAAAACACTGTTCACGATAAACCCAAAAATCATTCCATTAATTATCGGGTTAAAGAACAAGTGTTATTTAAAACACTGTTCACGATAAACCCAAAAATCATTCCATTAATTATCGGGTTAAAGAACAAGTGTTATTTAAAACACTGTTCACGATAAACCCAAAAATCATTCCATTAATTATCGGGTTAAAGAACAAGTGTTATTTAAAACACTGTTCACGATAAACCCAAAAATCAATACCAATTCAATTCCAATTAAATATCATTTAATTGGTACACTTCATTAAATCTAAATAAAAAGATTTAATCTTTTCTCAACTGGGTTCAAGAACAGTGTTAGTGAAGACACCATTCACGACAAACCCAAATCACATTTGATATTCAATATAAGGCTCTGAATAGAAAATATATCGGCTTATATTCAATATCAAATTCTACGATTAACAAATGTCGTATTGGAAATAACGATATAAATATATATCTTTCAAATTTCCATAACAACATCCGTATAATCACGAATTCCAACATCGAAATATTCCGAAGACAATTTCGATTCAAATCCACTCCAATGCAATCATTGGAAATTCTGGTTATTTTTAAAACCCTTTTCAAATTCAATTTATTTATTTAAAAATAAATAGAATTATATTTCTAGTTCAAAACTAGTTCATTTCGATAAAAATCTATTTTTATCTTTTCAAATATGGAGTTTTTCATCCCAAATCTTCACAAATCATTTCTTATGATTTTACACAAATTATTACTATTTTTAATAATTTTATCAAGGCCCGTACAGTCGATTTCCATCAATGGCCATCGAACTGCACTTACAGCGACCTTTCTCAAATTTGATTTGGACATAATCCCAAATCCAACCGTTAGATTTCAAATTTCTAATATTCATTAGAAAGCTCTTTTCGATACGAACCCAACGGTTCCGGTTTTGGGAGAATCCGACGGTCGGATCTCCCGTAATGTCCTTTTGAAATAAATGGTCGAAATTCACGAACTGCCACGGCGCGGCGCGTTCTATTCAGGCCATTATATTATATATAATATATATAATATATATTTCGTCGATTTCTATTTAAAACGAATTATATAAATAGTTTTAAATTCGTTTCAAAAGCAATTTCAACTTCCATTTCAATTCAAATCAAAATTGAATTCTTCTTTATAAATTCGTTTTAAAATTCATTTCTATTCAATTCAAATTTCATTTCAATTTGAATTCATTTCAATTCGCTTTCAATTCAATTTGAATTCGTTTTCAATTCAATTTATTTCGAAATCGTTTTCAATTCAATTCATTTCGAAATCGTTATAAAATTGATATAAATATCGTTCACGTCAAAATGGCGTCAATCTAATCAACACGGCTTCATAAATTTCTATTTTCAAATATTCTATTTCAAATATTTCTTTTTCAAAATAGTTGTTATTATCAAAATATTTCGTTCAACACATGACCAATCTCAATGGATGAGACTGTCAACACATGAACCTTTATTTTATATTGATAAAGATGTAAATTTTATTACTAAAATATTTCGTTCAACACATGACCAATCTCAATGGATGAGACTGTCAACACATGAACCTTTATTTTATATTATTGATAAAGATGTAAATTTTATTACTAAAATATTTCGTTCAACACATGACCAATCTCAATGGATGAGACTGTCAACACATGAACCTTTATTTTATAATATTCTTTATTTTTCAAATTGGAATGAGGCCCAATCAATTACCATATAAAGTTAATTATATGGATTTTCATACATTACACACATATAATAGCATTGAAAAATAATCAACCATCAACCAAAGTGCACTACACTGTATAAGCATCAAATATAGATATCTAACGCTTATAGCAGCCTGTCAATCAATCGATCGACATATTTAATAAATCAGGATGAGTGAACTGCATATTTCATCCTAACACCCGTGTGGGGTTTCAAACAATCAAACACATATTTAGTTGTGCAGTTGGGCGATGTGTAAAATTTATCGACCCAATCAATGTCCTTCAAATAGGTGTACATAAACAAACCGTCTGGTTTGTAAATGAATATTTATTTATTCACATTCACGTTAAAAATTATATTTTTAACGACAAAACATTTTATTCCAACATATGAATTTTATTCAGTTCATTCCTTAAATAAAATGATATTTTTCTTTTTCTAACATATTTTAGAAAATTTCGGCGGCATAACGGCACGATACTAGAAACGGGACAAGGCCTCGCCTTATCCCCGGTCTAGTGAAGGCCCACGCCATTCACACATCAATCAAATCCATTCATTTCACCCCACAATTCAAACCAAATAATCTAACTAATTTTCAACCAAACAAACAAGTCCATGGTCTGTGGACGATTGTGTCGGGTGCTACTAAGCACCGTCTGCATCCTAGTATATATATATAACTAGAAAAAGAAATTGAAAGGTGAGAAATTCTCACATATAGCTATCCTAGCTCCACGGCACTTCTAATGCAGGAAATCTTCGCCAACTCGCCTTCGTTGTCCGCTTTCACTACATATGTAAAAATCGAATTTTTACTTCGCTATTCAATATATAAAAATCATATTTTTCTTTCGAAGTTCAATATATAAAAATTCTATTTTTCTTTCGAAGTTCAATATATAAAAATTCTATTTTTCTTTCGAAGTTCAATATATAAAAATTCTATTTTTCTTTCGAAGTTCAATATATAAAAATTCTATTTTTCTTTCGAAGTTCAATATATAAAAATTCTATTTTTCTTTCTTTTTTATTTATAGAAAAATCCAATCGTTTTCATGTTAAAAATCAAACTTTTCATGTTATAAAAATTTATGCTTTTCAGTTTAAAAATCTTTTCTAAATAAATAACAATCATACCCTTGGTATACCATAAAAATCAGACCTTTAAGGTGAAAAAAAATCGGATTTTTAAATAAATGAATAATAAAAAAACTGTAAACTCACTGTCTTCGAGGAGGAGGAGGGGGTCTTCTGTGCGCCAGCGTCGGAGGGTGGCTCAAGATCGTCGGAGGGAGTGCTGCGAGGCGCTGCAAGGCGGCAGGGGATTTCAGGCGACGTCAAGGCCTTTGGGGGGCGCCGCTGGTGATCGATCGAAGGGAGGGGGATCGAAGGGATTGCCGGAGGTAGCTGCGGCCGTGGGGGCGACATCAGGGTACGGCGTCGGAGGCAGGGCGAGCGGCGACGGGGAGCAGCGTTTAGGTTTTTTTTATATGGTATATCTGAGATCGAGAATGACGGGGAGGGATAAGGAGGAAGGGAGGGGTTGACTTCGGGTATGAAAAGATAGGGGGTGTTTTATAATTTTATTATTTTATTTTTACCCAAAAAGTTACTTTTTAAATCGAACACCAAATCGATCCCGACGACTGTCGTCCCCAGCTAATTACCCCTATCCCGGACACACTGGAATATGTTTCGTAGGCCATTTCGGCTGTTACATTCAGTTATTCTTCAAATTAAAGTATAAAACATTTTATTTTCAAATTTGAACGTACATTCTAATTTGCCGGGGTCACATACAGTCTCTAAAAATTCCCGAAAAATATTTTCTAGCTTCATATTGACGATACGGTCCTAACAAAACTAGTTTCGTCGAATTCTGAGACCGTTGGAAAAATGGCCATTTTCCAATCGATTAAAATCAACTGAAACCGGTCAAACGCGTTTTTCTTTGCCACGCTCACATATTGATTCTAAAAATTATGAAATTTGAAACCTAGCAATAATTTGACACTGCGGATCCAACAAAACTGGTTTCGTCGAAATCCGAGGTCGCTTGCAAAATGTCCATTTTTAAGGGCCTGAATTCCATAGCGACTATTCAGAATTTTCAACTGGACATATCTTTTGATTCCCGCTACGAACTTTTGATTTTTCGCATTCGTTGGAAAGATATTCACTATTAGATTCCATTATTTTTGGTTTCACTAAAATCCGGATTGTTTTGCACCCGGTACATTCAATTGAAGTTTGAAATCGAATTATCGAACTACCGCGCCATTTTCAATTCCATTTATAATTATAAATAATTATTTATATATTCTAACGACGACGTATATAATATATACGTTCAAATTATATTCAAAATAAATTTCTCGTCGATATTATTTAAAATAATCTATTTTAAATATTCAAAATTCGCTAAAATCGCCAAAATAAAAATTTCAAACTGGCTCGCATTTTACGGGTTGTTACACTTCCTCAAAGTGAAGATGCCATTAGAAGGTTCCTTGGAGCTCTAGGGAGGTGTCAAATCAGCAATTTTCCAATCCTTGTAACAAATGAGCTTAGGGATATTTATAGTGGATTCGTCAAATGGGATTAGGTAGGATTTGGGGACCATACAGCTGAAAATCGCATCACGGGACTGCCTATGCCAGAAAATCGCATCAATCACGGATGTTGGAGGAAAAATCGCATCCCAGTGGGATGCGCTAGAAGAGAGAGGTGTCGCATCCCTTTGGTGCGATGGCATCGCATCCTGAGGGATGCGACACCATTGCATCTCGTTGGATGCGATTGCATCACATCCTGGGGGATGCAGCACCCTTGCATCTCACCAGATGCAATGGGATCGCATCCCGAGGGATACGATGCCAAAAGTATCTCGTTGATATGAGGCGATTAGTCGTGGTGCGATACGGGCTGTTGCGGGTTGATACGATTCGAGCTATTAGAGGGTGATGTGAGGTGAGAGAGGCATGGTGCGACGTGAACTGTTGTGGGCTGATACGAGGCGAGGGGCAATGAGGCGATACGGGCCTTATGAGGCGGTGCGAGGCTTTCGTTCGGAGAGGGTATGAAATGTTTTGCTCGTTCAATCTCTCGTCTGCTTGACGCATCAGCATTGTGGCAACACTTCGAGCTTTGGTCCCACGCGACGTGTTGAGTCGACGGTGTCTTATGTACCTTTTGGGAGCCAGACAGAGTTTACCGGTTAATATCCCCCCATCCCGAAGTACGTCTTGCCTTGGTAGGATGTGCTTTGTGTCGATGAGAAATTTGTAGGGAAGCGTGGAACTTTACATTTGTTGAGTGCTCTGGTTCGCCGGTAGCTTGTCTATTGTCTAGTCCCTGTCTTATTCATGAAATTTAAACGTTAATTGTTGACTCTCGTTTACGTCTTAGTGTACATGAGTGTTTGCCGACGTGTGTTCGCGCCTGCAGTTACATATTTTCATATGGTTTTGCACGATGCAGTCATGGTCTGGAAATTAAACATGGGGAGGGAGTTCGATACAAAGGTATGTATGCGTGGACGGATATACATATATACGTATTGAAAGATTTACATATGTATATATACATATATAATTATTTCAACATATGTATATGTTTTTGTTATCGCATCCTCGTGGGATGCGATATATCGCATCCACGTGGGATGCGACGGATCGCATCCTAGCGGGATGCGGTATATCTCATCCTTGTGGGATGCGACAGATTGCATCCAAGTGGGATGCGACAGATCGATGCGCCGCATACTGATGGGTTGCGTGATGAACCAAATGGGCCAAGGCCCGCCTCCTTCTATAAAAGCCGGAACTCATCCTCCTTCCAACACTTTTCCCTCATCCTCTTTCCACACAAAGCTTATTTGAGGTATTAATAGCAGAAGATGAAAAAGAAAAACGGATTAGGAGGAGAAGAAAGAGGGAGGTGCACCGCCACCTTCATTACATGGAGGCCCGCATTGGGGCGATAACACGCATCATGTTACCCTGATGCGAGAACTCGCATCAGGGAGATGCGATGTCGCATCACTTTGGTGATGCGATTCCGCATCGTTTGCGATTCAAGCTCTCGCATCGTGGTGATGCAATGTCCCATCACCTTGGTGATGCAGTTCTGCATCGTTTGCAATGTGAGATCTCGCATCCTTGGTGATGCGATGTTACATCACTTGGGTGATGAGATTCTGCACCACTTGCGATGCGAGCTCTCGCATCATTGTGATGGATGCCGCATCACTTTGGTGATGTGATTCCTCATCGCTTGTGATGCGAGCTATCGCATCATTGTGATGCAGCGTCGCATTACTTGAGTGATGCGATGCCTCATGCTGACTGGGTGACGCGAAGTGCTATCTCCTGCATTTCTCTTGTGACACTTCGTGATCAAACGGGATTCGAACTTTGCACATAGGACTTAAAAGCATACTTCCAGGACCATGGACCATTTAATTTTTTTGACTATAATTTGTTTCCCGATCCCGATCACGATGTGGCTGCGACTCAACGCGAGTTTAGGGACATCGGCCGACGACGACCACGATTACTGTTGCTAAAAAGCAGTGATCGTAACCACGTTTCGAGCCTGTTTTAACCATAGTTGCATTGTCACCGCACTACACTGCACTTTTGCACATTAGTTAACACCAACACGAGGGGTACACATTTTACATATGATGTCTAATGCAACTATATTGAAGTATAGCTAGCCATGGAGACACGATCAAAAACACAACAACACTCGGAAGCTGAAGCTTATCACAACTCGCCATCCCATTCTGGATCAACTAACAACACTAGTATTGTAGTTGAGGAGAGGTCCGAGGGGGACGTAGATATTGTGATGAGTGACATACCTGAGGCTCCTGATGTGATGGCAGGCGCCGTTATTGTTGATAATCTGCCAGATTTGGGACGTTCGAGTGTGGATGAAATTTCCCTGAGGCACAATTGTGCAAGGTTCATCATACCATGGACCCACTTGTTCTCGAGAAGGGAGACCGAGCGCACGCTCCTCTAGCAGGATATACCGCTTGGAATAGGCACATGCGCATCGCGGGGTGCATGCCCCGTCTTATAACTTTATCCATGACATGCTGAGTTACTTCCGTTTAGCGCCTACACAGCTCCATCTGAATGGATATGCATTCCTTCTCGATACCTGTCATTTGTTTAGAGGGTACCTGCATAAGGATCCCACCGGGGAGGATATACGGTTCTTGTTTCAGATCAAGAGGAGGCCCAAGACACGCCTTCCCTTTACTTCCTGGAAGCAATGCACAGTTCCCGGTTCATCGAAGGGTAATAGACCCGACTTGGGTTATTCAAGTCTGAGTGGTTCTTTGTTCGCTGACCCCGGGCTTCACGAGACGATGGCTGGAGGGAAGTAAGTATCTACGTTTTTACTGGTTTGGTGTTGGTTGACTTGTGAACCCGGTGTTGACCTTAGTTTTCTGTAACAGGAATCCTACTGGTGCTTAAGTGTGGTAAATATCAAGGGCGCTAGCGCATTTGAAAGCTATCCCGAAGAATGTTCGCTCTACGGAGAATATTTTGGATGAGGAGGCCCTTCGTCAGACAGGCCTGCTCCGGCAAAACCAGACAATGTTCATGGCGGCTACTTTAGAAAAGGGGAGCTAAGATCCTGAGGAAGGAAAAAGCTCTCTGGGTCGTAAGCGGAAAGCTCCTCCTGCCGTGACTAAACATCCCAAGGCTGCAAAAATTTAGGAGGGTGCTAGTGCGAGCGGTGCTCATGTCGAGGAAGCAGTTATTGGAGGAGATGGTCCGCCTTCCACTCCCGTCCCACCTACGAACGTTGAGGCTGGGGCGGGAATGTCGGCGAGGCCGATTTCGTCGGTTACCTCTTCTGGGACTGCTGCTTCATTATAGAGAGCAGATCAGTTTAAAGGGTTGGATGATGTTCCAATCGATATTCCACCGTCTTGGCCTAGTGGCACAAGTTTTTGAAGCTTGACTTTACCTGTTAGGGGACAACTCCTCCAATCGGGTCTGTGGAGAGTGCACTTAGGGCAGACACTTATAAACATCGCATCGCACAACATTTGCTTATGTGTGCAAAGCTCTTTGGCTCTGTTTTGTGTAGGTGAAATGGTTTGCGGCGATGGTAGGTACCGAGGCCATGGATCGGAGGGCCGGTGACCGCAAAAGAGCCCAGTCTTGAGTGGCTTCAAGAAGGGGCCAAACTGCCTCAATCCTCCCTCCCTCGTGGTCGCAGTGGCGATCATAGGTAGAGACACTCAGAATCCCCACTATTGCTACGATCGTCAGGAGCTGACACAAGGCTTGAGACCGCGGGAACCAGACTACAAGCTTCGACATTCCCCCTTCCTACCTCTCAGGTGGAGACCGTCCACAGATATACCAGTCATTTTGTACAGCCGGTGGATCGCCAGCCACCGCGGACGGGGACGTCGAAGGGAGAACCAGAAGTCACACAGCTAGCCAATGAGGAGAAGATTGCCCTCTTGAAAGAGCAGTTCCCAAAGCATTACTTTGAGGAGTTGATGTTTGTAACGAAGCTTAACCTAATTCCTCGTGATGACACTGCTCTCGTTTGAAGAAAGTACACCAGACCTACCATCAGACTACTGAGTTTTACAAGTACTCCGGACATCTCTCCGACCTGATTCAGGACATGAATGTGGAGATCCAAAACCGGGTTCTGACCATTGATGTCGAGCGGACGATTGTCCAAAATCTGGAGACAGAGATAGGTGAGGTTTATCCTTATGTCATAGTCGATTTTCGTACTCATAGCACCCCATTCGGAGGTTAATTTTTGTTATTGACATAACGGAGCTAAAGAAGGCATATAAGAGGATGAAAAGGGAGGTGGATCATGCGATTTCGAGTTTCAAGGATACAACGGGCGAGCTAACAATTGAGAATACTACCCTCAACAAAGATAAGGCCGAGCTGAAACAGGTTAACGCCCAATTGGAGAAGGAAAATAAGAGGGTTTACCAACTTCAAACGGATAATGAGGCTCTAAGGAAGGAGAATGAGGGGTTGAGCGCTGAGAACGCGGGAATTCAAAGGCTAATACGGGAGAATGTCGAGCTGAAGAGACAGCTCGAGGAGGAAAAAAGGATAAGGAAAATGTCGAGGACACAGCTCGAGATGCATTAGGCCAGTTGGACGGGGTAAGGGCCGAGCATGAGAGAGAGAGGGAGAGAGATGGAGGAGCTTAAATTTTCAATCGAGGATGCCACAAACCAAGAGGAACTGGAATTGGAGACCTATGTTTAGGATATGTATGTCAAGGTGCTCAAGTACCTCGATCTCTCATAGGTTGATGACTATTCTAGGGTGCTGGCCAAGGTGTGGGATAGGTTGTTGGAGTTTGAGGCTGACCTACGGGAGGTAGATGCTATAGATGAGATAGATTTCATGTTTCGTCACTTGAATGAGGCAGAATGCTTGAAGCTACATGAGGGAAGAGAGCCGCTGATGTATGACGCTGCGGCGGTGCGGGCTGCCATAAAAGGAAAAACCGTGGATACTGACAGTTTGGTGGTGACCCATGAGTTCGACAGAGGTAGCTCTTCCGAACAGCCACTTGGGCCATCATCTCCAACAACCAATTTGCAAGTTCCAGCCCCGTCGTACTTGGATACAACCCTGACCAGTTGGGGATGAGGCTTAAGAGTTTGTCCCGAACAATGGGCGAGAGCTTGTTGCCTGTCTGGGCTACACCTCGGGTGTCTATAAGTAAAGTCATATCCTCCTGGTTACTTAAAGGTGTGAGTGTATAGGACTTGAATCGACTGATGAGCCTTCTATTGGATGTGCATGGCCCGTTGGAGCTAGAATGGCCGTGAGCCTAGACCTGACTCAGTTTGGACAACCCAAGGTCAGAATGGAGGGCTTCATAGGTCAGCTTGGTGAAGGAGTCGGGACAGATATCACCTTTTCTGACGAGGATCTTGCACCCTTTGGTTACTTTGTGGAAATAGATGGCATGAGAGTCAAGTGACGGAGACCACCAAAGCAAGTGAGCATACGATGTGTGGGATGTTTGAGGAGCAGCAGACGGGCTTACACACCAAGGCCGAGGAACAAGAGCAGATTAAGGTAGCTGACGAGCTTGCCCGACAAACAGCTTTGGTAGATGCTAGGAAGAAGGCCAAACAAGATGCCGCGGCTAAGGTCTAAAGAGAAAGGGAGGCTACGACAAAGGAACATGCATATCTGAAGGAAAAGGACGATGCAGAGGCCTCTAGAAAGAAGGCTGCTGAGACGTACAAACAACTGCAGGAAGTGGAGGCTAGAAAACTCAAAGACGGGAAGACGGGCCAACAAAAGGTGGTCCCGAAGACTAGATCCCTAGGGAAAGAGAGTGCACCTCCAATCCATGCGCTTTCGAGCGAGGCTGTACCTTCAACTTTAAGAGAAATCCCGCCCGATGACGAGACTATAAAGTATCAGTGACGACGAGGAGGAGATCCCGCTGTCATCTCTCAAGTTCCCTTCCCCGTCCGGGGGGAGAAGGAGAAAGGAGGAAGTGGCTTTAGGAGGCGGAAGAAGAGGGGTGATGGTCTGTCGAGCGAAGACTCGAGAAGGAAGAGGAAGAAAGGAGACAAGGGGCCCGAGGAAGTGGAAGAGGGCGAGTTCCTAAGTGACTACGCTCTTTTGTCTTTTCATGATGTAGGCCGATAGTATGTGCGAGTACGACCCTCGCTTTTTGGCTTTTAGAGGCATAGTGTGGTTTTCATGTACACCCTGTCGTTAGAAAAGAAAGATATTAGTATATGTAGTATGATCTAGTTATGTGAATGAAAGCAATAGTTAGTCTTTCTTATATCGGATTTATGTTAAGTGTTTGATTGTTCATCTTATGCTTTCCAACATCATTTAATCACATAAGCGTACTTGTTGTTACACTCAACCACATGTGATTGAAGACTCCACACCGGAGGGTTCCCTGTGGTCGTGTGGAGGTCGTGCATTGGTTCCACTCTTGGGTCCTCCGTTAGCCTGGAGTCCCGAGTTGTATGGAATCCAGGTCGGGTGACCTCTCTCTTGGACCTTCTGGAGGTAGTTGGTCCTAAGTCATGAGGAGGCGTGGACATTACGGTTCATCAAACTTTTGGCTCTCCCATCGTTCCTTCCGGGTTAGAGTGCGAGGGCATCGTTTATTCGCCAAAGGGTAGCCGGGTCTAGATCTGGTGTGTCGAATGGTGGCCTAAGTGCTGCCCCTTACCCCAGACACTTGGAATGAAACAATTTATACTTGGTCTTGGCGCTAGGCCGAGGTTCGAGATGTACCTGTTAGGGATTGCGGAATGGATCGTTAAGGCAAAGCAAACACTAGAGGGGGGAGGGGGAAGAATAGTGTTTTTCAGAATTTAAGCAAAATCAAAACTTATATGAACTACTATATGAATCAAACACCAAAAAATAATCACACACACAGAATCAAACACAAATGCAAAGATAAACAAAAGTAAAGTGCAGAAAAGGAAAGAAAACACCGGATTTTATACTGGTTCAGAATTGCTCCTATGTCCAGTCCCGCACAACGCTGGATTGTGCAGAGTTTTATTACTATATCAATATCAAATTACAACCTCCTCGATTTCATGGCTACAAGGGATACCATCGATTCCAACCTCCTTGATTTCACGGTTACAAGGGATACCACCAATTACCCGTCCTTGATTTCATGGCTACAAGGGATACTACCAATTACTTGCACAACCCAAACAATTACAAACAGCCCTATAACTCTTTAATAGCACTTGATTCAGAGAGTAATGAGTGAGAGTGTAGATAGAAGAAGTTTAATGAAAACAGAATTGAATTTAGTAGAGCATAAGTGTAGAAATCATAAACATGATGAAGAATAATGGTGTAATGAAAGAAACAAATGTCCTGGATCCAGTACTTGAATTTAGGAGACTAGTGCTGGTCAACTCGGTGCTCTCGTCGACTCCTCTTTATTGGTTGTCTTACTACAAATGTCCTGGATGGGTGATCGACAAAATTGACGCGATAAGGAGGAATTTTTTCTGGACTGGAGAAAAGGAAACAAAGAAGTTGAGCTGTTTGATTTCATGGGAACATGTCTGCAAGTCAACTGATCAAGGAGGTCTCGGTGTAATCAATTTAAGACATATGAACTCCTCTCTTCTATGTAAATGGCTGTAGACAATGATAAACGACAAACAATTTTTTTGGAAAGAGTGGATCATCAACACTTGCTACAATGGAAGATTTGATTGGAATGCTGATGTTTCGCACTGCTCCACCTTCTGGAAAGGTGTCATGAGTAACTTCCACTGGATAAAGACTGGAACCAAGATTGTCGTAAAAAATGGTTATAATATCTCCTTTTGGCTGGACTGCTGGTTAACTCCCATTGCAATTTGTGTTGAGTTCACAGACCTATATGAGATTGCCTACAACAAGACTCATACCATTTGGGAGATGTACAATGCAGATGCAGAAAATTTTAAATGGAAATTATCCTTTTGTAGAATCGTGGCTGGAAACGCTCTCCTACAACTATGTCATTTGTTTAGGTTGCTTAGAGTGTTACTCTTAACAATGGAAACGATGAATTTATGTGGATGTTGGGTGGAGAGAAAAGGATATTTAGTGTGAAAAGTTTATACAAGTTTTTGAATTTCTCAGGAAGGAAGTGGCTAGGATTTGAACATATGTGGCAGTTCAAAGTCCGTCCCAAAGTCAAGCTGCATATGTGGTTAGTCATGCATGGCAAATTAAATATCTCAAGCAACTTAAGGCATAAAAGAGTGAATGTAGTGGGTGGCTGTGCCTTCTGCGACGATGATGAAGATTATCAACACTTTTTTGCACTTGTGACTACGCTTACTACGTTTGGACTAAATGCACTGTATTCCTTGACATTGACTTAAACTGGCGTGATTATATCAGTGACCAGTTTGCTTTCTGGCAGTACACGTTCCCCACTTTAGATGATCACCCTAAACGCAACTTGTTTGTTCTACTCAACTTTGCATATATGTGGATGATATGGTAAGAAAGAAACTACAGAAAATTTAAGCTCAAGTGTAGAAGTCCTAATAAAGTTATTTACACTATAACACCCCACACCCACTAAGGTCACTCACTAAGGGAATGCCTTAACTTCGGTGGAGCATTTTAAGTGAATATAGAACAGAAAAATTACACAAGACAGATATAAATACTTGAAAATCTAAAACATCATTTCATTGCAGCAGAAGGTAAACATGTTTAGTTACAACACCATAAAGAGTCAAGTACTAAATATCCATCCTGATAAAAGCATAAGTACATAATCCCACTACATAAACAATAGCCATAAAGAAAAGATAAGCTGGGCTTTACATCTCGGTCCAAGCTCCAAAAGATAGATAAAGAAATCTGATCAAAGCCCACTAGTGCTAGGCCCAACCTGAGGACCTGAGGGGGAAAAAGATAAAAACAACGGGGTCAGACATAAGTCTGAGTGAGCCCTATAACTTTAACAACACAACCATTAAAGTAATTAGGGTATGATATAAACTTGGTACAGGATGACTGGGGATAAATGACTACACTAAGTAGCCCACTAGACATAGGATGAACTAAGATAACGGTAAAGACGCATCTACCCACCCAAGGTTAATTACTAACTGCACCACACCAGTCATTCCTACTTAAAGATTGATCCCACCCAAGGACTTAGAGAATTTACCCAGTAGTTTCGTGTACCCCTAGCTGACTACATAGGTGCCGTCTGCCCCTATCTCCACTAGGTGTACCCACTACTCCCAAGCGATCGGCTCCCTACCGTAGATACCCGTGCTGGCCCCACAATGGGGTGTATCACTCCCCAAAGTGGCAACCCGATACAACAAATGGTGCACGACTTATACCTACACGATGCAACAACGTCTTACCTACCAGCCCGGGTCCACACACGCATATGAAACCCGTTGGACTTGCGTTGCCACCGCTAACCCGTTTTGGCCTCTTATAATCAAGCCCAGTACGCGTGTCCCGTCCTCGACATGGGTCGAGCCCACTAAGATACATATGGGTTACTGGGTGAAATGGGCCCCCACAAGCTACCACCTAAGCTTGTCATTATATCTAGTGCATCCCACTTAACCCTTTAATCATGTTTAATTACATGTTTCCACTTGGTTAAGTATTCTAATCGTATTTTCTATTGCCACCCAAGGCAACCCACTAGATTTCCTCATGCCACCCAAGGCACTTACTTGATTTCCACATGCCACCCAAGGCACCCACTTAACCCCTCATGCCCACTACATGCTTATCTGGTTAAGTGTTTCTTAATTGATTAAAAACGTAACCGTTGTAAAGACCTCTCACATTAGACTATCTTTTATGGCAGCTGGATTTGCCGGTTGGGTCCGGGCAGCCTTACGCCATAACCAAGTCTAACCTCGTGTCTATACACTTGTCACGTATTTATTTTGTGCTTAAGACCTCTCACATTGGGCCAATCATTTGTAGCCTCTGGATTTGCCGGTCGGTTCCGGGCAGTCTTATGCTACAAAAGGGTCCAACCTCGTGTCTTAGTCGATTAATTACACCTAATTAATCACCTCCGAATTAATTTTCCCTAATTAATTCCAATTTTTACGATGTACATAATTGACTCAATTATGTCCATCCACTTTATGGTATGCATAATCATACCAACTTCACACCATTTCATTAACATGTATATTAACCCCATCGTTCCCCACGTAATTCGCTTACGTGACATAAAAGGGAAGATTCATCACAAATATAATGGGTTCAACTTGCATAACATTAGCATCAACATGGGTTTAAAGGTGTCAACATGCATATAGCATCAAACCCAACTAGCATAAATAATCAACCCAAACTTGCATGAATCACATATGTCATAAGGAGGTTAACTTGCATAAGTTATTCATGTCATACAAAGGGGTAAACTTGCATATGTATGTATGACATACAAAGGGGTTAACTTGCATATGTATGCATATCATACTAAGATGTAAACTTGCACATGTTACTTGCATATAATCAAACACCCAACTTGCATAACATGTCATATATGAACTTGCATATAATCATACACCAAACTTGCATAACATATCATGTATGAACTAGCATATAATCATACACCAAACTTGCATATCATGGTGTCATAATGGATCAATGTTTCTCATATGACTTGCATATCTTGCATAACATCATAAACACATAGCATATGACTTGCATAACTTGCATAACACCACAAACACATATCATATGACTTGCATAACTTGCATAACATCATAATCACATAGCATATGACTTGCATAACTTGCATAACATCATGATCACATAGCATATGACTTGCATAACTTGCATACCATCATGATCACATAGCATATGACTTGCATAACTTGCATAACATCATGAACATGTATCATATGACTTGCATAACTTGCATAACTTCATGAACATATAGCACATAACTTGCATAACTTGCATAACATCACAAACACATAGCATATGATAACATAATCTTGCATTGATCCACATTCATAGCCATAACCTCATTATATCCTATCATAATCATTTCAACAATTGGTTATTAAGGCTATAGAAAACTCACAACTTGTTGATTAGCACTCCTAAGAAGAAGATTAAGTTGCTAGAGTTGATTAGTAGTTGATTTGAGAGACTATCTTCTTCTACAATTTGATGGAGGCTCCTTCAAGTTGCATTTTGACGGCATAACGGTGTTGTAGCTATTTTTAGTATGAATTAGGGTAGTCTTAGGGTGTATTTATAGAGTAGTTAGGTATTTTAGGCCATTAGATTAACCCTAAATCAGATTAGAGCCGTCAGATCTCGTCATAGTCACCAAAACACAGCCCAAAAGTCAAACTGATGCACTCAGGTCACCTGGGTTCGACCAGGGAGGTCGACCCCCAGGTCGACACTAGGGTCGACTCCCCAGTCGACCTGGTGGGCAGGTCGACTCCCCAGTCGACCCCCAGGTCGACTCCCCAGTCGACCCCCAGGTCGACTCCCTGGGTCTGGCGGGAATTTTCCCGCCACTTCTGAAATGTGAAATTTTCGTTTTTAAATCTGTTTTGAATTTTCTGAAAACTTCTTTGGGCCTTAACTGGGTCATACGGACTCCGATTTTCGAAAACTCGGACTCTATTTCGCGTATTTTTCCGAGACGAACGCAATGGCATAGCCCTTTTCCCCTGATTCAGATTTTAAAATTTAATTCTGCCCTATTTTCTATTATAACAAGTTATTCAACATACGGGGTGTTACATTCTCCCCTACTTAAAGGATTTCGTCCCCGAAATCTCTAAGTCAAGAAGAACGTGTCCTACCAACCAAACAACCATCTACTAAACCATCAAGCACTGGCATCCATTGTCCTTAAAGTTTCTAATGCTGTATGAACATATGCAAAGAGTGTGTGTATATGTTTCCTGTCTAATGCAAAATCAGGCGGTCTACTGATTCAGTTGACCTCCTTAATGCAAACCATGATAGTGCCATGCATCCAATATGTATGCGAAAGAACCCTATCGACACATACTATTTCTACATGAGTGCACAACCATACACCAAAATGCATCATCCATATGATAGCACAATCATTATACATCCATTAATATAGCTACCTACACACAATTATATGCAATATGCAATATGAAGTGATTGAGCCGATCTAGTGCCTAGAGTGTGTGTATATGCATCCACGAGCAACCACTAGCAACCACTTGCATCTACACGCATCCATCAAACATAACATGTCTCAAACACATGTTTCAACTATAGGTTTACCCTATCTAAGTCAAAGGTACTAATGAGAGGACATACTAAAGATAAGATAAGTACTAGACAAACGATAAAGGAGAAGTTAAAAGACATACCCTCAAAAAGGAATGGGTACAATGAACGCATCTTCGCTTCTGTCTCCCAAGTAGCATTGCTTTCATCCTCTCCCCATTGCACTTTGACTAGCCGCACCTCTCTGTTCCTCAACTTCCTAATCTCTGACCCAAGGATGCGGGTAGGAGCTCGTCGAATAGTTGCATCACGCTCTACCTCCACTTCTTTAAGCAAGCTCGGCTCTACCACCTCTGCGGTCTCATGTAGGCACTTCCTCAAATGTGACACATGGAATACGTCATGTACCCCACTAAGTCTCTCGGGTAAATCCACTCTATATGCCATCCGTCCAATCCTTTCCTTAATAGGAAACGGCCCAACAAATCTTGGAGCTAACGTCCCAACGGACCCAAAGCGAACTACATTCCGTAATGGAGATACTTTGACAAAGACCATGTCCCCAACATCAAACTCAAGATCCGTCCTCCTCTTATCCGCGTAAGATTTCTGCCTATCCTGCGCTGCTTTCATCCTTCTTCGAATTAAATCAATCTTTTCCGAAGTCTCTCTAACCATATCAGGCCCAAGCAAGATCTTATCCGTAGACTCCCACCAACATGTAGGTGATCGACAAGGCCTTCCATAAAGAGCTTCGAAAGGAGCCATACCAATACTGGACTGAAAGCTGTTATTATACGCGAACTCCACCAATGGAAGATGCTCTTCCCATGTACCTCCAAAATCTAAGATACAAAGCCTCAAAAGGTCTTCCAGAACACGATTCACCCTCTCGGTCTGGCCGTCCGTCTGAGGATGATATGCGGTGCTCAAGCACAACTGAGTACCAACTGCCTCTTGCAAACTCTTCCAAAACTCGCTAGTGAAGATAGGATCTCGATCACTCACTATGCTAGAAGGTACCCCATGCAATCGAACTATCTCCCGAAGATAAACTGAAGCTAGCCATGGAGCAGTCCTCTTGCTTTTCACGGGTATAAAATGGGCGCTCTTAGTGAGTCTGTCTACCACAACCCAAATTCCCGTATTACCCTTCCTTGACCTAGGTAACCCATCAACAAAATCCATCGAGACGCTATCCCACTTCCATTGTGGAACTTCCAATGGGTGAAGCAACCCACCTGGTTTCTTTTGCTCCGCTTTCACCTGTTGGCACACCAAGCATCTAGCGACATACTCGGCCACATCTTTCTTCATACCGGCCCAAAAGAAAACTCGCTTCATGTCTTGGTACATCTTGTCCCCACCGGGATGAATGGTCATCGTAGAACGGTGTGCATCATCAAGAATAGCCTTCCTCAAACCCTCGTCTTGCAGTACACAAAGTCTACCGTCTCTACGCAAGCACCCCCTATCGTCTAGGGTGTACCTACTCAAATGGCTGGACGACTCCCCCCTTATGAGCCTCTCTATTAACTCAACCAACTGTGGGTCGTCCCTCTGTGCCTCGCCAATCCGTCCCAAAAGAGTAGGTCTGACCTCCAAGGATGCTAGCAAACCGGGTATATAGTCAACGGAAGGTCTAAAATCAAACATCGAGATAAATTCCAAGCTTTGTCGTTCCACGAACAATGGACTCAAGGACAACCTTTTTCTACTCAAGGCGTCTGCCACCACGTTACCCTTGCCAGGGGTATACGCTATCTCGAAATCATAGGATGCTAAGAACTCCATCCACCTTTGCTGTCTCAAGTTCAAATCCTTCTGAGAAAACAAGTACTTCAATGATTTGTGGTCAGTGAACAATTCGAATCTCTCTCCCAGAAGATAATGGCGCCAAATCTTAAGCGCAAAAACAATAGCGGCCAACTCTAAATCATGGGTAGGGTAATTCTTCTCATGCTTTCTCAACTGCCTTCCACCATAGGCTATTACCCTTCCCTCTTGCATTAAGACTACGCCAAGTCCAGTCCCACAAGCATCGGTATAGACAACAAATGGCTTACTCCCATCTGGCAACACTAAGACTGGAGCTGTGGTTAAAGCTCTCTTTAACCGTCGGAACGCATCATCACAATCTACGTCCCATGCGAAGACTAGATTCTTCTTCGTCAAGCGAGTTAATGGGGCTGATATCTTCGCGAAGTCCTTGATAAACTTCCTATAGTAGCCAGCCAACCCCAAGAAACTCCTCACCTCGGTAGCATTCTTCGGAACCTTCCAATCTTGGATGGATACTACCTTCGCGGGATCCACAGCTATCCCTTCCTTGGAGACCACGTGCCCCAAGAACCGCACTTCCTTCCTTCATAAGTGACATTTAGAAAATTTAGCCTTAAGGCTATGCGCTCGAAGAGTCTCCAACACTTCCCTAAGATGTAGGGCATGCTCTTCTTCACTCTTAGAAAATACTAAGATGTCATCCACAAAGACCACCACAAACTTATTAAGGAACTCCCTGAACACCCTACTCATCAAATCAACAAAATATGCAGGGGCATTCGTCAAACCAAATGGCATCACCAACCACTCATAAAAACCATCCGGAGTCCTGAAGCCAGTCTTGTCTATGCTATCCTCAGCCACTCTCAACTGATGAAACCCCGTGGCCAAGTCCAACTGCGAAAACACTGAGGCGCCAACCAACTGATCAAAGAGATCATCAATCCTCGGCAATGGGTGTCTATTTTTCTTTGTGAGCTTGTTGAGTTCTCTATAGTCTACACAAAGTCTGAGGGACCCATCCGCCTTCGTAGCAAAAACTACTGGAGCACCCCACTCCGATATACTTCGTCTTATGAACCCCTTCTCAAGCAACTCCCCTACTTGCTTATGGAGTTCCCTCCTCTCACGAGGAGCCATGTGGCGCACTGGTAAAGATACAGGTTTAGCATTATCCACCAGATATATTCGGAAGTCTATCTCCCGCTTCGGAGGTAAGCCCTTCACCTCCTCAAACACATCCGAGTATTCCCGGACCACTCTAACAGATCGCAAACTCTCGACCAAAGCGTCAAGCGATTCAAGATAACTTAGCATAACAGAATCCATGGGATTACAAGAAATCTCGAGAGTGTTACCCAAGCGGGTCATGAGCCTAACAACTCTCCTTTCGCAATCAAGAACGGAACCATTACTGGATAACCAGTCCATGCCCAAAATCAACCCATAGCCCGTGAAGCCCAAAACAAAAGCATCACATCTAAACTCAATGCTAAGTATAGAAATCTTCAAACCCAAACATATCATGGACAAATAAGTGGAGCCCCCAATTGGGTTTGAAACAACCAAGGGATTATCTACTAGACTGGTGTCTAAGTGCAGTGACTCAACTAATGATGATGAGATAAACGAATGCGATGCGCCAGAATCAAACAATGTACGGACAGGATGATCAAATAGAAAAACCAGACTTTCAACGGAAATAGTTCTACCTCTTTCCTGAATCGCTGGAACCGCGAGAGCCTGAACTTGCCCCCTTGCCTGACCCGGTGCCACAAGAGCTTGCACCTGTCCTCCTGAGGTAGATCCCGTCCTTTGCCCCTTCTTAGGGCAATCCTTCACTAGATGCCCTGCTTCACCACAGTGGTAGCAGCCAGTCTTCTTCTTCTTCCGACAATCTTTGCTTAGGTGGCCTGGTATCCCACAATTGAAGCACTTCTTCTTTCCCTTGCCACCGTTGCCTTTCCCACCTTTGTTTTGTTGCTGTTGAGGCCTCTTTTGATCTCCTTTCTTCTCGGGTGCCTTATTAGCATTGGGACCCTTCTCTTCCTCATGCATGAGTGCCATGTCTACTAGCTTCTCAAAGGTGGCCCCCATAGGGATGTGAGTCATAGCCAATCCATGCATTGGTTCATTCAAGCCTTTCACGAATCTCAAAGCCTTCTTCTCCGGTGTATTCACCATGTCTATGCCAAACCTTGCCAATTAATTAAACTTGTTGACATATTCCTTCACCGAGAGGTTTCCTTGCTTTAGAGTCAAGAACCTTTCCATATACAAGTTTTCCTCCGCCCTTGAGAGAAACTTTGCCACAAATCTTTGCCTGAAATCCGCCCAAGAGTCAACGGGGCGTTCTCCATTAGTGACCTCCCACCGGAATGAGGCTTCTCCCTTCATTAACCAAGCAGCTAACTAGACTTTCTTTCCTTCTTCCATCTCAAAGATCTCTATCAACTCTTCCACCTCCTTAAGCCAATCTCTAGCCTCCACAAAAGTTTCTGATCCTTGAAAAGATTTCCCTCCCATAGCTTTAAATTCCTTGCAAGTCTTAGCAAAAGTATCCGTGCGAGGAGGAGGAGGGGGAGGAGGAAGATCGGGTGCTACGGTTGGTGGAGGAACATTTGCTGGACCCGCAGTGGCGGCCCTAGCCTCCATCAATCTCCTATACCATACTGGTATCGTCACACCCTTCGGAAAGTTAAGATCTTCAGCCATGCTGGAACGAAAAAGGAAAGATTCAAAATGGAGAATTCGAAAGATAAAGATATGGCTATTGGGGATTATGCTTTTCTTTCAAAAACTTTTCTCTTAAAAGACATGTTTTTGAAAATACTTCTTCCAAAAATGTTTTTAGAAAAATAGTATTTCTAAAAGTTTTATCTGTTCTGGTAACCTTCGCTCTGATACCATGTGTAACACCCCACACCCGCTAAGGTCACTCACTAAGGGAATGCCTTAAATTCGGTGGAGCATTTTAATTGAATATAGAACAGAAAAATTACACAAGACAGATATAAATACTTGAAAATCTAAAACATCATTTCATTGCAGCAGAAGGTAAACATGTTTAGTTACAACACCATAAAGAGTCAAGTACTAAATATCCATCCTGATAAAAACATAAGTACATAATCCCACTACATAAACAATAGCCATAAAGAAAAGATAAGCTGGGCTTTACATCTCGGTCCAAGCTCCAAAAGATAGATAAAGAAATCTGATCAAAGCCCACTAGTGCTAGGCCCAACCTGAGGACCTGAGGGGGAAAAAGATAAAAACAACGGGGTCAGACATAAGTCTGAGTGAGCCCTATAACTTTAACAACACAATCATTAAAGTAATTAGGGTATGATATAAACTTGGTACGGGATGACTGGGGATAAATGACTACACTAAGTAGCCCACTAGACATAGGATGAACTAAGATAACGGTAAAGACGCATCTACCCACCCAAGGTTAATTACTAACTGCACCACACCAGTCATTCCTACTTAAAGGTTGATCCCACCCAAGGACTTAGAGAATTTACCCAGTAGTTTCGTGTACCCCTAGCTGACTACATAGGTGCCGTCTGCCCCTATCTCCACTAGGTGTACCCACTACTCCCAAGCGATCGGCTCCCTACCTTAGATACCCGTGCTGGCCCCACAATGGGGTGTATCACTCCCCAAAGTGGCAACCCGATACAACAAATGGTGCACGGCTTATACCTACACGATGCAACAACGTCTTACCTACCAGCCTGGGTCCACACACGCATATGAAACCCGTTGGACTTGCGTTGCCACCGCTAACCCGTTTTGGCCTCTTATAATCAAGCCCAGTACGCGTGTCCCGTCCTCGACATGGGTCGAGCCCACTAAGATACATATGGGTTACTGGGTGAAATGGGCCCCCACAAGCTACCACCTAAGCTTGTCATTATATCTAGTGCATCCCACTTAACCCTTTAATCATGTTTAATTACATGTTTCCACTTGGTTAAGTATTCTAATCGTATTTTCTATTGCCACCCAAGGCAATCCACTAGATTTCCTCATGCCACCCAAGGCACTTACTTGATTTCCACATGCCACCCAAGGCACCCACTTAACCCCTCATGCCCACTACATGCTTATCTGGTTAAGTGTTTCTTAATTGATTAAAAACGTAACCATTGTAAAGACCTCTCACATTAGACTATCTTTTATGGCAGCTGGATTTGCCGGTTGGGTCCGGGCAGCCTTACGCCATAACCGAGTCTAACCTCGTGTCTATACACTTGTCACGTATTTAGTTTGTGCCTAAGACCTCTCACATTGGGCCAATCATTTGTAGCCTCTGGATTTGCCGGTCGGTTCCGGGCAGTCTTATGCTACAAAAGGGTCCAACCTCGTGTCTTAGTCGATTAATTACACCTAATTAATCACCTCCGAATTAATTTTCCCTAATTAATTCCAATTTTTACGATGTACATAATTGACTCAATTATGTCCATCCACTTTATGGTATGCATAATCATACCAACTTCACACCATTTCATTAACATGTATATTAACCCCATCGTTCCCCACGTAATTCGCTTACGTGACATAAAAGGGAAGATTCATCACAAATATAATGGGTTCAACTTGCATAACATTAGCATCAACATGGGTTTAAAGGTGTCAACATGCATATAGCATCAAACCCAACTAGCATAAATAATCAACCCAAACTTGCATGAATCACATATGTCATAAGGAGGTTAACTTGCATAAGTTATTCATGTCATACAAAGGGGTAAACTTGCATATGTATGTATGACATACAAAGGGGTTAACTTGCATATGTATGCATATCATACTAAGATGTAAACTTGCACATGTTACTTGCATATAATCAAACACCCAACTTGCATAACATGTCATATATGAACTTGCATATAATCATACACCAAACTTGCATAACATATCATGTATGAACTAGCATATAATCATACACCAAACTTGCATATCATGGTGTCATAATGGATCAATGTTTCTCATATGACTTGCATATCTTGCATAACATCATAAACACATAGCATATGACTTGCATAACTTGCATAACACCACAAACACATATCATATGACTTGCATAACTTGCATAACATCATAATCACAAAGCATATGACTTGCATAACTTGCATAACATCATGATCACATAGCATATGACTTGCATAACTTGCATACCATCATGATCACATAGCATATGACTTGCATAACTTGCATAACATCATGAACATGTATCATATGACTTGCATAACTTGCATAACTTCATGAACATATAGCACATAACTTGCATAACTTGCATAACATCACAAACACATAGCATATGATAACATAATCTTGCATTGATCCACATTCATAGCCATAACCTCATTATATCCTATCATAATCATTTCAACAATTGGTTATTAAGGCTATAGAAAACTCACAACTTGTTGATTAGCACTCCTAAGAAGAAGATTAAGTTGCTAGAGTTGATTAGTAGTTGATTTGAGAGACTATCTTCTTCTACAATTTGATGGAGGCTCCTTCAAGTTGCATTTTGACGGCATAACGGTGTTGTAGCTATTTTTAGTATGAATTAGGGTAGTCTTAGGGTGTATTTATAGAGTAGTTAGGTATTTTAGGCCATTAGATTAACCCTAAATCAGATTAGAGCCGTCAGATCTCGTCATAGCCACCAAAACACAGCCCAAAAGTCAAACTGATGCACTCAGGTCACCTGGGCTCGACCAGGGAGGTCGACCCCCAGGTCGACACTAGGGTCGACTCCCCAGTCGACCTGGTGGGCAGGTCGACTCCCCAGTCGACCCCCAGGTCGACTCCCTGGGTCTGGCGAAAATTTTCCCGCCACTTCTGAAATGTGAAATTTTCGTTTTTAAATCTGTTTTGAATTTTCTGAAAACTTCTTTGGGCCTTAACTGGGTCATACGGACTCCGATTTTCGAAAACTCGGACTCTATTTCGCGTATTTTTCCGAGACGAACGCAATGGCATAGCCCGTTTCCCCTGATTCAGATTTTAAAATTTAATTCTGCCCTATTTTCTATTATAACAAGTTATTCAACATACGGGGTGTTACATTCTCCCCTACTTAAAGGATTTCGTCCCCGAAATCTCTAAGTCAAGAAGAACGTGTCCTACCAACCAAACAACCATCTACTAAACCATCAAGCACTGGCATCCATTGTCCTTAAAGTTTCTAATGCTGTATGAACATATGCAAAGAGTGTGTGTATATGTTTCCTGTCTAATGCAAAATCAGGCGGTCTACTGATTCAGTTGACCTCCTTAATGCAAACCATGATAGTGCCATGCATCCAATATGTATGCGAAAGAACCCTATCGACACATACTATTTCTACATGAGTGCACAACCATACACCAAAATGCATCATCCATATGATAGCACAATCATTATACATCCATTAATATAGCTACCTACACACAATTATATGCAATATGCAATATGAAGTGATTGAGCCGATCTAGTGCCTAGAGTGTGTGTATATGCATCCACGAGCAACCACTAGCAACCACTTGCATCTACACGCATCCATCAAACATAACATGTCTCAAACACATGTTTCAACTATAGGTTTACCCTATCTAAGTCAAAGGTACTAATGAGAGGACATACTAAAGATAAGATAAGTACTAGACAAACGATAAAGGAGAAGTTAAAAGACATACCCTCAAAAAGGAATGGGTACAATGAACGCATCTTCGCTTCTGTCTCCCAAGTAGCATTGCTTTCATCCTCTCCCCATTGCACTTTGACTAGCCGCACCTCTCTGTTCCTCAACTTCCTAATCTCTGACCCAAGGATGCGGGTAGGAGCTCGTCGAATAGTTGCATCACGCTCTACCTCCACTTCTTTAAGCAAGCTCGGCTCTACCACCTCTGCGGTCTCATGTAGGCACTTCCTCAAATGTGACACATGGAATACGTCATGTACCCCACTAAGTCTCTCGGGTAAATCCACTCTATATGCCATCCGTCCAATCCTTTCCTTAATAGGAAACGGCCCAACAAATCTTGGAGCTAACGTCCCAACGGACCCAAAGCGAACTACATTCCGTAATGGAGATACTTTGACAAAGACCATGTCCCCAACATCAAACTCAAGATCCGTCCTCCTCTTATCCGCGTAAGATTTCTGCCTATCCTGCGCTGCTTTCATCCTTCTTCGAATTAAATCAATCTTTTCCGAAGTCTCTCTAACCATATCAGGCCCAAGCAAGATCTTATCCGTAGACTCCCACCAACATGTAGGTGATCGACAAGGCCTTCCATAAAGAGCTTCGAAAGGAGCCATACCAATACTGGACTGAAAGCTGTTATTATACGCGAACTCCACCAATGGAAGATGCTCTTCCCATGTACCTCCAAAATCTAAGATACAAAGCCTCAAAAGGTCTTCCAGAACACGATTCACCCTCTCGGTCTGGCCGTCCGTCTGAGGATGATATGCGGTGCTCAAGCACAACTGAGTACCAACTGCCTCTTGCAAACTCTTCCAAAACTCGCTAGTGAAGATAGGATCTCGATCACTCACTATGCTAGAAGGTACCCCATGCAATCGAACTATCTCCCGAAGATAAACTGAAGCTAGCCATGGAGCAGTCCTCTTGCTTTTCACGGGTATAAAATGGGCGCTCTTAGTGAGTCTGTCTACCACAACCCAAATTCCCGTATTACCCTTCCTTGACCTAGGTAACCCATCAACAAAATCCATCGAGACGCTATCCCACTTCCATTGCGGAACTTCCAATGGGTGAAGCAACCCACCTGGTTTCTTTTGCTCCGCTTTCACCTGTTGGCACACCAAGCATCTAGCGACATACTCGGCCACATCTTTCTTCATACCGGCCCAAAAGAAAACTCGCTTCATGTCTTGGTACATCTTGTCCCCACCGGGATGAATGGTCATCGTAGAACGGTGTGCATCATCAAGAATAGCCTTCCTCAAACCCTCGTCTTGCAGTACACAAAGTCTACCGTCTCTACGCAAGCACCCCCTATCGTCTAGGGTGTACCTACTCAAATGGCTGGACGACTCCCCCCTTATGAGCCTCTCTATTAACTCAACCAACTGTGGGTCGTCCCTCTGTGCCTCGCCAATCCGTCCCAAAAGAGTAGGTCTGACCTCCAAGGATGCTAGCAAACCGGGTATATAGTCAACGGAAGGTCTAAAATCAAACATCGAGATAAATTCCAAGCTTTGTCATTCCACGAACAATGGACTCAAGGACAACCTTTTTCTACTCAAGGCGTCTGCCACCACGTTACCCTTGCCAGGGGTATACGCTATCTCGAAATCATAGGATGCTAAGAACTCCATCCACCTTTGCTGTCTCAAGTTCAAATCCTTCTGAGAAAACAAGTACTTCAATGATTTGTGGTCAGTGAACAATTCGAATCTCTCTCCCAGAAGATAGTGGCGCCAAATCTTAAGCGCAAAAACAATAGCGGCCAACTCTAAATCATGGGTAGGGTAATTCTTCTCATGCTTTCTCAACTGCCTTCCACCATAGGCTATTACCCTTCCCTCTTGCATTAAGACTACGCCAAGTCCAGTCCCACAAGCATCGGTATAGACAACAAATGGCTTACTCCCATCTGGCAACACTAAGACTGGAGCTGTGGTTAAAGCTCTCTTTAACCGTCGGAACGCATCATCACAATCTACGTCCCATGCGAAGACTAGATTATTCTTCGTCAAGCGAGTTAATGGGGCTGATATCTTCGCGAAGTCCTTGATAAACTTCCTATAGTAGCCAGCCAACCCCAAGAAACTCCTCACCTCGGTAGCATTCTTCGGAACCTTCCAATCTTGGATGGATACTACCTTCGCGGGATCCACAGCTATCCCTTCCTTGGAGACCACGTGCCCCAAGAACCGCACTTCCTTCCTTCATAAGTGACATTTAGAAAATTTAGCCTTAAGGCTATGCGCTCGAAGAGTCTCCAACACTTCCCTAAGATGTAGGGCATGCTCTTCTTCACTCTTAGAAAATACTAAGATGTCATCCACAAAGACCACCACGAACTTATTAAGGAACTCCCTGAACACCCTACTCATCAAATCAACAAAATATGCAGGGGCATTCGTCAAACCAAATGGCATCACCAACCACTCATAAAAACCATCCGGAGTCCTGAAGGCAGTCTTGTCTATGCTATCCTCAGCCACTCTCAACTGATGAAACCCCGTGGCCAAGTCCAACTGCGAAAACACTGAGGCGCCAACCAACTGATCAAAGAGATCATCAATCCTCGGCAATGGGTGTCTATTTTTCTTTGTGAGCTTGTTGAGTTCTCTATAGTCTACACAAAGTCTGAGGGACCCATCCGCCTTCGTAGCAAAAACTACTGGAGCACCCCACTCCGATATACTTCGTCTTATGAACCCCTTCTCAAGCAACTCCCCTACTTGCTTATGGAGTTCCCTCCTCTCACGAGGAGCCATGTGGCGCACTGGTAAAGATACAGGTTTAGCATTATCCACCAGATATATTCGGAAGTCTATCTCCCGCTTCGGAGGTAAGCCCTTCACCTCCTCAAACACATCCGAGTATTCCCGGACCACTCTAACAGATCGCAAACTCTCGACCAAAGCGTCAAGCGATTCAAGATAACTTAGCATAACAGAATCCATGGGATTACAAGAAATCTCGAGAGTGTTACCCAAGCGGGTCATGAGCCTAACAACTCTCCTTTCGCAATCAAGAACGGCACCATTACTGGATAACCAGTCCATGCCCAAAATCAACCCATAGCCCGTGAAGCCCAAAACAAAAGCATCACATCTAAACTCAATGCTAAGTATAGAAATCTTCAAACCCAAACATATCATGGACAAATAAGTGGAGCCCCCAATTGGGTTTGAAACAACCAAGGGATCATCTACTAGACTGGTGTCTAAGTGCAGTGACTCAACTAATGATGATGAGATAAACGAATGCGATGCGCCAGAATCATACAATGTACGGACAGGATGATCAAATAGAAAAACCAGACTTTCAACGGAAATAGTTCTACCTCTTTCCTGAATCGCTGGAACCGCGAGAGCCTGAACTTGCCCCCTTGCCTGACCCGGTGCCACAAGAGCTTGCACCTGTCCTCCTGAGGTAGATCCCGTCCTTTGCCCCTTCTTAGGGCAATCCTTCACTAGATGCCCTGCTTCACCACAGTGGTAGCAGCCAGTCTTCTTCTTCTTCCGACAATCTTTGCTTAGGTGGCCTGGTATCCCACAATTGAAGCACTTCTTCTTTCCCTTGCCACCGTTGCCTTTCCCACCTTTGTTTTGTTGCTGTTGAGGCCTCTTTTGATCTCCTTTCTTCTCGGGTGCCTTATTAGCATTGGGACCCTTCTCTTCCTCATGCATGAGTGCCATGTCTACTAGCTTCTCAAAGGTGGCCCCCATAGGGATGTGAGTCATAGCCAATCCATGCATTGGTTCATTCAAGCCTTTCACGAATCTCAAAGCCTTCTTCTCCGGTGTATTCACCATGTCTATGCCAAACCTTGCCAATTAATTAAACTTGTTGACATATTCCTTCACCGAGAGGTTTCCTTGCTTTAGAGTCAAGAACCTTTCCATATACAAGTTTTCCTCCGCCCTTGAGAGAAACTTTGCCACAAATCTTTGCCTGAAATCCGCCCAAGAGTCAACGGGGCGTTCTCCATTAGTGACCTCCCACCGGAATGAGGCTTCTCCCTTCATTAACCAAGCAGCTAACTAGACTTTCTTTCCTTCTTCCATCTCAAAGATCTCTATCAACTCTTCCACCTCCTTAAGCCAATCTCTAGCCTCCACAAAAGTTTCTGATCCTTGAAAAGATTTCCCTCCCATAGCTTTAAATTCCTTGCAAGTCTTAGCAAAAGTATCCGTGCGAGGAGGAGGAGGGGGAGGAGGAAGATCGGGTGCTACGGTTGGTGGAGGAACATTTGCTGGACCCGCAGTGGCGGCCCTAGCCTCCATCAATCTCCTATACCATACTGGTATCGTCACACCCTCCGGAAAGTTAAGATCTTCAGCCATGCTGGAACGAAAAAGGAAAGATTCAAAACGGAGAATTCGAAAGATAAAGATATGGCTATTGGGGATTATGCTTTTCTTTCAAAAACTTTTCTCTTAAAAGACATGTTTTTGAAAATACTTCTTCCAAAAATGTTTTTAGAAAAATAGTATTTCTAAAAGTTTTATCTGTTCTGGTAACCTTCGCTCTGATACCACGTGTAACACCCCACACCCGCTAAGGTCACTCACTAAGGGAATGCCTTAAATTCGGTGGAGCATTTTAATTGAATATAGAACAGAAAAATTACACAAGACAGATATAAATACTTGAAAATCTAAAACATCATTTCATTGCAGTAGAAGGTAAACATGTTTAGTTACAACACCATAAAGAGTCAAGTACTAAATATCCATCCTGATAAAAACATAAGTACATAATCCCACTACATAAACAATAGCCATAAAGAAAAGATAAGCTGGGCTTTACATCTCGGTCCAAGCTCCAAAAGATAGATAAAGAAATCTGATCAAAGCCCACTAGTGCTAGGCCCAACCTGAGGACCTGAGGGGGAAAAAGATAAAAACAACGGGGTCAGACATAAGTCTGAGTGAGCCCTATAACTTTAACAACACAATCATTAAAGTAATTAGGGTATGATATAAACTTGGTACGGGATGACTGGGGATAAATGACTACACTAAGTAGCCCACTAGACATAGGATGAACTAAGATAACGGTAAAGACGCATCTACCCACCCAAGGTTAATTACTAACTGCACCACACCAGTCATTCCTACTTAAAGGTTGATCCCACCCAAGGACTTAGAGAATTTACCCAGTAGTTTCGTGTACCCCTAGCTGACTACATAGGTGCCGTCTGCCCCTATCTCCACTAGGTGTACCCACTACTCCCAAGCGATCGGCTCCCTACCTTAGATACCCGTGCTGGCCCCACAATGGGGTGTATCACTCCCCAAAGTGGCAACCCGATACAACAAATGGTGCACGGCTTATACCTACACGATGCAACAACGTCTTACCTACCAGCCTGGGTCCACACACGCATATGAAACCCGTTGGACTTGCGTTGCCACCGCTAACCCGTTTTGGCCTCTTATAATCAAGCTCAGTACGCGTGTCCCGTCCTCGACATGGGTCGAGCCCACTAAGATACATATGGGTTACTGGGTGAAATGGGCCCCCACAAGCTACCACCTAAGCTTGTCATTATATCTAGTGCATCCCACTTAACCCTTTAATCATGTTTAATTACATGTTTCCACTTGGTTAAGTATTCTAATCGTATTTTCTATTGCCACCCAAGGCAATCCACTAGATTTCCTCATGCCACCCAAGGCACTTACTTGATTTCCACATGCCACCCAAGGCACCCACTTAACCCCTCATGCCCACTACATGCTTATCTGGTTAAGTGTTTCTTAATTGATTAAAAACGTAACCATTGTAAAGACCTCTCACATTAGACTATCTTTTATGGCAGCTGGATTTGCCGGTTGGGTCCGGGCAGCCTTACGCCATAACCGAGTCTAACCTCGTGTCTATACACTTGTCACGTATTTAGTTTGTGCCTAAGACCTCTCACATTGGGCCAATCATTTGTAGCCGCTGGATTTGCCGGTCGGTTCCGGGCAGTCTTACGCTACAAAAGGGTCCAACCTCGTGTCTTAGTCGATTAATTACACCTAATTAATCACCCCTGAATTAATTTTCCCTAATTAATTCCAATTTTTACGATGTACATAATTGACTCAATTATGTCCATCCACTTTATGGTATGCATAATCATACCAACTTCACACCATTTCATTAACATGTATATTAACCCATCGTTCCCCACGTAATTCGCTAACGTGACATAAAAGGGAAGATTCATCACAAATATAATGGGTTAACTTGCATAACATTAGCATCAACATGGGTTTAAAGGTGTCAACATGCATATAGCATCAAGCCCAACTAGCATAAATAATCAACCCAAACTTGCATGAATCACATATGTCATAAGGATGTTAACTTGCATAAGTTATTCATGTCATACAAAGGGGTAAACTTGCATATGTATGTATGACATACAAATGGGTTAACTTGCATATGTATGCATATCATACTAAGGTGTAAACTTGCACATGTTACTTGCATATAATCAAACACCCAACTTGCATAACATGTCATATATGAACTTGCATATAATCATACACCAAACTTGCATAACATATCATGTATGAACTAGCAAATAATCTTACACCAAACTTGCATATCATGGTGTCATAATGGATCAATGTTTCTCATATGACTTGCATATCTTGCATAACATCATAAACACATAGCATATGACTTGCATAACTTGCATAACACCACAAACACATAGCATATGACTTGCATAACTTGCATAACATCATAATCACATAGCATATGACTTGCATAACTTGCATAACATCATGATCACATAGCATATGACTTGCATAACTTGCATAACATCATGATCACATAGCATATGACTTGCATAACTTGCATAACACCATGAACATGTATCATATGACTTGCATAACTTGCATAACTTCATGAACATATAGCACATAACTTGCATAACTTGCATAACATCACAAACACATAGCATATGATAACATAATCTTGCATTGATCCACATTCATAGCCATAACCTCATTATATCCTATCATAATCATTTCAACAATTGGTTATTAAGGCTATAGAAAACTCACAACTTGTTGATTAGCACTCCTAAGAAGAAGATTAAGTTGCTAGAGTTGATTAGTAGTTGATTTGAGAGACTATCTTCTTCTACAATTTGATGGAGGCTCCTTCAAGTTGCATTTTGACGGCATAACGGTGTTGTAGCTATTTTTAGTATGAATTAGGGTAGTCTTAGGGTGTATTTATAGAGTAGTTAGGTGTTTTAGGCCATTAGATTAACCCTAAATCAGATTAGAGCCGTCAGATCTCGTCCTAGCCACCAAAACACAGCCCAAAAGCCAAACTGATGCACCCAGGTCACCTGGGCTCGACCAGGGAGGTCGACCCCCAGGTCGACACTAGGGTCGACTCCCCAGTCGACCTGGTGGGCAGGTCGACTCCCCAGTCGACCCCCAGGTCGACTCCCTGGGTCTGGCGGGAATTTTCCCGCCACTTCTGAAATGTGAAATTTTCGTTTTTAAATCTGTTTTGAATTTTCTGAAAACTTCTTTGGGCCTTAACTGGGTCATACGGACTCCGATTTTCGAAAACTCGGACTCTATTTCGCGTATTTTTCTGAGACGAACGCAATGGCATAGCCCGTTTCCCCTGATTCAGATTTTAAAATTTAATTCTGCCCTGTTTTCTATTATAACAAGTTATTCAACATACGGGGTGTTACATACACCATCCTTCATTTTGTTTTTGAATGGACATGTTCCAGCAGTGGTTGGAAATTTGTGGACACCATCGCAGCCAGGGTGCATGACAGAGCAAGGGGACGCAATGGTCCATCGGCATGAAGTGATAAAGTCAATGGACGTTGCATGTTTGATCTTTTTGTGGGCTGATATGTATATGTTGCTGTTGTAGTTTGATATGTCTATGTTTTATTATGGCAGGCTATGTTGTTGTATGTATTAAATGCCTGCGTTTTGGGGTGTCTTATGCTTTGTAGTTATATGATGCTATTGTACATGTATGAACTCTGTATAGTTCCACGTTTGGTTCCACGTATGTTAATATATCAAGGCGTGAATCGGCTTGATTCACTACCTTTTCATTTCAAAAAATAATAACGGTGTAATGAAAGAGGATAAAGATGGAGAATAAAAAGTAATAAAAAAAAATCAAAATCAGCCCCTATTTATAACATTTGAAAGGTTGCAACGTTTTTGAACCGTCATTAACAGTGAAAAGACACTTCCTTTCAATTTTGAAAAAAATGACAATTATATGTCGACATGTATACATATGTATGTCAACATATACATGTACAAAACTGAAAATTGAATATTTTTCAAGTGTTTTGATATGTATATAATTCTTGAATTAAACTATAGTGTTATAAATAAATATTATAAAGTAGAAAATCATATAAAAACATAAATATAAACTATATAAACATATTTATAAAATTATAGAGTTTAAAATTATATAAATATAAAGTATATAAAATGTAAATATATAAAACTTATAAAGTATAAACTTACAAAACTTAAGTTTAGAATCAAATTGAAATAGAAAGTAAAATAGAAAAGACAGAGATTGAAGTTAGAATTTGAAAAATAAAATTTGAAATTATTTTGAATTTGAAACCTGGAGTGCTATTCAGTGTCTTACATAATCTAGACTCTATAACTATCTTTATCCTGAACCCTTGAACTCTTGAAATCTTTAATACTCATGTGTCTTGAATCAATTCTGAATTCTGAATTTCTAACATTTTTAAACTATACCGTCTTTAGTAGCAATTCCTGCATATTTGTGTGTGCATGTGTGTGTGTATATATATATTCTAGACAAAAGTGTTAGTATATGTATTTTTTGTTCTCAATTAATATTGAAATAAGGTTATTGTCATCAAAACTCCATTCTTCAACAGTACCCGGATCCAGACCCTAATGGATCGGATGAAGCCGCAGGAGTAGTCAGTTTCACACTAACTTGGCTGATGGGTTGCCCCCAAGTCCGGAAACTGGGTGGCAGAATGATTTATACTCAGTCTCGTCATTGATTTGAGACTCGAGTGGATTTATTTATACTCGGTCTCGTCGTTGATTCGAGACTTGAGTGTGTTATTTATACTCGGTCTCGTCATTGATTCGAGACTCGAGTGATGTTATTTATACTCGGTCTCGTCGTTGATTCGAGACCCGAGTGGTGGTACTGAATCCCGTGCTTAGGGTGCCGATCCATAGTTGTTCATGCTTGGTCTGGCCATTGGTTCGAGTCTCTTGTGGCGGTGCTGGCTCCCATTCTCGGAGTGCCGACCCGACGTTGAGTGCCTGTGCGAGCTATTAAGTTGTCATAGTTGTTCCTGTAACACCCCACGTCCATTAATGTCACTCTCAAAGGGAATGCATTAACTTTCATAGAGCATTATTGGTGTATAGAACAGAATATAACAAGACAGATACATATATTGGTACTTGAAAAATTTAAACAACTTTTATTGCAGCGGAGAAATAGTTTGGCTACAACAACAACAAAAAAAACCAACAATAAAACCAAGTACACTTAATATCCATCTTGACAAATTATTTTCTGAGCACATAAAGTAAAGCATAATCCCAACATAAGTAGCCATAAAAGATATAAGCTGAACTTTACTTTCAGCAATCCAAGCACTTCCAAAAGAGAGGGAAAGAGATCCAAATCAAGCTCCACTAGCACTAGTCCCACCCTGAGAACCTGAGTGGGGGGGGGGGAAGGAAGAAAAGGGGTGAAAACAAAGGGGGTCAGACATAAAGTCTGGCGAGTCCAATAACTTTAACAATATAATTATTAAAGTAATTAGGATAAGGTATAAAGTGGTAAAACAAGGAATGACTGTGAAACAAGTGGGCAAGACAAAACAAAAAAGAGGAATATGCTGGCATTAATCGCGCTCCTAATCACTATAGGATAATTACTATATTGCACCATTACTAGTCACCCTAAAAGTTGATCCCGCCTTTTGAACATAATAATCATAATGGTAGTTTCGTGTACCCCTAGCTATCTTCATTGGTGCCGCCTGATCCTATCTCCACTAGTTGTACCCGCTACCCTCCCCATTCTAATTACAACATTTATTCATAATATGGTAGTTGGACTCCTAGCTGTCTTCATAGGTGCCGCCTGCTCCTATCTTCATTGGTGCCGCCTGATCCTATCTCCGCTAGTTGTACCCACTACCCTCCCCATTCTAATTACAACATTTATTCATAATATGGTAGTTGGACTCTTAGATGTCTTCATAGGTGCCGCCTCCTCCTATCTCCGCTAGTCATACCCACTACCTTCCTCATTCGATCGGCTCCCTAACTCGTAGATACCCGTGCTGGTCCCACAGTGGGGTGTATCACTCCCCAAAGTGGCAACCCGATACCACTAAAGATGCACAACTTATATCTACACGATGCAACAACATCTTACCTACCAGCCCGGGCCCACACACGCACATGACCCCGTTGGACTTGCGTTGCCACCGTTAACCCATTTTGACCTCTTACAATCAAACCCAGTAAGTGTGTCCCGTCCTCGATCTAATTCGAGCTCACAAAAATACTTAATGGGTTACTGGTTTGAAAAGGGTCCCTCATGCTTGACACAAGCTTTCCACGTATGCTTGGTCCCCACTAGAATTTCTCACTTAACCCCCTCTTATTCATGTCTTCTTACATGTTTCAACTTGATTAAGTTTTTATAATTATATCCCATATGTCACCCATGTTACGCACTTATCAAATCAACATGTGTTATTGGATAACTTGTCTTAACCCTATCCGCTTATCAGATCAATATATATATATATATATATATATTATTGGTTAAGCTGGTCTTAACCCTATCCACTTATATATTATTGGTTAAGTTGGTCTTAACCCTATCCACTTATCAGATCAATATGTATTATTGGTTAAGTTTGTCTTAACCCTATCCACTTATTAGATATATTATTTGTTAAGCTTGTGTCAACCATACCACTTATCAAATTAATATATATTATTGGTTAATCCGGTCTTAACTCTACCTACTTATCATATTATAGGTTAAGCACATCTTAACCCTATCCACTTATCATGTTTTATGTATCATATATATATATCGTATAACATGTTTTACTTAATTTATGATTAAGTACATCTTAGTCCACAGATACATTGGTTAAGAGAATAACTCCTTAAGTATCAACCCCAAAGACCGAAATCAACATCAGATTGGTACTCAGAGAATTACTCAACTCAACCAAACTTCTGTTTGTCATTCATATTTGTATTTGATCAGCATTAATTAATTCTTAATGCACCGACCTCTCACATTAAGTCGATTGCTTGTGGCCGCTGGATATGCCGGGCGGTTCCGGGCAGACTTCCACCACAAGCCAGACTTAACCTCGTGTGTAAGCATCTTTTAATTATGCTTACAACCTGTCACATTAGACTGCCGTTTGCGGTTGCGGGATGTGCCGGGCGGGTTCGGGCAGTCTTATACCACAAACGAGTCTAATCTCGTGTCTTAGGCATTTATTACGCATTTAATTTATGCCTTTGGCCTCTCACATTAGACTACCATTTGTGGTTGTTGGATTTGCCGGGCGGTTCCGGGCAGTCTTTTACCACAAACGAGTCTAACCTCGTGTCTCAGGCAATTATTATTACACTTTATTACTCAACCCCGACTTGAATTAATAACCCTATTTCAAATTGTCAATAACTTCCAAACTAATCTATGTCCGTAATTGTCACCTAAATTATGTTCATAATTTCTATGCATATAAATTAGACCAATTAATGTCTCAAATTTATTAAATGCTTTTAAGCCATTTTATGCCAATTTTCACAATATTAATATTTAATATTTTCCCAATGCACCCACGTTGTTCATACGTGTAATACATATAATACGTAGGCTAGCAAATAGCCTAACTCACAAAAACATCACAACTTGCATAACACGTAAAAATATATCTAACTTGCAAATAAAAATAGGCTAGCATAGATCAAAACTTGCATGATTATAATTTATATAATCATAAATTTGCATAATCAATAACTTGCATAGGCAATAGACATAGTTTGTATAAACTACAAACTGGCATGGATCAAATTATATAAGATATGATTTGCATAGATCTATACATATAAAGGTGAACTTGCATATATGAACATGGTTTTCGCATAAACTTGCATATGATCTACATACAAACTTGCATATGCAATTTAGACATGTAAACTAAGACTTACATATGATTCGCATACAATCTTACATTTAAACTAGCAGATGATCCACATCCAAACTTATATATAAACTTGCATATATAATTTAGTCATGTAAATTAAGATTTACATTTACACTTGCATATGATTTAGACATGTAAATGTCACAAAATGAATCAAATCTAGCATATGTGTTTAGACATATGAACCAACATCATGAGTTTAAACATGTAAACTAATATCACACGTTTTACATATAAACGCGCATGTCATAAAATGAATCATGTTAAACATATGTGATTGGACATATTAAATAGATCTACTAACATAATTTAACAAAACTGTCATATGATCACAAATAGACGATAACAAGAATAAGTAACGTCACATGATTCAACAGGCATGTTCTCATAATCCAAATTATAACTCATTATAATTAATTTATTAATTATTTTTTGAAAGAAATTGTACTCACAAAGATGGATTAGAAAGAGAATAATTCGTTCGTCGTTTGTATAAGAATTCGGACTTGCAATTCCTAAGCTTTAAGAAGGAGGAGAACTATTCCAGCAGCAGCATAGAGGCCAAGAGATTAATTTCGTTTTTAGGTTTAGGGCTTGAGTCTATGCGTGCTTATATAGAGTTTTAGATTAATATAAGCCGTTAGATTATCATAGGAGAAATCAGAACCATTCCGGCCAATTAGAACCATCCAGAAACTGCCACCTAAGCCCTAGTGACTTAGCCATAAGTCAGAAATCGTCACATTTCAGATTTGCCCGAGGGGGTAGGTCGACCCCTAGGTCGACCTGTATAGGGGAGGTCGACCACCTGGTCGACCTGGCCTGGGGTAGGTCGACTACCTTGGTATATTCGAATTTTGAATTTAACTCTGAACTGTTTTTAATTTATTCAAATTCCTGAAACTTCTGAGGGCCATAACTTCCTCGTACGAAGTCCGATTTATGAAAACTTGGACTCTATTCCAAGCAGAATTTTGAGACGAACGCAATGGCGTAACCCATTTCCCTTAATTCTTCTTCTAAGAATTAAGTGCTCTTAAATTTGTTAATTTTAATATTTAAGATTACGGGGTGTTACATTCTCCCCTCCTCAAAAGATTTCGCCCCCGAAATCTCTAAGTTAAGGAGAATGCATATCCTAACATCCAATCATCCAACTACTCAACCACCAAACAGAGGCATCCATTGTCCTTACAAGATTTCTAATGCCGTATGAACATATTCAAAAAGTGTGTGTATATGTTCCTTATCCAATGCAAAATCAGGGGTCTACTGATTCAGTTGACCTCCTTAATGCAAATCATGATAGTGCCATGCGTCCATTATGTATGCGAAAGAATCCTAACGATACATATTACTTCTACATGTATGCACAACCATTCATCAAAATGCAGCATCCATATGATAACACAACCATTATACATCCACTAATTTAAATATGCGCACATATTTATATGCAATATGAAAGTGATTGAGCCGATCTAGTGCCTAATGTGTATGTACATGCATCCACGAGCAACCACTAGCAACCACTTGCATCCATTTGCATCCGCCAAACATAACATGTCTCAAAAACATGTTTACAACCGTAGGGTTTTTCCTAACTAATGATCGAAGATATCATCGCAAAAACATACTAAATGATAGGACAGGTATCAACAAAGCGGTAGGAAAAGGAGAAGTTAAACAACATACCCTCAAAAAGGAAAGGGTACAGCGTACGCACCTCGCCTTCCGTCTCCCAAGTCGGGTCTCCTTGATCATCTCCCCATTGTACTTTGACCAACTTGACCTCTTTGTTGCGTAGCTTTTTGACCTCCGATCCGAGAATGCGTGTAGAAGCTCGTCTAACCATGGAATTTCTCTCTACTTCCACTTCTTTGAGCATGCTCGGCTCCACCACTTCCGTCGTATCATGTAAACACTTACGCAAATGCGAAACGTGAAACACGTCGTGAACACCACTAAGCTCGTTGCCCCTTCTCATGTCCCTCCAAAGTCTAGGATACATAACCTCAAAAGATCTTCAAGGATTCTATTCACCCCTTTTTATCAGTCCATCCATCTGTGGATGATAAGCGATGCTCGTACTTGCAGCCTTTTGCATATCACCTTTTCCTCTTGCATTGAAAACTGCTCCAAGCCCTGTCTCGCAAGCATCGATATACACTGTGAATGGCTTACTTCCATCTGGCAAAACTAAAACTGGAGCTGTCGTCAAAGCCCTCTTCAAACACTGGAACGCACCGTCATAGTCAACATCCCAAGCAAAAGTCAAGTTCTTCGTTAACCTTGTAAGTGGGGCTGATATCTTCGCAAAGTCCTTAATGCACTTCCTATAATAACCAGCCAGCCCTAAAAAGCTTCTTTCTTCTGTTGCATTCTTAGGAATCTTCCAATCTTGGATTGCCACTACGTTTGCGGGATGCACAACTATCCCTTCCTTAGAGACCACATGTCCTAAGAACCTCACTTCTTTTCTCCAAAAATGGCATTTGGAGAACTTAGCTTTGAGTTGATGCGCTCGTAGGGTCTCTAAGACTTCCCTAAGATGTAGTGCATGCTCTTTCTTGCTTCTAGAGAAAATCAAGATATCGTCCACAAAGACTACCATAAACTTGTTTAGAAACTCCCTAAACACCCTACTCATTAAGTCAAAGAAGTATGTAGGTGCATTCGTCAAACCAAAAGGCATGACGAGCCACTCGAAGAAACCGTCAGGAGTTCTAAATGCAGTCTTATCTATGTTGTCTTCATCCACCTTTAGCTGATGAAATCCTGTAGCCAAATCCAGCTGCGAGAAAACCGAAGTACCAACCAATTGATCGAATAAATCATCTATCCTCGGCAATGGGTGTTTGTTCTTCTTTGTGAGCTTATTCAGCTCTCTATAGTCCATGCACATTCTAAGTGAACCATCAGCCTTCGTAGCAAAAACAACTGAAGCACCCCATTCCGAAATACTTCTTCTTATGAACCCCTTCTCAAGCAACTCTTTCACTTGCTTACTAAGTTCTCTTCTCTCTCTCGGAGCCATGTGGCGCACTGGTAATGCAACTGGTTTTGCATTATCCACTAGGTATATACGAAAGTCTATCTCGCGCCTCGGGGGTAAACCCCGAACTTCATCGAAGACATATCCATATTCACAGACCACACGAACAAATTCCAAATCATCGTTGGATGGGTCAAGAGATTCTAGGTAGTTAAGCATCACCGGACCTCCAGGGTCACAAGAAATATCAAAAGTCTTTCCACAACGAGTTAACAATCTAACTACCCTTCTTTCACAGTATAGGATGACACCGTATCTGGCTAGCCAATCCATGCCTAGAATCAAGACGTAGCCCATGAAGCCAAGAACGAAGGCGTTGCATTCAAACCCAATGCCCAAGATAGACACTCTCAAATCCTGACAAATCATCGAAAGATGAGCCGAACCACCAATTGGATTTGAGAATACTATGGGATTCATAACTATATTTAGGTGTAGTGTTTCAACTAACGAAGCAGATACAAATGAGTGTAAAGCGCCAGAATTCAAACAAGGTTTGAACAGGATGATCCAAAAGAAAAACTAAACTTCCAACCAAGATATTTCTACCTCTATCAGGTTTGCCAGCCGTGAGGGAACGCGTCTGCCCTCCGGAAGATCCTGTACTTTGTCCTTAGCTTTGCCTTTTGCTTCTTTGGACGATCCTAATAAGATGTCCTGTTTCTCTGTAACGATAACAACTAGTCTTCTTCTTCTTTCTGACGTCTTTATTTAAGTAGTCAGGTCTTTCACAAGTGTGGCCCTTCCTTTTCTCTTGGCCCCTTCTTATCCTTACTGCCTTTCTTTGGATCTACTTTCTTATCGTGTGTCCTATCCGTGTCTCTCCTGCACATTCTCCATTCGTAACCTCCTACCAAAATGAGGCTTTGTCCTTCATTAACCAAGCAACTAATTGAACCTTCCTCCCATCGTCTGTCTTAAAGGTACCAACAAGTCCTCCGCTTCCTTCTAGCTTTGACAAACGTCCATGTCCCATGAAGCGGTTTTCCGCCCATCATACGGAAGTTCTTACATATCTTAGAAAAATCATCTATACGTGGAGGAAGAAATTTAAAAAGGAAAGAGGAAGAGATTTAAAACGGAGATTCAAAGGAAAGATATATGGCTGTTGGGGGTTATGTTTTTCAAAATAAACTTTTCTCTTAAAAATACTCTCCGTAAAACATATTTTTGAAAGTATTTCTTTATAAAAATGCTTTTAAAAGCGGTTTTTCAAAATCTCTTATCTGTTCTGATAACCTTCAGCTCTGATACCATTGTAACACCCCACGTCCATTAATGTCACTTTTAAAGGGAATGCATTAATTTTCATGGAGCATTATTGGTGTATAGAACAAAATATTACAAGACAGTTACATATATTGGTACTTGAAAAATTAAAACAACTTTTATTGTAGCAGAGAAATAGTTTGATTACAACAACAACAAAAAAACCAACAATAAAACCAAGTACACTTAATATCCATCTTGACAAACTATTTTTTGAGTACATAAAGTAAAAAAGCATAACCCCAACATAAGTAGCCATAAAAGAGATAAGTTGAACTTTACTTTCAGCAATCCGAGGGAAAGAGATCCAAATCAAGCTCCACTAGCACTAGTCCCACACTGAGAACCTGAGGGGGGGGGGGCAGAAGAAAAGAGGAGAAAACAAAGGGGGTCAGACATAAAGTCTGGCAAGTCCAATAACTTTAACAATATAATTATTAAAGTAATTAGGATAAGGTATAATGTTGTAAAACAAGGAATGACTGCGAAATAAGTGGCAAGACAAAACAAACAAGATGAATATACTGGCGTTAATTGCGCTCCTAATCACTATAGGGTATTACTATATTGCACCATTACTAGTCACCCTAAAAGTTGATCCCGCCTTCTGAACATAATAATCATAATGGTAGTTTCGTGTACCCCTAGCTGTCTTCATAGGTGCCGCCTGCTCCTATCTCCACTAGTTGTACCCACTACCCTCCCCATTCTAATTACATCATTTATTCAAAATATGGTAGTTGGACTCCTAGCTGTCTTCATAGGTGCCACTTGCTCCTATCTCCGCTAGTCGTACCCACTACCTTTCCCATTCGATCGGCTCCCTAACTCGTAGATACCCGTGCTGGTCCCACAGTGGGGTGTTTTACTCCCCAAAGTGGAAACCTGATACCACTAAAGATGCATGACTTATATCTACACGATGCGACAACGTCTTGCCTACTAGCCCGGGCCCACACACGCACATGACCCCATTGGACTTGCGTTGCCACCGATAACCCATTTTGACCTCTTACAATCAAACCCAGTAAGCGTGTCCCGTCCTCGATCTAAATCGAGCTCACAAAGATACTTAATGGGTTACTGGTTTGAAAAGGGTCCCCAATGCTTGACACAAGCTTTCCACCTATGCTTGGTCCCCACTAGTATTTCCCACTTAACCCCCTCCTATTCATGTCTTCTTACATGTTTCAACTTGGTTAAGTGTTCATAATTATATTCCACATGTCACCCATGTTACCCACTTATCAAATCAACATGTGTTATTGGTTAAGCTTGTCTTAACCCTATCCACTTACCAGATCAATATATATATATATATATTATTAGTTAAGCTGGTCTTAACCTTATCCACTTATATATTATTGGTTAAGTTGGTCTTAACTCTATCCACTTATCAGATCAATATGTATTATTAGTTAAGTTTGTCTTAATCCTATCCACTTATCAGATATATTATTTGTTAAGCTGGTCTCAACCCTACCCACTTATCAAATTAATATATATTATTGGTTAAGCCGGTCTTAGCCTTACTACTTATCAGATTATAGGTTAAGCTTGTCTTAACCCTATCCACTTATCATGTTTTATGCATCATATATATATATATATATATCATATAACATGCTTTACAAAATTTATGATTAAGTATATCTAAGTCCATAGATACATTGGTTAAGAGAATAACTCCCTAACTATCAACCCCGAAGACCAAAATCAACATCAGATTTGTACTCAGAGAATTACTCAACTCAACCAAACTTCTGTTTGTCATTCATATTCGTCTTTGATCAGCATTAATTAGTTATTAATGCACAGACCTCAAACATTAAGTCGATTGCTTGTGGCCGTTGGATATGCTGGGCGGTTCCGGGCAGACTTCCACCACAAGCCAGACTTAACCTCGTGTCTAGGCATATTTTAATTATGCCTACGACCTCTCACGTTAGACTGCCGTTTGCGGTTGCGTGATGTGCCGGGCGGGTACGGGCAGTCTTATACCACAAATGAGTCTAACCTCATGTCTTAGCATTTATTACGCATTTAATTTATGCCTTTGACCTCTCACATTAGACTACCGTTTGTGGTTGCTGGATTTGTCGGGCGGTTCCCGGCAGTCTTATACCACAAACGAGTCTAACCTCGTGTCTCAGGCAATTATTATTACACATTATTACTCAACCCCGATTTGAATTAATATCCCTATTTCAAATTGTCAATAACTTCCAAATTAATCTATGTCCATAATTGTCACCTAAATTATGTTCATAATTTCTATGCATATAAATTAGGCCAATTAATGTCTCAAATTTATTACATGCTTTTAAGCCATTTTATGCCAATTTTCACAATATTAATATTTAGTATTTTCCCAATGCCCCCACGTTGTTCATACGTGAAATACATATAATACGTAGGCTAGAAAATAGCCTAACTCACAAAAACATCACAACTTGCATAACACGTAAAAATATATCTCACTTGCAAATACAAATAGGCTAGCATGGATCAAAACTTGCATGATTATAATTTATATAATCATAAATTTGCATAATCAATAACTTGCATAGGCAATAGGCATAGTTTGCATAAACCACAAACTGGCATGGATCAAATTATATAAGATATGATTTGCGTAGATCTATACACATAAAGGTGAACTTGCATATATGAACATGGTTTTCGCATAAACTTGCATATGATCTACATACAAACTTGTATTAAACTTGCGTATTCAATTTAGACATGTAAACTAAGACTTACATAGGATTCGCATACAATCTTACATATAAACTAGCATATGATCCACATCCAAACTTATATATAAACTTGCATATATAATTTAGTCAGTAAATTAAGATTTACATTTACACTTGCATATGATTTAGACATGTAAATGTCACAAAATGAATCAAATCTAGCATATGTGTTTAGACATATGAACCAACATCATGACTTTAAACATGTAAACTAATATCACAAGTTTTACATGTAAACTCGCATGTCATAAAATGAATCAAGTTAAACATATGTGATTGGACATATGAAATAGATCTACTAACATAAGTTGACAAAACTGTCATATGCTCACAAACAGACGATAACAAGAATAAGTAACGTCACATGATTCAGCAAGCATGTTCTCATAATCCAAATTTTAACTCATCATAATTAATGTATTAATTATTTTGTGAAAGAAATTGTACTCACAAAGATGGATTAGAGAGAGAATAATTCGTTCGTCGTTTGTATAAGAATTCTGATTTGCAATTCCTAAGCTTTAACAAGGAGGAGAACTAGTCCAGTAGCAGCATGTATGCCAAGAGATTAATTTAGTTTTTAGGTTTAAGCCGTTAGATTATCATAGGAGAAATCAGAACCATTCAGGCTAATTAGAACCATCCAGAAACTGCCACCTAAGCCCTAGTGACTCAGCCACAAGTCAGAAATCGTCACATTCCAGATCTGCCCGAGGGGGTAGGTCGACCCCCAGGTCGCCCCCTAGGTCGACCCCCAGGTCGACCCCTAGGTCGACCTGTATAGGGGAGGTTGACCCCCTGGTCGACCTGGCCTGGGGTAGGTCGACCTCCAGTTCGACCTACCTTGGTATATTCAAATTTTGAATTTAACTCTGAACTGTTTTTAATTTATTTAAATTCCTGAAACTTCTGAGGGCCATAACTTCCTTATACGAAGTCCGATTTACGAAAACTTGGACTCTATTCCAAGCAGAATTTCGAGATGAACGCAATGGCGTAACCCATTTTCCTTAATTCTTCTTCTAAAAATTAAGTGCTCTTAAATTGTTAATTTTAATATTTAAGATTATGGGGTGTTACTGTTCCAACATAGTACACAAAGTGCAAACATGTTAATAATACTGAAATAACTGATCATGATATCTACAAATAACTTTGGCAGTGACAACCTTTACAATGCCTTGACTTAAAATAAAAAAAAACATTGGTGGAAAGCGATAAACTATACAGTCAGTTAGGTAAAGTAGCGGCGAGTGTGTTCGATATTCCATGCCCTTGGGAGCTCGTCGCCATCGACGATCACTAGTTTGAAGGTTCCGTCTCTGATCCTTCGTAGTATTATATAGGGACCCTCCCATCGAGGATTGAGCCCAGTTGGTGGAGGAAAGATCCGCTTCAGGACGAGATCACCAACATTGAGATCTTTGGGATGGACTCTAGAGTTGAAGTATTGGGCGACTCGCTAGCGTTGAGCGGTGGCTCTAAGCTCGTCTTTGTTCATTTTCTCTTTGAGAAGGTCAAGTGACTCCAAAAGGAGATCTTGGTTAGTCTTCGGATCGTAGTGAGTGACTTGATGAGATTGGAGCTTTAGCTCAATGGGAATGACGGCTTTAGATCCATAGACAAGAGCGAAAGGGTGTGGTTGGTTGCTGACTTGTGGTTGGTCCGGTAGGCCTATAGGGCCAGAGGGAGTTCTTCGTCCCATAAGCCTCAGACCTTTTCCAGACGCTTCTAGATGATGGACTTGATCACTTTGTTGATAGCCTCGACTTGCCCATTGGCTTAAGTATGTGCTACCGTTGGGAATCTCTTCTCAATCTTGTGCACGTCGCAGAAGTTTGTGAACTCTGCACTTTCGAACTAGGTCCTGTTATCAGAGATGATGGTTTGCGGGACTCCATATGGAGTGATAATATTACAAACGACGAAGTTGATTACCTTCTTGGTAGTGATTGACGAGGGCCTCGGCCTTTTCCCATTTTGTAAAGTAATCGACTGCGACGGTGGCATAACGTGCCCCTCTCTGGCCATTGGGAGAGTCCTGATGATGTCTATTACCCACATGGAGAATTTCCAGGGGCTGACCATTTGCGTTAGCTCATTAGGTGGGGATCTTGGAAAATCTCTAGCATTTATCACACTTCCGGGCATAGTCCGCTACATCCCAATCGAGTGTCGGCCAGAAGTAACCATGTCTGCAAACTTTTTTCGCTTGAGTTTTCACCCTGGTGTGATCGCCGCACTCTCCTTCATGTATGTCTAACAATACGCGCCCGACGTCGTGGTGGGCTACACATTGAGTAATGACATAGGGAATCCCCTGTGATAGAGCACCCCGTCTAGAATGATGTAGCAGGATGACTTTCGGGGAGAGCTCTTTTGTCTTTGCAGCGCTTGGGGAGGTTTCCATGCTGTAAATAATTCTTGATTAACGTCATCCATGACTCAAGCTCAGACTTGGTCCAAATCGTTGCTACCAAATCAGTTTGCATCTGATCGATGCTCGGAGATTCGAGTATTTCGACGCGGGCAAGCCCCATAAGTTGCGCATCCCCGGAGCTCACCAGCTTGGATAAGGAGTCAGCCTTTTCGTTTTGTCCTCGAAGGATGTGTGTGATGAGGTAGTGGTCGAAATTGGCGAGGAGCTTGCAAACCCGAGCGAGATAGGGAGCGAGTTGTGCCTCCTTGTCTTGATACTTTCCGAGTACCTGGCATACGAGGAGAAGTGAATCCGAGTAGATTTGAATCGCCTTGATGTTAAGTTCAATTGCAATTTTGAGTCCGGCTATCAAGCCCTCGTACTCTACGTCATTGTTGGTAGCTGGAAAGTCGAGTTTTAGAGCATAACATATTTGGGTGTGCCTCAGGAGTGATGAGCACAATCTCAGCACCGGAACACTGGTCGCTAGAGGATTCGTCCATATAGAGTTTCCATTAGGGTTCTGGGGTTTCGTTGTCCTCCGAAGGAGGGTCTTCCGGGATGGTGAACTCCACCATGAAGTCAGTGAGGGCTTGTCCGAGAATGGCCGACGAGGGAGAAAAGTGATTTCGAACTGGCTTAACTCTATGTTCCACTTTAGAAGCCGTCCAAATGCCTCAGGTCATTGTAGGACCCGTCGTAGCGGCTGGTCGGCATAAATTTTGATGGGGCAAGATTGGATGTAAGGGCATAGCCCCCGTCATCCTCTTGCTAATGTTGTAGACGGGTCATTGAACACTATCTTCAATGCGTATGAGCACCGAGAAGACTGCTTACAAGGAAACAGCTAAACAAATGTGTAAGTCCTCGTGATCCCCAGGTTTGGACACGATACGTAGTCACTCTAAGTGATTGAGAAGGTCCTGGAATACGACGGTGCATTCCGGTGTCCATGAGAAGCTGCGCTTCCCCTTTCTGAGCAAGTCGAAAAAGGGGATGCATTGGTCAGTTACCTTTGAGATGAATCGACTTAGAGCGGCGACCTTCCTGTTTAAACTCTGAACCTTCTTGATGCTCCGAGGGCCTGGATGTCCTAGATAGCTTTGATAATATATGGACGGGCCTTGATGCCTTGCGAATTGACAACGAAACCTAAAAAATTTCCCGCTGCAATGCCAAAAGAGCATTTCAAGGGATTAAGCTTCATTCCATATTGGCAAAGGACATCAAACATTTCGGAGAGGCCACAGACATGGTCGTTCGATACCCTTGATTTAATGAGCATATCATCCACGCATACCCCCATGAACCACCCAATTTGATTCTTGAAAATGAAGTTGACCAGTCGTTGGTTTGTGGCTCCAGCATTCTTGAGACCAAAAGGCATGACGAGATAGCAATAGAGTCTGAGGTCTGTTATGAAAGAAGTATGATCCTAGTCAGGAAGGTATATCGGAATCTGATTGTAGCCCGAATAAGCATCCATGAAGGAAAGAAGCTAGTAACCGACGGTCGAATCGACAAGCCGGTCAATCTTTGGGAGTGGGAAACTGTCTTTAGGGCATACCTTGTTCAGATCATAGAAATTAACACACGTTCATCCCTTGACATTTTCTTTCTTGACCAAGACCGGATTGGAGACCTATTCTGGGTAATAGGCTTCTCGGACAAAACCATTGTTGTGTAGCTTATCAACCTCTTCTCTAAGCGTTGTTGACTTGTCGATTCCCATGATTCGACACTTTTTTTTGACTGGAAATTGCAAGGGATTGATGTCGAGCCTATGACAAGCAACTCCTGGGTCGATGCCACACATGTCAGAGTGTGTACAAGCGAACACGTCAAGGTTGTCCATTAAGAAATCCACGATCTCGTCCTTTATTGCAAGGTGGAGTTGCGATCCAACTTTCAAGACCTTCGTCGAGTCGTCGGGGATGATCAGAACATCCACCATTGGCTCTACTGGGTAGCACTTTCGGAATCGGGCTCTTCGTCCTTCCTTGGATCGAGATCGTCGGAAAGATGACATTAGCGCCTGAGCCAGGACTTAGATGCCTTTGATTGCTATGCAGAGACGGTCTTAGTGCAGGAAGGTGAAGGTATGTTCTTGCCCTTGTCCTTATTGCGCGCGTTCCTCCACTTTATGAGGTAGCAATCTCTGGTTGTGGCTTGATCGCCTTTGACGGTACCAATCCCAGTCTCTATTGGGAATTTCATCAGTAGAGACCATGGTGATAGGAAGACCCGGAATTCTGTGAGGAAATGTAACAACCCGCAAATTCTGAACCAATTAAAAAATTTTATTTTAGAAAATTTTAATGAATTTTGATAATATAAAGTGAATTATTATAAAAAATAATGGCTAGAATTTATTTTAATCGAAGTTAAAATGAATAAATTTAATTTAAATATAAAAGGAGTTAGAAATGGCGCGGTAGTTTTAAAATTTAATTTTAAACTTTAACTTGATGTACAGGATTCAAAATAAATCAGAACTGAGTGAAACCAGAAATATTTAAATCTGTTTAACCATATCTCTCTAAAGAATCTGAAAAATTGAAATTTCATAGCGGAAATCAAAAGTTATGGCCAATTCAATAGTTAAAAAGGTCGCTGTAGAATTTTTATATATAATATATATGGCCCGAAAGGCTATTTTTCACATATGAAGGAATTTGGACTCGAAACCACTTCCACTGAGTCTAGAATGATGTTTCTGCATTTAAAAAGTATAAACACTTATATATTTTGAGTTTCAAAAATTATTTGTTTAAAAATGTATTTTTAATATTAAATATATTGGCCTTAAAAATAGTCATTTTTCAAACGACCTCCGTTTTCGACGAAACAACTTTTGTTGGAACCGGAATGCCAAATTATAGCTAAGTTTCAATTTTCAGAATTTTTCGAATTAATATGTGAGCGTGGCAAAAGAAAATGTGTTTTGACTATTTTAGTTAAATTTAAACGACTTGAAAATAGCCATTTTTCAAACAGTCTCGGAATTCGACGAAATTGGTATTGTTAGAACCGTATCGTCATAAGAAAGCTAAAAATATTTTTTTGGAATTTTCTGAGGTCATATGTGGCCCTGGCATATTTAAATGTACGGTCGATATTTAATTAATTAATTTTTAATGGAATTTTAAATAAATTTTCTACATATTTCGGAATTGGACCCCGAGACCTGTTCCATTGCCTTCAGAAGGCCTCAAAACGTTAGGATCGACAGTAAGCAAGCCCAATGCGGAGATAGCCCGCATTTTCACCTTTATAACACGTTTTTCAATGAATTTAATAATAAAATAATAAAAAAATTAAACCCTAACCCTAATTCTTTCAGCCGCCGCCTATTCAAACAATGGCCAGAAACATCCCAAATTCAAACGTTAATTTCTCTCAATCCGTTCAGTGAAAATCTACAAACTATATACCAAATCAAAGAGAATTCAGAGAGCTTCGAATCTATATGGTTAAGATCAGGTTTCAGTGCATGGATTTCGCGAATTCTGGTGAGGAATGCGACGCGTTCGGGTTCGTATTTCGAGGCGAGGAGGGGGCCGAGTTGGCTGGGCTTCTGGGCGGTGGTGGCTCGCGGTTCAGGCTTCGGATTGGTGGTGTTCGATCGGCGCCTGGGTGGCCAAGGGGGGGGGGTGCGACGTGGAGGGTTCGGAGATGGAAATCGGGTTTAGCCAAATCAATGTGCGTGCGACAGACGAGGAAGAAGAAGTTATATTTTATTATTATTTATTTATTTAATATTTAATTTATCCAATGTTTAAAATTGAATATCTTTTTACTGCTATATCAGAATTCAACGAAACGACTTGCGTTGGACTCGTCTTTCCGAGATCTTCGCGATGGCGCAGACCAGAGCTGAATCCGAGACAGTCGAATTTTCAGCCATATCAATGTGAGATTTCTATTTTAAATAAATTAATTATTTATTCATTACATCGTGAAATTTATATATTTAATCTATGTATAATTCTTGTTGCTGTTGTATGTATCTGTTGAAATGTTGATTGTTTGGTGAATGCGTTGAACCTCTGTTTGGAATTGTATATATTCATGTTGGTTATAATTAGATAATTAAAAATATCATCATTGTCATATTTGGGTAGTCGAATCATAACTGTCATTAGTTAGAATAAAATGAATATTATTTCACCGTGAGATTTGTTTGAAATAAAAAGAACAATTTGCCCTGTTAAATTTGCTAGATTTAAAAAGGACATTTTTTCTTTTTACCGTCATTTAGTTGAAAATTAAAAAGTGCATTTTTATTGTAATTTTATTAGAATTAAAATTACAATTTTGTTTTGCAATTTTAGATGCAAACAAATATATAAATAAAAAAGATTACATTTTTAATGTAATTAGAAATAAATTAAAAAGATTACATTTTTCAATGTAATTAAAATTGAAATAAAATGATTACATTTTTCAATGTAATTAAAATTGAGGTAAAATGATTACATTTTCAATATAATTAAAATTGAAATAAAAATAACATTTTGATTAAAACTTAAGTATTGAAATAAAAATAACATTTTGGTTAAAGCATAAGTATTGAAATAAGAGATCACACTTTTGGCCAAAACTTTATTAGTGAACATTTTGTCAAGACTTTATTAGTGAAATGAAAATATCACTTTTATCAAAACTTGATTATTGAATTGAAATTTTCACTTTTATCAAAACTTGATTATTGAATTGAAAATATCATTTTTGTCAAAACTTGATACTGAAATGAAAGTAACAATTTTGTTTACATTTTATATGTAAATAAGAAATTATTTTCAGAAGTTACATAGAAATTGGATAGATATTTTATTCATGTTTTTCAACGCAAATAAACATAGAAATTAAAAGTTTGCTTTCCATTTGCACTTTTCAATGCAAATATAGCATGAAATAAAATTCATATTTCTTATTTGCATCTCACAATGCAAACATAACTTGAAAATAAAAGGTACATTTTTATTTGTGTTCAACAACACAAATAAAACTAGAAAATAAAACATATATTGAAAATAAAGTTTTATTCTTTATTTTGTGTTAAAAAATGTAAATATATTTTGAAAATAAAGTTTGTTCTTCTATTTACATTCAGCCATGCAAATATATATAGTAAATAGAAATTGTTCTTTTATTTGCATTTACCAATGCAAATGTATATTGAAACAAATTATTCTTTCATTTGCACTCACCAATGCAAATACATATATTGAAAATAAAGTTTATTTCTTTGTTTGCATTTATCAATACATATATGCATTGAAATTAAGGTTTATTCTTTTATTTGCATTTATCAATGCAAATATTCAATGAAACTATAGTCTATTTTCTTTATCTACATTTACCAACACAAATGTGCACACTTTTATACATTTAATAGAGTTTTGTTTAAAATATACTTTGAAAATAAATTTTGTTCTTTTATTTACATTCACTAATGTAAATATAATTTGTAAACAAAACTATTCTTTGTTTGCATTCATAAATGCAAATACTCTTTTAAATAAAATTTGTTTCTTTTATTTACATTCACTAATGTAAATACACATTGGGAATGAGTTCCTTTTTACATTCACTCAAATATACTTTTAAATAAAAAGGTTACATTTGTTAATTGCTTTCCTTGTTGCAAATAAAACATTAAAATAAAAGTTTCATTTTTTGTTTGCAATCCTACATGCAAACCAAACATCAAAAGATAAGTTACATTTGTGATTTGCATTTTTGATATGAATAAAACATCGGTTTAAAGTTGTATTTTTATATGCATTCCTTAATGCAAACAAACCATGAATTGAAAGTTTCATTTTACTTTCAAAATAAAGAGTTACCCTTTTATTCACATTTTTAGATATAAATAAAGGATAGAATTTAAAAGTTACATTTTAATAACTAAACATTCACATTTTTATCATTAAAGTAAAATAGACAAAAACACTTATTTTGTCTAAATTAAAAGAATGAAACAAAATATAACACCGTAATATTATATTAGAATTGAAATACAAATTAATCACTATCGTAAATTTATATTAGTTAAAACCAATTATTCATTTTTGTTAATTTACATTAGTTAAAAACAACTATTCATTTTAGTCAATTTATACTAGTTAAAACAAATATTCACTTTTGTCAATTCACACTAGTTAAGACCAATTATTTACTTATTTCAATTTACATTTGTTGAAACCAATTATTTGTTTGTCATGGCTATATATTGTGTATTACACTTCCATTCACAAGTTACCCGACTTGTTTATGTGATTGGGACGATAATTTTCACACATCGCCCAAGTGCACAAATTAGTTTATTATTTGTTTGATGGTTGAAACCCCACACGGGTGTTGGGATGAAAATTTACATACACTAATCCCAATATTTAGTTGTATGTTGATCGTTAGATCGACAGACTGCGATGAGCGTTATTATTTAATTTTAATGCTTACACAGTGGAAATTACACTTTGGATGTAGATGGATGATTTGATGATTATATTGATGTGTGTGAAATCCATATAATCTAAATTATATGGTAAATGGTTGAGTCGCATTTCGATTCAGGTGTTCTTTTAAATAAGAATATTTTTACATTAGAAATCCTTTTTATATAAAGTATATATTTTTGTAAAATATTTTTTTTATCAACTATAAGTTAAAACAAAGAATGTTTGTAAAAATAAGAATTTGCAATATAAAGAATACTTCTCATTAGAATCTTTTATACAAAGAATACTTTGTTTTAAGATTATTTTAAATATGTTTTTTAAAGATTACTAGCATTTGCAATTATAATTTGTGATATGAAATGTGAAGTGGATTTATCGTGGACGATGTTTTAAACGACATTTGTCCTTTAATCCAATTTACATTGAAATTATTATTTGGAATTTATAAATCTATTTTATAGATTTAAAAAGGCATTTTCTAAGAACCAAGTTTTTTCCAATTTAGTATATAATTGGAATTAAGTAGAAATTCGATTGGTAATAATCGAAATGGGCTTCTGTAAAAGAAGACCGATATTATATATGGAATGTAAGAGGCTTTGCCGTTATTCCATGTATATTGTTAGTCCGATACAGAAATCTATATCGATTATGTATTGATTTGATTTCTGTGAGATTCCATATTTTGGAAATTGATTTATAGGTTTATCGTGAACTGTGTTTTAAAGGACACTAGTTCTTTAACCTGTTTAAGACAAGATTTATTCCCTAAAAATAAATGATCTTGTAATAATGATTTTTGATATCAAATCAAAACTGGAGTTTTAATAAATCTTTTAAGAAAGATTTAAGATTTTATTTTCAGAGTTTATCTTTGATAAAACTACTGAGAATCTTCTAATATGAATATCTTATTAAAAGAATATTCTGAGTTGAATTGTGGCGTAATGCGTGTTTTTCCAATATTTGCTTTTTAATCACAAAATACGCGAGTTATTCAGAAAGACCGGGTTTAACCCATTCTGAATAATCCTCACGACGATCAAGAGTCGAAGATGAAGACGGTGATTGAAGACTGAAGGTTTTTACATCGTTGGGATGATGATGACTGGTATCTTGAATTGGGATTGGCCTTCCAAGGCAAGGTATTTAGTAATGATCGTCCAAACGCATTTGGAGATCGATGGACACGTTGTTTCGCTCAGACCCAGAGCGGACTTGTAAATGGATTGTGTGTCTGACATTGTATTCATTTCTACTGTATTTGTTGAACGCTACTGATTATATATTTCTGTTTGGTGGTGAAGAATTTATTCTTTACTTATCACCCTTCTCTAAGACGTATGAGCTTAGAGGTTATATATATATTGGTAGATGATCAATAATATGGTAGGGTCTGACAATGTGACATGCTAAGATGCAAATGATTAAGGCTTTGTTGAAAAGCAGGCCTTGTGGTTGATGGTCAAAGCACAGTCAATTTAGGGCATAGTTTTGTGTATATCGTGACTTCACGAGCGTCACACACCGGTTGAGTCTAAAACGGTAGAAGGGAACGCAGGGAGTGCACACGTTTCTTTCTAGCTAGAAGTGGTGTTGGGCTTTAACACGGCCCGACATTTGCTTATGTGGTTGATGGAATTTTTGCGAGGCCTCGTTTTATTCTTATCGGTCGCCCTCGGCTGATTTGTAGGTCCAATAGGATCGGAGAGCGTGTGTTTAGGCATAACTAATTCACTAAAGTATTTATGGACCGGCCCTGCTGTATCCAAGGGTTCGCCAGCGCCCGAATCCTGAGGCATTGCTAGAGTGTCTCGAATCGGTCAGGAGCTCCTCCCTAGCCTTGACTCATGATGGAAACCCAATTTCCAATACGCCCTTGCGGTTTTGATTGTATAACTAGTATGGCGACATAGTAGATGGTAGCTATGCCCTCTAGGATTGATATTATATTTGAAATGTTTTAAATATATATATACACACTAATAATATCGTTTTTACGTATCAAGCATCTTTTGACCATTATAAGGTAAAACCCTATCCTCTGGTGTGCGTTGCATTGTGTGATGGGACCTGGGTCTTATAATGGTTTCATTTTTCTAAAAAGCATTACGTTATTTGACGATTTACTTTATTTATGCACTGGCAATCCAATTGAGTAAACCCATTCCGCGTTAGCGGCGTGGTCCTGTGATTAACCTACTTATTAGATAGGTTAAGTATAGAATTCTCACACCAGTCCCACGACTGACCTGTAGTTTGTTTCACTTTGCAAACTCGGGTGCCCTCTTTCCACACGGGCAGTCGAGTAGCTTTTTGCAGATATAGTTAAGCAGGATCCTGGATTGAAGCCTAAAGCTGGGTCCAGAATATTGATGGTCTTCCGCTGAGATTAGTTCCGCTGCAATGTATTTAATTTATTGTAAATGTATCTTCCGCTGTATTATTTATCGATGTACTCTGATATATTATGTACTCTGATGTAACATTTATTATTGATGTTATAAAAGTCTGTGTTGTTGTTCTGATGCTGTTGTATGCCCAAAGTTAACGTACGCGGAATTTGAACGGTCTTGATCGATCTTGCGATTGATTGGGGTCGGGCGAAATCCGGGTCGTTACAGCTGGTATCAGAGCTCAGGTTAGCTCAAATCTTTGGGGTACAATTCATTAGAACTGAACAGAAGACTCATCAGAGGTTGGATTAGTAATATTCAATAAGAATACTCATTAGAGATAGGATCAGCAGTATCCTAGAATGAGAATACTCATTAGAGATGGGGTTAGCAATGCCCTAGAATGATTCAGAGTGGAAAATTTATAATTAACGCACTTGCTATTGTATATACATTTTGATTTTTAGAAAATATGATTTTGAATATATAAAAGTTATATATTTTTGAAAATTTAATCAGCTAATTGATTGATGATTGTGTTGTGTGAATATGAGTTCAACTAATGAAATTATTAAACAATTATAAAATGAAAATTAAATTAGTTAAATAAACAACTTTAGCTTCATTTCCTTTTCGAGGACGAAAAGATTTTAAGTGGGGGAGATTGTAACAACCCGCAAATTCTAAACCAATTTAAAAATTTTATTTTAGAAAATTTTAATGAATTTTGATAATATAAAGTGAATTATTATAAAAAAATAACGGCTAGAATTTATTTTAATCGAAGTTAAAACGAATAAATTTAATTTAAATATAAAAGGAGTTAGAAATGGCGCGGTAGTTTTAAAATTTAATTTTAAACTTTAACTGGATGTACATGATTCAAAATAAATCAGAATTGAGTGAAATCAGAAATATTTAAATTTGTTTAACCATATCTTTCTAACGAATCTGAAAAATTGAAATTTCATAGCGGAAATCAAAAGTTATGGCCAATTCAATATTTAAAAAGGTCGCTGTAGAATTTTTATATATAACATATATGGCCCGAAAGGCTACTTTTCACATATGAAGGAATTTGGACTCGAAACCACTTCCATTGAGTCTAGAATGATGTTTCTGCATTTAAAAAGTATAAACACTTATATATTTTGAGTTTCAGAAATTATTTGTTTAAAAATGTATTTTTAATATTAAATATATTGGCCTTAAAAATAGTCATTTTTCAAACGACCTCCGTTATCGACGAAACCACTTTTTTTGGAACCGGAATGTCAAATTATAGCTAAGTTTCAATTTTCAGAATTTTTCGAATTAATATGTGAGTGTGGCAATAGAAAATGTGTTTTGACTATTTCAGTTAAATTTAAACAACTTGAAAATAGCCATTTTTCAAACAGTCTCAGAATTCGACGAAATTGGTCTTGTTAGAACCGTATCATCATAAGAAAGCTAAAAATATTTTTTTTTGGAATTTTTTGAGGTCATATGTGGCCCCAGCATATATATATATATATATATATAATGTACGGTCGATATTTAATTAATTAATTTTTAATGGAATTTTAAATAAATTTCTACAGATTTCGGAATTGGACCCCGAGACCTATTCCACTGCGTTCAGAAGGCCTCAAAACGTTAAGATCGACAGTAAGCAAGCCCCACTCGGAGACAGCCCGCATTTTCACCTTTATAACACGTTTTTCAATGAATTTAATAATAAAATAATAAAAAAATTAAACCCTAACCATAATTCTTTCAGCCGCCGCCTATTCAAACAATGGCCAGAAACATCCCAAATTCAAACGTTAATTTCTCTCAATCCGTTCAGTGAAAATGTACAAACTATATACCAAATCGAAGAGAATTCAGAGAGCTTCGAATCTATACGGTTAAGATCGGGTTTCAGTGCACGGATTTGGCGAATTCTGGTGAGGAAGGCGGCGCGTTCGGGTTCGGATTTCGAGGCGAGGAGGGGCCGAGTTGGCTGGGCTTCTGGGCGGTGGTGGCTCGCGGTTCGGGCTTCGGAGTGGCGGTGTTCGATCGGCGCCTGGGTGGCCAAGGGGGGGGGGGTGCGACGTGGAGGGTTCAGAGGTGGAAATCGGGTTCGGCCAAATCAATGTGCGTGCGACAGACGAGGAAGAAGAAGTTACATTTTATTATTATTTATTTATTTAATATTTAATTTATCCAATGTTTAAAATTGAATATCTTTTTACTGCGATATCAGAATTCAACGAAACGACTTGCGTTGGACTCGTCTTTCCGAGATCTTCGCGATGACGTAGACCAGAGCTGAATCTGAGACAGTCGAATTTTCAGCCATATCAATGTGAGATTTCTATTTTAAATAAATTAATTATTTATTCATTACATCGTGAAATTTATATATTTAATCTATGTATAATTCTTGTTGCTGTTGTATGTATCTGTTGAAATGTTAATTGTTTGGTGAATGCGTTGAACCTCTGTTTGGAATTGTATGTATTCATGTTGGTTATAATTAGATAATTAAAATTATCATCATTGTCATATTTGGGTAGTCGAATCATAACTGTCATTAGTTAGAATAAAATGAATATTATTTCACCGTGAGATTTGTTTGAAATAAAAAGAACAATTTGCCCTGTTAAATTTGCTAGATTTAAAAAGGACATTTTTTCTTCTTTTTACCGTCATTTAGTTGAAAATTAAAAAGTACATTTTTATTGTAATTTTATTAGAATTAAAATTACATTTTTGTTTTGCAATTTTAGATGCAAACAAATATATAAATCAAAAAGATTACATTTTAATGTAATTAGAAATAAATTAAAAAGATTACATTTTTCAATGTAATTAAGATTGAAATAAAATGATTACATTTTTCAATGTAATTAAAATTGAAGTAAAATGATTATATTTTCAATATAATTAAAATTGAAATAAAAATAACATTTTGATTAAAACTTAAGTATTGAAATAAAAATAACATTTTGGTTAAAGCATAAGTATTGAAATAAGAGATCACATTTTTGGCCAAAACTTTATTAGTGAACATTTTGGTCAAGACTTTATTAGTGAAATGAAAATATCACTTTTATCAAAACTTGATTATTGAATTGAAATTTTCACTTTTATCAAAACTTGATTATTGAATTGAAAATATCATTTTTGTCAAAACTTGATAATGAAATGTAAGTAACAATTTTGTTTACATTTTATATGTAAATAAGAAATTATTTTCAGAAATTACATAGAAATTGGATAGATATTTTATTCATGTTTTTCAACGCAAATAAACATAGAAATTAAAAGTTTGCTTTCCATTTGCACTTTTCAATGCAAATATAGCATGAAATAAAATTCATATTTCTTATTTGCATCTCATAATGCAAACATAACTTGAAAATAAAAAATACATTTTTATTTGTGTTCGACAACACAAATAAAACTAGAAAATAAAACATATATTGAAAATAAAGTTTTGTTCTTTATTTTGTGTTCAAAAATGTAAATATATTTTGAAAATAAAGTTTGTTCTTCTATTTACATTAAGCCATGCAAATATATATAGTAAATAGAAATTGTTCTTTTATTTGCATTTACCAATGCAAATGTATATTGAAACAAATTATTCTTTCATTTGCACTCACCAATGCAAATACATATATTGAAAATAAAGTTTATTTCTTTGTTTGCATTTATCAATACATATATGCATTGAAATTAAGGTTTATTCTTTTATTTGCATTTATCAATGCAAATATTCAATGAAACTATAGTCTATTTTCTTTATCTTCATTTACCAACACAAATGTGCACACTTTTATACATTTAATAGAATTTGTTTAAAATATACTTTGAAAATAAATTTTGTTCTTTTATTTACATTCACTAATGTAAATATAATTTGTAAACAAAACTATTCTTTGTTTGCATTCATATATGCAAATACTCTTTTAAATAAAATTTGTTTCTTTTATTTACATTCACTAATGTAAATACACATTGGGAATGAGTTCCTTTTTACATTCACTCAAATATACTTTTAAATAAAAAGGTTACATTTGTTAATTGCTTTCCTTGTTGCAAATAAAACATTAAAATAAAAGTTTCATTTTTTGTTTGCAATCCTACATGCAAACCAAACATCAAAAGATAAGTTACATTTGTGATTTGCATTTTTGATATGAATAAAACATCGGTTTAAAGTTGTATTTTTATTTGCATTCCTTAATGCAAACAAACCATGAATTGAAAGTTTCATTTTACTTTCAAAATAAAGAGTTACCCTTTTATTCACATTTTTAGATATAAATAAAGGATAGAATTTAAAAGTTACATTTTAATAACTAAACATTCACATTTTTATCATTAAAGTAAAATAGACAAAAACACTTATTTTGTCTAAATTAAAGGAATGAAACAAAATATAGCACTGTAATATTATATTAGAATTGAAATACAAATTAATCACTATCGTAAATTTATATTAGTTAAAACCAATTATTCATTTTTGTTAATTTACATTAGTTAAAAACAACTATTCATTTTAGTCAATTTATACTAGATAAAACAAATATTCACTTTTGTCAATTCACACTAGTTAAGACTAATTATTTACTTATGTCAATTTACATTTGTTGAAACCAATTATTTGTTTGTCATGGCTATATATTGTGTATTACACTTCCATTCACAAGTTACCCGACTTGTTTATGTGATTGGGACGATAATTTTCACACATCGCCCAAGTGCACAAATTAGTTTATTATTTGTTTGATGGTTGAAACCCCACACGGGTGTTGGGATGAAAATTTACATATACTTATCCCAATATTTAGTTGTATGTTGATCGTTAGATCGACAGGCTGCGGTGAGCGTTATTATTTAATTTTAACGCTTACACAGTGGAAATTAAACTTTGGATGTAGATGGATGATTTGATGATTATATTGATGTTTGTGAAATCCATATAATCTAAATTATATGGTAAATGGTTGAGTCGCATTTCGATTCAGGTGTTCTTTTAAATAATAATATTTTTACATTAGAAATCCTTTTTATATAAAGTATATATTTTCGTAAAATATTTTTTTTATCAACTATATGTTAAAACAATGAATGTTTGTAAAAGATAAGAATTTGTAACATAAAGAATACTTCTCATTAGAATCTTTTATATAAAGAATACTTTTTTTTAAGATTATTTTAAATATGTTTTTTAAAGATTACTAGCATTTGCAGTTATAATTTGTGATATGGAACGAATTGAGATGTGAAGTGGATTTATCATGGACGATGTTTCAAACGACATTTGTCCTTTAATCCAATTTACATTGAAATTTATAAATCTATTTTATAGATTTAAAAAGGCATTTTCTAAGAACCAAGTTTTTTCCAATTTAATATATAACTGGAATTAAGTAGGAATTCGATTGGTAATAATCGAAATGGGCTTCTGTAAAAGAAGACCTATATTATATATGGAATTTAAGAGGCTTTGCCGTTATTCCATGTATATTGTTAGTCCGATACAGAAATCTATATCGATTATGTATTGATTTGATTCTGTGAGATTCCATATTTTGGAAATTGTTTATAGGTTTATCGTGAACTATGTTTTAAAGGACACTAGTTCTTTAACCTGTTTAAGACAAGATTTATTCCCTAAAAATAAATGATCTTGTAATAATGATTTTTGATATCAAATCAAAACTGGAGTTTTAATAAATCTTTTAAGAAAGATTTAAGATTTTATTTTCAGAGTTTATCTTTGATAAAACTAATGAGAATCTTATAATATGAATATCTTATTAAAAGAATATTCTAAGTTAAAATGTGGCGTAATGTGTGTTTTTCCAATATTTCCTTTTTAATCACAAAATACGCGAGTTATTCAGAAAGATCGGGTTTAACCCATTCTGAATAATCCTCACGACGATCAAGAGTCGAAGATGAAGACGGTGATTGAAGACCGAAGGTTTTCACATCGTTGGGATGATGATGACTGGTATCTTGAATAGGGATTGGCCTTCCAAGGCAAGGTATTTAGTAATGATCGTCCAAACGCATTTGGAGATTGACGAACACGTTGTTTCGCTCAGACCTAGAGCGGACTTGTAAATGAATTGTGTGTCTGACATTGTATTCATTTCTACTGTATTTGTTGAACGCTACTGATTATATATTTCTGTTTGGTGGTGAAGAATTTATTCTTTACTTATCACCCTTCTCTAAGACGTATGAGCTTAGAGGTTATATATATATATATATATATATATTGGTAGATGATCAATAATATGATAGGATCTGACAATGTGACATGCTAAGATGCAAATGGTCATTGCTTTGTTGAAAAGCAGGCCTTGTGGTTGATGATCAAAGCACAGTCAATTTAGGGCATAGCTTTGTGTATATCGTGACTTCGCGAGCCTCACACACCGGTTGAGTCTAAAACGGGAGAAGGGAACGCAGGGAGTGCACACGTTTCTTTCTAGCTAGAAGTGGTGTTGGGCTTTAACATGGCCCGACATTTGCTTATGTGGTTGATGGAATTTTTGCGAGGCCTCGGTTTATTCTTATCGGTCTCCCTCGGCTGATTTGTAGGTCCAATAGGATCGAGGAGCGTGTGTTCAGGCATAACTATTCCACTAAAGTATTTGTGGACCGGTCCTGCTGTATCCAAGGGTTCGCCAGCGTCCGAATCCTGAGGCATTGCTAGAGTGTCTTGAATCGGTCAGGAGCTCCTCCCTAGCCTTGACTCATGATGGAAACCCAATTTCCAATACGCCCTTGAGGTTTTGATTGTATAACTAGTATGGCGACATTGTAGATGGTAGCTATGCCGTCTAGGATTGATATTATATTTGAAATGTTTTAAATATGTACATACACACACTAATAATATCGTTTTTACGTATCAAGCATCTTTTGACCATTATAAGGTAAAACCCTATCCTCTGGTGTGCGTTGCATTATGTGATGGGACCTGGCTCTTATAATGGTTACATTTTTCTAAAAAGCATTATTTTGTTTGACGATTTACTTTATTTATGCACTGGCAATCCAATGGAGTAAACCCGTTTCGCGTTAGCGGCGTGGTCCTGTGATTAGCCTACTTATTAGATAGGTTAAGTATATAATTCTCACACCAGTCCAACGACTGACCTGTAGTTTGTTTCACTTTGCAAACTCGGGTGCCCTCTTTCCACACGGGCAGTCGAGTAGCTTTTTGTAGATATAGTTAAGCCGGATCCTGGATTGAAGCCTGAAGCTGGGTCCAGAATATTGATGGCCTTCCGCTGAGATTAGTTCCGCTGCAATGTATTTAATTTATTGTAAATGTATCTTCTGCTGTATTATTTATCGATGTACTCTGATATATTCTGTACTCTGATGTAACATTTATTATTGATGTTATAAAAGTCTGTGTTGTTGTTCTGATATTGTTGTATGCCCAAAGTTAACGTACGCGGAATTTGAACGGTCTTGATCGATCTTGCGATCGATTGGGGTCGGGCGAAATCTGGGTCGTTACAGGAAAGGTCCCCCCAAGAAGGCATTGTATGGAGAGATGACGTCATTGACCACAAAGTTGAGGATGCAGACTCGACTTGTTCCTCTTCTCCAAGTTCTACGGGTAGGTCAATCATGCCTACTGGGTGATTGGTGGATCCATTAGAGTCGTGGATCATTGCTTGGCAGGGTCTCAAGTCTTTGGCCTCCTGTTTCATTTGGTTGTAGGCCGCGTTGAATAGGATATTGACCGAGCTTCCTTAGTCAGTGAGGATCCTTCGAACAAAAACTTGGCCGACTTGAGAAGAGATGATGATAGGGTCTATGGTTGGAATCTCAATTCCTGTGAAGTCCCTCTCACGGAAGATGATATCGTCCTGCATTGTCTTATAAATCTTGGCGAGGACTGATTTTCCCAGGGCATAACAAGCTTCATATGTGGCATGCTTTATGAAGTTGGTGTATTCCTCCATTTTGCAGAAGTTGTCATGCATGGGGTGAGATCTACCACAAATAGTGTTGATCACGATGCCACGTGACCTTCAGTTGGATGGGGGTCACATTTGCAGGAGCAGTAAGTGCGGGCGTTGGAGGGCCCATAGCCTCCTCGATAGGAGTGGGATCCTAAACATACTTCTTTAGGTGTTTTTCACAGATGAGTTTTCGATTGCGTCCTTGAGATGGCGGCAATTGTTTCTGTTGTGTCCATACATATCATGGAACCTGCAGTACTTGCCGGAATTCTTCTTACGGTTAGTCGATTCCCTTGTGTTGAGCTTCTTGTATTGGAGCGTATTACAGGTTTCTAAGTAGATGGTCTCCATGCCACGATTTAGCTAAGTGTACTTCCTATAATTTGATAGCGGTCATAGTTGTTGGGGTCCAACGAAGTCGAATTATTGTTGCGACCGCTTTGTTTGCCAGGGTTCATCTTTGACTGGTAGGGAATTGCTCTTTTACCCTTGTTGGAAGATTCCCCGATCAGTTTTCCCTTGACACTGTCATCGAAAGTGCTGGCATGTGGGTTATTGGAGTGGTGGCCCGTGAAGCTCTATTACGCCTGGCTTCCTCTTGGCATAAGAACTGTTCAGCTTTTTCGTAGAAAGCCTCTAAAATCTTGAGTTGTTTTCTACCTATCCATGCCTCGAACTCGGAGGTCGGGAGGATGCCCTTGGCTAGCTGTAACAGCGTGGTACGGGGTTCAGGATCATCGACCTCGGCGAGGGCGGTATTGAATCCCTCATGGTAGCTTTTTAAAGATTCAGCAGCGCCCTGGTATAAGTTGGACTGGGTGAGCGCATTCTTTGGAGTTGGCATGTACATCCTGAACTGTTTGACCAGTTTAGTGGCTAGTTGGCCAAATGTATTAACTGAATGGAGCGAAAGGAAAGAGAACCAAAGCAAAGCCATGCCTGCCAAGGCAACTGGGAAGCATTTGCACTTGATGGCATCGGTGGCTCTGATGGAGTCCATCTCCCATTCGTAGCGGTTCAAGAAAGCGCAGGGATCGGTCGTGCTGTCATATAGCGTCATCTGTGGCGTGTTAAAGCGTCGAGGCCACTCAGCTTCGTGGATGGCTCTGGTGAAGGGGTTATGCCTCAGGTGGGTCTCCCATGTGTCGTTGGCGTTTCCCCGCATATCTCTAATGATCCTTCAGATCATGTCGGGGAGATATGTCGAATGTACATCCTCTGGCAGTATCCAATTCAGAGAACTTCGGGAGTTCTGTTCCGTGGATGTCTTCTGTGGTGAACGTTGGGATCATCCTCTTCCATATCATTGACATAGATTGCCTGGTTCCGATATGACTGGCTAAGCGGGCTGACATTCGTTCTGATCTTGATAGACTTAGGCTTCTTGAGCTACTAGGAGCGTGGGCGCTAAGTTCTAAGGGGCGAAAGTTGGGTTCTACCGATGAGCGGGGCGATTACTCAAGCTTGGTTCATCATTGATGACTAGTCGGAATTGATTACGGTGATGCATGTCCCTGCTATAGGTGACAGTGGTTCTATCACCGTTCCCGTTGTCGTTGCCATTATTACGACCATTAGTGTGAGCATTAGAGCGGACAACGACGTTGTTATTAAGGCTAAACTTCCTTCGTTGATGCGGGACCCAAGACTTGAAGGAAGAATTTTCCGAGACAGTACGCCCCACTCGAGGATAATTCCGAGCTAGTTGGAGTTGGGTGACTATGCGTTCACTTTCTTGAAGCTGACATATAAGGTCAATGTTGGATTTCAACACTTGGTTGAGTTCGAGAGTCGTATTTTCATTCCTCTTGGTGAGCGCATAAATCTGTGCGTGGGTTATAGGGACTTCAGGGTCCGTATGAGGAAGTATGTCCATTTCGATTGGATATCCGTAGACTGGTGTTGCTGGGATGCTTCAGGTTCGGCTGCAGTAGAGGAGCCAATTAGTGTTTTCTTGTTTTCTTTACTATAGTAAGCGAACTTGGTTGCAGGTTAGAGAAGGAACCTAAAGCACGTTGGAGTCGAGATGGTAGTGTGCAATAAAGAAGCGAGTGTTAGCTCTTAATAAAAGCACCAGAATGTTGATGCCAAAAAATATCGCCAACACCCAAGATTCTTAATTACTTAAGAATACAGTTTCACGTACAGGAATTAAGTGCAGAAGAGCAGAAAAACAGTAAATGACACTTGAGATTTAAAGTGGTTCGGTCCCATGAGGGGCCTACGTCCACTTTGGAAGAGTTGCTGATATTTCATTGACAACAATGATTTACAAGCTATGAGCCCCCTCTAGGCATCTAGTTACAAGAATTTTCATGTAATTTGAAGTCATAGTCATCATATGTGATTGTATGGAAAAGGTAGATTTTCTCATTCTTCTTCCACAAAGTGAAGATGCCATTAGAGAGGTTCCTTGGAGCTCTAGGGAGGTGTCAAATCAGCAATTTTCCAATCCTTGTAATAAATGAGCTTAGGGGTATTTATAGTAGAATGGTTGGGTGGGAGTAGGTAGGATATAGAGACCACACAGCAGAAAATCTATCATAGGATCACATATGCCAAAAAATTGCATCAATCACGGGTGTTGGAGGATAAATCGCATCCCCTTCATAGGATGCGATTTTCGCATCCCAGTAGGATGCTCTAGAAAAGAGAGGTGCCGCATCTCTTTGGTGCGACGGCATCACACCTGGGGGATGCGTCTCCCTCGCATCTCACCGGATGTGATGGGATCGCATCCCAAGGGATGTGATGCCATCGTATCTCATTGGATGCGAGGTAATCAGTCGTGGTGCGATATGGGCTATTAGGGGCCGATACGACGGGTGCTGTTAGAGGGTGATGTGAGGTGAACGAGGCATGTGCGATGTGAGTCGTTGTAGGATGATGCAAGGTGAGAGGCAGTGAGGCGATACGGGCCTTATGAGGCAATGTGAGGCTTTTGTTCGGAGAGGGTGTGAGGCATTTTTCTTGTTTGATCTCTCATCTGCTTGATGCATCAACATTGTAGCAACACTTCGAGCTTTGGTCCCGTGCGACATGTTGAGTCGAAGGGGTCTTATGCACTTTTTGGGAATCAGACAGAAATACCGGTTAATAGGCATAGGATTATCAATTAAGATAGTTATATAAAACCAAATTGAATTTGTATAAGATTGAAATATATAGATAAGACAAACCAGAAATGGAATTTCAAATCCTGGAAATTTGGAAGGAATTTTGAATTAATAAAATTTCGATTTCCACCAAATGAATTCAGACTTAAATGACTAATTGGATCTGAACTCATGTTAATTGAACTGATTGATTTTTGAAATTAAAGAAATTGGAACCTAACTAGATATTGGTTAAGTTAAATGATTTTCTTAGTGTTGAGCTAATTTTGGTCTTCGAGGTTGATATTTAGAGGATTATTTTCTTACCGATTTATGGCTAGGGACTGATGATTGTTGAAGGATGGTAATGGGTGAATAAGGAATGGAAATGTTTTCCAATTGTAATAATAGATAATTTTGGTTAAGCAAATGAATATGTTTGGATTAATGGATGCTTATGGATGAAAGTGCATGAGGATAAAAGTTTAACATTGATAGAAGATACAAGTTAGTATTTTAATTGGATTAGATGAGCCTATATGGAAAACCATTGGTTTGGTGGATTCTTGAATGATTAGAGAAGGTATATAAAGGCCAATTTTGGAGTTATATGTTGGAGCCACAAGAGAGAGATGCTAGCGAAATTTTCAAAAAAGTTATAATTGAATTCCTAAGAGAATTTTTGGTAACTAAAAATCGATTTACTGAGAACCAGATAAATTAAAGAGGTGCATAAATTGATATTTAGAACAAATTTGAACAAATACAGATTTCATCAACGATTTGTCAAGAACAAGGTAAGGAAACAAAGAAGTTTTGAGATGACAAGCGACTCTGAAATGAGGTAATGAAGTTTCCTAAGGAGAAATGAATGAGATCCTAAAGACTGTTCATGGAAGGCCGAGGATAGTGTATGAGGAGTCTATCAAGAGATTTGTTTGATTACTTATTGCTGCTATGTGTATTGAATGCTTTGATGGTTGAGAAATGTTTGATAACTAACCTGTGTGTTTTGGATGTCTTGTTTATTATGATTGCAAGGGGATGACCCATGTATGTTTGTTGATATAAGCCTATGATTTTAATTATAATTGGAATTTTCCTGTTACTCTTTAATTTCGGGGACGAAATTCTCATAAGGGGGTAGATTGTAATGTCCCGATTTTTAACCAGCTTTATAATCTATAAATTTTAGACTTTACCGGTAATTATATTTAATTAAATAATATTGAATTTGAATATTCGTGAAATTTTGAATAATCATTTGTTTAAAATCCTATGTGTATATTTTTAACTCATGATTTATACACACTGGTAAAATGGTGTTTTTATATTTTTGTTTGCATTTAAACTTATTTTAATTTATGTAAAATTATAATTTCTTAAGTAAAATTAGATTTTAATATTTGATAGAATTTAAATTGATCGTTTTATTTAAATCTTAGGTATATATATGTGTGTATAATTTTAGTACATATATGTGTGTTTATATATGTAAAGCAAGGTTGTAACTTTTGTTTTATACTTAAGTAGATATTTTTATTTCTTCACATATATACATATAAGATTATATGACAATTAATGGACAAGAACATGCCATATAATTTAAATGAAAGTGAATTAAATGCAATTAAATAATATATTGTATGTATATTGATTTGCCATTTTGAATTCATGTAGTACACAAGCACATTGTATATTCAAATCAAATCTTATTAACATGGCTTGATTGCTTAGTAATTAAGTTTAACTGTTAGTACCAAGGAATTTATAGCCTGGAAATCTAAAACCAAAACATTTAGTGAGAAGTGGACTGTTGTATCGATCATGAATCAGAATTCAAAACAGTAAATATATAGTTTGAATTACTTAACAGGCAAGTATGCCACTAAAGCCCAAACAAGAACATAGATCTGCACATGTATTTGTACCTCAAAACAGCTTCAACCGTGCCTTTTCCTAGAAGGAAGCATGAAAGCCTTCTAAGAACATTCCTTTTCAATCAATACTAAGTGCAATGCAACATCACTTATCACCATTACATCCCACTCTATTGCTCTACCATTTGCACATGGATGTACACAGAGTATACACATCAAATTTCATGGTCGTGCCCTGTCACGTTGAAGCACATATGATTAGCTGAAACACATAGTCTCATTTCCACCACTCAACTACACACAACTAAACACATATTTCTCCATTCTCCCAAATATACATAGATGCTTAGCTATGTTGTGCAGTTAAAGCGCTTAGCGATTCTATAGTGGTAGAGGTGTAAAAAGTTGTAGCAGGGAAACAACGGGGATATAGCGGAGGTACAAAAATGTTAATTAGATGTAAACTATATAATTAAAATTAATTAATTATCATTATAACATCATTTTTGTAGAATAAATGAATACTAATTAATATTATATAACAAAATCAAAAAATATCATGGTTATGCACATTAGATTCGAGGATTACTACAATTTTTTTTTCTTATATACGACACTTATGACTTAAAATTAGCTCTTTACATTAAATTTTTTGATTTATTTTAAAAGAGAACTATTCAAATCATTCTTTATATATTAATATTGCTAAAGAGGGTTCTAAATAGCATTGATTCAGTGGGTGCAATGTAAAATAGCAGGGATTTAAGCGGAGCAACTGTTCATCAGCGCTAGCGGTCAAAGAGTGCTACAGGCAAGAGTGGGGACTTTGCGGGGCTTTGGTGGGGCTTTAACTGCATGGCAGCTGTGTATAGCTATTCTTTCAATAAAAACTAATGCAATAGCTGTATACCCATAGCACAATCTTTTCAAATCAGTTAATTCACAGATTAAACATAGCTGCATCCCTTTTTATTCAGCTAAGAAACAACTATGAACTTAGCTATCCTCTTCATTACCTATGCAGCTTCTTGTTATTCTTCAATCAATCATAGCAGAGCTTAGATTACCCTCCATCAAGGAAAAAAACCTATAAATTACCCTCTCAAAGCCTAAAAACTATACACCACTTTCACCTATAAAAACATTGCAATATCTGTATATATTCATATCTTAGAAGCCGACTTGAACACTATAAACTAGAAGAGGAAATGGCCAAGACAACAAATATAAAACAGAGATGAAAATCCGGAAATGGAAGTGAATAAAGGCGAGTAAACACCCCTTTTTGTTTTTCTGTTCTAGGCATTATTTCAAAATAATCTAGACTACATATAGGTCATTATACACATGAGTTTATATTGATAAAGCATGCATGATTGTTGAAGAGAGATGACAAAAAATGGTTGATACGTGGAATGATGTATTGCTTGAAACTAAAAAACAGTGGAAAGATTTTTGAGAATAAACTTCACTGAAATTCCAATTTTTAAACTATGATATGATTATAGACAAATCTGTGAACACACATATGCCTGTATGACCTGATCCATGATTTTAAACTGTCACTAAATGATGGAAGGAAATAAATAAAAAAATAAAAACCTAGAAAACAAATGAAAGTGTATTTTGTAAACCATTACATTTGAATCTATTTCAAATTGTTACATATACGATGAATATATACACAGGCTTGTGCGCTTCGGAGTAGTGGTTGTAAATCTGCATTTAAATCTAGATGAATGAAACCTAAAATGAAAATAATGGTACCTATGACTAAAGCTCTGTTTAAATATACAAACATTACCTTACATCAAGAAAAATCTGTATCTTAAATTCTAAATAATTTTAAGAATATAATTCAACATCAAAACTGCTTATATAGATCTGTAGTTTATTTAAAAATTGGTTTCACCCTGAATAGTAATATATATTTTTAGGCATTAATAATAAACAGTAAAAGACTGGATAGCACAGAGAATTCAATGATGAATAACTTGGATTTCAGACATACAATCGTATTATAACCGATGAGTCATGAGTTTTAACATTAATTTCATGACTTTTAATTCACTGTAATTGGTGCTTGAATACAATATTCGGTATTGTATTTTTAGTTTAAATCCGTCGTTCCTGTGTATTATGTTGGAAACTGATTTCGAGGGAGACTCGGGTTATCAAAGAAAGCCATAGGTGGAGTTGCATGGGTTCTGGTGATCAGAGGAGGTTGGTCGAATGCGATTTAGGGTTAGAGATATAGTTTGAAGGATTGGTTTTGAATTGATGGTGGGAAATATAGAGGAGATCGAGTGCAGAGTTGCTTGGGGGGAAGATGGTCGGAGGTGCGGAGAACTCATCGAAGATGGCGGCAGGTAAAGTAGTGGCCGGTGGTGATGGTGGGGATAAATTTTTGGGAGGTTGCCTGGTACTGGTCTTCAAGTTAAGTCCATGGTGATGAGCTGTTTGGAAGAGGGGGTGGTATGAGTATGTAGCTTTGAGTCAAATGGGTGTTGTGTGGTGATTGCGCATTGTGTAAGGTGGTTCGACAGCAGATGGGTGGCCGGATGGGGTGTACATGTGTGCAGGTGCACATGTGTGCACTGTTAAATAAGAGAGGGAGAAGATGGAGTATGGGCAAGGATTTTTGAGGTGATCCACTGATGTGATCACTAAATTTTGGCAAGGGACACATGGTGATCACCATCTTGAGTTATGCCAAATCTTTGGCAATTGGCAAGGAGGAAAATTAAGTGACCACCAATGGTGATCACTGAATTTGGGTTACCAAATTTAAGTTTTCCATTTTGGAAAGAAGTTGTGCCGTCTTTTTATTTCGAGTTATCACCTGTATTTTTTGAAAAATCCGGGTTTTTACCAAATTCCAAGCGCCGTGAGTCGACCCATTGTTTTTAGCCAATCGCACCCAAGTGATCACTTTTTTTTAAGTGATCACACTACGTTTTTGCCAAACTTCAATTTTTACCATATTTTATTATCGCGAGTCACGCAAGATGTTTTTACTGAAAGGCACGTGTCGATCAGCTATTTTCGATGCGCAACACTGTTTTCATCAAGTTCAAATATTTTTCATGATGAGTTGTTTCCATGTAACCGGACCAATGCGCCCAAGGTTTTTGAACTGGTCGGATCGAGTCGATTATGTATTTTCACTTCGCCAAGTTTTCCAAGCCTATTAAGGCGATTCTAGAAATCGATATTTTTCCAAACACTTTGTGACTTCAATTAAATTGTTTGTGTTTTTCCGACGACATTCTCAAAAATCGAGCACATCACTATCTATAATTTTGACGTGTGAATGTTTGACCAAAATGTGGTCAACATAGATCATGATAATTTAATATTAATAAGCATTAACACAACGTACAGAAATTTAATCATCTTTATTAACTATTGTTTGAAATTAAAGTATGATTCCGCTTAAGAAACTAAAATTGAATTGTCAAGCTCGAGTTACTAGGCATATTATGAAATTGATTTGTTGATTGAATTGACAGTTATGCTGTAATATGATATATAAACTTGAATAGTTTAAATTAGACATTGTCACATTTAGATCATCTTGTATAAAGTACAATTTAAAACAGGAATATGAATCTTATATGTGAAATAATTAGATAAGTTCTGAAATCAATTAAGATGTAGAAACTCATATGAAATATGTTGATTTGATTGTATTAAGTATCATTTGACTCTAAAAGATATTAACGTCGTCGTTTCAAAGAGTCCGGAACCTAAATTCCACTATCCGAAGGTGGTTCCATACCTTTTCATAGTTGGACATCAATTATCCCTAAGCGCCTTGCGGTTTTGTTTGTATACTATGTAGTGAAATGTTAGATGCAAGCTTTTTGCTAGATTCTAATTTATTTGTGAAAATCCTAGACATTATCATATTATCTGATTTCAATATACGAAATGTTTTAGTACTCATAAGGGAAAAAACTTGTTCCGTGTTTATGTGCGACGTGGTCTTATGAGTTACTTTTTATTTCTCAAAGATGTTTTAAAATTGTTTACTCACATCAGTTCCATGACTAACCCACAGTTTATTTTTCTATGTTCACCCTAAACTCTTAGGTGCCAAAATTTGTATGGGAAGTCAAGTAGTGCAGGATTTATAGATAATCTGGAAGGAGCTTGGAGCAGGAAGCTTCATCATTAGATTTATATAGATTATATTTCTGCTGTGATGTATATATGTTGTACTCTAATGATGTATGTAATACAAATACAGTTTGTATTTCAAATTATGTTATATAATATATTTTATCCATTCCGGTGTGAGATTCGTGTTATGCTGATTCTGTTGCTTTATGTTCTTCTCTTTCTTATATTCTAATTTTCTACCTTTTCTACTTCTCATCCTCTTACTTCTTTATGTTAATGATTCATATTTTCATGCAATAAGGGTTGGATGTGTGTTGTTATCAGTCGACTCAAAAGGTACGAATTTGTGGGTCGTCACAAAATCAAATTCTACTAGATGTAATCTTAATTTTTCTCTATCAGATGAAAATTATAATCCAATAAATACAAATGATTCTTGTTTCAGGGAATTCCGACTTATATTGGATCATATACACTCAATTGAAGTTTCAAATTGGAAAACTATGAACTGCCGCTGCGCAACGAGCTCGTTTTAAATTAAATTTTATTAAACGTTCAAACTTCATTTAGTTAATAACCTATAACCATACTGTCTTAAGTTTCAAATAAATTTAGCTTATCCTTACTATTTAACCTGGAAATCTCGACTGTTCAAAATTGTTGAATATTCCATTTCAAATCTACGAAACATCATATAAAGTTAAATGCACAATCAAATAACTCTAGCACTTATAATATACATGCACCCATATTATAATGGAGTTGAAAATTTTGGAATCAACTCTAGATTTCAAAATCATAAATTATGGATTCGAAACAATCTTTCGTTTCAATCCAATAATTTATCTATGGTAGCAAGTTCTTACTTAGAAACTTGAAAATGAATACCGATGATGTCGTGATCATCATTAAAATTATTTTCCAGCGGCGTGAGCAAGATCTAAGCTTTTAAAAACTTAAAAACCCATTTACTTTTATAAACGCATTTAAAGTAATCCCAACATTCCCTTTAAATCTTGAAAAAATCCTTTTCAAATCTACTAGAAATTCAAATCCTTCAATTCTCAACTTAAACCCTTTTCCCATTTATAGATCTCATTTATAAATAACACTTATATAATTCCAGTTATATATAAGGGTACTTCATCTAAGTTCTTCCTGATTTAATTACATATTAAACCACCTACTTAGGTTCAGTTCTTACCCAACATCATCATCGGATGTCGTATGGTCAAATCGTGAAACTGAATTCAAACGGTATTCATTTCCAAGGTTTTTCTAAATATAAACCTACTCAACCCATGCAAGAAAGTGATAAGATTGTTCTTATCTAAACAAAGTAGCAAATATCCATAAATTGGTCAAGCACAACTACCAATCAATTAATCATAGTCAATACTCAAAAGCGAGCACGACTTAATAAACAATAAATGTAAATAACAAAAAATTATCATTTAAAATCAAACTAATCATCCATAAAACTATGATTAGTTTGAAAATTCCTTTATATATATAAAAAGTATATAAAATCTTGTTAAAATTGTTTCATTTACTAACTCTTTTAAATAATACTATGTTGATTTGTCTTTCTCAAGTATTTAGTAATTCAATCTATAATGTCAATCAAAGGCATCAATGTGGAATTTATATGTCACTCAACAGATAAACAAACATAATATAAAACATTTTATAGCCCGAACAAATGTGCGCTCTCGTATACATAGACAAACTCATAATTAGGAAACAAGTATTTATTTTCAGGTAAGAAAGTGATACATATACATACATGGTGCCAGTTGCAACATCGAGTGGATATATAAAACCATATAGAATTGTCTGAAAATATCTAAATTTTGGTTTTAAATATATTACAATATATTAATCGAAGTAAGATTAACAAATAAGTATAACTTGATTTTGTATATATTTTTACTTTACTTCTATTCCCTGTCTCGTTCCTTTCCGGGGACAAAAAAGTTTTAAGTGGAGAAGATTGTAACAACTTGAATTTTTAAATAGATTTTAATCCATGATTTGATTGGAATTTAAATTAACAAAAATAATTACCATTTGAATAATGCAATTAAAAAAAGTGAAATCAGAATTTTATTGTAGGCTGACTCAATTTGCGTTATTTCAATTTAAGTAATTTCATAAAACTTAAATTTAAATAACATATTTGAGTTACTAAGTATTTTTATTTACAAAATTGATTAAAATATAAAATTTTCTGAAAAAGTCAGTTTTATCAAAATTGATAAAATTTTAAATTATAGCTGAAATTTTAGAAGTTTAAATATTAAAAAAAATTGAATCTACGTTGTATTCTGAGTGTCCATCATATTTAATTTCGTTAAATTTTGATTCTTTGTCCGAAATTCGCGTTATAATTGTAAAAACATGCAAATGGGACATTGTTTGTCATATACATACATATATGCATATATATATATCCATACTAAGTCAATACCTTATATATGCCTTTCTTTGCATTCTCACTGGCATTTATACCAGTATTGAATTTGAGTGGGTGTACTGAATTCATAAGGACACCTTTATTAAATTGAATGGAGATTAATTTGCATTATGAAAAATTTAATGAATTAGAAATATTGAAATAGTATAACTTTTAAAATCAATTGAATTATGAGAAATTAGAATTTTGTCCAAATTTGAAATTTTGCGTGATAATTTAAAATTTTGAAAATTTATATTTTTACGATTTACCTGAAATTCTGTTATATTCTCCATTTTTACTTTCATTGAAATCAACCTCCATTTGCTCCAGATTTGATATTTTCTATGTAAAACTACATAAATTTGACAATATTGTGCTGTTATCCCTTCTTCAGTTGATTTGAGTTTAATTTGGCTATTGGGAAAGCTCCCTATGCCACCTCATCTCTTGTATTTAATTTTGCGTTAAGAATTTTGTTGGATTGTGTAAATTTTATATATGGACTTTTATTTTTTTTCTCATTGTCATTCACCGATATTTCTTGTCTTCTTTCTCATTTTAATTTTTTCTAAGACGATTTCTTCCTTTTTTCCTCCGCATCTTCTGTTCTAATCTGAAATTTTCACAATCACAAATAAAATTAGCAAGTAAGAATTTAATTTAATTATTTTCCTTATCTCTTCACTGGTACTATTTCAATTTCAAAAGCTAAATTTTGCAATCCTATAATCCAAAAATCCTTTTTGTCACCGCAACCCCTTGCGATTATCACCTTCGTCCAGTCACCCCCACCACACTTGACCGACCTTTCTCCACCTTAAGTAAGCAGGCCTTACATGAAAACCCAAACCCTAATCCCTTTTTCCACTTTTCTATTTTCTGTTTTATTCCAGGTTCTCACCCCATGTTGAAGAGGTCGTAACTTCCTGCTAGAAAATCCAAATCCTTATTTTTCTTTAGATTGGATGAAATTGAAATAGCTACAACTTCTATGTTGAACGCTTTTCAGCTTTCAAAATTTACTATGCCGAAATTGGGAATCTGTAACGGCCCGCGGATCTGTACTATCTGAGTTGACTAAACTACACACGTCCAACCCAAATAATACAGAAATATGAGTCATTAGGGTTAAAGAAACAGAAACAGAAACAGATAGAAGAAGAACAGAAATAACAATACAGAATCTCACAGCGGAACAAATAAAATATATTATATAACATAACCTTTGAAATACAAAATTTTATATCATATATACATACCATCATTAGAGTATAACACAACATTTGATACAGCAAAAAATGACCCTTAATTATCTAACGTGAAGCCGCCTGCTTCAAACTCCTCCAAGTGTGTTTGTAAAATCCTGAAACACTTGACTGCCCGTACAACTTTGGGCACCCAAAAGTTTAGGTAAAAACAAACAAAATAAACTCAGATTCAGTCATGGGACTGGTGTGAGTAAACTCCAACCATATTGTTTAACTTTGAAAAAAAAACTTTTGAAAGAAAAAGATAATAGTAAGACCAGCCCACACATAAACATGGACGATTTTTACCTTACTATAACTCAAAACATTTTTGATATCGAAATCTAGTGATATTATAATAATGTCAAATCAAATAAATAACTAAATAGTAGAACGCTTGCATCTCACGCTCTGCATACATAGTATAAAATCAAAAACCGCAGAGCGCTTATTGGAGATTGAATTCCAACTATGACAAGGTATGAGACCACCTCCCGATCAGTGTACACTAGAGGGGATACACTTGGGTTCAACAAGAACATCTTGCAACCCAGCCATAAATGACCGCCCACTCATTTAGCTTGAGTGTAGCGAATATATTGTCAGCTACGGTTGTCGGCTGTCCAACCGTCATCCGTAAGATACATAATCAAAAGAAGAATAAATAATGAATTTTTTCTAGATCAGTGACAAATATACCCTGCTTGGCTATGAAACAATTAGCCATGCTGCCTGCCTGATTTTTGTCATTTCCCGGTTGTGAGGCTTGAGGTCACGTTTACTTTTGAACATCTGGTCAACATTCACTTTGAATGCTACATCGTTAAACCCGTCAAATCACTAGTTGATCTTCTCAAAAAATATTATGGGTATAAAAGCTAAGAGAAACAAATTTCTCCGCAAACAGACGTAATACCTTGAAAAGATCGCCTTATGTTATCTGTTAGGAATACTCTGTCAGACATTCGTCTATGCAAGTTGTCCTGGGTCTGCACAAACAAAACAGCCCTTGTATTTCACTCCGTCTTCCATTATCTTCAGCATAATCTAATTCGCAACGCCTATGCCTATACGGAGTGGTTTTCGAATATTAAATCCAACCGTTCTCTCCCTATTGAAAATGATAGTTCAAAAATCTTTGATAGCCGGTGATTTAACTATCAAAGGAAAACAAGCATCCATCAAACAAATCACTGGCCCTTTCTAATATTAATTAAACTATTTTCCAAATTCCTTATCGAATTCTATATATTGATTTATTGATTCCAAGTTATCCAAAATTCTTAAAAATATTCTAACTCCTTAAATTTCCGAATTTTTTTGCCAGCACCCCTGTTTTACCAGTCAATAGCTCAAACCCGAACCCGCCTCTCTAGACCCTTTCCATTCAAAAAGAAAATAAGAAAAAGCCAAGTGGCTTGCCCAAAAGGCTCATAAAATCTCATATGGAAATTGAAACATGTACCTTTTTGTCGGGCAGTAAATTATGAATCTTCAAATTCTCTTCCGAATCTTCATCCTATACCTGTCTAATATACGTACACCTCCACTTCCACTTATTTCAAAACCATACAACTATTTTAATTTTACCACATTCAATCCCACTAATTAATTCTTTGACTAACTCAACCGCTTCATTCACTTATGGTTTGAATCAGTAGTGTTTGGACATATTTTAATCCACTTATAAACAATTCGAATTTCATTTATAACCATACGCATCATATTTGATTTTAAATTCTAATTTACATGTCCAATTTACGCTACCCACATCAAGTTCCATTCAAACCCCATTAACTAACTTCTTCTATTATTTAGTTAATATCATTCCATAGTTCAAAATCTGATTATATTATCAAAAACCACTTCATTCAACTTACTTGAGTTCACATTTATTTATAACTCAGATACGGATTTCCCTAATTGAAATTCAGATTTTTATTCACTAAAAATCCCTTAAATTAATTAATTAAATCGTTGTGGTTTTTAAACGATTTTACAACGACTTTTCTAAAATTTTATTTTGACATAACTCAATATCTTTAAGCCCAAATCCAGATTTTTCTCTTCTATTAGAAAATTATAATTTAATAGGTCCAAATGTTTCTGGATTCATCAAATTCCGACTTATATCGAGTTCTATACACTCAATTGAAGTTCGGAGTGCCAAATTACGAACTACCGTGCAGCGGCGAATTCATTTTAATTAAATTTAAATATAAACGTTTAGAAACTTCGTTTAGTAAATAAATTTCAATTCCGCTTTCAATATTTTAAAATAAACATGTTATCCAAATCTAAGCTTAACAAATCCCGATTTCCCAAACTCGTTGATGATTTTATTCCATATTCATACTCAGTTTTAAATTATTTCAAACTCCAATTTCTATTTTCAATTCCAATTCATCTGGAATTAGATTATTAAAATTCGATATAATCGAATTTCAATTATAAATTCTTTTTACAGGAATCATTGACTAATCCAACATCCTTTACTATTACGGACTAATACCATCACTTGATAATAATAAAGCCGTTCAAGTTGGGGTATTTTATTTACCTCTCAGACCTTTACCGACAACGTTCTTATCTTGAGATAGATAAAAGCTTGTAATATAAAAACTCAATTTAAATCTCGCCTTTTATTCCATTTCTATACTAATAAAAATTTAACTAATTTTATAAATCTAGCTTTAAATTTCAGATTATCCAACATCATCTATTACTTCGTTCAGAATTTAGAACTTAGTTCTAAATTCATTTTATTCTCTATATCAATTTCCAATTTCTTTGGAACTAAATTATTTTATAAAATTCAACAAAATCGAATTCTTCTTTTAATCCCTTAGATTTATACTAATTCAATATATACGTATATTCCGGGATTCAGAATAAAATCTACCATTCCCTTTTTGAAATGATTTTTAATTCCTCTTTTTAAATTCATATTTGGATTAAAATTTTAATTTATCCAATAATAGTTATTTTTCTTTATTTATAAATATCGTTTACAATTTCATTTCTTGTTTTAAATACTAAAACAAGTTTTCGATTTCAAATTCCATTTGAAATCGAATTCTCCTTTCAAAAAATAAATTCTTCCTTTTAAATTCATACTTGAATTTAAAATTTAATATTATCCAACGATAATTTTCCTTTTGATTTTTAAATATCGTTTATAATTTCAGTTACTTGTTTTGTTACTGAAAACAAGTTAATATTTTCTAACCTGTTTGAAATTCAATTTCTATTTCGAAAAAAATAAAACTTTCCTTTTTATAACTAAAGATCCCTTTCTATGATTTTTTTAAATATAAATATCTAGGGCCAATGATATTCTGATATCCAAACACCCAAATCATCTATTCATTCACACATCACACATATATAAATATGTAAACAATAATAAATAAATTTGAGGAATCCCGTTGGATCCCTCTAACCTGTTTTCCCTACATCCACAGCCGCTAGTCAACATAAATAATACCAATCCCGATTCAGGGCAGGATATCGCGGTATGAAGGTCATCCACTATAATATATTATGGGGTGCACCGGGTCATCCGCTAATGATACTGTGGGCATCCGCTAATGGTACTATGAGAAATATCCATTATATATATATATGCCGCAACCACCAAGCCTAAATAACTAATATATATAACCACAATAATTCAATAATTCATGCATGGATCCAAACAACCAACAATTTATTTTTAACAATAAAAATAATTTTTCAAGTGAGATTTACTCACTTGATTTTTCTTTACTGAATATCCTGTTATATTCCACGTCTTCGAATCCACTCGAATGAATTTATTTGCACCTATGATTATTTTGATTTTATTTTTGATTAAACTATATTCATTTAAATGAACTTAACCAATGAGTATACAAATTATTCCAGGTAATTTAAGTTAAAAATGTATACCTTAATGCTAATTAAACCCATTCGATCCATTGACGCAGCAAAGCCTCAAATAAGACCAAATTGACTTCTTTTATATCGACAATTCATCAAGCACTTCATACTCAATCTACACCTAAAACATTTGTTTGTTGCATTGACATTACCCAAATGACCTCAAAACATCTGCCTTACTCCACTGTTAAGACAAGCTATTATACCCTATTTCATCACACCTGAATTCACCTGCACATCCACCATCTCCAACTTTAGCACATGTCCGACTTCAGTCATCTCATTCTCGCACTCCCTCGGTTCACATAGTTTCAACACAGGTTGAAATCCTCATCTCAAATCTCAGTAAAACCTATAACTGAATCCCTTCATCACTTACTGTCGAATCGACATCTCCTTCATCATTAATAATTCGCATCCCTCATCAAAGAACGGAATACCCTCCGACACCTTCGAATGAAACCCAAACACTAAACTTGAACCACCATCATGATTTCCAATTTCATCGTTTTGAACTGACTGCTCGAACGTGTCATCCTTACCCCATGCGAGCCACCAAAAATGTGAACTACTTCTGATGTTATTTCCTTTGAACCAAAATTCATCTCCTATGTGTGATTTCACGCTTCTTCAATGTTGACGCTCCTAGCTTCGAAACGGTACTCCGTAAAGCTACCAGCTTTTTAAATTTCGATAATTTCTATGGCGCGATTTTGTGAAAAGGGAGAGGAGACCGTTACGGAGGAGGACGAAGTCAAGAGGGGAATTAAGCGGTAAGAGGAAAAGGAAGAAATCAGGTCAAAGCTAGATACTAGTATTACAAGGAATTAAAATCCAACACTCGCCATTTTTTCTTTTTTATCGGTGGAACAAAATTTTCGATCTGATTTGGAAGAAGAAAGGAATGATGGAAATTGCGTGGAGTTCGGTTTCTGGTTTTGAGGTATGGAAAAATTGATGAAGGCGATGTTTATATAAGAGCAAACGAAGAAACATACATACTGAAGCCATTAATTTTTGGTCTCCTTGATATAAAAAACTGGAGACAATTTGTACGTGGTTTTTAAAGGAGAAGGTGACTAAACCGAGAAGTAAGTCTGCGATGTAAACTGAATAGGTTGGCCTGCTTTAATTTTTAAATTAATGTGATATGATTTCTGAAGTGATTTAAATTAATTAAATAATCAAAGTATCCGGCGGTCCATAATTCGTAATCCTGAATCCATGTCTAGCCATGACAACCGACGCTCTCAGATTATAGCGTTATTCTGAACTCCACAGAACTGATTCTGGAATTCAATTTGACCATATAGAAGAGATAACATCTTAAATTAACTAATTAAATTAAATTTGATTTAAAAAATATAAATTGATTTCAAACAATTAATTTTATTGATAATAAATTATTATTATCATATTAATTCAACACAGAATTTATACTAATCAACTAAATTGTTTAGATTCAGCTTTTAACTGGGAATTCTATTATAACTATTTCATATATTACGATAATTAAATATGTTCGGTATTAAATCTATAAATTTAATATAAAATCTATTTATATATCCAATTCAATATTTAAAATAAATTTTAAATGTTCAAAATAAAGCAGTTAAAAATCCGGGACATTACATTCCTTCCCCCTTAAAAGAATTCCGTCCCCGAAATTTCTAAGGCTCAAGAAATGCTACAGACCCGCTAACCTTTCAAAAGCCCACTTAGTTATAACTCAACATTTCAAATTTTATAACTCAAGTCCCATACAACTTTAAGTTTTCATGGGAATATTCAATTTTGGTTCATTTAACTAGTTTCCATTATTTCGATTAAATTTACTTGCTTAAGTTAAATTCCAGAATTCAAATCCTTGGTCTTTTTATTTCAAATCTGTTCGAAATCGCATAAACATACATATATATATTTACAACCATCCCAAATTAAGAACATTTGAATTTTCAAACCAATTTTTTTTCTTTTAAACAAATTTCCATCAAAAACTTTTCTAAGGTAACAATCATCACTTAGAAACTTGAAAACGAACACCGCTGATGGAATTTTTCAACATCGGAATTATTTTCCAGTGATCGAAGTGAATTTAGTGCTTTATCATTTTCAAAATCCATTCAAAAATGATTTTAGTTCAAAAATCCTTCCAAAAAAATCAATATTATTTTAATATATTTTGGAAAAATATTTTTCAAACATTTGGGATTTAAATTCCAAATTCTAGTTTCAATCCAATTTTAATCCATCTTATTTGTGTATTACGTTTTTATACCATTTCAATTTTGTAATTTAATTTGAATAACATCCAACATAACCACATATTATAATAATTTTTGGAAAATTATTTGTTTCATACAAAAATATAGTTTTGGGTGAAATTATTTCGTTTACCCAGCTTTTAAAACAATACTGTGTTGAATTACTCTGTTTAAGTGTTTATAAATACCTTTCGGTTCAGTTGATCATACTGTACCGACTAGAGTTCGTAAACCACTCAACACAATATAAAACAATTTTTCATATCAACTTACAAATACGCTCCCTCATATATACACAATCAACTCACTCTATGGTGCTACTAACCCCATCTCTAATGAATAAACCCCAACAATGCCTAGGTGCTCGCTCAACCTAAGCTTTGATACCAACTGTAATGGCCCGCAGATCTGTACTATATGAGTTGACAAAACAACACATGTCCAACCCAAATAACATAGAAATACGAGTTATTAGGGTTAAATAAATAGAAACAGATAGAAGAAGAACAGAAATAACAACTCATAATCTCGCAGCAGAATGAATAAAATATATTATATAACATAACCTTTGAAATACAAAATTTTGTATCATATATACATACCATGATCAGAGTATAATAAACATTTGATACATCGGAAAATAAATCTTAATTATCTAACGGATAAAACGACCGCTTCAAACTCCTCCAAATGTATACGTAAAATCCTGAAACACTTGACTGCCCATACAAATTTAGGCGCCCAAGAGTTTAGGTAAAAACAAACAAAATAAACTCTGGATCAGTCATGAGACTGGTGTGAGTAAACTCTAACCATATTGTTTAACTTTGAAAAAAAAACTTTTGAAAGATAAAAATAATAGTAAGACCAGCCCACCCAAAAACATGGAACGTTTTTACCTTATTATAACCCAAAACATTGTTGATATCAAAATCCAGTGATATTATAATAATGTCTAATCAAATAAACAACCAAATAGTAGAACGCTTGCATCTCACGCTCTACATGCATAGTATAAAATCAAAAACCGCATAGCGCTTATTGGAGATTGGATTCCAACTATGAAAAGGTTTGGGACCACCTCCCGATCAGTGTACTCTAAAGTGGATACACTGAGGTTCAACAAGAACGTCTTGCAACTCGACCACACATGACCTCTCACTCATTTAGCTTGTGTGTAGCTAATATATTGTCACCTACGGTTGTCGTCCGTCTAACCGTCATCCGTAAGATACAGAATCGAAAGAAGAATAAATAATGAATTTTCTCTAGCTTAGTGACAAATATACCCTTTTTGGGTATGACCCAACTAGTCATGTTGCATGGCCAATTTTTGTCATTTCCCAGTTGTGAGGCTTGAGGTCATGTTTACTTTTGAACATTTGGCCACCATTCACTTTGAATGCCACATCGTCAAACCCATCAAATTACTAGTTGATCTTCTCAAAAAATATTACGGGTATAAAAGCTAAGAGAAATGAATTTCTCAATCACCAGACATAATACCTTGAAAAGATCGTCTTATATGATCTATTATGAATACTCTATCAGACATTCATCCATACAAGCTGTCCTGGGTCTGGACAAACAGAACAGCCCTTATATTTGACTTCGTCTTCCATTATCTTCAGCATAATCTAATTCGCAATGCCTATGCCTATACAGAGTGGTTTTCGGATATTAAATCCAACCAGTCTCTCCGTGTTGACAATAATGTCAAAAATCTTTGATAGCTGGTGATTTAACAATAAAAAAGAAACAAACATCCATCAAACAAATCAATGGCCCTTTTTAATATTAATTAAAATACTTTCCAAATTCCTTATCGAATTATATATATGGATATATTGATTCCTAGTTATCCAAAATTCTTAAAAATATTATAACTCCTTAAATTTCTGGAAAATTTTGTCAGCACCTCCTTTGTACCGGTCAATAGCTCAAACCCCAACTCGCTTCTCTAGGCCCTTTCCATTCAAAAATAAAATAAAAAAAGCCACGTGACTTGCTCAAAAGGCTCATAAAATCTCATATGGAAATTGAAACATGTACCTTTTTGTCGGGCACTAAATTATAAATCTTCAAATTCTCTTCTTACTCTTCATCCCGTACCTGTCTAATATACGTACACCTGCACTTTCATTTATTTCAAAACCATACAACTATTTTGAATTACCACATTCAATCCCACGAATTAATTCTTTGTCTAACTCAACCGCTCCATTCACTAATGGTTTGAATCAATAGTGTTTGGACATATTTTAATCCACTTATAAACAATTTGAATTTCATTTATAACCCATGAATCATATTTGATTTTAAATTCTAATTTACACATCCAATTTACTTAACCCACATCAAGTTTCATTCAAGCCCCATTAACTAATTTCTTTTATTATTTAGTTAATATCATTCCATAATTCAAAATCTGATTTTATTATCAAAAACCACTTCATTCAATTTACTTGAGTTCACATTTATTTATAACTCAAATACAGATTTCCCTAATTGAAATTCAGATTTTTATTCACTAAAAATCCCTTAAATTAATTAAATAAATCATTGTGGTTTTTAAACGATTTTACAATGACTTTTCTAAAATTTGATTTTGACATAACTCAATATCTTTAGGCCCAAATCCAAAATTTTCTCTTCCATTAGAAAATTATTATTTAATAGGTCCAAATGTTTCTGGATTCATCAAATTCCGACTTATATCTAGTTCTATACACTCAATTGAAGTTCGGAATGCCAAATTACGAACTAACGCGCTGCGGCGAGTTCGTTTTAATTAAATTTAAATATAAACGTTTAAAAACTTCATTACGTAAATAAATTTCAATTCCGCTTTCAATATTTTAAAATAAACTTGTTATCCAAACATAAACTTAACAAATTCCGATTTTCCAAACTCGTCGATGATTTTATTCCATATTCATACTTAGTTTTAAACTAATTCAAACTCCAATTTCTATACTCAATTCCTATTCATTTGGAATTAGATTATTAAAATTAGATATAATCAAATTTCAATTATAATTTTTTTATGGGAATCATCGATTAATCCAACATCCTTTACTATTACAGACTAATACCATCACTTGATAATAGTGAAGCCGTTCAAGTTAGGGTATTTTATTTACCTCTATGACCTTGACCGACAATTTTCTTATCTTGAGATAGATAAAAGATTATAATATAAAAAATCAATTTTAATCTCGCCTTTTATTCCATTTCTATACTAATATAAATTTAACTAATTTTATAAATCTAGCTTTAAATTTCAGATTATCCAACATCGTTTATTACTTCGTTCAGAATTTATAACTTAGTTATAAATTCATTTTCAACTCGATTCTCTATATTAATTTCCAATTTCTTTGGAACTAAATTATTTTATAAAATTTGACAAAAATCGAATTCTACTTTTAATCCCTTAGATTTATACGAATTCAATATATATATTTCTGGTTTCATAATAAAAACCTACCATTCCCTTTTTGAAATGATTTTTAATTCCTCTTTTTAGATTCATATTTGGATTAAAAATTTCAATTTATCCGAAAACAGTTATTTTTCTTTATTTATGAATATCGTTTATAATTTCATTTCTTGTTCTAAATACTAAAACAAGTTTTTGATTTCAATTTCCATTTGATATCCAATTCCCCTTTTGGAAAATAAGTTCTCCCATTTAAATTCATACTTGAATTTAAAATTTAATATTATCAAATGAAAATTTTCCTTTCCATTTTTAAATATCGTTTATAATTTCAATTACTTGTTTTATTACTGAAAACAAGTTAATATTTTCTAACCTGTTCGAAATTTAGTTTCTATTTTGAAAAAATAAAATTTTCTTTTTATAACTAAAAATCCCTTTATGATATTTTTAAATATAAATATCTAGGGCCAGTGACTATTTAATATTCAAACACCCAAATAATCTATTCCATTCACACATCACACATATATAAATATGTAAACAATAATAAATAAATTTGAGGAATCCCGTTGGATCCCTCCAACCTGTTTTCCCTGCATCCACAGATGTTAGTCAACATAAATAATACCAATCCTGCTTCAAGGCAGGATATCGCAGTATGAAGGTCATCCACTATAATATATTGTGGGGCACATAGGGTCATTCGCTAATGATACTGCGGGCATCCGCTAATGGTATTGCGGGAAATATCCAATATATATATATATAATCGTCACAACTACCGAGCCTAAATAACTAATATATATAACCATAGTAATTAAATAATTCCTACATGCATCCAAACAGCCAACAATTTATTTTTAACGATTAAAATAAATTTTAAGTGAGATTTACACACCTGGTTTTTCTTTACCGAATATCCTGTTAAAAACCAGATTGTTACGTCTTCGAACTCACTTAAATGAATTTATTTACACCTATGAATATTTTGATTTTATTTTCGATTAAACTATATTCATTTAAATGAACTTAACTAATGAGTAAACAAATTATTCCCTGTAATTTAAATTTAAAATGTATACCTTAATGCTAATTAAAACCATTCGATCCATTGACGCAGCAAAGCCTCAAACATGACCAAATTGACTTCTTCTATACCGACAATTCATCAAACACTTCATACTCAATCTACACCTAAAACATTTGTTTGCTGCGTTGACATTACCCAAAATGACCTCAATAACATCTGCCTTACACCACTGTTCAGACAAGCTTTTATACCCTATTTCATCACACCTGAATTCACCTGCACATCCACCATCTCCAACTTTAACACATGCCCGACTTCAATCATCTCATTCTCGCACTCCCTCAGTTCACATAGTTTCAACACAGGTTGAAATCCCCATATCAAATCTCAGTAAAACATATAAAACCTATAACTGAATCCCTTCATCACTTACTGCCGAATTGACATCTCCTTCGTCATTAATAAATTCTCACCCCTAATCAAAGAACAGAATACCCTCTTGCATCTTCGAATGAAACCCAAGCACCAAACGTGAACCACCATCGTGATTTCCAATTTCATCATTTTGAACTGACTACTTGAACACATCATCCTTACCCCACGCGAGCCACCAAAAATGAGAACCACTTTTGATATTATTTCCTTCGAACCCAAATTCAACTCCTATGCGCGATTTCATGCTTCTTCAATGTTGACGCTTCCTAGCTTTAAAACGGTACTCTGCAAAGCTATCAACTTTTTAAATTTCGATAATTTCTATGGCGTAATTTTGTGAAAAGGGAGAGGAGACTGTTACGGAGGAGGTCGAAGTCAAGAGGGGAATTAAGTGGTAAGAAGAAAAGGAAGAAATCAGATCGAAGCTAGACACTAGTATTGCAAGGAATTGAAATCCAACGCTAGCCATTTTTTCTTTTTTATCGGTGGAACAAAATTTTCGATCTGATTTGGAAGAAGAAAGGAATGATGGAAATTGCGTGGAGTTTGGTTTCTGGTATTGAGGTACGGAAAAATTGACGAAGGCGATGTTTAAATAAGAGCAAACGAAGAAACATACGTATTGAAGCCATTAATTTGTTGTCTCTTTGATATAAAAAACTGGAGACAATTTGTACATGATTTTTAAGGAGAAGATGACTAAATAGAGTAGTAAGTCCACGATGTAAACTAAATAGGTCAGCCTGCTTTAATTTTTAAATTAATGTGATATGATTCTAAAGTGATTTAAATTAATTAAATAATCAAAATATCCCGCGGTCCATAATTCGAAATCCTGAATCCATATCTAGCCATAACGACCGACGCTATCTGATTATAGTGTTATTGTAATCTCCACGGAACTGATTCTGGAATTTAATTTGATCGTATAGAAGAGATAACAGCTTAAATTTACAATATAAATTAAACTTGATTAAAAAAAAGTATAAATTGATTTCAAACAATTAAATTTATTGATAATAAATTATTATTATCATTTTAATTCAACACAGAACTAATTGACTAAATTGTTTAGATTCAAATTTTAACTGAGAATCAATTATTACTATTTCATATATTACGATAGTTAAATATGTTCGATACTAAATCTATAAATTTAATATAAAATCCATTTATATATCCAATTAAATATTTAAAATAAATTTTAAATGTTCAAAATAAAATAGTTAAAAAACTGGGATATTACATTCCTTCCCACTAAAAAGAATTTCGTCCCCGAAATTTCTAAGGTCGAAGAAATGCTACAGACCCGTTAACCCTTCAAAAGCCCACTTAGTTATAACTCAACATTTCAAATTTTATAACTCAAGTACCATACAACTTTAAGTTTTCATGGGAGTATTCAATTTCGGTTCATTTAACTAGTACCCATTATTTCGATTTATTTAACTTGCTTAAGTTAAATTCCAGAATTCAAATCCCCGGGCTTTTTATTTACATCTTTTCGATATCACATAAATATACACATATATTTACAACCATCCCAAATTCAAAACATTTGAATTTTCAAACCAATTTGTTTTCTTTCAAACAAATTTCCATCAAAACCTTTTCTAAGGTAATAATCATAACTAAGAAACTTGAAAACGAACACCAATGATGGCGCGCTTCAACATCGGAATTATTTTCCACTGATCGAAGTGAATTTAGTGCTTTATCATTTCCAAAATCCATTCAAAAATGATTTTATTTCAAAATTCCTTCCAAAAAAGCTACATTATTTTAATATATTTTGGAAAATTATTTTCCAAACATTTGGGATTTAAATTCCTAATTCTAGTTTCAATCCAATTTTAATTCATCTCATTTATATGTTACGTTCTTATACCATTTCAATTTTATAATTTGAATAACATCCAACACAACTACATATTATAATAATTTTCGGGAAATTATTTGTTTCATACAAAAGTATAGTTTTGGGTTAAATTATTTCTTTTACCCAGCTTTTAAAACAATACTGTGTTGAATTACTCTGTTTAAGTGTTTATAAATACCTTTTGGTTCAGTTGATCATACTGTATTGACCAGAGTTCATAAACCACTCAACAAACCAATCAACACAATATAAAACAATTTTGCATGTCAACTTACAAATACGCTCCCTCATATATACACAATCAACTCATTCTAGGGTGCTACTGACCCTATCTCTAATGAGTAAACCCTAATAAAGCCTAGGTGTTCGCTCAACTATGCTCTGATACCAACCGTAACGGCCGGCAGATCCGTAATATCTGAGTTTACTAAACAACACACGTCCAATCCAGATAACAGAGAAATACGAGTTATTAGGGTTAAAGAAACAGAAATAGATAGAAGAAGAATAGAAATAACAATACAGAATCTCACAACGGAACGAATAAAAAGCTCGGGAATATTTCTGAAACACTTGACTGCCCGTACAAATTTGGGCACCCAAGAGTTTAGGTAAAAACAAACAAAATAAACTCCGGTTCGGTCATGGGACTGCTGTGAGTAAACTCCAACCATATTGTTTAACTTTGAAAAAAACCTATTGGAAGAAAAAGATAATAGTAAGAACAGCCCACACATAAACATGGATGGTTTTTACCTTATTATAACCCAAAACATATTTGATATCAAATCCAGTGATATTATAATAATGTCTAATCAAATAAATAACCAAATAGTATAACGCTTGCATCTCACGCTCTAAATACATAGTATAAAATCAAAAACCGCGGAGCGCTTATTGGAGATTGAATTCCAACTATGACAAGGTATGAGAC